>JANRMT010062813.1:70249810-70264862 GCA_026402145.1 Polypterus bichir lapradei | reverse complement strand
CTATCTATCTATCTATCTATCTATCTATCTATCTATCTATCTATCTATCTATCTATCTATCAAATTTGTTCAGTTTCCCATGAGATTGTTTTTGGAGTAGGCAAAATTTTCTTGGCCCCAAGTACCACAAGCCTGTTGTGAGTACAGAGACACATGGGCAGGCTCTTGGGCCCTGCAGTGTTCTTGACCTACCTTTGCTCACATGTGTACACAAGCAGCCTGAATGTTTCAGTTCCACCTCAGCTGCTCCCAATGGAGGAGTTCATGTGCCTCTGAGTCCTCTTCACAAGTGAGGGTAGAGGTGACTGTGAGACTGTGCCATTAAGTGTCCCACTGTTTCATTATTTTATGATGCAGTTTAAAGGTTGTGTGAACTTGTACATCTTGCTATTTTGAAGTAGTCAATATTATTATGAATCCCATCCATTCCCCATTTAACAAAAACTGGAAATTTAGGAATACTCCTAATATTCCTAATATTCATCTATGTTTCTGGTTTTGAGTATGTGATGTTGAGATATCTCTTAGTATTGCCCTCTGGCAGTTTTACTGTATAACAGTATGTTTATAGATCTTCATTTTGTGTTATTTTTAGTCATTACTTAGCTAACATTTTATCACCACTAGTGCTGGTTGTCTAATACATTACAAAACATCATGTCTCTCCCTTGTTCCATTATGCGAGATTTACTAGAGGACTTTCATTTCCATGGGCACCCCAAAACACTGCTGCTACCACACCCACCACTCCAATCTTGAACAACTCTGTCAGTTCAGCTCCAAATTTCTTTTTTCTGCCTCATTCCAGTCTGCACATTTGCTGTGCTTCACACCATTCACTTGTGGTCAGAGACAAAACCATCTGCACTTACTTTCCTCATCTCCATGAGAAGATCCAAATGAAGATCATGCCCAAGGCTCACTGGCAATCATTAACCCAGGACAATAGATTTAGACAGCTGAGTGAGTTGTAGTATAAATGGATTTTTTTTGGCTTTTTTGATTGTTTCTGCTCTGTCTTTGGTTGTTTGCTTTCAAATTACAGATTGGGACTTGTCTTTTTAGGAACATCCTTTCTATAATTTTAAGCAGTTTTGTTACTTTTCCTATTTTTGTAAATAAAACCTCAGTTTACACAGATTATAGTTTGGGATTGTTTTACAGGCCAGAGTTTTTATTTTTTAATCTCCCTTGAAGGACATTTTTTGTATATTTTGTAACTTATAGTCTTTTTGAGTTTTCAAAGCTAGTTGCCTATTTTGGGGCCTACTCAGGCTGTAGACAGTAGGTAGATTTCTGGATCAGGCTGGTCTACGGTGTGCCTCTTCTGGGTTGGCCTGTGAAGGTTCTGGCCTGCCTTTTGGGGAGCGTTTTGGGACTCCAACTCATAATGCATACCAAAAAATGCCACTGACAGGAAGGAAACCATTTAATCTCAGACCATATTGAGGCACACACTCTCACCAGGCCAGTTTGGACTAACTATTTAACATAACGCTCATCTGTTTGCAATTTGGGTAGAAAACAGGAGGGAGAGGTGTAAAAGCATTCAAATTCTATCAGTATAAAAATACAAACGGCAATAAGCACTGCCATGCTAGCAGAACACAATGATTCTTCATATCTCAGCTTAAATCTTGAGACTGATGGGGGTATTCCATACATCTCTTAATTCAAGTTCAAGGTTGCTGTCATTAGTTTAGAGCCACTTAATCAAATCTATTAATCCATTCTCACACACTCATTCACTCAATAAATCCTAAAACTGGCATCGCATAAGGCAATAACACAAAATTTGATGAGTCCAGCACATCATCGTCCCTACATAAATCTGCAATTGTGGCAGTAAAATATATTGCAGGACAATATTTTATGATATGGAATGAAATGGAAAAATCATATTTTGTTGAAAAAAATGTATATTTTGTTTTGGGATCTGTGCTATACTCCAAAAATACAAAATCATTATACCTGTAAATGATGGGTGTCAAACTCAGATCCTGGATTACCGCAGTGGCTGTAGTTTTATGTTTCAACCATTTTGTATATTACTAACCATTTGCTACTGATAATGAAACACACTTCCATTACCGTAATTTCGATTGATGTATTTTTTAAGACTCATAACCCTTAATTGTTTTTTTTCTTATTCAACAATCAAAATAATAATACCATGCAAAGCGAGCCAACATGACCAGCTAACCTGAGCCAAGTTGCACCTGTGAGCCCATCAGTCTAAGAAATATTGATCCATTTTGGTAGCCTCAAAAAAAAGAAAATCAACAAATGTTTGGTGTGGCAGAATATAAGCACCAACAAGCCATGGAATTAAAAAACTGTTTTCATTAACAACAAGAATTGACTTCTAGTTATGAAATTGGCTGGATGATGAGGTCCCTGTCTTTTCAGGTGATCACTTGGCTTGCTTTGCCTCTCTTTTTTGCTTAGAAATTAAATTAAAGTTAACCAAAAGAAATCTTCAGTTGAATTGGATCTGGTTGCAGTCTGCTGGGTTCAGTTAGCTGTAGCAACTGGTTACTAATGGAGAAAGTGGGTGTAACAAAACACTGCACCCACTAGAGCCAAAGCAAAACCCATGGAAGCGATTGATGTCTACCATTTTATGATACTAATAACCATGATAAGTTTCATTCTTTGAGTGATCCATTTTTGAGTTAGTGTCTACACAATGACACCCTGACAGATAGAGACACACAGAGAGTAAGGGGTGTTCAAAATGTGTGCATCCATTAAATGCTTTTGTCAACACTATCCCCATATATACACCTACCTCACAATTTCGGATAAAATCTACTGGTATATGTTACTAATATAAAGATATGTGTACTTTTTATTCACATGCCAAAACGCTTTCTTTTGTTTATACCAAGCTAACTAGCTTACGTTTCATGTATTTCAATTGCGGAATGGAAATTTTTTTTACAACGTCAATTCATGCTTAGAGTGTCCTGAGATTAATTAGGTGTATTCTAGTCAGTGTGGCCTGAGAACCAAAATTCTGTTGAGTATTTGTTGATTGTTACGAATCTGTCATGCTAATAAGATAGCATGACCCATGTGAAATGTTTGCATTCAAAATGAAATCTACAGTACGGTATAGCCGCAGTCAGACATCTCAGAGTTGTGAGATATTTTACCTGTAATGACATGTTATTCACAAAATCCAGGGGACTGAAATGAAGATGATGCTAAGACAGCTGTTGATCAAGTGGGAGGAAGTGTCAGGTCTTTAAAAGTGCCCCTTGCTCCCCTTAGTGAAGTCACTGTGTCGTGCCAACATAAAGCACCAAACCCAGCAGCCACACAGAGCCCACAAGCTACAAGAGAATTATGCACAGTTGCAATTTCCTGCAGAATGAGCAATCCAACAGCAAACATCAGTGGAACGGTAGAAAGCCATTTTAGTCAGGGCCACAAGTGCCTTTTTTTTTGCATTTTTTTGTGATTTAATTTTTTTGGAAGAAAAGATAAAATTAACAAAGCCAGTATAAGCAGACATACTGTAATTAGTTTTAAACAGTACAAAGGGCACAACCTCCCACCCTGTGAGCTATAAGGATTTCACGAAGAGGTGCATGAATAGGAGGCAGAACTTGTGCTGTCACATAACAGAAAGATCAGGACAAAGTGGAGCTAAACACATGGGGCTTTTTTTGGAAAGAACAAAATTTGTAGGCCTTAAAGAAATTACATTCTCTCTGTAACTTGTTTTGGGACAGCCACCTGCATACACGATTGACCACTGACTGGCATTTCATAACATTAACACCAGACAAACCCATTGATATTCATGGGTAAAAGTTTGACGAGAATTAAGTTGTACAAGTGCTGACGTTAGTCACTTAGCAGAGGGAGACCAGAGCGAGCTTTACAGAGATGGTTTATTTAGGAGTGATGGCCTGTGCAATGAAACACCAGCACGGCCTATACACTGGGCATGTTATAGTTCATACGCAACCGGAACAGTGAGTGAAATGTAGAGACACATGCATAAATTCTAAAGTAAACACAATATAGCAGTTTATTCCAGTGAGGGTCTGTAAATCACAGTCCTGTCTCATGCAGTTCTCACAGGACAGTTCAAAGCAATGATCCAAAAATCAAAAACAGATGAATGTTTACAATATTTACAGGGACTCCAAAAATATGTGCAGTGAAGAGAAGAAAAACCAAACAATCTCCTACCACCTAGTAAATGAAAAATAAAAACAGTGAAAAAAATCAGAAGGGAAGAGAGACGCAAAAATAGGCACATCACCAAATTCTAGACACCTTCTTGGACTCCATTAACTCACAAATGATTATATCTATTTACATACTCTTCACTGCTACAAATCACTCAGCATATCCAACTCTAAATGCTTCTTTGCCCAAAGACGGTCAAAAGACGACCTCCTCTGGCTGCTCTTCTGTTGTATAACAGAGTAAATTTTACCTGGCTAATCTCAGTTGGTATCAGTCAATTGCTGAAGATATCTTCCCTTTCTTGCTTGAGCGCACACTCCACTGTGCATACGAGGGGGTTCTCTCTCATTTTCATGTAAGTATTTTTAGAAACCTTTTAACCTAGTGCAGGATGAAATACTCATACATCTGCATAGGCCAGCTACTAATCCACACTCCCTTTCCTTATCATAGACATAGGCGACTGCTGAGGCAATGGTCCTTTGAACCTTGAGGCGCATAGCAGCTTATAGATCTCCGATAAAAAGGGAAATTCACACTGAAGTGCATCTTTGCTACAGTAAAGACCCTTGATGGAACACTGCTTCCTTCTATTCCTGGTAAGTGTACAGTCAACTATTTATAAGTGAAAATAGGCTATAGCCAGTTTTTAATACTCTAACAAAATTAAACTGTGTTGTGGCCCATCGCATATTCATGGTGAGAAGGGTTTTGAATCCACCAAACAGATAATTAAAGCAGAAAAGGACCCAGAAGAGACACACTCAGTCCAGCTAACTCCCAACTACTGTAGTAAGCTTCAGCCTAACTAGACCCAAAAATGGGAGAACTAGATAAAATTTAACAAATAAGACTAAATGTTCCAAAATACCTCAAAAAATTGAGAAACCATAGAAAACTATGCCTCATGGCCAAAAGGCAACAAAGGATTATTTGTAACTGAAAAGTATTTATTAACAAACAAAAAAAAAATAAGAAAAGGTGCTTAAAAAGGCAGGAAAGTGTTGCCTAAAAGGAACCCCAAAGTGTGCAAGTCCCAATAGGTTCATCTAGAATCAGAATCCAAAAACACAAGAAAAAATGACAACCAATAAAAAAACAAAGAATTGACAATAATCACAAATAAGCCCATTTCATATACAGTATAGCCAGGGAGGAGGCCTCAGCAGCAGGGATGTCAGGGTGGCCCCGCCTCTTGGGGAACCAAGCACAAAGCACATGGAATGGAGGAAGCTTTAAAAAGACAGTAAATAAAGGAGCAATAAGGTGAAGCAGAAAGACATCATGAGGAGAAGCATGCCGTGAACATTAAGTGGGTAGAATGGACCAGGAACACACTGAGGGATTTAAAGCAGAATTGGCACTCGAGGCTTTCTGGTATGACCTACTCATTCACTTAGTCAGTCTTGGTGAGACATATCGCTGCTGCACTCGTCATCTTTGGCAAATTGAATCCATTTTTTCACTGACACAATTAGACACCATTTTTTTTTTATTTAACAAAATCTTGGCTTTTTTTCATTTTATTTTACAAAATTGAATATATTTTGAACTATGCCTTTCTAGAGATAAAATATGTAATACTTGAAACAGATCTGATAGGGGTATTCTTCTACAGTTTGTGGGGTTTTTTTTAGGTTTTGTGTTTTTAACTCTTTTTATTTTAAAGGTCACAAGAGTGATTAAGTAATATATTTATCTGAGCCACTATAAAAAACAAGTATAAAAAATTCCTGGACATAAAAAAAGGGATACTGCATCATTATTGAATTTGCATTTTTTCCCTAACAATTCCATGAAATGCTAAGTTGAAATGAAGTGCTTAACGTGTCACAATTGTTTTCTTGTACACTGCACAGTCTGAAAGAAAATTGTTCAGTGTTTTCTGTGTAATGTGCAAATAGCTCTAATTTAAATCTCTTGTACTTGTGCTCTACTTGTTTAAATCTGAAATGGAAATTATGTGTTTGTCAGTGTTTAATAAATGCCACTCAGCATGTCTGAAGAGAATCTGTTTTTTTTTTCTAAATAACAGCCAAAGTAATTAAGATCCCAAGAATTAACAACAAAAACAAGTTGTTTTTCAACAGAAAAATATTTATAGGTATAACACTATTAATATCTCATCCATCTCTCCATTGCTGAACATAATGTATTTTGCAGGGGGTTGTTTACCCACTCTATTCCTGGCATGAAGCTCAACAATAGGCAGTCAGGTCAGGTCAGTTTTTGCATGCACTGGTATAGCATATTGTCACACCCACCACACAACAAAACAGCTTGGAATCTAAGTTGGCAACCCCCCAGGCGGACACACAGTTCAGTCCCACCCTCCAGAAACAACCATCTATCTCCCACTGCCAAGTGTTATGTGGGCGTCCCCTTGGCTTGGTTCAACCACTTGGGTCCTCAGCACCCTTGGAAAATTTGCGCCACATGGTTGTATTGTCGTAACTGATGCTCCCTCACAATGCAGGTAATGTGCTTCATTCGGGACTCCATGAGCAACCGCTCATTTGACACAAACCAGTGGTACCCAAGGATTCTCTGAAGAGACACAGTACTGAAGGAGTCCAGTCTTCATCTTCGGTCACTGGATAGCATCCATGTCTCGCAACCATAAAGCAAAACAGGAAGCACCAGGACTTGATTTTGCATAGATATCGGGAGTGCCACACACCCCATTCCAGTAACCTCATGACCGCCCCATACTATCCCAGTCCATCTACTGACTTCATAGGAAAAGTCACCAGAGACATGAATGTCACTACCAAGGTTGGTAAACCTCTCGACAAGGTTGACACTCTCTGTAGACAGACACACTGCTGATGGCTATGCCTAAGAGGTCATTAAAGACCTGGATCTTGGTTTTCATCCAGGACATTCGCAAACCCAGACACTCGGACTCCTCGCTCTGCCTCTCGAGGGCCCCGATTAGAGCCTCCATTGACAATAGGCAGACATACTCCAACATTAGGGAAAATAGCAGTCAGCAAGGCCTTCAGTGCCTTCTTTAACTTCTTAAAACAAACAGTTATAAGTCATATCATCAGAATAAAGTCACAGGTTGAACAATGAAAAAACATCACTGGTATTCAAGAGAAAATTAGGGGTTAGATAAAGCATTTTTCTGTATTATTATAATGATTATTTTGTTTTTTTTCATATCTGTCATAATTAGTAAAATAAAAGCTTTTTGATCCTCAGTTGTTCTTTTTTATTCTTATTTTATTTTTCACCATCTTTATAGTTACTTGTTGTGGATGTCATCACAAGACCCTTGCATATATGCATAAATTTATACACTATGATGTCAGAAAGTTTCTGCACTTTTGCTTCATATAAAGGAAATACCAATATGTTTTATCCTTGCCCCTTTTGGTTCAATAGTCTAAAGCAGGGCTGTCGAACTCCAGGCCTGGAGGGCCGAAGTAGGTGCAGGTTTTCAATATAATTCTTTTCGTAATAAGTGACCAGTTTTCACTGCTAATTAAGTCATTTTCCCTTCATCTTAATAGCCCTGTTTTTAAGGATTCAGTTCCCTGAATTGATTCTTTTCTTTATTAAATGATAGCCAAACAGAAATGAGACGTGAAATGAGCCAACAGGTGACCAGCTAAACTCGGGATTCAAACTCCAACCAGTGTCTTAATGAGATGCTGATTCTTGCTGTTAATTAAACTCGTCATTTAATTCCATGGCTTGTTGCTGCTTTCATACTGCCACAGCAGACATTTCCAAAACTGTTGATTTTCTGTTTTACTGAGACCTTCACCTTTCTTTATTTTCAGCTATTGTGTGAAGGGCACAGGTTAGCTGGTCCATGTGGCGGCTCGTTTTGTATCTCATTATTGTTTGGCTGCTAATTAAGGAAAAAGAAACAACTAAATGGGTCTGAGTCATATCAATTAAAAATAAGGCAAAAGAAGTTAATTAGCAGCAAAAACTGGTCACTAATTAAGGGGATGGTTAGAATGAAAAACTGCACCCACTGTGGCCCTCCAACACCGGAGTGTGACACCCCTGGTCTAAAGTCCTAGTCTTTAGAATATAAGACCTACTTTTCCAGACAACTCTCTTTTTTTGTTCAAAAATAATCAAACAAATAATCATCCTTTTGTATCCTTTCTTTTGTGAAAAGATCAAATGGGCATAAATGTATAATGGGTGAACCTGTTGTCCTTTGCTGAGTAATTAGATCTCCGTTTGTGTCAAGGCGATATTTTTAAGAAAAAAGGTCCAAAGGCTGGACAACATGATCAATCCCAACTAGACAACATTCAAATGTTAAACCACAGCGAAAGACAAAAGCAGCCAACAGCAGAAAAATAATTTACAAAAATGAATCCATGTAGTTACTTTAAATTTACAGAGCATAAACATAGCTTTCTGCCAAGTTCATATATAAGGAACATACTGCTTTTTCATGCACACAAGAGGGCAGGTAGCTCAAGAGACATTGACGATGCCTCGCAATCTGATTAGTAAGTGCTTATGGTGGGCAGGTACAGGCCTGGGTAGGTGTCATGATCTGGACTTTGTTTTATATTTTTACTACCTTTTCTATGGCCTCTAAAAATAATGGGAATATGGGCTTTAGACGTCAAGGAATTTAATGGATAATTTAAAATGTTTTTGAAGATGTTAATTTAAAATGCCTCTTACCGAGGCACCATTTTGTTTTTATTGTGGGCGCCATCCTTGTTTGCTGTTTGTTATGTAGGGTGCAGTTTCAGTGGCTGTCCAAGTTTGTGGATAAACCAAAGCATAAACCCTTGTGTTATACTGTTAAAGATCTCACTAGTAACAAATTCTTTTTTGGTCTTCAGCTTTGATTTACGTCTTGCATTTTGCTTTAGGCTATGCAAAATATTCTTGTTAGTAAATCTTACACTATGTTTCTCATCCTGGCCTGTGTTTATTTGATTTCTGTCCATATCAATTTTAGCCTTTGCTTGGTATTACTATTACAATCCATATTCTGATTCCACCATAGTTTAGCCTGCTACCGCCCTGTGTGGTCAGTATAGTAGCTGCTTAGCACAGGATTCCCTTGTGCTAAGGGTGCAGCCCAATGTCCTATTATGACTAACTGGAAATGTTTGGGTCTCCAACTATTGAAGTCTGGTGATATAGGAAGAGTAATATTGTTGAGGAAGACTTTTTGGAGGAATTTCTGACTTCACTGACCACTAACCAATTAACTACATAAGAAACTCCAAGGACTGCCTCAGATTTACCCTCAAGCGTTGGTATACAGCCATCTCTGCACCATTACCCCAGTGAATGACTATAGTAGATTCAAATGCTCAGTAGGTACTTGGTATCATGAGCTGATGGCAGACAGTGAGTGTGAGAAGGAAGGATAACAGAAGTATTTCTGTAATTAGGGAAATGAACAAGCCATTCCAGTGGACAGAGAGAGATACAAGCCCTTTTAAGGTTCAGAGAGGAAGCAGGTTTTTGTTTTCTTTGTATTAATTTGATACTTTTTGTTAAACCATGTTTAACTGGGATCTCATTGGAAGAGATAATAGTTTACCTGTAAGGTTTGCCACCCACATCAATGGAGGAAAATGGAATGGAAACAAGAGAGGGGCACTATTCAGAAAGGGCTTGCAGAATGAAAGGATGCAGGGAAGGCAATGGAATTAGATAAAGCAATAATTACCGCAGAGGAGCATCAGAGATGCCTAACAGAATGCTTGTTTTTTTATTGTGGAAACTTACAATGTTAAGATGATCACATGTTTTGCTAGAAGATACTAATGTGACATGTGTCTGGTCACACTTACAGGTAATCTAACTTAAACACCGTTAACATATCTGACTACACCACCCAGTTTTATTAAGAGACTGGGAACTCTTGAGATTTACAGAAAATAGCACACAAGGTTCTTTAAATTGGGCGGTGCGTAAACACACAATGAAAGACACAACAGTAATTTCAGGAAAAGCAACAGTAACTTCTATTACACAAGACAATAATAAGTACATTAAAAAGATAAATGAACATAAACAAAATCAAACAATATCAGGTTCAAAATTCCTTTTTTAGAAAGGAAAGCACACAGTTCACACTATAAAAGTCCATTAAAAACAAGGATTGGAGGGTACAACCTGTAGTGGTGCAGAGTCCAGTTTGCGCACTGTGTTACCCCAACAATTAATCTTCCAACTGTCCACTCTGTTCACCGGACACTCATTTCCCAACAGAGGTTTTATCAAAATCGTGGAATCCCTGTCATCGTCTCTTCGTCGTTCCTTTTTTTCCACTCTGGGCTCCTTGTGTTGCTGTGATCTAGGCATGCCTCATTTCTCGTCTGCCAGCTTTGCTCGGTCCTTTCATGCAGCTTCCCTCTCTCGCTGGACCCACAACTGGCGTCTCCTTGTGGAACTGTCTCTTCCTCCCTGAAAGTAAGTGTTGCCGTCCTTGTGCCTCACGTCATGCCAGCCATGTACCCTTGTCTGCCTGCGAGCCCCTGTGCTCTGTCCGAGTGTCTTGGCAGCATTCTCAGTGGACTGTCCCTTCCTTTCCTTCTCCTGCCCAGAAGTTTAAATCTCCTTCAGTCCCTGCCATTATCAGTTCTGGACAATTGGATTAAACAATGGCACATCTAAATTTCCTGGGTTTAACAAATAATGAAAACACAAGTTAACAAAATGTATTGTTACCAAGTATCAATGAGTACACAGCTGATTAGTAACCAATATTCTCAGACATGTCAATTTCCAAGTCAGGTAAATACAAACATTTTTCAAGGAAGGAGCAGTTCTTTTATTACAATGTTATATTGTTTGTATGTTTAAGCAATTAAAACTTCAAAGTGGTGATTCTTTTGCAAGACAGCAAATACTGATATCCTGTAGACAGCCATCACAATAATCAGTAACAGGATAACCCAGGAAATTTGCCTTTTAACTTCTCGCCTCAGTCCAAACAATGGGTGTCTACTGCCTGTTCATCTGCTGGGTTTTAAATGTAATATTTACATGTTTCTTTTCCTAAGACAGAAATGGAATGACCCGGTGTACAAAAATGTCCCCCTCTGACACTAAGACACAAGCTCCTATTGATTCAGTTGCCGATGAGATCTTCATTAGTAGCCAGTTAGTCAAAGAAAAGCATCTTCCTGTTATTCCGGTGAAATATAAACCCACAATCATATGAGTAAATGGGAATTGCTTAGGGTTTGGAGTTTTGGAGAATTTTATTTACTCAGTGAAACTGCTGGGGTTCTCCATAATGTTTTAATAGTATCAAGCTCTCATACATGTGTGATACTAAGTTAGTTATTCTTTATCAAACATAATCCACTGAAAGAACAGAAGTGACAAGACGTAATTAAATGGATTCATTCATGGCAGGTTCATTGTCTAAAACAAGCAAAGTCTCCCTCTGTTACTTGCCATTTAATAAGCAGCCTATTACCCAGCATTTGTGAAGATTATCAAGACATCTTTAATTAACAAAAGCCTTCAGAGCCCCTTCCTCACCATCCTTTCACAACACGATTGTTGCTAGATACTTCATTGCCCAAAGGTAAAGTTTATGTATTATCATGGCCTGAGGGTTTAGAAATGTATAAATATATGTCAAAGGAAAATCTGAAATGAGGACGGGGTTCTTCTTCAATGAGAATCAGTTTGAAGGTATATGTTAAAGTATCAACTATAGAACGCTGAATAAAGTAAGGGTGAAAAACTCTTGTATATCTTCATTGCTTAATTGAATTATGGGTTCCATTGTATTTAAGAAACTCGACCTTTGTAGTCCTTACAGTTTAGTTTGAATAATAGAAAGAGATGTATGGTATAAAGCATTTAACATCTCCACTGGCCATTACAAATGTTAAATAATGCCATATTATCTAGCCAATGCACTGACAGATTTCTAAAACTCCCTTAAAGATATTTTCCATAGTCTATTGGACATTTCCATCCTGGTCTTGTATCAATGACATGAACACAGAGATCATAAGAACATATTTGTCATCTAAGAGGGGTGTTGGATAGAATAAATTACACGTGAAGCTTGAAAAGAATCATTTCCATAAAAACTGTTTTTTGGGTATGAAATCTTCCCAAATGTGGCTGAGTATAAATAAAACTAAAGCATCATCAGTTTCAGATTGGAAACTCCATGAGAATGTGAAATAAATGCAGATGTTTGTTGGCTTCACAAGCTATTATCACTGTGTTATCAAGAATTTCAAATCTGTCATTTCTTCAACCATGTTGCTAACAAAAGGAACTTATAAAAAATGTATTGTTCGGGTAAAAGTCTTTTGACATGTTAATGAAATATTTTACATCCATACCAATTCTACATCATTCTTAGCTGTTTTGTTAAGTTATTTTGAACTAAGAATGGGAAACTTGAAGCTTTGTTGTACAAGTTTGATCTTGATGAACCCAAAAAATGAGTCCCACAGAATTAGTGACAGTAATCATGTAGTCCACTTCACATATTAAACTGACTCAACTCCCGCACAAGAGAGATTTTAGTTGTTATGATATTTTAGTGCCTACTTTTCCCATAAGCCCAATAGGCATGTCCAGATTGGGAGAAGAGCTCTGTATGAACTGGGGCACCCTATAAAAATGCTATTGTTTTAAATAAATGTTTCTCATTGCTCTGTTGTGGGTGTTTGGAAAAGTTTAACGTATTAATAAATTAATACTTTGCGTTAAAGATGTACCTTGGAATCTGCATGTTATTTTATTGTTTAATTTTAACGTGTGCTACATCTCCATTTTGTATCTTTATTTCTTGGATACAATGTACTGTTATTAGGGGTTGTGCCACGTCACAGTTCTTCCCTATATAACCACATGTGGCATTCTGTGCTGCGTCCGAGATTACAGATTTAAACAGCCTTTGTGCTCAAAGTATATAGTATATAGTGTAGTATGTATTCTGGTTTCTAACTCATAGTATTCCACTTCTCAACTGTGTTTATGGTTTTAGTATTTTGGTTTTGGTGACAATATGTCTTCCAAGTATGCCCTCATACTTGGCAATCCTAGTTTTGACTTTACTGACAGTTTAGCTCTTTGGTTTTTGGTAGTGTCCCCTACGTTTTGGGCATGGACTCTTATTACAGTTTCTCAAACACACACTCATCTCCCAATGCAGTTAACACCTTCTTGCAGTTGCTCAGATTCCCTTTTGCCTGCAGGCATTTTACAGGGGTCAGCTAGAACTAAAAAAGCGGGTGAACTTTGTTTATGCCAATGCCAGAGGTACTCAATTCTGTAGTAGCTGCAGGTTTTTGCTTGAACTGAATTTTTCATTTTAACCCATTTATTTACTACTAAAGCAATATTTTTTGGTCTTAGTTTTAGTTAACTTATTTGTTGTGATTCAGAACACTTATTTGCTTATTTCAGTTTTAAATGGTTGCATTAAACTTTTAATTTTTTCCCCGTTTTCTTAACAAGCCATCAGTTAATAATGAGGAGCAAATGACAAAGGAACCATCAGTTCTACAGCTAACATGCTTCCATTTAAACCTGTGTATATGCATTATGAAGTTACCTGTGTTAATACAATGATTTGAAAAAATGAGAGAGAGAAATGATAATGTTTTTAGTAAAACAAAAATCTAACAAGCCTTATAATTACATACCCGGTTTCGTTATCTGCTAGGCCCGGCTTCTACACTGTAATTTCTAAAAGATGGTTTAAAATGAAAACCTGCACCCACTGCAGACCTTCAGGACCGGAACTGAGTACCCCTGGTCTATGCTGTGGTCCACAAGATCATTTTTCAATACTAATGTCTGCCACAGCAATATGTGCAAGGTGTCATCTTATACATATTGTCATCATGATCTAGCTGACCAAGGAAATTAAAAAAATTGAAGGAGTAATTTGTTTCTTTTTATTTGTTAATTGCTTTAAATATTTCAATGGTAGAGAGTAGTATGGCAAGCCAAATTAACATTTAGAGATATCTCAAAATGAATTTTGGATATCTTAAAATGTAATTTACTTTTTATGATATCTGAAACTCGCTTTGAGATATCTTAAAATAATTTCCTTTACATTTTAAGATATCTGCAATACATTTTGAGATATCTCAAATGCATTTCAAGATATCTCAAATACAGTTTCAGATATCTCAAAATAATTGTTTCTGCATTTCAAGATATCTCAAATGAATTTTCAGATATCTTAAATTGACCTTTCATGCATTTTAAGATATCTTAAATGCATTTCAAGATATCTCATAATCATTTCCTGTAAAATTGCCTATTATTTTAATGGGACTTCTTGTTTATTATAAGATATCTTAAAATGTATTTGAGATATCTTGAAATGAGCAGGAAGTGATGTTGAGATATCTTAAAATGTATTTGAGATATCTGAAAATGGACAGGAAGCTGTTTTGAGATATCTGGAAATGTATTTGAGATATCTTAAATTGTATTGTATATATCTGAAAATGCTATTGAGATATCTTGAAATAATTGAGTGTCCTTTTAAAGATATCTTAAAATGCATTTTAGATATCTTGAAATACAATTTGAGATATCTTGAAATACATTGTTAGATATCTGAAATGGAGCAGAGACCCATTTTAAGATATCACAAAATTCATTTTAGATATCTAAAAATGTATTTCAGATATCTGAAAAAAAAATGAATTTCAAGATATCTTAAATGCTTTTTAAGATATCTAAATTATATTTCGAGATATCTCAAAATAACTTCCTTCTCATTTTAAGATATCCCAAATTCATTTTGAGATATCTGAAATGCATTTTCAGATATCTTAAAATGACTTTCTGTGCATTTCAAGATATCTCAAATACATTTCAAGATATCTTAAAATGACTT
>JANRMT010062813.1:70191871-70249800 GCA_026402145.1 Polypterus bichir lapradei | reverse complement strand
CTGCACATTTCAAGATATCTCAAATACATTTCAAGATATCTTAAAATAACTTCCTGCACATTTCAAGATATCTCAAATACATTTCAAGATATCTTAAAATAGGCAGGAAGTTCCATTGAAAGTATAAGAAATTTTACAGGAAGTGATTTTGAGATATCTCTAAGGTTATTTAAGATATCTCGAAATGCGCAGGAAGTTATTTTAAGATATCTGAAAATGTATTTGAGATATCTTTAAATATGCAGGAAGTTATTTTAAGATATCTGAAAATGTATTTCAGATATCTGAAAATGCCTGCAGATGTATTTTAAGATATCTTGAAATGTATTTGAGATATCTCAAAATGCACATTAACATATTTCAAGATATCTCGAATTGCATTTAAGATATCTTGAAATGCATTTCAGATATCTCAAAATGTACAGCATATCATTTCAAGATATCTTGAAATCTATTTGAGATATCATAAAATGGTTTTTAGATATCTTAAAATAGATGCATTTTTAGATATCTGCAATTCAATTTAAGATATCTAAAATGCATTTCCAGATATCTTAAAATTCATTTTGAGATATCTCTAAATATTAATTTGGCTTGCCATAGAGTAGCAACATTTTCACTATGCAAAATCTTTATGAAAGTTGAAAACAGGTCAGAACAGAAAAACTATGAAAGAAACCATGATACCTATACAGATTTCAAGCCATGCTAAAAGTCAGGAACATGGCAAGGTCAACGCCATCATGAAAAGCCAAAGCTTAAAATTTACTAAAATTTGACTTGAAGGTTCCAGTCTTCCAAAATCTCTATGAAACAAAATAAAAAGTATTTGTTTTCTTTTATAATTTTTGTCTTTTTAGTAAGTACACTTTTATCCAGTACAGTGATCCCTCGCTATATCACGCTTCGACTTTCGCGGCTTCACTCTATTGCAATTTCTCACGCTTATGTCACTACGCATGCGCTTTCTGAGAACTTTTACCTAAGCCCCACGATGGCTCATAAACGTGCTGCTTTTTCTAAGCCTTCTGACAATAAAACTAAGCGCCGGAGGAAGATGCTTACTATCCAGGAGAAGGTGAAACTCTTGGATATGATCAAAGATGGCAATACCCTACAAAAGCCTCCTCACGCATATGAAAAGACAGCGCCAGCAACTGCCTATCAAAATGTTCTTCAGCCGCGCACCCAGATACCCACTGCCTACTCTTAGTACTCCTTCAGCGGAAGAAGACAACGATGCACCTGCTGAATATACTGCACCACCTGAAGACTCTCCTACTGAGGTTGTGCCTTCATAGGTTAGTGGTTGTGTGTAAGAACTGTGTGTAATTAAATGTACAGTACAATAATCTACTATATAAAAGCGGTCGGGATTGCAAAGCGTACCCGTATTCCGCTTATCACAGATTTACTACTTGCGGCTTGCGGTACGAAGCGACGTGATGTGAGCAGAGTTCTGCTGCTCCCATCGTCCCCTTGCTTTTGTGCGCGATGCGCTAGAAAAATAGACAAAATTATGTCTCTGGAAATAATTAATGTTGATGGAGTACAAATGCCTCACCGCGTAGTAAATATCAGGGGAAATGGTGCTTGCTTATTCTCATCTATAGCTTATTTAGTGCATGAAACTCCGTCTTTAGCGGTACAGATTCGGGATGACATTGTACGACTTTGGACAGGCACTCGAGGGGATAAAAAAACTTAGGTTTTCGGGAGATGTTATGCATGGGCACTTTGATGTTCTCATTCCCTACACTTACATGCCTGATGTACACATGGAGCGCACAAAAATTGAGGAGTGCGCCTAGTAATATGATATTTGTAACGTCTAATATGTCTTATTTTCTCTTATTTTGTCTAATATATTGGGTAATACGAGTGTAATGGTGACTAAAGTGTGTTATTTCATGTCTAGAGGGCTCTAATAATGTTAAAAAACGTATTTAGAAGGTCGTAAAAAGGTTTTCTATACTCTAACTGCAAAAATATTCGATTTATAAATAAAGAATCCTACTTCGCGAAAATTCATTTATCACGGTAGAGTCTGGAACGGATTAACCGTGATAAACGAGGGTTCACTGTATTCTTTTTGTTTTTGATAATATTTTGCCACAAACTAGTAATGACTAATCTTGTACTAACCCACAACCTGACAGCACATTGTGCTTTCCTTCAGATTAGACTAAGTGGTCCTTTCCCCTTTTATGTCAGTGGCAATGTTCATGTACGTAACTACACTGCCTGGGGCCTAACAACATACATTTGGGGAGAAGCTTGATAATGTCTGCAATGCATGATAACACAAGTCTCAAACATATAGTAACTATGGCAAGGAACCTGAACAGTAATGGCAAAACAACAGCATGACACATAGTCAAAATATCCCCATTTTCTCATTCTGAATCTCTCCACAGCATTACAACCCCATTACATTACAAAAAGTTGGGAGGCTGTGTAAAATGTAAATAAAAACAGAAGGCAATGACTTGCAAATCTCGTAAACTCATATTTTATTCACAATAGAACATAGGAAACACATCAAATGTTGAAAGTGAGACATTTTACTATTTCATTGAAAACATTAGCTCATTTTGAATTTAATGGCAGCAACACGTCTCAAAAAAGTTGGGCAAAGGGCAGCAAAAGGCTATAAAAGTACATTATATTAAAAAGAAACAGCTGGAGGAACATTTTGCAACTAATTAGGTTAATTGGTAAGACCGGCAGAGTCTCTCAGAAGTAAAGATGGGCAGAGGTTCACTAATCTGCAAAGGACTGCGTCTACAAATTGTGGAACAATTTCTGAATAATGTTTCTCAATGTAAAATTGCAAAGACTCTGAACATCTCATCGTCTACAGTACACAATATTGTCAAAAGATTCGAGAATCTGGAGAAATCTCTGTGCACAAGGGTCAAGGCCGAACATCAATATTGGATGCCCATGATTTTTGGGCCCTCAGGCATCACTGCATTAAAAACAGGCCTGATTCTGTCATGGAAATCACTGCATGGGCTCAGGAACACTTTCAGAAATCATTGTCTGTGAACACAGGTTGCCATGCCATCCACAAATGCAGGTTAAAGCACTATCATGCAAAGAAGAAACCAGATGTGAACATGATCCAGAAATGCCACCGTCTTCTCTGGGCCAAAACTCATTTAAAATGGACTGAGGCAAAGTGGAAAACTGTTCTGAGGTCAGATGAATTGAAATTTGATGTTCATTTAGGAAAACATGAATCCCACATGTTTGGACTAAAGAGGAGTGGGACCATCCGATTTGTTATCAGTGCTCATTTCAAAAGCCTGCCTCTCTGATGGTATAGGGCTGCATCAGTGCCTATAGAATGGGCAACTGGCACATATGGAAAGGCACCATCAATGCTGAAGGTACAGTATTTACAGGTTTTAGAGCAGCATATGCTCCCATCCAGACAACGTCTTTTTCAGGGAAGGCCTTGTATATTTCAGCAAGACTATGCCTAACTACATACTGTATCAATTACAACAGCATGGCTTCATAGTAGAAGAGTCCGGGAGCTGAACTGGCCTGCCTGCAGTTCAGCAATTGAAAATATGAAATGAAATACGACAAAGAAGACACAGGACTGTTGAGCAACTAGTATCCTATATCAGACAAGAATGGGACAACAGATGGTTACAGACTGCTGTTAAAACAAGAGGGGATGCTACACAGCGGTAAACATGGCCCTGTCCCAACTTTTTTGAGACATGTTCCTGCCATCAAATTCAAAATGACCTTATTCTTTTCTTAAATTGGTACATTTTCTCAATTAAAATATTTGATGTTTTCTATGTTCTATTGTGAATAAAATATGGGTTAATGAGATTTTCAAATTATTGCATTCAGTTTTTATTTACATTTTACACATTGTCCCATCTTTTTTGGATTTGAGGTTGTACTCAAACTCTAATCTATCCTGTAGCAGCAAAAAGTAATAGCCTTTAGGAATAAATGTCTTTAAGTGTATGCAAAATATATGTCAATGTGCCAAAAGAATCAAGACAGCTTAAACTACAGATTTGATGAGACAATGAAGCAGCTGATACACCCAGAATTCTGTTTAACCACAAACATCCATTTATTCATCCCTTATATCAGAATCAGAATCAGAAAAAAACTTTATTAATCCAAAGGAAATTACTTATGTTACAACTTAACAACAGACAAGGGACATGTTACACTAAGAGCAAGTATAAAGTAATCATGTAAATATAAATAAAGTATAATAAATGTAAGTATCAAACTAGAGTGCAGAGTGTTGCACCTTAAGTTAATATTGCACACTCTGAGAACAAATAAGGTTATTTTAATGTGAAGAGAAGAAAATTTATTGCACAAGAACAGAGTATGTTGCACATTTCAGGTACTTGAAAAATGTACCTGGATATCCAATAAAGATAAAGGGTAATAGCTTAAAGTGTGGGTGAGTGACTGGAAAAGGAGTTATAGAGTCTGATGGCTGTGGGGAGGAAGGAGTTTCTGTGACGTTCAGTGGAGCACTTGATGCTAATCAGTCTACTGCTGAAAACACTCCTCTGTCCAACCACAACATTATGAACTGGGTGATTAGCATTTTCAATATAGACCAAAGCCTAGACAACATTCTCTGATCTGCCACAGTTTCCAAGCTGTCCAGTTTCTCTCCTACCACAGAGGAAGCCTTCTGAATTAGTTTGTTTAGTCTCCTGATGTCTGCCACTTTCATGCTGCTCCCCCAGCATGCCACAGAGAAGAAAAAGGCACTGGCCACCACATTGTTATAGAACATCCGCAACATAGTGCTGCTGACTCTAAAAGATCTGAGCTTGCGTAGGAAATACAGCCTGCTTTGACCCTTCTTGCATATGGCCAGTGAGTTCCTGGACCAGTCTAGCTTATTGCTCATATGCACCCCTAGATACTTGTACTCCTCAACTATCTCCACTTCCATACCGTTAATAGACAGGGGAGTGGCTGGAGATCGCGATCTTCTTAAATCAACTACTAGTTCTTTAGTTTTACTGATTTTGATCTACAGTTGATTCAGCTCACACAAGTCAACAAAATTGTCCACTACCTTCCTGTATTCCATCTCTTCTCCATGTCTGATACTACCAACTATTGCAGAGTCATCACCCATATATTACAAATGCTTAATCCAGTTTTTAGGATTGTATGAAGCCCTCCCCAGCAGAACTTTTGCATTGGTTAAGGCTATGGTCAGGTTAGTGCTGTTTGGTAAATCTTGATCTTTTCCTAGTGTATTATTTGCATTGTCTAAGAGTATGAAGTCATTGAAGACCCAACCCCTCATCCCCTGGGTAAAGTCTCATAAATAAGGAGAAATTATGCTAAAGGGATACACATTCAGTTCAAGTGGCCTATAACATTAATGGCCTATAATGTAAATATGTACATACATACTTTGTCACACACGCGTGTTTAGGGGATAACCAAAGGGCCTGAATAAATGTAGTTTCACGCTGGACCAGGGGGTGGCGAAGTGTGCTAATTCTCTCTTTCAGTTCCTTGCAGACCATTCTCAGGAAATCCCACCCTGTTCTGGGGCAGCCAACGATGTCACGTCTGGTTCATGCCCTGATGACATCACTTCCCCAGCAAGGGCTTAAAAGCCACCATCTTAAGATGATACTCATTTCTATTTTGGACTCGATTGTGTGAACATATCTTTGTATTTGGACAGATTTTGCAGCCGGGAAATATTATACAGGTGGCTACCCCAAACCTTCACAATGTGTCAGGAGTTTTCTTGTTACATTGGCATAGTCGGCAAGATGGAAGTTTCCCAGAAGAAAACGGGATTGGACCTGAATTATGAACAGATGGGAGAGTACCGGGGCAGAGTTTCCAGGTGGGGGGTTCGTCCTGGACTTTGGAAGGACCCGATGCAGACTCTGCTCCCTTTGTCTAGTTACGGGCTACATAAATTGCATAGGGAGAGTGTCGACGGGACACACTGAAGTTGGCTGTTCTCTGTGGGGGAAGCGACAGGGACTTATTATGCCTTCTTGGTCGAGAGGGTCGTCCTCCCCGCCAGGGCCAAGGTCCCAAAGAAAGGTGGGGATTCCTCAGACCAGCAGGTGAGGTTATTGTGGACCTGCAAACTAGATCCAGGTGGATGCTCTTTGGGAGAAAGTGGCAGAGTGTGGTTAAATCCCTCTGAGTGCTCTACCTTCCAAATAGTAAAGAAAGTGGCCTGTTTCTTTATTTTGAATAATATATCTGAGCCGTTCATCCAACCAGTCTGGGGGGAATGCACTATGGACGAGCTCATCATGTTCGTAGAAACCAACCAGACGGCCTTACAGTCTGAGAGAGCAGAACGGTCCTTTAGCCGACACCATGGAGATTACGTCCCTACTAGACTGCTCCCTCGACAGAAGCTGGAGTTTGCGCCAGAGTCCCCAGAGCTGTGGGCGTGCCACTCACTGGGGGACGAGGTAGGATGTGAGTGGAGAGGGGGATGTGGATTGTGCGCACTTTCAAACCCCCTGTCAATGCCTCATACGGGAGTGGTAATTCTGAATGGATTCAAAATAAAAGCCCTATTTGATTCCAGTAGCAACATCTCTATTGTTGACCGTGGGTACGTACTGCCGCGACAATGGAGAAATATAAAGACCAGTATACACAGAGATATCCGATACTACAAAACCGCCCGATGTTTCATCAGTCAGTGAGGACTGGTAAGAAAAATCCCCGTAGCGGTCCTCCCGAAGTCCCCTTTTGCTGTGGTTCTAGGGTGGGACTGGTCTAATATTAAAAGCGGTGAAGTACTACTCACTCCCGATACTAATTTGGGCCTAGTAACATACGGGAATAATACATCTCAGGTTGTTTCCACGCTATGTACTCAGCCGGAGGAGAGCAGTGTGGGAAGCCAAGAGGTGGAAGGGGAGGCTCCCGGTCCGTTGCAAACCATTACGTCAACAGAGTACGTCTCAATGGATAGAGCTGACTCCCTGCCCCTTGAGGTCAGACTAGACCCTCTCTCTGATCTAAGTTTCCAATTTAGACAAACACCAGCCTCGTTTAAAAGGGAGCAATGGAATGATGACTCCCTGAAATTTGCAATGAATGCAGTGGTAATAGTCAACAGCCAACGCACCAATCAACCTATGCCACAGTTTCCCCACTTTGTTATTGAAAATGATTTGTTATATCAGGTCAGTGAACATGAGAGGGAGGTATGGAAGTTGTTGCTGATTCTGCGAACCTTCCGGCGGTAGGTTTGTGAATTAGCACATGCCCACCTCCTAGGAGGCCACCTGGGCACTGAAAAAAAAATTAGAGCGAATTAAGCTCCAATTTTATTGACTGTGAATTAACGAGGAAGTTCACCGCTTTTGTATCCCTTGCCGAAAGTGTCAACTGTGGCAAATTCCTAGGAGGGACCGTGCTCCTCTTGTTCCCCTCCCCTTAATTGATGTCCCGTTTGAAAGAATAGGGGTCGGAATTGTAGGACCCTTGGAACCCTCAGCCCGAGGACATAAATATATATTAATCCTCGTGGATTATGCAGCCTGATATCCAGAAGCTGTTCCGTTGCGCTCAGCTAATTCCAAAGCCATCGCATGGGAACTGGTAGGGGTCTTTTTGCAAGATGGCATTCCTAAGGAAGTCCTTTCGGACCAAGGGACGCCATCTACCTCGGAGACGTTTAGGAAGATGGCCAAGTTACTTAAAATAAAGCATCTAAAGACTACAGTATATCATCCTCAAACCAACAGTCTAGTTGAGAGATTTAATCAGACTCTCAAACAGATGCTTCGCAAGGTGGTCAGCGAGGACAGAAGGAACTGGGATCAACTCCTCCCCCTCGTGCTCTTTGACTACAGGGAAGTCCCTCAAGCCTCGACGGGGTTCTAATCGTTTGAATTATTATACGGACGACAACCCCGGGGTATATTGGACATTTTGAAAGAAGGCTGGGAAGGAGAGGCTCTTCCCTCAACTAATATTTTAGAGTATATCGCATAGTTATGTGATAGATTTGGTAAAATTCGACCTATCCTAAAAAGTCACATGGAGGAGGTGCAAGCAGCACAAGGCCCGCTATTATGACCGTGGCACGATGCTCCAGGAGTTTCAACCGGGGGATCGGGTCATGGTGTTGGTTCCCACCTCCCATTCTAAACTACTTGGATATTGGCAGGGGCCATACGAGGTTAAGGAGAGGAAAGGATTCATTGACTATTTGGTGAAACAGCCCAATCGTCGGCTGAGCAAGCGGATATATCATATGAATCTGCTGAAACCGTGGAAGTAAAGGATTCCTGATCGTTCCTCCGGCCAGCCCCGCTCATTCTTTGCTCTTTGGCTCTAACTTAAGCACTTGACAGAGCCGAGAGCTCAAAGCAGTTATCTCATCCATCCCGGAGGTGGTAGACAAGAAACCCAGAAGAACCTCTCTGATCGCCCACGACATTGTGACTGAACCTGGGGTTATAGTCTGAGAGCGCCCCTATCGTCTTCCAGAGGCAAAGAAGGCTGAAGTGGAACTTGAAATCAAATGCATAATGGACTTAGGAGTCATAGAGGAGAGTTATAGTCCCTGGTCCAGCCCAATAGTCTTGGTTACTAAGCCCAACGGGAGTGGGAGGTTTTGCAACAACTTTTGTTGACTTAATCAGGTCTCCCAATTTTGACGATTATCCTATGCCTCGAGTGGACGACCTCCTTCAGAGGCTTGGACACGCGGAATACTTGACCACACTTGACATGACCAAGGGGTATTGGCAGATTACTTTAATGGACTCCGCAATGGTCAAGACTGCGTTTAGCACCCCTAGTGGACACTGGCGACTTTTCAGCGTCTGGTGAACAAGGTGCTACACCCCTATAACTTGTATAGTGCTGCCTATCTAGATGACGTCGTCATCTATCCCAGCACTTGGAAGAACAACCTATAGCACGTCCGAGCGGCATTATGGGCGCTGGGTGAGGCCGGTCCTCAGATCAATCCTAAAAAATGTTTTTTTGGCTTGGAAGAAGCCAAATATTTAGGCCACCTGGTGGGTTGTGGTACTGTGAAGCCACAGTGGTCCAAAGTAGATGCCATTTTGAAATGGCCCCATCAGCGAACCATGGGGGAGGTCCAAGCATTTTGTAGAGAGCGGCGCCCTTGAGTAATTTAACAAAGAAGAGGGCCCCCAACACTGTGGTATGGACTGATGTGACAGCTGCACTCAGTGACTTAAAATGGGCCCTGACAGGCGTGTTTAGGGGACAACCAAAGGGCCTTTGGGGTTTTCTTGTTACAACTCACATATATATTTGTACAGCACATAAACTAATTTTCACTGCATAAACCATCTTAATACAACTATATATATATACTGTATATTGACAGTACTGCAATATTTCCTCTCCCCAGACCATGCCCACTGTCCTGTTGTATCCAGCAGGGGGCGCTAACTCCCTTGTTGGAATGAGTTCTTTGTTAATTGTGGCATGTTACATAACCTGAAACTATATAGATATAAAAAGGCAATACCCCTCCCTTAGTGATATAGCAGTGAGAAATCACATAGGAGAAATAACTTAGCTTTCTTTAATGACGGTTACGCTGCGTAACAGATGAGGAAGCCATGACAAGAACCCAGTTTGGGAGTGGGAGCCCAATGTATAGAGTCTGCCATTTTCGTCACTGTGTTGGAAGGATTTTCCGGATCGGATGACAGTATCTCCCATCCGTCCATCGGCTTCAAAGGTGTGCCAGGCAATGTTCCAAGGCTTTATACTCTTCCTTCATGTGCAGACCCCCACTTCGATGAATTATGCTATTCCCAAACAATGCACAGTCATGCTGACTTTGACGCACAGAAATGCCCATTTTGCAGTTGTCCCTGTCTTGTCTTCTAATGCTTGTCTAGCTGTTCTTATATGGTGAACTCCTATGTGTTAAATCTGGCCTTGTATTAGCTGTACATGTGAGTAGAAAGAAAAGTGGATTTATAAAATATTTTTGTACAGAGCACAGTGACATTTTAAACTTATATACTTATTACGCCTGTCCTACATTAAGGCTCTCGGTTCCACAGTACTGAAGTCTTACAAGTCATTAGGTATCTCGACCCTCAGATATCTTTATACTGATAATATGTTTCCTTTTGATAAATCTGGATTCTATATTGTAAATATATTATTCCTTCAACACACTTATATTTCTATTTACAAGTTAGGAATTTTGTAAAAAACAATTAGCCTAATTTGCCAAATCCTCCTGTAATGCTCACATTTGGGAATATTTTCACTAATAACAAGTAGAATTGTCACAGGATTTCCTAACTTTATCAATTAATATCATAGTGCTTACCATCGTTGGCAATACTGGGAACGAGACCTCTCTATCAATATCTCAGGAAAGGAGTAGAATTCAGTAACTCGCAACTTTCATTCTTCATCAGTTTGTGTAAACCATGCTGTAATTCAGCTGAAAATTCTACAATGGTCAGACCTCTTCACATTGAAATTATCGAAAATATATCAGGGTTGTGATCCTAATGGCCAATTAGCTTGGTTCTCATTCAGGTGTATGTGTTGGGACTGTCCAAAATTAAGACCTTTTGGGAAAAGATTTTTTCTTTTCTATCAGATGGTGTAGGATTTATGATGACTGCACCAGACTATCTGGTAATATATTGTTAGTGCATTATCTAATTCTGCTCATTTGGAAGAATCCTAGTGTTCCCTTCATAATTCAATGGCAAAATTCTATTATCTAACAATAACAAAAATCTAATTTTCTTAGTGTGGAACTGTGCAGAGCTTCTTTAGAATTTGGCGAGAATTCATTACTGTTATTCTAATATAAGTCTGCTAAGCTCCTGCCAATGTGATCTGAAATTGTTTTTTATAAGATATAATTATATTTTAAATATCAAAAGGTCAACAAATTATTAGATCTAAAGCATGATTGTGTGTGTCAGACTTTTACAATTTAACAACACTCTTAAAGAGGTAAGTAAATATAAAAACAATTTGTTAAAAGTGTCAGTTTTCACAACTATGTACGCATGAAAATAACCTCTCAATAATGCTTAAGTACAGGTTATCGCTGGGTCAAACAAAAGTTTGCTAAACTTCCAGACCTAGGAAATCTGTAAATTGCTCATAATGTAATATGCACACATTAATTCCTTACATAGTATATACTCACACATATGTTTGTGTATGTGTACACACGGTATTTTATATAACACAGACAGTAATAAGCTAGTTTTACTGGTAAAACTGAATTGAGAGACATTTTATAACAGATGTCCTCTTGTAACTGAAGAACAGTGGAACAGAAACATTGATTTGTGCCTTCCCTTGGCAGTGTTGACCCTCAGTATTTCCTTTTATACTTGGTGGTCTTGCTCAATGGCCTTTGCCCCCAAACCCCTCCTCACGCTGTCTTGCGGGTGTCTCTTTCAGTGTTAGCCCTGGTTCAGCATTTACATATCCTGTGCTGCAGGCTATTATAAAGGCCTGTCCAATTAAACATATCAGAGAAGTTAATTTAATCAACACCTGCTCTCCCTGCGTGATTTCGGCCACACCCATGTGTTAAAATATAAATAGATTCATTGATAATCTCCACCTGGAAGCTGTAGCTCAACTGAAAAGATCAAGCTACACACAGTGAAAATTGCATGTATTTAATATATGCTAATTGGTACACCGTCTTCTCATTGTGTTATAGAATTTCTGTATGACCTCTGTATGACCAGTCAATTGCAAAACCTACATTTTTGTAGTGTAATGGTGAGTGTGACACTGTTCACTTATTTCAATTCCTAAATTATTAGCCAAGCCTAGATGCTATCTTTCATTCCTTAACTCAGGCCTATGTTTTTGTATAAAGTAGCTCTCCCTTTACTCATCACAGGACCTATCTTTTGTCATACCATAATAAATGGGGATATGCTTGCAGTAACATGAATATAACCCCTGTTGATTACTTCTAGAATTAATTCATACAATGCAAAATCATCTGAGTCTAATTTATGGCCTAATACCACCAACAGCCATCACACAACACTCGGATCATTTCATTTTTATTTATGATGGCTGTGTTTAATTTAGTGCTAGATAATTTGATATTTGAAAATGTTACTTCAAAAGCCATTTTTTGGCTTTCATTTTCTTCCAAATGAAACAAAGCCATTCAGATGTGTATAGGCTAAAGCTAAATATTAATCAAAAACAGCTACTCATAACAGTTATTCATTACAAATAGCTCTCAGAATTCTGCTTAAAGATTGATACAACAAAATTACACTAGTCATGATAAATCATTCACTTTTAGTTTCCACTGTTTTATCAAATAATGTGCTATATAATATTAACTTACCAAAACCTACATAG
This sequence comes from Polypterus bichir lapradei, assembly GCA_026402145.1. NCBI lineage: Eukaryota > Metazoa > Chordata > Cladistia > Polypteriformes > Polypteridae > Polypterus > Polypterus bichir. Next base: position 70,237,416 of record JANRMT010062813.1, on the reverse strand, counting down.
ACTAACATTTTTTAATGGATATAACATGTATTACAAAATGAACAGCCTGCTTTCACTCAAATCTGGAATTACAGTGAGTGAGTGGCTAGCCTGGCAGCATCAGACTTCAGGATCAACCTTAGGTCTCTAGATATGAAGCAGCAGTTATGTTTACTGCACAATGCACACCTAAAGTATAATGAAAGGGTAGTTCGTAAGCTTAAATGGGGATAAAAAATCATAGTAACAGTACATAAAGGTTCATGGCGTATATTGAATCATAGACAATAACAAAACTGATGTCAAACTCAGGTCTTAGAAGGCAACAGTGGCTGCAGGTTTTCTTTCTAGCCAGTTTGCTAGTTACAAGCCAATTGCTATTGATAATGAAACCCACTTGTTTCACCTTTTAATTGACTTGCTTTTAACACTTAGCACTCTTTATAATGTTTTCCTTAACCAATTAACCAATGTGGCAAGCGGCTGGAGGTGGCACCCAGCCGGGATGCCTGGAAGGACTGCAGAAGGGCTTACGCCTCCTGCAGACCGTGAGGGGGTGACTGCCCTGGTGGCTTTGGGGACCACAGGAACAGAGCTTAGAAGCTCAACCCTATAGGGGCCCATAGTCACCACCAGGGGGCGCCCGGATGCCTGAGGAGCCCTGTCCCTCAGCACTTTCGCCACACCCGGAAGTTCTGGAGGGAAGAAGACCAGGAACACACAGAGTGCTTCCGGGTGCACAGCCGGCACTTCTGCCACACCTGGGAGGGCCAGCGGAAGGTTATCGAGCGGCACCTGGAGCTCGTCCGGGTGAGGATAAAAGGGGCCGCCTCCCTGCATTCAATGGCTGGAGTCTGGAGCATAGCTGGACAGAGCTCAGAGGAGAGGAGAGGAGAGGAGAGGAGAGGAGAGGAGAGGAGAGGAGTGGAGGCGGACCTGAAGGAGAGGCATTGGAAAGAGGTCTGGACTTTGGGGTGAAGTGGGTTGTGTGTGTTTTCACTTTATATTCTAAATAGTGTAAATAAACATGTTGCGGTGTTTTAAACAATGTCTGCCTGTCTGTGTCCAGGTCATCTTCCACACCAATAATAATTTGTAAAGCAAGCCAACATGACAAGCTAACCTGATCTGATTTGTGCTTGTGCAGTCTTGCAGAGCCAGATATAATGTATAATGTATACATCTAGAGACAATCATGAATGAGTATGGCTTAAAACTGGGTGGGAACAATTAGAGGGCTCACTGAATGTCACATTTCTACACCAATCAAATGCCTCATGAAGGCGGCGCTCAAAGTAGGGGCGGTGATTTTGAACTGCAGAGATTAGAGGTGCTCATGTAGTCCAGCAGAGAGCAAACTTCTGATTAAGGTAAACTGTCTTGAGCCAAAAGTTTTCTTATAAATACTCCAATTAAACATATAAATGTGTGTCACGTGTGTAGAGAGCACTTTGCATGTGTTAAAGATAAACATAACTGTTGCAATGGAAAAACCTTTCTGTAAATTGAGATTATCCACTGGCATTCAAAAACATCAGTGAACTTAACCGTAAAAGTGAACGATACATTTCTGTAGGTCCTGTACGCACTCTCTGTTGTTCATTGAAGACGGTAGTATCGGAATCAATGTTAGGCTGAAAGAAACGGTACCTATTTCTGTGAAAATAAGAGTTTCAAAACATGTGTTCGAAGTAAATGATTTGTCACACCCTGTCAAATGAGGTGGAAAGGACTGCCGTTAAGAGACTTGATAACGAAGAGCCACAGAAGGTGCAAATTTGAGTACTCAAAACACCCAAACCAATAAATCTACCTCACAACACCAGTAGATGCACAGACAAGGTTACACTGCAAACACCTTCTGACTAAACATCTAAATGAATAATTGGAAATGCAAACATGCCTTGCCAGAATGTGCCACAGTGTTTTACTATGTATTATTCGAGTCTAGATTACAATGCTCATCTAAAATCTGCTCGCTCTTGTTATGCCATATAGTAATGAAATAGTCAAAACAGCAGAAAGATATTGTAGCAGAAAGAAGCAAGTCTCAAACATGTGGAGTCAAGTATCTGCAGTAATCTACGTGTATGTGTCTGTCTGTTCTGTGCTCATCCATCCATCTTCCAACCCGCTGAATCCACACACAGGGTCACAGGGGTCTGCTGGAGCCAATCCCAGCCAACACAGGGCACAAGGCAGGAATCCAATCCCGGGCAGGGTGCCAACCCACCGCAGGACACACACAAACACACCCACACTAGAGTCAATTTAGAATCGCCAATCCACCTAACCTTCATGCCTTTGGACTGTGGGAGGAAACCCACGCAGACACGGGGAGAACATGCAAACTCCACGCAGGGAGGACCAGGGAAGCAAACCTGGGTATCCTAACTGCGAGGCAGCAGCGCTACCACTGCGCCACCGTGCCACCCTTCTGTGCTCATTACTACATATAAATTATAAGCTTCAGTTACCTTGTGCTACTGAGCTCCTAAAATAATAACAGCAATTTTAACTTGTTTATTTTTTCTCAGTGTCAAGTCCTTTGTTCAAATTCATTTTCTCTGCTGCTGTTTAAAGTGCATTGACTGGAGAAACTGGGGGGGCAGGTGTTTAAGAAAGAAGCCCTGTGGGCACAGCCTTTGTAGTGGCAGATTCCTCCGCTATTCACTAAAACTTTTTAATAACTTGTCTCTAAATGTTTATTCTTGTTTGAAAATCATGCCTGGCCCTGCAAAACTAGCACTTGTGTGTGTATTAAGTCAAAGTCTGAGAAGTATCAATCTGTTTTGGTTCATAGCCCTTTTTGATGGTGCTATCATAATAAAGAAAATCAAATTTTGAAAATATCTGTTGTGGCAAAATACTGTATGAACACCAAACTAAATAACATGTTTCACTAACAAGAAGGCTTCTAATTAAGAAATTGTTTGGATTTTGAGGTCCCTGACTTCATATATTGGCTCGATTTGCATCTTATTTTGTTTAGATGCTAGTAAATAAATAAAATAAGAGGTTAGAGTCTTAATGAGGAAGTCAATTAAAATTAACCAAAATTGATCTGTTCAAATATCAGCAGCAATTGGTTACTATTAGAAGAACTGGTGGGAACAAAAACATGCAGCCACTGCAGCCCTCCAGGATCTGAGTTTGTTTGACTCCCCCAGTCTATAATATACGAAACTGAAGACATCAAAAGAATATACACAGAGCTGATAATGTGGAAAGTGTTGACACCTAAATCACATACCAAATGGCATTATTTTTAAGGCTGTAGTAGATGAAAAATTACAAATATGTCAGTGATCAGATGAATGTCCAGCATAAAGAAAATAAATGTCAGGTCAAGAAGCATGAACTGGTACAGCGTGTGGCCGCACCCACCACATGACGAAACAGTTTGGGATCCTTGTTGGCAACCCCCTGAGGCAGACATGTGGTCCAGTCCCACCCTCCAGAAATGACCCTCTATCTGCTGCAGCCAGGTGTTACATGGGAGTCCCCTTGGCCTGGTCCAGCCACTTGGGTCCTCAATGATGAGGATCCTGCGAGCTGGATCACCTTCGAGGAAACATGCCACATGGCTGTAGTGCTGTAACTGACACTCCCACACAATGCAGGTAATGGGCCTCATTGGACTCCATGAGCAATGGCTCATTCGACACAAAGTCAAACCAGCAGTACCCAAGGATTCTCCGAAGGGATACAGTACCGAAGGAGTCCAGTCTGCCTCTCAGGTCGCTGGTCAGCATCCATATCTTGCAACCATATAGCAAAACAGGAAGCACCAGGATTATAAAGACCTTCGTGCTTTTACAAAGACAACAGAAGCACTACACACCCCTTTCCAGCGACTTCATGACCCCCCATGCCCTCCCAATCCGTCTACTGACTTCATATGACAAGGTCGACATTCCCTCTGCAGACAGACATACTGCTGATGGCTGTGCCCAAAAGATCATTAAAGGCCTGGATCTTGGTTTTTATCCAGGACACTCACAAGCCCAGACACTTAAGACTTCTCGCTCAGTCTCTCAAGAGCCCCGATGAGAGCCTCCATTGACTCTGCGAAGACAAAGGAAAATAAATGTACTGATTGTAAAAGAAACAATTAAAAATTGTGCCAAAATTATGTCATGGTCTTTTTTAGAGGGTCCTAATTACTCGAATAAAGGATATTTAATGCTTTGGACTTTAGATCTCAAATTTAATCTCAATTTTAATTTTAATGGAAGAGGTTAATAGCTTAGATTTAGTCAAATCAGTAATTGCAAAGTAAAGTTCACAAACAGTAATTCCTTAACCTCCAGTTATTCTGTAGAATTAAAATTTGCAAGCTGAAGAATGCCAGGTTGAGTACTTAAATCTCCCTGATCAAGGATCTAGCTAAGGGTAATAACAGGGTCGTCAAAAGGACATTGAAAGACTTCCCTTTCCTCTATGTGACTTTTCCACACACTGCATTCTGATTTTGTCTTCTTTTTCAACACATTAGCCATGCTGGCACCAACCTTCTGCACTTACAGTGTAGGTTATTCTTTCTGCAAGACCCCCTTATATTGGTTTCAGTAGTACAGAACAGAGAGTGAAACAATCATGCAGATCAAAAGAAGAAAAGATTTAAGAGAAGCAATGATTGAAATAGGTAACATATATTGTGACAACTGGCATGTGCTTGGTAATCCAAGAAACAAAGCTATTAAACTGACTTTTAATTCCAGATATTTATTTTTTTTATCTCAGGTTCTCACTTTAAAACAGACTGAGCTGTGTGTGTTTCTCTCTCAGTCCCTTTATTTAAAGGGATCTTTTAATAAACAGTAATGTTCTGCAGGCTTTCATTTTAAAAAAAACTCTACCGGTCAAAAGTCTTAGAACACGTCATTTTTTCAGATTTTATGGAAATGCACACAGTTTAATGTCTTAATGTTTCATGAAATCAAGGCATAGAACAAATAAACATTGGCAAATTAAAAAAAAAAATAAGTCAAGGAATCCTTAAGCATACAGAAATTTTCTCCAATTTTTGATTCATCAAAGTAGCCACCTTTTGCTGATATAACTGCCAAACTCTGGTAACCCTTTTGAATGCCAGTCACTCTGTGCAAGTCAATAACTCCCTCTCTGGTTAAAGAACCTCAGAACATCACACTTCCTCCACCATGTTTGACAATTGGTGTCACACACTGAGTAATCGTCCTTTGAATGATTCGACGGCGTTCAAACACAATGAGTGATTGTGATTCACCCGTCCATAAGACTTTTTTCCAGTCTTCAGTAGTCCATAGCCGGTATTTCAAGGCCCTATTTTGTCCTTTAAGGAATGGCTTTCTTAGTGCCACTCGTCTTGTTAAACCTGCAGAACAAAGTCTCCTCTTCACAGTAGAAACTGAGACTTGCTTTTTTCGACCACTGTTAAGCTGTGTTTGAAGCTGTTGTGCTGTGAGGTGCCTATCATACAAGCTGGTGACCTAGTTCTATTGGTGATGGTGAGAAATAAGATTCTCTGGTCTGATGAGACCAAGATAGAACTTTTTGGCCTTAATTCTAAGTGGTATGTATGGAGACAACCAGGCACTGCTCATCACTTGTCCAATACAGTCCCCACAGTGAAGCATGGCGGTGGCAGCATCATGCTGTGGGGGTGTTTTTCAGCTGCAGGGACAGGACGACTGGTTGCAATCGAGGGGAAGACGAATGTGGCCAAGTACAAGGATATCCTGGAGAAAAACCTTCTCCAGAGTGCTAAGGACCTCAGACTGGGCCGAAGGTTTACCTTCCAACAAGACAATGACCCTAAGCACACAGCTAAAATAACGAAGGAGTGGCTTCACAACAACTCTGTGACTGTTCTTGAATGGCCCAGCCAGAGCCCTGACTTAAACCCAATTGAGCATCTTTGGAGAGACCTAAAAATGGCTGTCCACCAACTTTTACCATCCAACCTGACAGAACTGGAGAGGATCTTCAAGGAGGAATGGCAGAGGATCCCCAAATCCAGGTGTGAAAAACTTGTTGCATCTTTCCCAAGAAGACTCATGGCTGTATTAGCTCAAAAGGGTTCTTCTACTAAATACTGAGCAAAGGGTCTGAATACTTAGGACCATGTGATATTTCAGTTTTTCTTTTTTAATAAATCTGCAACAATTTCAAAAATTATTTTTTTTGTCTGTCAATATGGGGTGCTGTGTGTACATTAATGAGGGAAAAAAATAATTTAAATGATTTTAGCAAATGGCTGCAATATAACAAAGAAAACAAAAAATTGAAGGGGGTCTGAATACTTTCCGTACCCACTGTATATATATATATATATATATATATATATATATATATATATATACACTATATATATATATATATATATATATATATATTTTAATAAATGGCCATTATTCAAAAAGAAGCGATTGGACAGGAGAGAAAAACTTGAAAATTCAAACATGAAACACAAACAAAACAGGAAATGGCATTTTTATAGACAAAGAAGGAGGGGCACATTTTTTTTTGCTCATATACATAGGTGGGATACATTGAAACATTTTATTAAAGTAAAAGTATTAAAGACTTTTTCCCAGGTGCATAAATTATTTGCACTCAGTAATGAATTATCATATGGAGCTATTCTAACAAGAGCAGAGCAGCTTTGAAATACATCCAATATTTGTTTCATTTATTTGTATTGGACAGCCTTTTATTTTTGAAGGTGTTGCATTTATATATGTTCACTGTTTTTCACCAAATGATGAAAACTGAGTACTAGAAGGTATTGATGACTGCCTTACTTTTAGATTATAGTCATAATTCTTACTATTTGTTGTGGCAGAGAGCATGGTGTAAACTTCAAGTCTGCCAATTGAGTTCCCACTTCCGACTTGTGACCCCAAGCAAGTCACTTCACCTTTCCTATGCTTCAATTGTTATGAACGCATGTAAACAGTTGTAATGTAGGCTTGATGTTGCTTTTTGTAAAGGTGTCAGGAAAAATTGTAATAATAGTAAAATATTTTAATTCAAAATAATAGTGGGGGCTTCAAGCAAAGTGTAGAAGTTTATAAATGGCACATTGTATATTGGAGTCCTTGACTGTTTCAAGAACCCAGCAATGTCACCAAATTGCAGAAGCCCCCCTTCAGAGGTGAGGGTTGCTAACTGGTTTTCTTTTTGTGTACTCATTCCCAGATTAAAAGATGCTACTTGTTCTCCCTTTAGCCACATTAATAATTCAGAATGATTTATTTATTTATTTGATGTTAATTAAATGTCATAATCTCATAATTTGTGCCATTCATACCTAATCCATTAGTTCGAAAAGCATGCTCATATGCATTTAGGCTATTGACTTTACTTTAAAAAATTGATTTGACAGCACACATCTCATCTGAGAGGCTTAACTAATGAAGACCCGTAATGAATAGAACTGCCATGTCATTCAGCACTGGCTGGAGAAAGCCATATTAGCCATATTAGATGTACTACACATCTGCAGAGATTTGAAAAAAAATGCAGCATTATACAGTTTTATACCTTGTGTGCTAGCTCTACAAAATGATGGTTGCTTTGTATATTAAGAAACACAAAAAAGCATGATGCTGTAACACATGAAAAAAATCAAACATTTAGAAGCAAACATAGAACTAAAACACTCTTTTTGGTTATAGTCATTAGACATTCTACTCAGTTATTTTTTTAACTGTGTGTATTTAATGCTTATCTGGATTGGTGCAGAACAAAAAAAAATTAATCTAACACTTAAGTATCATTTAAATTCCAGTAAAATATAAATAATTACACATTTCTGTTATATTAACCTAGGAAGTGAAATGATTGCAAATTAGACATTTAAAATGACTATGTTAGACTTTAGTATAATGAATGTGTTATTGCTGTAATATAAACTATTTATTTTTTAATCTTTCTGTGTGGTATATCTTCTCGCTGGCTATGTATTGGCTCCCTGTGTAAAGTGAATATAATATACTTTCATAAACTTGCTTTCACAACATTCAGTACTCCCTGCTGCTGCACATTCAGGCACTTGTATTTGATTCTCTGCCAGTCTCTCTGTGGAGTCTGAATGCTTTTCCTATGCCCACGTGTGTTTTTATTTCCTTTGGATACTTCTGTTGCTTGCCAAATTACTGCAAGTTTGCTTAACAGCGACCCCTATATCACCATATCCTTGAGTTTACAGATTTTAAAATAGAACAGGCAGATGCACTTCATGCTCTCAATATGTTAGAAGACTAATAAAATCCCCAGACATGATGGGATTGTACCAGTTCTATCAGTTATAAAATATGTTATTTATAAACTTTTATGAAGCATATTTCCTCACTCAATTCAGATTGAAGAAGTACCTTAAGTACACCTCACATAAAAACATACTAGTATTTTTCTAGATAAGAAATTACATTAAGCACATGATGGGAAATTAAACAAAATGCTCAAGGAGAAAAAGTTGAGGGTTGTTAACAATTACTAAAGTGCCCCACTGGCCTTTAATGCAGAAACAACACTGGATATATGTGATAAATAATAAAACCAATTCATTTTGATATAGAAAACTTACCACCTTGTGCTTTGGTAGGTAAACACAATATAGAATGTCCTACTTAGACATTTCTAGTAGGTATAAGATCTTAACTAAGTAGCTGCTTTTCCAAAATATTACCTGTCATGTATTAGCAATGCAGTACACTATCGTTGCCCTTTCTTCCTTTGATAAGAACGGACGAGCAGACAGCGCATGCCTTTTTCTTTCTTGTCTTTATTGAACAACAACTAACAAAATGTGCAAGGCATTACCAATCATATCACTAGGTGTCAACCCACAATCAGACATCAATAGCTGAACTGAAATGCACACTTATACTGATATATAACATTACCAATAATTTAAAACTTTACCTGAAAAATAATTCAAACGTGGAATTCCAGACTACATTTTTTATTTTTTTCATTAATTTTAAGTAAAATATAACATTGAATTTCAAAGATCAATAACATTGTAAGATAGGTTTATAGTCCACTTTTTTCTTAGTGCAGTCAACTTGTGTTTGATTGACTGTGTTCTGAATAGGTGTAGACTAATACTTTCTTATTTTCTTCCTTGTATTCTAAATTCAGCCTTCTTTATAAATACAAATTATATAACAAATAATCCCATCAAAGTTTAATTATGGATAAAAGCTGCATAAAGAATCATTAACAGAATAAAACTAGTATTACTACTTCATAAGTTCAGCCTCCTTAGCTTGGGTTTTGTGTCGTTATTGGTAGTCAGAATGCAGTGAGCTTACGATACTTCGGAAAATTGAAACTGTGCTGGAAAGTTGTAACAGCGTTGTGTAATTTGTCATTCTGTGTGAACACTAGTCATGTAATCTGACGTCCTCAGGTGACAGAATCAAAAACTGCATTCCCAAAATGTGACATTTCTTCTGACTAGAAGTCGTGTAACGTGTCGCCAGCTTTAAGGTTTGTTACAGCAGCAGAGTGCTGTCAGAATGATTGCATAAAAGTGGCTCCTCGGTAATAAACATACGGACTTCGGATGAATAGGGCAGCCTCTGTGGTCATGTGCTTTTGCTGAGGATCATTACTCACTTTCTCTAGTTCAACCTATGAATTCTACTTCATTATTTTCTGCATGGATATTTATTCTTTGCAAACTGATTTAATTTAATTATAGTATTATCGCATGTGCCATTTTTTGTAAGCAATTTCTAACAAATAAACCCCTGTTTCAGTTACAAAGACAATGAACCTATACTGTACATTTAAAAAGAAATAATTTTCTGCGGCACTATCCCACGTCTTCTGTCTTTACTCTTTAGAAATATTATGACCTTACAGGCATTAAATTATCTGCAAGCTCTTTAGTTCAAACATTGAACTTTGCTAGTCATGTGCAGTTTTTCAAGTTCATTTTAATTGGCTGCCAAACAAGTACCCTTGACAAGTATGCTCATCAAGCAGTTAGATATGGAACACTGAAAAAAAAATAAAACTACTAAATAAATTACTGGATTCAGGCGATTTACTGCAACTACAAGGAAATCATTCCCAGATGATAATTTAATTAAATATTGTACATAATGTGATATCGGACTCTTCAAGAAACTGCACAAGGTCTGAAAGACATTGAAGAAGATGCCAAGAGCAAGCAGTCATGCTCCCTTCTGAAAGAGCTTATCACTTCCTTTAGTTCATCAACACATTAGAATTTTTTCATGATGATTGAGTGTTGCTTTAAAAAGATACACTTTTACCATTTCATATTAAAGAAAGTTACAGCCTATTTATTATTAACAGCAAAATAAGTGTTGTTTGCTCTCAGTAATGCCAATAGTTATCCACCGAGTTTCTAATTTACACAAGTCTAAATAACAGCATTGCAATTTTAACTAGTTATATTAGACAGATTAATTTCTAGTATGGACTTTAACATAAGTATATTATGACAGGCAAGAAATAAGAGAGTACTCCATCATTTTTTTTCTCTAGTTATTCCTTTTGATTCATGTTCAATTTATTTTCATATATATACACGTATAATTCAATTCAATAATTCAATTCAGAAATTCAGTCAATACTAATCAGAGCACTTGCACAGCTTTAAAAATAAAATAACAGTAATGTGACTGAGAGTGAGAAATCACACAGAAGATACATGCACAAGATATAAGTGAAAAATACTTAAAGTCAAAACTTGTAATAGTTATTTAGGCAGCAGTAGTCCTCCCTCTACTCTACTAAATAAAGCAGCAGTTGTTTTCTGCTCTACATGCAGTGGGCACGTTGCTAGTTTAGGTGACCGTTTTGAGCATCAGTGACTCACAGCTCGGGGTACTGACCATACGAAGCAATGTCCATTATAATGGCACTGCGGCGATAATGTCAGACCCATCAGGCCGCACCAATCACAGTGAGTCCTGACTTCATTCAGCTGCAGTGCCGACTCACGTTAAACTTCTGCAAACCATTCTGGGTTAACCGTGTACACTTTCCTAAGCATCAGTTTAACTAGACTTCTGTCATACATTTTTGGACAGATGCTTTTACTAAATAAAGTCAATAACAACAATAACATTTATTTATATAGCACACTTTCATACAAATGATGTAGCTGAAAGTGCTTTACAAGATAAAGAAGGAAAAAAGAAAAATATAAGATTAGGTAATACTAAGTAACGAAGAATAAAGTAAGGTCCGATAGCCAGGAGGACAGAAAAAACTAAAAATAAAAAACTCCAGAGGGCTGGAAACAATATATTAACAAACAGTCCAGAGTACTTGTAAGCTTCATATTAAATACATATAGTATAAATACTCAATGGCCCTACTTTTTTGTTCAAAATTAATTCTACGTTCTGATTGATGTATGATAAAAAGGAAGGCCAGCTGATTCAGGTAGCATTCAGAAAAGACTTTATCCTTCAGGTGTCTTGGGAACTCTTTAAGATATTTGGTTGCACAATAAGAAGATTCCCAACTTATTGCCAAGGGATCAGTTGATATTTATTTAATTACAGCTTGGATGGAGTTTGTGGAACTATTCGGACCCGGGCACGAACAGGCAGACACAGAATGTCCCAAAACACACGTTTATTACAACACAAATGAACACAGTGCACCAATCACCATCCAATAGTCGTTCAGGCTCCTTCTTCCTTTCCTCACTACCGCCTGCAACTCCTCCCAGGCAAGCTCCATCCACTTCCACCCGACTCCGGCTCCCGAGTGGAGTGAGGCGGCCTCTTTTATACAGCACCCAGGTGTGCTCCAGGTGCTCCTTAATTAACATCTGGCAGCACTTCTGAGTGTGGCGGGAGTGCTGTGAACCATAGTTCTGGAGCTGTCCACACACCCCCTGGTGGTGGCCACGTCCCTCCATAGGGTTGAGCTCCCGAGCTCTGTGGCCCCCATGTAATCCAGGGAGGTCGCCCCCTTATGGTCCAGGGAAAATACTGCCCTTTTTTCCGGTCCTTCCCTTCTTCCGGCATCCTGGTGGGCCAAGGTCCCTGGACATCTATCACAAGTTACAGTAATGTTAGGGTAGAATACTTGAATTTCCTTAGCCAAGACACTGTTATTTTCATGCTGTTGTTATTTCTTACGGACACTTCTTTTGTCTTCTGTTTCCCTGTGAATTATGCGCTGTACATAAAAGCAATTTTTTTTAAATTTGGTTATATGCTTTAAATAAATATAGATGAACATGTTGACTTATTACAACTGTCTTAAATTATTTTTTTTACTTGTCTTTTGCTATCATTAGTTATTTTGTTCAGTTGTGGTTATTTTGAAACATTTCATTTTATTACATGTTTGTGATAAGGGAAAAAAAACAGAAACATAGATTATGTCCATTTGCAAAAATATTACCCATTGCAATGCAGAAGTATTCATTAAAGTGATTACTATAGCAATCCAAGCTATTCAAGTGCAATTTAAAATTAATTCACAAATTTAAAATGGTATTGAAAAAATTGTCATTAAAATTTAACAAGGCAAAGTATACTCCAAGGTTTTCTGTGCAGCTCTTTGGCAGAAATTGGAAACCTAACACATCACTGGCAAGTTGTATGGTGGGAGCTTTAAGTACAACATAACTCAAGTTTTTACTACACAAGCTAAAAATATATGGTAAAGTATGTCAGCCCTCTTGAAAATTTCATTCAGTCTGTAACAGAGCATTTGCTCTTCATTTTAATATGTTTCATTTTTATTATTTTCTTTTATTTCTGTTCAGAGTAATCTATATGACTCAGTTAAGGTCAGTCAGAAATGAGCAGCTTTATTACTTATAATAAACTAAACTTGTGGCACAGTGTTTATCTCATCTAACACTGAAAATGAAGAATTTGCCACAAATCAAGCATTCATTCTCAATCATATATTCCTTTAAATGTATTGGTAAATTAGTATAGCTCATTTGATTGAGTTATGCAGATATTTTTTAGATTTTTGTCTGTTTTCAGCAGCAAATGGTATTCCTTAATCAGTGTCTCCCAGAGTGTGGCTAAAGGCTGACACTGAAAAATAATGATTTTCCAAAAGTTTTCAGTACAGAATGTTTAACCTTTAAAGACCGTCAAGTCAGGATTAAAACACATGTTTCAGCATCATTCTAGTGCTTTAGAAGGCAACATAAATATAACATTTTATTTACTGTTTTACTTTATTTACATTACGTGGCTGCTAGCCAGAATTCCAGGCGAGCTACCACAGGAAGCAATAAAACCAACTTATGGTCTGAAAGTAAAATGTAGGTCAGGTAGTTTATGGCTGATCAGGAGCAGTGATGACATTGCTAATGTATTCTTTATATGTGACAGGGCATTACTGCATACAGTATGATTTCCCAGTCATTTTGTCATCTGGCTAAAAGTGGCTTTAGAAGACAGTTTGAGCTTTTGTCATCCTTCAAGCCCATCTTCACTTTATGCCACATCTCCTGCTTGCCGTTATTTCACAAATGCAGCTACTCATCTGTCATTTGAGGCTTGCTTTTAGTACTGATTATCGTCATATCTATGCAAGCTTTTCTGATGCTTGCTGTGTGACTCAGATTCTTGTTTCTAGCTTTCTAAGTTTCTTGCTGCTTTCTTTTATATCTAGAACTTTTACTCTGACCCTCTTGCCTTTGTTTTATAACAATTTCTTTACTGTAATTATTATTACCTGGTCATTTTTTCTAATTTATTTTTATATGACAATATGTGCTGTTAACCATAAGTACTAATCATTTACAGAAGGTTAGCCTACCACAGTAAATCATCATTGTAATAATCCATATGGTCCTGTCAGAGCAAGTATTCATCTGCAGAAAAAGGTTATGAACAAAAATAAATTCTCTGACAAAGATTTGTTTTTAAGTAAAGTACAATCAAAAGAGAATATCAAAATCTAAATGCTACAAAAATGCCGAACCACATAGTTCAATTTCTTGTGCTACTCTACATGATATGTCCATTTTAAAATGAACAATAATGGTGGTATGACAGACATTGCAGATAATATTTTAATCTTTCAAAATGAAAAGGTCAAAACAATGAAAGCATGAGGAGACCCCATATTATAAATGACTTCATAGCATGACACCCCTAAGTGTTGTTCAGCTGACCCCATTTCTATGTTCTCCTGCCTCCTATCTCACTATTTTTGACTAGAAACCCTCACCTTCCCATGCTGGCACACATCATCTAAATCTAGATGTCCATTCCACAATAATGAAGGACAATTCACAGAAGGAATACGAAGACTAGATAGATAGATAGATAGATAGATAGATAGATAGATAGATAGATAGATAGATACTTTATTAATCCCAAGGGGAAATTCACATACTCCAGCAGCAGCATATTGATAAAAAACAATATTAAATTAAAGAATGATAAAAATGCAGGTATAACAGACAATAACTTTGTATAATGTTAACATTTACCCCTCGGGTAAAACTGAAGAGTCGCATAGTGTTTGGGAGGAACGATCTCCTCAGTCTGTCACTGAAACTGCTCCTCTGTCTGGAGATGATACTGTTCAGTGGATGCAGTGGATTCTTCATGATTGACAGGAGCCTGCTCAGCGCCCTTCGCTCTGCCACTGATGTGAAACTGTCCAGCTCCATGCCTACAATAGATCCTGCCTTCCTCACCAGTTTGTCTAGGTGTAAGGTGTCCTTCTTCTTTAAGCTGCCTCCCCAGCACACCACTGCGTAGAAGAGGGTGCTCGCCACAACCGTCTGATAGAACATCTGCAGCATCTCATTGCAGATGTTGAAAGACACCAGCCTCCTAAGGAAGTATAGTCAGCTCTGTCCTCTCTTGCACAGAACATCAGTATTGGCAGTCCAGTCCAATTTATCATCCAGCTACACTCCCAGGTATTTATAGGTCTGCACCCTCTGTACACAGTCACCTCTGATGATCACAGGGTCCATGAGGGGCCTGGTCCTCCTAAAATCCACCACCAGCTCCTTGGTTTTGCTGGTGTTCATTTGTAGGTGGTTTGAGTCGCACCATTTGACAAAGTCCTTGATTAGGTTCCTATACTCCTCCTCCTGCCCACTCCTGATGCAGCCCATGATAGCAGTGTTGTCAGCGAACCTTTGCACGTGGCAGGACTCCGAGTTGTATTGGAAGTCCAATGTTTATAGGCTGAACAGGACCGGAGAAAGTACAGTCCCCTGCGGCGCTCCTGTGTTGCTGACCACAATGTCAGACCTGCAGTTACCGAGACGCACATACTGATGTCTGTCTGTAAGATAGTCTATGATCCATGCCACCAGGTATGTATCTACTCCCATCTCTGTCAGCTTGTCCCTAAGGAGCAGAGGTTGGATGGTGTTGAAGGTGCTAGAGAAGTCCAGAAACATAATTCTTACAGCACCACAGACTATGTTTTAAAGAGACTATTAAAGTCTGGTTTTCTCACATCATCCTGAGATTTTGTCCTGTTGGGTCATAATTACTGGTCTTGGCTCCTTGTGACCCTGAGGTGGGGAGGCAGGCCAGCAAACTACAAGATGTATTGATAAATCCTCAGGGACTGTTTTTTGCAGAATTATTATAATTAAATCAATGACGGCATTAACAGTATTAACAATTTCTTATTAGAGTTTGTGTGCTGTAAGTATAAGTATTGAAAGTATCACTTAATATGTTCATAGGGTGAAAATCTTACTTGCATGTGCTAATCAACATTAATGTTTGGTCATATAATTTTTCTTGAAATATACTAGGGGCCTCTGCTCCCTTTGCTCGCCAACCCCAGGGGGCATGCTCTGGGTGCCTGCTATCTTGCAGCTAAGCCACTCGAAGGGCGCAGGAGCGCTCCTCCGTTAGAGAAAACAGTTGTGTTTAAAGAGATGATGTATAGAAGAGTATGCAGGGAGTGGGAGGAAGATGGTTTGGTCCTTAGTTATTATACTGTAGATAGAAAATCAGGTGTGTACTTTAAATATCAATGAATAATAAAATGTAGTAAAAAGTAAAGGTAAAAAAGTAAAACATAATAAAATGCAATAAAAAGTAAACAAAAAATTAAATTATATTAACGCAAAAACAATGTTAGGAATTACTTTACATTCTATAAACATTGCTGTTTTACATTTCTGTTCGCATATTGTTCGGGATATTTTACTTTTCCTTGTTTATTGGATGATTCTCTTTGTTCTTGATTTTTATTATTTGCAGCTGTTTTTTTGTTCATTCTCTTTTTACTGACATTCATTATCAGCTCTTGTTGCTCTTTTTCTATTGCAATCTAAAATTCACCATTCTTGAATAGATAATTTGCTTTTCTGCCTTGCCATTAAAGCCGACTGCATTGAAGGGTGAGTTATCACTGAGAATGTCACAGTGTGGTATGGGAGAGGATGTGCACAGTAAGAGTAATGATTGGGCAAGCATTGTGGAGGGGAATGGTCAAGGCTAAATAATGCGGATATGACCGAAAACTTTTTTAATATAATAGAGAGATAGGGTCAGTTTTATTTTTTGAATGTAGCTGGCATACATGGTGCTACAGTGGTCATGGCTGCTACCTCACATCTCCAAGCATCAGGGTTCATTTTATATTTAGTTCCCATGTTCTTGTGGAATTTCATGTTTTTAAAGATGAACAGAGTTTAGCAAGTTTAAACTCACCCAGTGTGGACAAGACTATTTGGTAGCAGGCAAGAGAGTATTTTCCTACTATGTAGCCATTTCATTATTTGAAAACCTAAGTAGTTACAGTCTGTTTTTCAGCAAGTTTTCTATTACATTTATTTCAATGTATTTCTTGCTCCTCTTAGTCTGGTTTATTTTCACAGCCCTTAGACTATCATTGTTGAAAATGTTATTGTATTTATACTGGCAGCACATTCAGGTGTCACATTAGTTAATAGCTTTGTTGGACTATAGTGCTGCCTGTAAATCACAAGCGTCTGCTCTACAGATTTGAGCACTTGTTCACTATTTTAGTCCTGAGCTACTGCTGCTTCATTCCAACAGTATCTGTCTGATATCTCTCAGTGAGCTCAGATCTGACACATGAAATGGTTGTATCCGCAGTCATAATAGGCACTGCTGCTTTAGTTTTTAATAGCTGAAGAACATTGTCTCCTTTAAGACACCTTTTAAAGACATATTTGATAGCCAATAAACTGAGGCAAGCACTTGTTGTCATCTTACAAAACAAATGCTAGCTTTCACACTAAGCTCTCAGAAAACAAATCAAATATGTAATATTTCATTAATTTCCTCACTTGATTTTACATTCATTTTAAAATTATCCATGTATCTCATTATCATTGGAGCAGATACTTTATAACAGACTCCAACCTCCTTTAATCACCTTTAACAACATGCAAGTGGGGTGTT
Source organism: Polypterus bichir lapradei (assembly GCA_026402145.1). Taxonomy (NCBI): domain Eukaryota; kingdom Metazoa; phylum Chordata; class Cladistia; order Polypteriformes; family Polypteridae; genus Polypterus; species Polypterus bichir. The sequence goes on along the minus strand of JANRMT010062813.1, from coordinate 70,220,062 downwards.
GACATTAGCTGAACCCCAGGTCACCAAGGTTAAAGCTCTCCTTATTTTCAATGTATAACCTAATTTCTCTCTCTTGGTGCAGTTTTGTACGTAAAGAGTTTTAATAGTAAATACATTTTTTTGAAATAAAAAGATGACCGAATGGATGCATGAAATTCAGAATAATTTCATTTATACAGTATAGGTAATTCAGAAGGTACTTACTGAACAAACATAATAGAGTGACAATACATTATTTTTAAAAATACAAGCAATGGATCGTGAGTACCTGGAACCTATGGCACTATGTAGGGACCAATTGCAGACGTGGTACCAGACCATCAGGGGACACCCTCACTTATTATTCCCCAGGTTAGAGACATCAGTCAAAGTGACCTGCATGTCTTTGAAATGTGGAAAGAAAAGAGGAGTACCTGGAGAAAAAACTCATACAGACACACAGAGAAGATACAGACCCCAGATAGACAGTGAATGTTCTGGGACTTGAACCCTGTATTATCACGAGGTGAGTGTGGCTCACCAGATTCATTATGGATTGACTTAGTCTTAGTCTTACGTACTTATTCAGAAAGACACCCCCTGTCTACTTCACCACTGATTATGTGTGACGCCTGCACAGCCTATCACTCCTCAGTACTTTACAGAGGGACTCACCAGCTTTGGCTTTTGTGATCCACATGGGTGTCCCTGGCTACACCAATGGTTGAAACATCTTGGTCCCCAGATGTACCCTAGACATCGGAGGCTGATAAACCTCGGTTAAATCCACTTACTCAATGGTGTGTTACTTCCTTCTGTAATGGCCACTATTGGAAGCGTCCCTGCTTAGCCACTATTCCAGTGGGAAAGAACTACTTACACCAGGTACTCTATATTTCTTTTTTAATAGTTCAGTCACCCAAGACATGCAGACAAAGTATAGAAATTTAAAAGCAAAGCAATATTTATGCAATATATATTAAAATAGAATAAGAGCAGCAGAAAATGTAAAGGAAAGATAGCATAAATGAATAACAATGGCTGTGTGTATATATAGCCATAATAAAAATACATCCCAGTTTCAAAGTAAAAAAGCTTACTTTTCGCAAGGATATGAAGGATGAAGTGTACCACCAATGGAAGTAGTTTGCTTTGACTCACAAGTCAGGCTGATGCCTGGATGACATCTCTCTAATGGAAATGAGTGTCTCTGTCTCCCTTGGACGAGACAGCCATTATGCCAATATCTCACATGGGGCTTAGGCGTTGACCACACATAGTTGACTAACTACTCTTATGACGGACACCTTATTCCAAGAGGTTTTGATGATAAAAACATGAGCAGGCTTCTTATGTTGTCAGTATTATTTACCTGTGCTGTGTCCAGATGAATACTTCCATCAGGTGTTTGATTACAGACTGAGCGGTCCCTCTATGATACACTGAAATAAAACAGAAAGAAACTTAAGAGAGAAAGCATGGGATGTTGAACTAAATCATGAAACGCATTTTCAATATTGCTCTCACAATGTATGAAACATCTGGGTCACTCTTTCAGGTGAGGGGACGCTGGCGCACGCAAGTTGCTGCCGCTCCTCCCTGTTAACAACACTTTTCGCAAAATTTGCCTTAATTCTACACTTTATCACACTTGTTTAATTTCTTTCATTGTACGTATAGTTCATGGATTCAGCCGACTTGAATTGCATGGATTTGGCTTAATATTTACAGATTTTATGGACTCTACTTTGACTGGGAACAGCTGAGTCTGTGGATCGCGGGACGAGACCTACGAACATTTCTTTGTACCTGGTGATCTATGACCACGGGATGATCTGTCTCCGTGATTATATTGCTATGCTGATCTGTTCCCGATTCATTTTACAGTACTCTACGACTGGGATCTGATCTAATGCTCATACAAACCTGGCTTATAGCTCCGGGGCGATCACGCATGAAATTACCAAGTGTTACTGTTTGTGGCTGTGTATTGGAACCTCCAAATCCTGCTACCTAACCCTACTATGCTTTCTGCTGCTTTGCTATCACCGCTCATCTCATCTACGCTACCACACCCGCCTGTCCTACTAGTTCCGCTATGCTGTGCTGGTTCTCCACTGCTTTTCAGATAAGTAATGCCAAGTATCATGCTAAAATACTCTCATGACAAACTCCTTCTTATTAAACAGTTTGTCCGGAGCAAATAGTCTGATTGGAATATCCTTAAAGACGCTGGTATTTTGCAGCACCCGAAATATATACATCGCGGGTCAGGTCGCCGCCACCACCGGGCGGCGAATGAAAAGACAACCGGCAGCATTTGCTCAGGAATAAGCCTTCCTTCTCATGGCCCTGGAAATACATGTGTCAGTGTGCCAAATTTACATTGTGTGGAAATAAACCCTGATCACGGCTCTGTGCAAAAAGATGCCTCATTAACTAATATTGCATTGTTTAACTCGAGATCTCTTAATGTCAAAGCATTGGTGCTGTCAGAACTCATCACTGACACCAAACTTGATATACTGAGTTTAACGGAGACTTGGCAAAAACTAAACGAATTGACGTCTCTCACTCCACCTGGTTTCACTTTCCATACAGAACCTCGTAGCTCTAGACAAGGAGGTGGGCTAGCGGTAATTATCAGAGCAGACTTAAATATCAAACGAATCCCAATTGACTGTCCACTGTCTTTTGAGTGCCTGGCTCTTAAACTAATAACGGAAACAGGTCCTGTCTCACTCATTGTTCTTTATCATCCCCCAAAATACAATGCATCCTTCTTATCTGATCTGATTGAACTTTTAACCCACCTAACCTCTTACTCTCAGAGAATTATCCTTCTTGGTGATTTCAACATCCATATTGACATTACTACATCTAAACTGAGAAATGAATTCCTATCCTTACTGGACTATTTTGACTTAACATAACATGTTGATTTTCCCACCCACTCTGGTGATCATATATTGGATCTGATCTGCACTTCTGGACTATCTGTTGCCAATATTTACAGCACTGATTTGGGACTCTCTGGCCATAAAGCAGCATTTTTCACTGTCTCACTGCCTTTACCTCCTCTTACCTGTAAACAACAAATTTATTACAGAAACCTTAAAAATATCTGTCCCACTATCCTTACTGGATCCATTTCTGATCTTTTACTGTCTGCACCTATTCCGTCAACACTAGATAGTCTTGTTGACCACTATAACTCAGCCCTTCATTCAGCATTAGATAAAACAGCTCCTTTAAAACATAAGGAGGTTTTCTTTAAACGTTCAGCTCCTTGGTATAACTCAGAATTGCGATCTATGAAACCAGCTGGCCGATGCCTTGAGAGAATGTCACGTGAGACTGGCCTCACCGTGCACATCCAGGCTTTCTCTGACCACCAAAGAGCTTACAGAGAAGCACTAACTGTTGCTAAGAACACCCACTATGGCAGAATAATAGAAAGTGGCCACGATAACCCAAGGGTTTTGTTTTCTGTAGTTAATAAACTACTCGAACCTGCATCTGGCCCAACTACCTCTTCTACTGAAGTCTGTGAGGCTTTCCTCCACTTTTTCCATAACAAAATTAAAGATCTAAATAATTCAACTAACATAAATACATCATCTGTTTATATCTCTCCCTGTTTTCCCACTCCATCCAGCTCCTTCTCTAAGTTCTCACCAGTCACATCTGCTTTTGTTAATGACCTGCTTTGTAAGATGAAACCGACTACTTGTGTACTGGACCCCATCCCCACCACACTACTTAAATCCTGCCTTCATGCCATTATCCCGACTGCTACAACAATAATAAACTCATCCCTTGACATTTGCTCTGTGCCGCTCACTTTTAAAATCGCTTCTGTAACCCCAATGTTAAAAAAGTCTGGTCTTGATGCTGACAATCTTAACAACTTTTGGCCTATTTCCCACTTACTTTTCCTGTTAAAAGCTCTTGAGCGTGTTGTAGATTCCCAGCTCACCAATTATTTAACATCTAATAATTTGATAGAACCCTTTCAGTCTGGTTTCAGGGTGCAGCACAGCTGTGAAACTTCTCTGCTACGGGTAACCAATGATTTGCTTATGGCAGCAGACTCTGGACAAACCAGCATATTAATTCTATTAGACCTCAGTGCAGCATTTGACACTGTCAGACATGACATTCTACTGTCCAGAATGGAGAACATACTGGGTATCTCTGGCACTGCCCTCCAGTGGTTCAAGTCCTATCTGACTGATGGGCAAGAGTTTGTTAGTCTAGGCAACAGTAGATCCAGCTTGGCGCCAGTCACACAAGGAGTTCCTCAGGGCTCTGTCCTCGGCCCTCTTCTCTTCTGTATTCATATGCTTCCCCTTGGCCATATTATTCGTAGCTATGGACTGGGCTATCAATTTTATGCAGATGATACTCAACTCTACTTCAATGTTAAAAGTGGAACTTCATCAGAGCTTTCTCAGCTCACAACCTGCCTTAGTGAAATTAAAACCTGGATGGAGCAGAACTCTTTAAAATTAAACTGCAACAAAACTGAACTCCTGCAAATTGGGACTAAAATGCAACTTAATAAAATGAGCTCCTTCTCAGTCCATCTTGGCGGTGATCTCATCAGACCTGCCTCTACTGCAAAGAATCTTGGTGTCATTTTTGATTCCTCCCTTTCTTACTCCGCCCACATAAATCACATTAAGAAACTTTCTTACTTTCTCCTCCGTAACAGATCCCGTGTTTGCTCCTTCCTCTCCTTTTCTAATGCTGAGAAACTTGTCCATGCTTTTATCACATCCCACATTGATTATTGTCACTCGCTGCTGGCAGGTATCACTTCTAATCTTATGTCCTTACTCGAACCAGCAGCAGCGAGCACATCACACCCATCTTCCTTCGCCTTCACTGGCTCCCTGTGTCTTACAGAATCGAATATAAAATCCTACTAATAACCAACAAAGCCTTAAATAACCTCGCACCAAACTACATCAGTGACCTTCTCCATCACTATGTGCCTGCCCGCCCACTAAGGTCCTCTGATTCTGGTAATCTTGTTGTGCCCCACACTAATCTACACTCCATGGGTGACAGGGCCTTCAGCTGTATAGCGCCCAAACTCTGGAATGACCTGCCGAAATGAATCAGGTCAGCTGACTCCATGAATTCTTTTAAAAAACAACTCAAAACTCATCTGTTCGGGAAAGCTTTTAGCTCTACTTGACTTCATTCCCCTTCTCTCAGTTTACCTCTCTGTCAGGATGCTCATGTAACCTGTATGTGTGTGTGCTAGACCATCAATTCTGTTGTCTGTTAGGCTTTCTCTGAATTTACTGTCTTAATCATCTTTATTTATTTATTTTCTTTGTACTATGCTATATACTGAATACCCTGCCATTCTTTCTTATATTCTGTAAGTGCCTTGAGCATGGGAAAGGTGCTATATAAACAAAATGTATTATTATTATTATTATTATTATTATCTGTGAGTAAAAGATCCAGGTTTATGAGAAAAAGAAGTTCAGAGATCAATTACAGTTCACCAGAGCTCATCTGAACAAAAAGTCACCAACTGTGGTGTTAAAGCAAAATGTCTGCAATCACAAAATGACAATTTTAGCTTTCTAAAACAAACATAAATCTGAGAGATTTGCCCCTATAACCCCAAAATAAGAGTAAAAAAATAAAAAAAAAATCAAATATGAGGAGGAGCATGGAAGTTGGAAGAGAGTGCCTATCTGCAAACACTTTACAGCCTTACTGAGCAAATATAGTTGTGATATAAAAATACAAAGAATTCACCTTTGTTTGCCAAAAATAATTCAAGTTTGATTGAAAGCCTTACAACCAACAGCAACAATGAGATATTAGAAGGGTACACATTTGAAATACAAATTGAATAAATTATTCTTTTCCAGATTTAATTTACCAGGCAATTTTGTTTAGAAATAATTTAATGTAACCCATTCTCTCTACTCATTGCTCATATTTTAAAAGCACAAAAAAAGGATTTTTCAGCTTTTCCAAAAAACGAAAAGAAACTCCTGAGAAAACCTTTGCAATATTTACCATTATTGACCTTGCTGAAAGAATTATGTTTAAATCAGTAAGGATTATTAGTGAGATTAAAGATGTAGACTGATTCAACCAGTGTTATTAGAATACACCATGTCCTTTTTAAGAAAGTCTAAAGTCTGTCTAAAATAAATGTACTCTGTGCTTTCTCTCAAGGTTATGCACTTCATTTAAATAGAGGCTTTTTGAATCAACAGAATTAGTCTTGTTCTTTGCAGTGGCACAGACGAGCCTGGTTATCATTAACCAGTTGTCACACAAAACACCTTTAATACAAGGAACAGGAATGGTCAGAAAGCAGAATAAGAAATTAAACCAAAAGGTTAAGATTGCTGCAAAGCAAATTAAACCAAGGAAAATGAGTTATTAATCAGGTTAAAACATTTGAAAGATAGTTAGCTAGTTTTCTTCAGTCTAGAAAAGGTGACACCTGCATGCAAATGAATCTTTTGTCTGAGCACCAAAAAAAAAAAAAAATGAAAGTCGTTAAATGTCATTGTCTTATTTCAGATGCAGTAATCTTTTCAGTGACTGTGATTGCATAAATTCGGAAGGAGATTAAAGAGAAACCTTATCAGGAATGCTCTACGAAGCAAATTGGAAAGAATTTATCCAATTACAAGTAATAAAGTACTGAAAATTAGAAGAACAAAGGAAGGCTTAGGTTAGCAATATTATTATGCTTTTCTAGTCAATTGACCATTCAGGCTTTCAAGGACCACATACCCACATACACTTAACAGAAACTGAATCCATTATCATCAATAAAATGAAACATATAACTGTCTTTTATCATTTTTTCCTGTACAGAATACATTGCCTGCAAGAAAATATTCATTCATTCATTTTCAAATGAGGCACTTTACATCCATAAGGACAACACAGAGTTTAAAATATTTTGTGTTACTTTTATGGAAGCTAACAACCTGAGTAAAATGGAAAAAAAGAGCCACTTTAGATCCTTTATGAGAGCAACTAACTAACCAACAACCTATACAGGAAGGACAAATGGTGTGCATCGAAAGACTTTACTTCAAGTGGCCTCTCTGCAAATGTAACGGATGTAGTACAGCTTAATATTTACTTTACCTCTAATTTTACACTTCTCTTTCACAGAATCATACCTGTGAAAAAGATCAAATGAACTGAAGAGTTTTAAAAGGCAGTCCAAAGGTTAAAAAACAACTTCCAAACCATTGTATGTAAGTTAGAACTTACATTGAAAATGCCTGTTAATGGAAGTATTGGCAAAATACATAATGCTTTATTACTTATTTTAAAGAAAAACGTTTCAATCGTATTGATAGAATGCTATTGAAGCAATATTACTGTCCTTTAAATCACAAAACATATAACTTAAACTAAAATAAACCACGGCTATATAGTGTGTAGTATGTTGACCTTATGCTTAAACATCTTACAGATTTTGAAAAGGTCCAATGATGGCATGAAAATGCAACATTATTGCTGATTGATCCCTCAGCAGAGATGTGCTGTGTTTGCTGAGGGATTGAGTACTCCCTGAGATGGCACGGCTGGGACGTGTACTTAGGACAAAGAGAATTACAGACAACAGGTTCTACCTCTTATCAGCCATATGCATAGCTGACTAGCTAGCTACTGACCTGGGATAGAACTGGTTGTGCGGCTGTGCATGCTGATGGTTACATTTGGTGATGTGCTGTTTTTGCTGAGGGACTGCAGAATGTCACCTCTCTCTTCCGAAGGCATACTTAGGACACTGGGGATTGCAAGCAGATTCCACTCTAACTAAACAGTTAAGTGCCAATTGAATTATTTACCTGTGACTCAGCTTACTTGTGTGATGCCAGCTATATTTAGCACAAACTGATTAAAAAGGGTGACAATGTCTATACTGTGCAGTATTTTTCCTCATGTTGGTGGCAGATGCTCCATATTTATCAATATCAAGCAGTTTGCTTCTTTCAAAATTAATAAAATGAAAGCTGCTAGATGAAAATTGATTTAAATTCAAATGAAAAGAAAAATATGTGGGTTTTATATACTCATTCTTATCTGCAAAATTATTAAGGAAAAGACCAAGCAGCACATGCCTAGAACAGGAATGTTTGCAAATGCTCAGCATATGCTCAGATGGGAAAGTTTGTGTTTCACAAATTTGCTGGAATTCTGTAAACAAACAACAAAAGCATACTATAAAAGAGGTGCATGTGAAATTATTTAATTTGATTTTCAGAAAGCTTTGGATAATGTACTATGTGTGATAGTGATAAAACTGCAAGAAATGGAAATTCAAGGTGTAGTCTGCAGAAGGGTACCAAATTGGCTCAAACAGGAAGCAAAGGATTTATGGTTTTTCAGAACAAGGTGATGTTAAAAGTAATGTCCTCAGGGATCAATGGTGGGGCCACAGCTCTTTCTAATAGAAATAAATGATCAAGTCAAGAATATAAACACCAAGTTGGTTGAGTTTGCAGATGATACCAAACCAGAAGGAACTGCAGATGAAGTAGAATCAGCTAAACTGCTGCAGAGTTGTCTTGAACAGTCTACACGATTGGGCAGATTTGTGGCAAATGAAGTTTAATGTAAGTAAAAGGTAAGGTATAGCATGTAGGAAAAAGAAATGTTAGATCTGAATATGCAATGGGAGGTCGGAAATTTGAAAGAACACCTTAAGAGAAGTGGACTTGTCAGTATTTACATCAAAACAGTGTATAGAAATATTCAAGAAAACTAATATGATGTTAGGTTACAGATCATGTTGTGTGTAGTATAAGTCAAGGGATGATATGCTTAAGCTATTTAACTCACTGGTGAGATCTCATCCAAGGAACTGTGTACAGTTTTGGTTTTCAGATTTCAAAAGAGATATAGCTACAATAGAGATAATTCAGAGTAGAGTGACTAGGCTGATCCAGAACTGAGAGGTATGAATTATGAAGGGAGATTATGGAGTTGAATCTTTTCATTTTACGCAAATGAAGATTAAGAGGTGACATGATTCGAGTGTTTAACATTACGAAGGGAATTAGTACAGTGGATTCCAACTGTTACTTTAAAATAAATTATGCAGCCTGAACACAGTTGGAAACTTGTTAAAGGTAAATTTCATATAAATGTTATAGCTTTTCTTCATACAAAGAACCAGAGACACGTGGAATAAATTACCAAGCAGTGTGGTAAAGAGTAAGACTTTAGGAACCTCCAAATCTTGATTTAATGTTATTTTGGAAAATTTAGGTGAATACAAGTTGTTGAGCTGAATGGCGTTTTCTTGTCACAATTTTAGTAAAGTGCAATTTTCTTGTTTTTGCACATGAGAATCATATTCCTAGAATTTATTTCATGTTAAAACATGAAATTACAAACCTGATACTGGCTGCCATTTTTTTTTATGTGACATCTTTGAATTTGGTCACATGACCACACTTGTTGCACTGGTGACTTCACAGGGAGTAGAAGTATGAGTATGGAAATGGTCACACAATAGTTTATCCCTTGGTGGATACTAAAACCTTGAATCTTCTTGGTGTTAGTTAGTCTTTCAAACAAATAGGCCGTAGCAGTCAGTAGAATGTGTTTTCAGGTTACAATCTCCTTCTGTATTTGAATTTCTATTTCAACTTGCCCTTTCTGTTTTTTGGCACATGGTTTTGTTCAGTAATGGCATTCTTGGAGCTAAATCATCTCCTGGTTTTGCTGAGCTCACAATAATCCTCAGGCACTTTTGCATGTCCACAAAAGAACCCCAACTCTTTCAGATTATTTACATATTGTGACAGATAAGGGCGCTGTCATCCGCTTGAACCCTCAGACCAAACGCCAGACACCAGATAAAAGTACAATTATTTATTTTATAATAATAATAAATAAGAATTCTTTGCATTTATATAGCGCTTTTCTCACTACTCAAAGCGCTCAGCAATTGCAGGTTAAGGGCCTTGCTTAAGGGCCCAGCAGAGCAGAGTCCCTATTGGCATTTACGGGATTCGAACCAGCAACCTTCCAATTTGCAGTGCAGAACCATAGCCTTAGAGCCAAATTATTATTTTATAATAATTATGTGCACCAAGCACCCTCCTCTCCACAATACTCATAAACAATCAATACTCAATACAATAATCAATCCTCCACTCCCAGACGCGTTGCCACCCTTCCACCCAGCTCAGCTCGACGTCTGGGATTTCCCATGGTTCTTTTATAGTCCTTGACCTGGAAGTGCTTCTGAACTCTCAGTCCATGTGACTTCCTAGCACTTCCGGGTCAGATCAAAACTCTTCTTTTTCATCCCAGAAGCATGTCATTTCTTCTGTCCATGTGACTGGGACGTACTTCCGAGATGTAGGTAAAATAGTTCTTACTCCTCCCTGCAGCATCTTCTGGCGGCCCCCATGGTATCCAGCAGGGTTGTGAATAAACACTCCATTGTCTATAATTCCCTGCTGGCATTCGGGGCACTTCCACGCTACAGGGAGGGCTCCACCTGGCGGCCTGGGGGTATTGGCCGGGATGAATGGCCAGCCATATCCCACAATATATATGTTGTAAGCTGGAGGGGTGATCGCACCCCAAGAGAACACAGACGCCCCTGGGAATACCCCTGAAACACAGTCTACCTTCACATTGCTCCTTACCCTTCTCACTTGCGCTATAACGCGTAATAAAGACTTTGCGCGGTACTCCGCTAACTTAAAAGCCTTGTGCAGCGCCTGTCAGTTTTGGAATTGATTATTTTGCTTTTATCTCTCTCTCTTTCTGACATTCTCTGCTCCTAGTGGAACTATCATCTCTGACTTGTCATGGAGCATGTTTAAGCTTTTGAAAAAGAAACAAATGTTTGTTTGCCGTGTTTGAATAAAATTCCTGTTTTCTACAACCTCCTGTATTTCTGTGCAAATCTGTGACCCAAGCGTGACAAGTGGTACCAGGAGTGGTTGCACAGATGGATGCCACCAAAGACTTATTTCAAATGGCTAAAAGTTTTGCACTTAACAACGGGAAACTAAACATGGATGACCCAATCCGTGTGTAAATTCAAGATTTGATACATAAAGTGCACTGCTGGTTTGAAGGAGACGTGATGGAAAAAGTTGTCATGAATATATTACTGGCTGGGATACCTGCAGTTATTCTAGATGAATTTCTGCGTCATGATATTAAATCATTAACGATTATGTCCAGACGATTGGAGAGTTCACAGTCCGCTTGGAGAAAGAGCGGTGGATTTGGTGCTGCTTCGCAACTTGTGAACGAACATCCAGGACATTCTCGTTGCTTTGATCGACGGCAACAACATCGACAAGCTGCAGGACCTGAAAATCAAATGGGGTCAGGTAGGACCCCGGGGAATCTAGTCGTAGAAGAGATGCCTATTTCTGGGGAAACGGCAACAGCGGGCTGAGGAAACCGTGAACATCGCAGAGGATATTTCGGAAGCGGAGCCGATCGTAGATGTTTCCAGTGTGATCAACTCGCCCATTTGGCAAGAGAATGTCGCTTGTCTCCTGCTCAATCAATGGAAGTTGGACTGGCCGAGGTTTGTTGTTCAAATATTACATACTAGCAAAATACCCGCGCTTCGCAGCGGAGAAGTAGTGTGTTAAAGAAGTAATGAAAAAGAAAAGGAAACATTTTAATAATAACGTAAGATGATTGACAATGTAATTTTGTTGTCATTGTCATGAGTGTTGCTGGCATATATATACACACACACATAAACATATATATACACATATATATACATATATACATATATATGCACATATATATACACATACATATATATATACATATACATATATATACATATACATATATATATACACACACACACATATATATACATATATATACATATACATATCTACATATATACTGTATATATACATATATATACAAATCTACATATATATATCTACATATATATATTAGGGGTGGGACTCGATTAAAAAAAATAATCTAATTAATTAGAAGCTGTGTAATAATTAATTTTGATTAATCGTATGTAATCACACATGAAAATTTGCCCCAAATCGCAAATTTTTTTTTTAATTTAAAAGGGTTTTAGTGGGCGACAGAATCAAATAATAGACATGGACATGGATATTGTAGACTCAAGCTCTTTTAATTTCTGAAAAAAAAATGCTTTTAAACTGCATTTCAATTCAAAACAGAAACAAAGATATCATCCCTGGCTAAAATTGAGCAGAGTTAAAAATAAAGTGGTATTTTAAGTACTTTAAGTACATTTTCAGAATGGTATTGTCTTTAAATAATCCTTCTATATAAAAGCGGTCGGGATTGTCCTTCCGTCCCGTGAGTGCTACGCAGGCGCGGAGTTTAAAACATGCCCCGTCCATTTTGCAATGCACGATGGGATTTGTAGTTTTGTTTTTCCAGGTAAAAGATGATTTTCTACTCCAGACTGTGCAATATCTTCTTCTTCTTTCTTACTATATAAAAGCGGTCGGGATTGTCCTTCCGTCCCGTGAGTGGAAAGCGTAGCGGTATTCCGCTTATCACAGACTTACTACTTGCAGCTTGCGGTACGAAGCGACATGATGTGAGCAGAGTTCTGGTGCTCCGATCATTCCCTTGCTTTTGTGCGCGATGCGCTGGAAAAATAGACAAAATTATGTCTCTGGAAATAATTAATGTTGATCGAGTACAAATGCCTCACCGCGTAGTAAATATCAGGGGGGTTCAAAAGGGCGACCTCAACATAGAAAAAAAGTTTAAATTTCATCACAAAAATAACAGAAACTACAAGTATTAAAGTAATACCGCTCAAATGCAATATAACCAAATTAATGAGTTTGTATAAAATATCAAATTGATCTACATATTGAATTGCCTTAAGAAGTGGTCAACTTAAAAGTCGGTCGCCTTAAAAGGCGGGTCAGCCTAGTAATAAAAATTTCAACATAAAGTGCAGTTTTTCTTCTTAAAAAAATAAGGCAGAAACATAAAAGGTAATTTGACCAGCTTCACCTTTAAACTCTGAGTAACCTTAGCCAAAATTATTTTGTACATTAGACTAAAACAGTGTGATCATTGAACATTTTGTAATTAGATGTAATTAGAATTACTAACGGTCACGGAAGTCCAATGATCCCCAGTAAGAGCCACAAAGTCCGCTTTCTGTAATGCATCTAATTTTGCTTGCTTTTCAGTGTGCACAAAACCATGCTTTTATCAAGGCTTCCGTCGGGTAGTCTTTTGAAATGAAATTTTCCTCCGATCAGTCGTAGGAACGCGCTTTATTCCGACTGTAACATTTTTGTAGCTCTGATGTGTGCATCAATGTAATCGATGTACCAGGAAATCATGCATTGACAAAAGTTCCCCTTTGCTTGGAATTGAAAGTGTAATTAAATGCGCTATTTTTTTAACGCGTTATGGAGTACATGCATCGAAGCTTCTCAGCTGTGCTTGTGCTAAGAAAAGGAAACATTTTAAAAATAACGTAACATGATTGTGAATGTAATAGTTTTGTGACCGTTATGAGTGTTGCTGTCATCAAGGATTTGATTATAATTTCTTTCAATCAGGTTTGTATTTGGACAGTTTGCACAAAACCACGCTTTTATCAAGGCTTCCGTCGGGTAGTCTTTTGAAATGAAATTTGCCTCTGATCAATCTTGGGAACGCGCTTTGTATCCATTATTCATAAAGCTTCAATTGGTGATCTGTCTTTCTGCGTTAACCGCATATTTTTTCATACGTCTCAAACCAAGGGGATGCGAGGGTAAAATGAATCGGGAAGCGCGCGTACATACTCAGTGCACCCCCTCTCGGGAATCGAACCTCGGACGTCGGCGTTAGAGGCGAAGCCTCTACCATTGCGCCACGGCGTGTGGTTTGTCTATTTAAGAGTATGTAGATCGGGGTATATACAGGTACATACATATATATATATACCCGCGCTTCGCAGCGGAGAAGTATTGTGTTAAAGAAGTTATGAAAAAGAAAAGGTAACATTTTAAAAATAACGTAACATGATTGTCAATATACAGTAATTGTTTTGTGAGTGTTATGAGTGTTGCTGTCATCAAGGATTTGATTATCATTATTTCTTTCAATCATGTTCGTATTTGTAGGATGTGTTGTGTTCAAGTTACATTCCGTGTTTGTCAATCGTTGTAAAGATAACAGTTTTCATTCATCGATTCGTTTCTTACTGCATCAATAAACAGCTCGTCTTCCTCTTTATCTGAGACCTGACACACTGCATGCACGGGTTTTTTTTTACACTGTCTTCCTTTAGCGGGACATTGACTTTTTCCACCGTGTGCTTTGTTTCCGCAGTAGCTGCACTTATGAATATGCTTTTATGTATCAGACGCTTCATATTTTTTTGCTGCCTTCTCAATTGTGTAATTCGGTTTCTGTTCAGCACTCTTTGGAACTGTTGCTTTTTGTCTGTGCACTGCGTCATTTCACGTGAGCCGCTCGGTGTACATGCATCGAAGCTTCTCAGCTGTGCTGGTGCCATCTCGTGCGATGTCCACGGCTGTATTTAATGTTAGTTAAGACCCGGCACTTAAAAGTTTCTCTTGCAGTTTCGCCAAGTTTGTGCCAAACACCACCCTGACCATCTCATCTTCCTCTGCATAAGCACAGTCCTTCACCCGTGAATATTTAGCGGCAGTGTTTCTATTGGATTGCCGCTGACGGACGGCCTTATATGGGCAGGCACTAAATTACGTGGGAGGCGTAACTCCGCCTCCCACGGGCATCGAGCAGAAGTCTATTATAGTCTATGGACGAAAAAATAGGTTCCAGTTATGACCATTACGCGTAGAATTTTGAAATGAAACCTGCCCAACTTTTGTAAGTAAGCTGTAAGGAATGAGCCTGCCAAATTTCAGCCTTCTACCTACACAGGAAGTTGGAGAATTAGTGATGAGTCAGTGAGTGAGTGAGTGAGTGAGTGAGTCAGTGAGGGCTTTGCCTTTTATTAGTATATATTCTTCGGATGGAAAAGATGGCTTGTTGATCCCGGTGAAATTGGGGGGCAAAGAAATCTCAGCATTGTTGGACTCGGGAAGTGACCTTTGTATCGTGAGACGAGACTGTCTTGATGAACGATGCCTTAGAGACTGTGAGACTGTAAAAATATGCTGTGTACATGGTGATGTTAAAGATTATCAGACATTACTTCTACCTTTAACTTATAGGGGTCACCACTTTAAAGTTTGGTCTGCCGTTGCAGACTCCTGCCCATGGCCATTTCTCATAGGACGGAGAAATGCCCTTTTTCCTAAACTGATTAATAAATGTCAGGGACCAGTAGTCCAGTCCACTATTGAACTTAGTGGGGGGGAGGGGAGAAGAAGAAAACCAAGATGAAGAACTGGCAGCAGCTGGGGAAAATCTAGAGCCCAATTTAGATATTGAACCCAATCTCTCCAGTGAGACGGAGGTCACCCCCAACAATTCTCCAGAATGGCAGGCTGGTCCTTCTACATCTTCTCAGATTGCAAACGCCTCCAAACACAAACCGAGCATTAATGAACAGTCAGATTTTGTGCGTTTGCAGCATACTGATAGCACATTAGAATATGCATTTAAACAGGCTCGCTCTGCCAATGACTCTTATTACCAAGAGTGTGATTCCAGGGGCGTGAAAACCCCGCACTTTATAAAAAAGGACGGTTGCCTTTTCAGAATGATCTCAGACCATTTAAAGGGGGAATTTATTGAACAACTGGTTGTACCTGGAATACATAGGGAAACTCTTTTGCATCTGGCCCACTCTCACATCCTGGAGGGACACCTGGGTGCTGATAAGACCAGAGAATGGTAATCAAAACGATTTTATTGGCTGAATATAGGAAAAGATGTTGAATGGTTTTGCACTTCATGTCCTGACTGCCAGATTGTCTCCGCTTATAAGCTGCCTCGGGCTCCCCTTTGTCCTATGCCCATTTTAGAAGTTCACTTTTAGTGGGTGGGGATTAGATATTGTAGGCCCTTTACCTAAGACTAAGAATGGGTTCCAATATTTGCTGGTGTTGGTTGACTATGCAACACGATATCCAGAGGTGATTGCCCTGAAAAAGGCCAACTCCTCAGCTGTAGCCAAAGCTCTGTGTGATATTTTTACTCGTGTTGGCATCCCTAGAGAAATCTTAACTGATCGAGGCACACCTTTTACTTCTTGCGTGATGAAACAATTGTGTGACAGATTTACTATTAAGAAATTGAGTACCACTGTTTACCATCCACAAACAAATGGTTTGACTGAGCGATTTAACAAAATTTTGAAACAGATGATCAGGCGAGTCTCTCATAATGATCCCACAACCTCAGACTCTGTCCTGCCTTTTGTTATGTACGCGGTGCGAGAATCATCACAGGCGTCCACTGGCATGAGTCCGTTCGAGTTGTTATTCGGCAGGTGGCCACGAGGCATCCTGGATGTTGTACGAGAGGAATGGATAGGAAATGAGACAACAGCTCAAGGACCAAGCTTTGCAGATCGGGTAATTTCGTCGCAGGACAGAATTTCTATGCTTTCCTCTATTGCTGTGGAGCATCAACAACGAGAACAGGAAACTCAGAAGCGTCTTTACGATAGGCGCAGTAAGCTCCGTGAATTCAAACCTGGTGATCGTGTTTTGGTACTGGTTCCGTCCGACACACACAAATTCTTAGCTAAATGGCAGGGCCCCGCCATATTTGAAGAGCGTATGAGTCTGGTAAATTACAGGGTTAGAATACCAGGCTGGTGCAAACCATTCCAGATTTTACACATTAATCTCTTGAAGAAATGGCACGACCGACAAGAGGTTAACACTTCCTTGGGTGTTCTTTCTCAGACTGATGTTGCCATTGGTAACGATCTTACTGACACGCAAAAGACAGAACTGTCATCTTTGATCGAATGGAACACTGATGTCTTTTCAGATTTACCCGGCAAGACTAACATTACAAAACATAAAATCATTACTGAACCTGATGTTCACGTACAGATGCGGCTGTTCCGGATTACAGAAGCGCGATGAAATATTGTGCGCAAAGAGGTAAAAAAGATGCTGACATTAGGTGTAATTCGTGAAAGTAAAAGTGACTGGTGCAGCCCAGTCATATTAGTCCCAAAGCAAGACGGTTCGGTTCGATTCTGTATCGATTTCAGACGCTTGAATAAGGTCTCTAAATTTGATGCTTATCCGATGTCCTGTGTCGATGAACTGTTGGAAAAACTGGGTCAGGCAAGCTATATCTCCACGCTAGATCTCACAAAAGGTTATTGGCAGGTGCCTTTAGAGGCTAGCAGTTGTGAGAAAACAGCATTCGCGACTCCTGACGGGCTCTATGAATTTACAAGACTCTGTTTGGTCTTCACGGGGCACCTCTAACTTTTCAGCGTATGATGGATCAGATCCTGCGTCCTCATTCAGAATATTTTGGGGCATACTTTGACGATGTCATGATTTTCAGCAATAATTGGCAAACACACTTAGAGTGGCTTCAAGCTGTTCTTGAAAGCTTGAGACAGGCTGGCCTTACTGCTAACCCTAAGAAATGTAAACTGGGCATGTCCGAGACTCATTACTTAGGTTATTCTATGGGCAAGGGTTTACTTAGGCCACAATTAAGGAAAATAGAAGAAATGCTTGCTTACCCGAGACCAAAAACACAGAAACAGGTACGCGCTTTTCTGGGGCTTTCTGGTTACTAAAGAAGGTTCATTCCAAATTTTGCACATAGAGCTGCTCCTCTTACAGAACTTACTAGAGGCAGGAAAAACCAACTTATCTTATGGACAGAAAATTGTGAACGTTCTTTCAATGATTTAAAAAAAGCATTGTCTTCTTATCCAGTTCAAAGGAACCCGGATTTCACAAAGGATTTTGTCTTGCAAACAGACGCAAATGCATTTGGTGTAGACGCAGTCCGGTCACAGATTTTTGATGGAGAAGAACATCCAATCACATATTTGAGTAGGAAATTACTTCCTAGGGAACATACTTATTCTACAATTGAGAAGGAATGCTTGGCAATTAGGTGGGCTGTGGAAGCGCTTCGCTATTACTTGTGGGGACAAAACTTCACTTTGGTAACTGATCATGCTCCACTTCAATGGTTATACCGACAGAAAGATACAAACTCTCGCCTCATGAGATGGTTTCTGGGCTTACAACCTTACAGTTTCATAGTAGAACATCGACCAGGCTCTGAACACGTCAATGCAGACGCATTGTCATGACTACATGAACCTGAACCTGGTAAAGAGAGTCGCTTGATTCACAAGAATGTGAATAAACCTAAGGGGGAGGGTGTAAGCTGGAGGGGTGATCGCACCCCAAGAGGACACAGACGCCCCTGGGAATACCCCTGAAACACAGTCTACCTTCTCATTGCTCCTTACCCTTCTCACTTGCGCTTTAATGCGTAATAAAGACTTTGCGCGGTACTCTGCTAAGTTAAAAGCCTTGTGCAGCGCCAGTCAGTTTTGAAATTGATTGTTTTGCTTTTATCTCTCTCTCTTTCTGACATTCTCTGCTCCTAGCAGAACTATCATCTCTGACTTGTCATTAGGTCAGAGCACGTTTAAGCTTTTGAAAAAGAAACAAATGTTTGCAGTGTTTGAAAAAATTTTCTACAACCTCCTGTATTTCTGTGCAAATCTGTGACCCAAGCGTGACAATGTATATATAGTAAGAGATTAGAGAGATCACGATAAAGAGGCAGGGAGATGACCACCTGTATGAGTGGGCAAAGGGATGAAGTAGCTAGAAAATGCATTTAAAGCAGATGGACCCCTCGACACATCTCCTGGCTGCTAAAGTGCTCTGTAAGTGCCATGTCTGCAAAAGAGAGGTCACTGAAATACTTTTATGTTGGCTTCTCCAGGTAGTCCTGTCCTCCTCAGACAGGTCTTGACCACCTGAGGAGTGTGTCTGTGTCAGATCTGAACCCAGGGGCACTACACTGTTATTTCCACTGCTCACCCGTTGAAAAACACTTGTATAGAATATAATTATCAAGTCGTTGATGGTGATGAACATTTGAGGATAGTATTTACAGAGTTTTAACATAGGTTTTAAGATATGCTCATTTAGGAGATGCTTGTTCTTGCTATTGAATATTATATTCCAATTTGAGAATTAATGAATAAAATATATGTGTGTGTTTGTGTGTGTGAATACTCTAGCTGTGCCCCACTACACTCAGTGTATACTAGATGTCCCCTTCAAGGTCTGACCACAATGTGTTGCTACACTTTATTTTGCAAAGCACAAACAGCATAACAGCCTACTTCACTCTCTATGTACAGCACAAACTGAGAGCATCAGCATGCCTTGGTTAGGTTAAATGCCTGCGCAGCTTACTACAGTGGTTCCCTGTGAACAGAACACAGAGGAGGTGGACATGGTGCATAGTTCACAGTATTATTTCTTTTCACCAATTCTTATCTCTGTAGCATTTCAAATATTAAAGTAATTCTGTGGGACACGTAAATGCACAGCCTGCAGACGTCAATGTCAATGTAATAAGTCATAGTAAACCACAACTCAGTGTATATTTGTTGTGATCTAAACTGTCCAAAACTTTGTAAGTATGCAAGATTACAGATCAAAGTGTTACAATTTAAATCTGACTGAAGCTACAACTTTTACAGGATGTGCTACAGGGTGAAATTATATTTATACCCAAAGTTCTCATTATTCTCATTCAGTTCTCATTATTTCTAGTAATTACCAGTTTGAATCTCAAAGAATTCAGTTTCCTCTAAAATTGTGTTTTTTAATGACCATCAACAAAAGCCAAGTCACTAGGAAAAGCAAAAACTAATATACAGCAGACATGTTGAACTTATGTGCAATTGAATGCAGCATGTTCATGAATAAGACGCTCCAGTAAACTAATAAAAAACAAATATTATATATATAAAAGTACTCAGTTACTTACATAGTACTATAACCAAGGCCCATTGATTTAGGAAATTTCCTAGCTGAAGCTGAGTAACACACCTATTATGTATATAAATATACAGTATATACTCTTCCCTCTAGACTGTCCTCTGATGTAAGTTTAAAGAACAGGTTTCCATTCTACTGGGCTGTCTGTATAATGAAAGGTTCTAATATTTCTCTTCAGTGACTTTTGTGCAGTACTGTCTGCATTAAATCTCGTATTATTTAATTTACATGTTACAAATTTATTGGCCACCCATATAGACTAGATACTATGGTCTATTAATCAATGGTTAAACACATACCAACACATACCAGTATGATACCCCCTAACTCCTATCATACCTATCGCTTTGTTTGTGGGTGAAGTTCTTTTTGAAAGGCAGAAACTCCAAAGCAATGAATTAACTGAGGTGCTTGTGAACAATCTTTTTTCAGGCACAGAGTACTCTGTTATTTGTAGAACATTAAACCAATGGATATTTTTTGTATATTCATATGTATATATACAGTATATCTGTAACTGGCTATGCCAACACATGGACATGTGACATCAGTATCAACACTACTCACAGAGTGTTAAAGTCTCAAGACATGGCAAATAGAATTTGTTCATCATTAGATAATTCACTCAGTTTTAACAACAATGATCATGTAAGAGGGGGAGGAGAATTTGATTAGGTAGACTTTGATCTATTAATGTTTAATTTTAGAACAAATTATTTTGTCTTTAAAAGTCATTTCAGAATAAATGTGCTGTTTTTTAGAGAATAGAGACAATACATTTTCTGTATCACTTATGTATTTCCTACAAATTAATTCCGCTGTGAGTCATACTAACAATTAAAGGTTTACACTTTGAACAAACACAAGGTTAACATTTCCATCTGAAAAGAGCCAACTGTGACACCATCATTATTTGGAGTCAATTGCGAGGTACCCCTTCAGTCAAGAGTCACATTCTATTAGCAAGGTGAATTTCAAGTGGACCGTGGGGGAGGTGCTGCTTTTCTGTCTCATTGATCATACACCTCTAGCTAGAGAGCTTTAAATATTAATTAATAAAACATTACATTTTGATTTATTATGCACCCTTTAAGATATAGGGGGAAGACACTGGGACATTAAAGTTAAACTAAAAGGAAAAAAATTAATCTCATCCATTGTGTATTTCCATAATTCTAATCAATCACATATTTTAATTATTTAATGCATGTGGAATGATCCTCTGCTAATCTTTGGGGAGAGCAGGGATGGAGCACTAATGCTGTGCGGGATAATTATATTGATGGAACTTTAGAATATCACAAAGTTTGATTAAATCCTCATTGGATGCAGATTAGCCAGAATGTAGTCAGGAATATGAAATTTATGATGCATATCTTTTTTTCCCATACAATTATTAATTACCAGATTTAAAAAGAGAAATTCAGAACACCCTCTTAAACTGTTTTTACTTAACTGCTAAAACTCATTCATAAATTATGCTTCATTTGGTGAACCATTTCCTTTCATTTAGCTATTTTGTCTCCTTGCATGCCCTTACTTTGGAAGCAAACTAAATTACCACATTTATACAAATTATTATTGAGGGAGTTCTGGCTAAAGAGGAACACCTTTGTCCAGGAGTGCTTCATTACTACCAACTTCGCATACGTACAAGACCAGGAAACTGTACTACAGGCCTCCTTATTATTTTTGTAATTAGAAAAGAGGCAAACTAAACAACTTGTTTCAACTCACGCAGTAAGTTAAAATTAACCTGGTTATTCAAAGTGCACTTTCTAATTACTAATCTATACTGTACTGCCTAAGTTGAAAATTTCCAGAACAGCTTGTGCCTGAACACATTTTTTGCTCTTGCTGCAGAGGGTACCCCTATACGTTTTAGTTTTGTAGATTTGTATTAGTCTGTTTCTGAGCACTTTGTTTAGTTTCCTTGACACCCATTGTCTCTTAATTTCTGTGTCTCTTTTCTATTTGGCACAGAAACGTGTGTCCATTTTGCTGCATCTCATATGCAAGAATGCTTTAATAAAGGAGAATTTTATTTTAAATCGGCATTTTTTTTTTCCTGAATTTGGTACAATAATGTAGATTTTGATGTGTTAATTTATATTATTAATGTACATTCATAAGTAATGTAAATGTTTTTTGTCTTTATACAGTGTCACACACATGCGAGTTGGAGGCAGTCAAAGAGCCTAAAGGTGAGTGAAATATCGTGAGACAAAGGGCTATCATGTGGTGCTTACCTGAATCTCTTTTCACTTACAGAAAACCTGAAGAAAAATAAACATCTCTATTTCCGGGTTCAAAATGGCCGCAACGACGTCACATCCGGTCCTTCACGATGACATCACTTCCGGTTCTATAATCCATTGCTCCTGTCAACTCCTGATGACGTTGGTCCCATGTTCCTGCCTCCAGTTGTCACTTCTGGCCAACAATTTCCTCTCCCATCATTCATTCTGTTATTTAAATGCCATTTTGAATACAGCAAATTGTTCAATGTACTGCAAAGTCATATGAATCGGTCTGTTTATTTCATTTGTCTGGACAACAATATATGGGGACGATCCCCAAACCTTTTTCTGTTTTGTGAAAATTATTTTTTCATTGAAGACCTTATCACAACAGTTATTAGCCATACACTATAGAAATTTTGAGAGTTGAATACGCATCCTTTTTTTTTAACTGTGCTCCAGCTCCCCACACACCCAACAGAAAGGCTCGGACACAAGTGTAAAAGCACAAATAGTTTTATTGTGGGAATCTCTTCCTTTGCAAGCATTTCCCACCACCAACACAAGTACAGAAATAAGCAGCACACTACTTCCTTTCTCTGTCTCACGCTCTCTTTGTCTCTCAGTCAGTGCCTCCTTTACTCCTCCGTGTAAGTTTCATCCTCCTTCCTTCTCACTCTGACTTGTCCATGTGTGGCAGGCAGCACCTTTTATCCAATCCCTGGAAGTGCTTCCAGTGATATGAAGCAGAGGCTCTGAAGCACTTCCGAGTAAGGTTGGAGCTCTACAGAGTAGGGACTCCCAAATCCTGAAGCTTCCCCTGGTGGCCTCCAGGTGACCCAACAGGGCTGTCCCCCAGGGACTACAATACCCGACATGCCTTGTGGGGTCAAAATGTTGGGACCTGAGCCTGGGATTGTTGCCATCTAGCTACCTGGGGTAGACAAAGCCCAATGTAAGCTGTCTCCCCCTGACCTTCCACCTTAAGGGCATCCCAGCTGGGTAAGAACACCAGCCATCCCTCACAATACATATACTTTACTTATCAGTTTTAGCTTCCATATTGGGTAGTACAAGCTTCTGTATCCTTGGTAACTTTTATAATACAATTATATCTCTTCATAATATGTTTTTAAAAAGAGCACTTTATTTAGCAATTTCAATCTCTAACGCAATTCTATTTTTTTACTTATCAATCAGGGTTTCTTAAATATCACTTTACCATCATTACCATCAAATGTGCTTTTAATTGCAGGGTGCCTGAGCGTCAAAGGAACTTTCTACTTATGTATGAGGGGGTAAATGCTAAACAGAAATTAACTTTTAAATTGATGAAAACATTGTATAGTAGTTGTATCCAAGTGGATACAAGTAGAGAGCAGTAATCACATTACTCATATCATCTGTAAGATTGCCTTATTGTAGGGCTCAAAGACAAAACAGGCAGGACGAGGATCCACTCACAAAGCATGCATTAAAAATATGGGTAGGAACAGTGACAAATGTTCACAGTTAATTGGTAATTTGTAGTCATGTTGTTCCTTCTTTCACAATAACTTGAAGTGAACTGCCCTCCTGAGGTCTCTCCCCCCTTTTAATAGTGGCTATAAGTGCCGTCTCTCACACCAAAGATATTCAGTGACATAGCAGATTTCCTTGCGTCTACAGTGGCCTTCCTAGGAGGAGGACATTCTCTAAGGCATTTGCAGTTCTTTGTAAGATTCGATGGGCATTCCTATTGTCCCAAACTCATTCCTTATGAGAAGGCACATCACATTGTGGCAGTATATTAGTGTATAAACATTACAAAAACTTGACTTTGGTGCTGAAACCAGCATTCCCACCTCGGCCCTGGTACCAAAATGGCATTCAGCTTTTTCTGTTCCCTGGCCTGCATACACATGCTGCCACCAACACTCTCGCACTGACCTGCTGAACTGCATATGCTTTTCCCTACTGCGCCATGCACACTCGCACGTCCCTGCTTTGCTGAACATGCATGCTTCCCTGCTCTGCTGTAATCCGCATACCGTAATGAGGAATGAGGGAGGATTCCTCCAGCATGTTATTACACAACTATTGTTGTCCCCTTAATGATTTTGAGCATGAAGACGTACATACAGTATATTATAAAAAAAAGTAGTCCCCCTTGGTGTTTTCTGATTGCTGTATGCAATACTTAAGCATAAAGCTGGTTTAATACCAAAATAAAAATTAGAGAGTTGAGTAGTTTTTCAGTACCAGTATACCACCGAGTACAGTATATATTAGTTATTTAAATAATGATGCTTTTACAATACAATCTTACAGCAATGGTGACTTACATTCAATAGCTGCTGAAGGTTCAACTTTTACGGGTTGTGCAATTAATCAAAAACTTTCTCTGTTAGATACAGGAAAAGTAATATCACTCCTTTATTCTTGAATATTGCACACATCATTTTTGATTGACCGCAGCCCCATCATGCGTCACAACAATAATGACAATCATTATTTAAATACAGTAATCACATTGTTGTATTTTTTTTTAACTAATGTACTTTGTGTTAAGATTATGTTCACTTTCCACAAAATATCAAGAAATGCAAAAGTTAACATTAAATAAAATACAAAACATAAACAAATCAATTTTTCTGGAGGGATAATAGAAAGGTTATTTGGTGAGGTCAGCTTACCCACGACATGGGGAGATGCAGATGAAATGAGGATCTTAAACAAAGGGTTCTTTTCCTGCAGGTCATAAACCATTTTTTAGCTGTGGATGAGACTTGGGAAGGTTATAAGTAAGTGTGTCCCAAGCACTATGACTAAGCTGCCAAGATACTCCTAAGATGTGTGGAGTGGCCCAACTATCAAAACTGGGTCACCTTTGACCAAAGGTAAGAAAAGTATCTTGAAGAGGAGAAGCAAAAGCCTTGCATTATCATTATTTCTAGTAAACAGACTTTAAAACATTTTCCTTCATTTTTTTCTGAGGAAGAAGTGTTTGTAAAATGTGACAAGAAATTTAGCTAAAATAGTTCTATTTAAATATATTCTAGAATAAAAAAATGTATTTTTTGTATATTTTTTTACACCACCTTAGAATTCACAATGAAACAGTTTTAAGCATTCCCTTTTTATAAACTTTCAAATGAGAGCTGCCTATTTTCCTCCTGGTTCAACCCCACTGCGCACATATAGTATACTTTTTCCTTTGTTCCAAACATGCCTGCTGCCTAAGTCTTTCTTTTAATCCTTGTCTTCTGCTGCTATATCTACCTTTTCTCACTAGATTGATTTTACTGTGCAGCTCTCCAACTGTGTGCTCACTTACTGTAATTTGTAAACTGTTCAATTAAATTGTTTCTTTTAATAGCTGAGCTCTTTGTTCACCTTGTCAGGTCCTGGCAGCTTTATGATTTTTTTTCTGTTTGCTATGACAATCTTTTATATTTCCTTTCTTTCTATTTTCATTTTTTCGGTTTGGCAATTCTTTATTTATATTTCCAGTCTGTTTGATATGTTGTCTAAATAAAAATCGATGTGGAATTAGCATATTAACTGTTAATGCTGAATCTGCTTAATTCATCTGGCATAACCGCTGTTTACATTGATATGTAATGCATTCAATTACAATTTATTCTTAGACAGTGCTCTTCTCAGTAGACCAGCTTGGAGTGCTGCATATAATGTCACAATGTAACAGATTTCACAAATGAAGAGCTAATAATAGGAGAACAGACATTACAAAATAAATTAAAAGGATAAATAAGTCTAGTTTCAGACACAACAACATAGTAATAAATGTCAAAGTAATTATGTAACATTCATTACAAGTATAGATCTATGAAATGAAAACTAAACATAATCATACATTGACTTCTACGCATTACTTGAATCTGCACGATTCTGATTGGGTGCCGAAAAATTACAATCAAAACAAGCAATAATAGATGCAAGATGATAAATCAACCACGATTAGCTACCTGTCTGAAAATAAATTACAGCCATTCAATTGGATTATTTTTATGTCTTTGAAGAGACATAATATTCATGAGACTCATAAGATAAGAATAGCCCAGTTAGTACACTTGTATCTTATAGGCAAATTTACAGGGGCCGGTTGGCCTGGCTACATAGCCATGGATTCTGGGACCATGCTAGAGATTCTAGAGGCCATACTGTGTCTGTAATGACACTAATGAAGAGGAACACATTCAATCAATTCTATATACTGTAGCCTGCAGGGGACACCACTGAGTCCCAGGCACAATTACACCACAATAGTCCCAGTACAACTTTTAAATTGAACAATACCTTCATACAGGCTTCTTTTGTTCAAAATATGACAACTGTTTGTCTTCTTTCTTCTTCCTTTTATTTTTCTTCACCGTCACTCCTTTCTGGCGACTTTGTCCTTCCTTCACACCCGACTCCAACATCCCTGAGTCGAGAGGAGGGCTCTTTTTTAACTCTGGACCCAGGAGTACTTTTTCTGCTTTATATATTGCTCCTCTTCCAAGTCAGACAGGAAAATGATGGTCCTTATATCATTACTCTCCATTAGAGCTCCCCCTAATGGCCCCCACAGAACCTCACAGGGTAGGTCCATGTGACCACAACTCCCATGCTGCCCTGATGGCATCTAAACTGGGGCTTGCCAGACGGGTTGCTGCCACCCATTGTATGGGGGATATTCTGCCCATAGCAGGGTGTCCAGTTTGTCTGTCACAATATTATTTATATCAGTATTTAAAAATAGTATGCTGGGTGCAGTAGTTAGTTTTGCTGCCATAAAAATGGAATATTTTTGCTTTAAATTCTGTGCCCACCATTGATTTTGTACGTTCTTTCCTGTGTGCTTGGGTGTGCCTTTAACACTCTCAAAGACATTCAGGTTAGTTTAGCTGACACCTTTAAATTAGCCCTATAAGTAAACCCTGCAATTGACTGGCACCATGCCTAGGATTAGTTTCCACCTATTGCAGAATAATGGTGGCAAAGTCTTGGGCCCATGTCACCCTAAATTGGATTAAGTAGGTTTGTGAATGTTTCTTTTTGCTATGTTAGTTGTAATTGAGTTGCAAACACCTCACATGTCTTATACTTTTAGTTGATAATGCAAATACTGTTAAGCGATAATTAAAGATGGGTCAAAATTCAGATAATGTTTTAAACAGCTCTGCAACTATTACAATAACATTGCTGTTGGTGCTTATGTTATTCTTGTATGATGCATTCTCAGGCTGTCCAAATTAAATACAGCAAGAATCTGCCATGTCCCTAAATACCCTTCAAATGAATGAGTGCCACAGGAATAGTTTTCCTGTATTGAAATCATCTTGAATTTCAGGAGTGGAACACGACATCTATGAAAATATTTTCCATAAAGTGTACAAGCATTCCCAAGCAAAACCCAGTTTTTGCTAAAGTGCATATGGAGACAAAATTTCAGCCTGATTCCACTGTCACTATGCAGTCTCCATGTCAACTTAAAGTATTTTACTTAATCCAAAAAAAGTTTTTATTAAACTATACAGTATATTAAGCATGTACTGTATATTAAAAGTAAAACAGAGAAGAATAAGATTACTTTTCATTCATCTTTTTACCACTGTAATCTCTCGTTTGATTACAGTGAAATCAAACAGTAGTTGCTCCCTTTCTAAATTCCTCTGTTATCATAGTTATACAATGAATGTTTTAGGTCTTCAACCAAAATCTAACATTATGTAAAAGGAACATGAGTGAAAAAATAAGTACAAATTATGCTATGTCATCTCTTGAATGAACGATGAAGTTCTCCATCACCAGCTGACACTGATACAGTAACTGCCTCTTTATATTTAACTAGCAGAATACCCGCGCTTCGCAGCAGAGAAGTACTGTGTTAAAGAAGTTATGAAAAAGAAAAGGAAAAATTTTAAAAATAACGTAACTTGATTGTTAATGTAATTGTTTTGTCATTGACATGAGTGTTGTTGTCATATCTATCTATATATATATATATATATATA
>JANRMT010062813.1:70140302-70186871 GCA_026402145.1 Polypterus bichir lapradei | reverse complement strand
TTGAAGTTCTATTTAAATTTTAAATAGAAGGAATTTTTATTTAGTCGACAGAATATTATTCCGGAATAAATCAACTCAAACCTTAAATAACTTATAATATTTTGCTCTCCATAAAAAATATATCCTGTCTAAATTGTACAAGTTAGAAATAAAGTAAATGTTAAAAGAACAAACATTCAAATTTCTTTACTCTTATGTAATTTTATATAAAAAATAAACTTAAATTTTAAATATCCCAAAAGATTTTGCTCTCCATAAAAATATATCCTGTCAAAATTATACAAATTCAAATATGAACATGGTGCATAACAAAACCTGGAAACATAAATAAAATATGTTCTTTTCAGCAATAACAAATCAAATCATTCAGTTTATGAACAAAGTGCGTATTTGGGAACACCGTAGTGTCGACTTGGTTCAACATTATTTGGCAACAGGGAAAGTGGGGCAAGTTGCACTGGTGCATTTGTGTCTCCCATAAAAGTAGCTTCACTTGAAATCACTTTGTGATTTTGCATGAGTAAAAACGTCTGCTGAAGTGTCAGATTCTTCTTTAACTCTTCTGCTTTCTGTATCTTGTGCATTGCATTCAGGTCTTTCAGGTTATCTTGATGTTTTGTCTCATAGTGCCGTCTTAGATTAAATTCTGTAATTACACCCACATTTGCTCCAGAAATGAGACGCACGGGTTTACCGGCAATGTCAGTAAACATATACAAAGCCTCCCATCGGTTTTTAAAGGCTCTATGTTCAGAATCACCTTTTCTCTTCGGCATCGTGTGGACTAGCTTCACAATAACTTGCAGCATCATAAGCTAGACTTGATTAATGCGGTAAGTGTTCGGCAAGGCAGCTGAAGCGCTGCATTATGGGATCTGTAGTTTATTGTGTTACCAGCGCTTCATATCCCTGGGCCATTAATAACAATAATACAGTATATAAAATGATCTTGCGGGCCGGATATAATTACACGCCGGGCCGGATGTGGCCTGCGGGCCTTGAGTTTGACACATATGGACTAAATAGAACTTGAAAAGATATATTTTTTCAAATGTGATCGCGCAATTTAGATAGAGTTGACGCGCACTACAGTACATCGAGCCCGCGTGCTATTGTGGTTTTGCCTGCGTGCCTCAATAAGTCATCCTCCCCTCGCTCTTACTTTTTTACCGTTCATCTAATGAATACACTGAGTATGGCTTTACCAAAACAATCATTGATGGCGAATAAAGTATCCATTATTCGAGTATGTAGATCGGGGTATATATATACATATATATATACCCGCGTATCGCAGCGGAGAAGTAGTGTGTTATAGAAGCTATGAAAAAGAAAAGGGAACATTTTAAAAATAACGTAACATGACTGTCAATATACAGTAATTGTTTTGTGAGTTTTACTGAGTGTTGCTGTCATCAAGGATTTGATTATCATTATTTCTTTCAATCAGGTTCGTATTTGTAGGATGTGTTGTGTTCAAGTTACATTCCGTGTTTGTCAGTCGTTGTAAAGATGACAGATTTCATTCATCGATTCGTTTCTTACTGCATCAATAAACAGCTCGTCTTCTTCTTTATCTGAGACCTGACACACTGCATGCACGGTTTTTTTTTTTTTACACTGTCTTACTTTAGCAGGACATTGACTTTTTCCACCGTGTGCTTTGTTTCCGCAGTAGCTGCATTTATGAATATGCTTGTATGTATCAGACGCTTCATATTTTTTTGCTGCCTTTTCAATTGTGTAATTCGGTTTTTGTTCAGCGCTCTTTGGAACTGTTGCTTTTTGTCTGTGCACTGCGCCAGTTCACGTGAGCCGCTCGGTGTACATGCATGGAAGTTTCCCAGCTGTGCTGGTGCCATGTCGTGCTATGTCCATGGCTGTATCTAATGTTACCGAAGTCCCGGCACTTAAAACTTTCTCTCGCAGTTTCGCTGAGTTTGTGCCAAACACCACCCTGACCATCTCATCTTCCTCTGCATAAGCACAGTCCTTCACCCGTGAATATTTACCCGTGGCAGTGTTTCTATTGGATTGCCGCTGACAGACGGCCTTATATGGGCAGGCACTAAATTACAAACGCCAGCGGCAGCCTGTCTATGAACTTAATTTAAAGTTTAGGTTTACATCGTGCTTTGTTTCCGAAGTAGCAGAACTCATGAATATGGTTGTATATGTCACTCGCTCGCTTCTTATTGTTTCGCTGCCTTCTCAATTATATAATGCATGTTTTCTTCAGCGCTTTTTGGGCCTCTTCCTGGTTTTCTACGTACTGCGTGATTACGTGGGAGGCGTGATGATGTCAGACGAAACTCCGCCCCCACGGGTTTCAAGCTCATCTCCATTACAGTAAATGGAGAAAAACAGCTTCCAGTTATGACCATTACGCGTAGAATTTCGAAATGAAACCTGCCCAACTTTTGTAAGGAAGCTGTAAGGAATAAGCCTGCCAAATTTCAGCCTTCTACCTACACGGGAAGTTGGAGAATTAGTGATGAGTCAGTGAGTGAGTGAGTGAGTGAGTGAGTGAGTGAGTCAGTGAGGGCTTTGCCGTTTATTAGTATAGATTCCTGTTGAATCACTTTTGGCTGTAACCAAACACTTCTAATTCAGTATTCATCTTTGTGAAAGGGCACCACAACCCAAGTCACTTTCCTTTCACCGAACTAATATGGTGCTAAGCCACTGATCCTGAGAGTGGCAATAAAAAGAATGATAAAAGATCCACAAATACAGATGAGCAACACTAATTCTCTACTAGCCACCCCCACAAATACAGAACACACCAACAGATGTACAGTGTACTTTGAAAAATGGAAAAAAAATGTTATTGTAAAGTAGTAAAAATAATAGTTAAATCTATTTACAGTAGTGCACCCTCCCCACACTTGGTCACAATATAGGACACATCTACCAAGAAAAAATACAATACAATACAATTTATTTTTGTATATCCCAAAATCACACAAGAAGTGCTGCAATGGGCTTTAACAGGCCCTGCTTCTCGACAAACCCCCCAGCCTGGACTCTCTAAGAAGACAAGGAAAAACTCCAAAAAAAAACTCTTGTAGGGAAAAAATGGAAGAAACCTTGGGAAAGGCAGTTCAGAGAGAGACCCATTTTCAATTAGGTTGACCGTGCAGTGGGTGTCAAAAAGAAGGGGGTCAATACAATACAGTACAATGCACAGAACAGAACAAATCCTCAATACAGTATAAAAATAAAAATTTTACAAGTACGGAGCAGAATTTAACAGTAGATGATATCACATAATATGATTTGGTTTTGTTTAGAGTCTTGGAGACCTCAGCCATCAAGCTGCCTCCCCCATTTGGCCATTCCACAGCTGAGTCAGTGCTGGGCCAGCCAATCCAATGAAAGAACCCCCCTACCCCACAATTCCTGCAATCCCCCACCAGGGATGACTTTACCTTACGCAGGTAAAACAACTTGACAGGTGGGTCGTGACACCAAGTGCCACGTTTGAGTACCGAGAAGAGAAGCAGAATAGGTGAGGGTTAGTAACAAATTAGAACTTATGTTTTAGTGCTAATGACTAACAACAGAGATGCAGTCTGTACAGTTAATCAGCAGCTCTAGTCAGGATATGCTAAACTGAAGTAGTGAGTCTTTAGCCGGAATTTAAAAGCTGAGACCGAAGGGGCATCTCTTATAGTAGCAGGCAGACCATTCCACAGTTTAGGGGTCCTGTAACTAAAAGCTTGACCTCCCACTGTTATTTTATTAATCCTTGGAATCATAAGCAGACCGGCATCATGAAATCTTAATGTGCACTCAGGTTTGTAAGTCATGATAAGTTCAGACAAGCAAGCCAGACCTTGACCATTTAATGCTTTATATGTTAAAAGAAGGGTTTTGAAATCTGCCCTAAACTTAACCGGGAGCCAGTGTAAGGATATAAGAACTGGAGTTATGTGTTTGTATTTTCTTGTTCTTGTAATAATTCTTGCAGCAGCATTTTGGATTAACTGGAGGCTGTATAAAGAACAGTTTGAACATCCAGTGAACACTGCATTGCAGTAGTCAGTCCTACTAGAAATAAATGCATGAATTAATTTCTCAGAATCCTGTTTATTTAGAAAGCTCCTTAATTTCCCAACAATTTTAAGATGGAAGAAACATGATTTGGATAACTTTGTAATATGCACTTTAAAAAACTAATAAACAAACATCAACTCTACTGTGGGTTTGAAAAAAAATATCCCTCGAAAGTCCATTAAAAAAGTTCAAGTGTAAAATGTCTATGAAATCAGAAGGATTTCTAAAAGATACACTTATAAATTAAGAGAAACAGTCTCCCTGCTGTTGTTGTCTTCAGACTAGAAAAGCCACCTTCCAAATTCATCATTAAAAAATGGGAGTCGAAAGGAGGAGATGTCCAATTTGAAATGAGAGGAGATGCTAACACTAACTATAGCCAAGTTTCCATCCAGTTTTTTGCGACGTTTTCTTATCGACAAACAGAATATACGTAAAAAAAATGTGCGAAATTTGCTGTCTCCAGCCTGTTTCCATCCAACTGGCTTTTTATCGATAAACTGGTGTGCGTGATGACGTCATCCCCCCCAAAACGAATTGTCGCATAAGTTTTGTTGTATCGCGAAAAAAATCTGCCCTTGAGCCGTTTCCATACATAATTTTGTGTATGTCGCAAATTATCTACCTTTTGTTTTCCACGTTACACCCCCTCTACTAAACAAAGAAACAAAGAAATGGAGAGATTATTTAGACAGTTTTTTGAAATTTGCCAGCTTACTGTTATTTCAGTTTCACAAATAATTGGAATTGTACATAATATCCGAAGACGACAGCAGAATGAAGCAGTTGCTTGTCTGATAGCCCTAGAGCTCGAAGAAAGTACCCCAGTGCGACGAAACCCACGGGTATGGGAGAGACGACGGAATAAGACCTTCTGGGAGAAGGTGTTGGAGAGACACTTCACAGAAAATCTGTGACTGCAACATTTTAGAATGACACGGCCGACGTTTGAGATATTGTGTGGATTCATCAGTCCTGATGTTGCGCCCATCACAGGTTGCCACCGACCACCGGTTCCAACCCAAAAGCGGATTGCCATCGCCCTTTACAAGCTGGCAACCTGCGCCGAGTATAGAGTAGTTGGAGAAACTTTCAGGGTTAGTAAAACTACTGTTCATCGATGTGTACATGCTGTGTGCACCGCTATTAAAGAAAAATTAATTTGGCGTTATATCAGACTTCCGACTGTAGCGGAGGCCAATGAAATTGCATACCACAATTCCTTAGTGCATCTTGTGCCACAGATTTACGGTGCGCTGGATGGCACGCATGTGCCTATTCTTCCCCCGACGGAAGGCTACCGCGATTACATTAATCGCAAAGGGTGGCCATCTATTGTTCTCCAGGCCCTTGTTGATGACATGTGCATGATACTAGACATTTGCGTTGGCACTCCTGGAAGTGCCCATGATGCAGCTGTGTTTGCAGCATCGGATCTGTACAGGTGAGCCTACCTTTCAACATCCCTTCTCAGTGCGATAACAACTGAATTAGTACTGTAACCTGCTTCCCTTAAGGTTTTTAATTAAAACTGAAATTTGAATTAATACAAAATAACGACGTTTAATCAAAAAAAAAACTAAAGTTAATATTAATGAGAGAATTTCTCATATATGCTAAAACATCTGCCATTTAATAATAAGAAAAAAATGTTTAGATAATGAAACACACGGTTTATTAAATATTTTGACTGGCACAGTAAATTACCTTTGCGGTTTTTGTATTATTTAGACATCCTGAGAGACACCCCCAGGCTACAGTTGATGTGGAGGGAGTTCAGGTACCCCTTTTAGTAGCAGGAGACCCAGCCTATCCGCTACTGCATTGGCTCATCACGAGAAATAACGAGTCTCTTCATCAGACCATGCGAACTGCTCTGCTATTCTCGTTTTGATTGCACGTGATGAAAATTTATCATGTGACACATTTATTTGTGTTAAAGCCCTTTTTTTCCGACAAAAAGTGTTTCCAATGTAGTTTTTGCGACATCTGAAGTATCGATATGGAATTTATGCGCTAAAGTTAAACGGAAAAATATTATGTCGACATGTACAACATTTTATCGATAATTACCATTTCCATCAGCTAAAATTTGAAGCGCTAAATATTTTTTCGCAAAAACTCCTTGGATGGAAACCTGGTTAGTGACAAAGGAAACTGAGTTGAGACCACCATGAAAGTCAAGAAACTACCCCACCTTCAGGATGTCAGCAGGTGAATCTGTGTTTTTTGAAGAAAAAGCAAAGAAAGAAATCAATTACTGCCCTGAAAGGCACAGTGCATCATCTCCTCACTTCAACAGTGTCCATAAGCTTCTGTTTATAGGCAGAATGTTCAGTACTCTCTTTTGTCTGTGAACAGAAAGCATTAAAAGGTGCAAATGTGCAAAGACTGTGATTCCATGTGAGAAAAGAGGTTTAGCAGATTCTTCCTTGCTTTCATTGAGGAACACAGGTTGTTTTTTGAACATGAACTGCTTGTTCAGGTCCTACCACAGCACCATTAGGATCAGGTAGGTTAGTCCAAATGTACATTCTGTTCTTTTCATCTGATGTGGAACTGCTTTTGGACCAATGTTTTGTTGCATGATCCAACTAGGCTTTACCTTCAGTTCACAAACAGAAGAGAGGATATTCTCCTTAAGAATTTTCTGGTACAGAATATAATTCACAGTTCCTTCAGTTATGGCAAGTCATTGAAACTGTGAGATGTGAGAGTGAAGCATCTTCTTCTATCACAATAGCACCACCATGTTTGATTGCTGGTATGATGTTCTTGCTGTGGAATGTTGTATTTGCTTTACTTTAGACATCATGGATTGGTACTTAACTGACTATCTATCCTTTCATTTCTGGAAATCCTATTTCTACAATGTTATGCTTTTTGAACTGTCTGCTGCTAATCATAATGGTGCAGCCTGCTCCTGTATTTCTAATTGGCAATCTTGTGTACAATTTGATTGGACTTGCTTGAATGAGAGCTGTGGCCTTATGTCTGCATGTTTTTGTTTCGTTTTGTGTGCAGCTTTACCTTTTGAGATTAATTTCTGCTACAAGGGCCTGTGAGGTAGGAGTGGGTGGTGTGAGGCTGGTGTTTTCATATGCATTGATGTTTTCAAGATTGTGTTTGATTTGCTCTAATTTGTGTTTGCAAATTTTTGTAATAAAAATGTAGAAAAATTGTAACATAAAAAACAAAATATCCCTTGTTTTTATTTTTTTTTTGTTCTTATGTTTTTCCTTTTTGATTAGATTTTTGAAGTTCTTATCACCTGATACCTATTTTGGATTTTCCCAAAGTTTTTCTCCGTTACTGTGTTTAACCTCGCATCTGCACTTTGGTTATGTTAGCGTGGTCAGCTGAAATTTTTAGAGTTAGTGTTCCTGTTTTTAGTTTTTAGTGTCCCTCCAGCCTGTTGAAGAGCTGGTGCCATATAACCACACAGCTCCGACTCTCACCTTTGCGTGTACTGTAGGGTTTTGTGGTATACTGGTGCTGGAAAAGTACCGAAAAAAATGACATTTAAAATGGCATGGTACCAGCACTTTGTGATTTTCTTTACTGGAAGTAAAGATCAGATTTACACTCAAACCCCTCCCCTCAACACTTCGTGGAATAAGCAGACATAAATGTGTGTAGACGTGCAGGAAATTTCAGAAAATCACATGCTTTGACACAATTGAGAGTTCATGGGGGATCCATTGCTTCGATCCGATCAGGAATTTATGGGGGACACCCCACCACCACCCTGTTCCTTCGGTGCACACTTTATGATATCATGAGGAAAGCGGTGCATAGTGGGTTTTGTAGCTATCCACTATTTGCTTTGGAACCAGTTTGGTACTGGTACTGGGTTCAAACCTAGTATTGATATTTGAAGTCAAAAGTTTAGTACCTGTCCACCACTAGTGTGTAGTGAGACTTTGTGAGGTTGACAGTTGCTCTCTGTTGTTCAGCTGTCTCCACAGATCTGTTTCTTAAGCTCTATCATGTAACTTCCCCTCATTCGAAAGTAAAGCTAAGAGTATTGAAATAAAACATTACTTTATGATAACACACAAGTATAGACAAAATAAGTAATTAAAGTACAGAGTAAAAAATGAAAAACAAATCCTTGGTACCACTCACAGTCTACATAAGACAGGCCTTCTTTCTTTTCAGTGGAAGGTTATTCAGTGTTCTCCACTGGTAAGGATTGTCCTCCAAACACACAGTCCATTCTTTACCTGTGATTTCTTTCAGCTTCTCACTTTTAAAGTTCTGGCCACTCTTCCCATTTCTTTCTATGTTCTTCATTGTATTTGTCCCACATAGACTCCTAACTATTCTTCCAATTTATCAGATGAGCTCTTACAGAGTATTACTTCTGAGAAAATCCCTAAAAAAACTTTAAGGGTGAAAAGTGTCTTCAGGTAGGCCTAAGGCCATCTTGCCAGAGCTCTCTTGAGTGGTCTAAGGTGTCCCAGCAATCCAAACCCCAAATTTCCATTAAAGGATTAAAGTGCCCTCAATAATATGCACAAGTACCAATTATGCTCCCCAATAAGAACCCCTTGTTGCTGCCACCTGCCTTGAGGGATTTCTACTGTCCATCTGCAAGTCCCCCACATGAAATCTTTCGCCTATTTTCCCAAAACGTAATCACTATTCCAATAAATACATCGCTTGCTGAAGCCCAGCCTGGCAGGACGATGTACGTCGCTAATGCTTGTGTTCTTTTCCTTCCCTCATCTAAGCCTTCTTGTCCTTGTTCTAGTGTCACTGTTTTCTCCATGGTAAACCCTTACCCACTCCTTAATCTGCCACAATTCATTTACTTTATTTAATAACTGACTTATCCGTAGCATCCACTGATGCTATTTATCTACTCTTAGTTAATTGGAGTACTTTCGATTAATTTTTTATTTTGGTTCCCACTGTTCATTCCTTTATGATTTACAAAATACTTGAATATTCTTGTAATATACTCCCATTGTTTTCTTTTTTTCTTTTATATCCATTCATATGCAACATCAAAAGATCAAACTATGAAAGTTTCTAAATAAAATGTTGATTGAATCATTGCTTGATCTAAATCAACATTCTTAATGCAATTTCTGCTATCAAGTTCTGTCATTTCTACTTTGTCCCACTGGAGTTCAAGGGTAGCGGCCACCAAAGCAATACAAGTCTGCTCAGTTGCACAGCTTTTAAAGCAAAGACAAACATGAATTTGCTTGAAGAACAGGAGCAGAAATGGGGTAGACATTGAAAAGAAAAACAAATGTGAATAAACCAAGAAAATCAAGGAATAACATCGAAACCATGCCAGAAGGTTCCACATCTCTGATTAAAGCACAGTAGACATGTTTCTTCTCATACCTCCCACATAGTTAATGTGCACAATAAAAGAACCTTAATGAACATAAAACTCTCAAATCAAACCTCATCTTAAAAGAAAAAAAATCACTAAGGTTGTGCTTTATATAATTAGAAGCAGTAAAAGTCAGCCCCATCTCCATTAATATACAACTCGCATGCAATTGAAAGTGTATTCATCCTCTCAGTAAGATCAGATGATAAAAATAACTAACTAGATAATTAAAAGACATTTCTCCAGCCAACCTGAAGTGCAGTTTTAAACTCAACATGTTTATATTGATTCCAATGAATTCACAACGTTTGTAACCAAGGCATATAAATTATTTAAATGTAATTTGCTAGACAGTTAATGCTAGAATGAAATCTAAATAGAGCTCTGGTAGCTGCATCATTATGGGAATCTCGTTAATAGAAATATTAAACTGTCCTCATCTAATTTTAAATTCAGTTCCATCAAGTCTAATATTATAAACAGAATACATTACCCCTGATAGATCATTTAAATTTAAAGAGAGCAGCAAGTGCATGAGATAGGACTTTAATAAACGAAATATTTTGCTTTTGAGAAATAGACTGGTAGACTACTAAGCATGAAGAGGGAATCTTATTTTCATTACATTAATAAAATCAAAAGACTTTCACCTTTATCTCCTTTTTAAGTTGTTTATAGTATTTGCTTGAGGTTTCTCAACACTTGCCCTGAAATGCAATGTAATTATGTTTTGTTTTCCAGAAACAAATAATAAATTAAACATAGGCGATATAAATCAATAAAAGCCGGTTTTATGTGGAGTCTCCCCACAGGGGGCTGTGCACTGGTGCAGGATTGCTTTCTCACAGCACTCTGTCTGCAGTTTCACTCATAACTAGGATAACCTCCATACACAGTTTGCGTCTTCTCTCAATGTGTGCACTGGGCTTCCACCAAGACTATTAATGTCTCCCGGAGCCTGAAGGCATACTGTAAGGTACAGTGAGGGCACAGTCAACAAATCTTGTCACGGACTAGGATTTGAATGGTCATTGTTGCTAGGAATCATTTTGCTTCCTCATGACTTGAATGGGCAAGTATGCCCTATTTACTCTTTTTAAGTTGACATACACAGTTAAAAACAATCTTTATTTGCTCCTGTGAACTTGTTTGTTTGGGTCACTGTTTATTAAACTGGGTTTATACCTGGGTTGCTTAAAACTTTATCAGCAATTTCAGTGCTTTAGTCCAAATTAACAGGAAATGTCTGCAACCTTCTCTGTGGTAAATTTCAATTTCCTGTTTACTATTACAAGGCTATACATAAGTATTCATTTCTTGACATATGTGCTGTTCAACCTCAAAAATGGTTTTGTGTGAGATTTAGGAGGCAATCATTTGACTCAGGTGGGTTATTCTTTCCCTATTTATCATGCAGCGCTTAGATTTTCTCCTCTTTAGAGCCCTCATTGACAGGAAAAAGTCTGGAAGTGTTGAAGAGGATATTGAGAAAGTGAAGACATTGCTGTCAGTACAGGACTCAGACTGGCATAAGACTGGGATGTGTGCTTTTGTTTCTCATATGTGTAAGGTTGTTGAAGTTGTAAACGATTATGTAGAAAAATGAGGAGTGTTATAAATACAGCTAGTCATCTTATGAGGCTGTTCCAACTATCCATCCATCCATCCATTTTCTAACCCGCTGAATCCAAACATAGGGTCACGGGGGTCTGCTGGAGCCAATCCCAGCCAACACAGGGCAGGAATCCAATCCCGGGCAGGGTGCCAACCCACCGCAGGACACACACAAACACACATCAAGCACACACTAGGGCCAATTTAGAATTGCCAATCCACCTAACCTGCATGTCTTTGGACTGTGGGAGGAAACCCACGCAGACACGGGGAGAACATGCAAACTCCACGCAGGGAGGACCCAGGAAGCGACCCCGGGTCTCTTTACTGCGAGGCAGCAGCACTACCACTGCGCCACCGTGCCGCCCTTGTTCCAACTATTTTAACAAATTATAGCAAAGCAAAAAAAAAACGTCGGAAAACTTTCAGAGCAACACTTAAGTGAGGTTAAGTGAAGTCACTCATTACTATGGCACTCCTCAGTGTGTTTATAATATTATGAAGCCCATCACAAGATACTTTCATGCTAACACCCACACACACTCTTATTGGGCTAATTTAGAGTTTACAATTAACTTGACACACATCTTTGTTATGTAAAAGAAAAATCAGAGTACAGTTGTCTCTCGGTCCTGAAATCAATCCACCATGGATGCAAAAATCTGTGGCTTCTCAAGTCCATTATAAAAAAGGCTGTAGTATTTGCATATAACCTGCGCACGTCCTCCCGTATACTTTAAATCATCTTTAGATTGCTTATATAATACATGATACAATACCTGATTCGACAAGTGACATGACACCTTTCAAAAGATCTAGGATTTTTATTTCTCATTGAGAAATAGCACTTTACACTGCCTTTTAGCCTATGAAGGACTGCTTTGACTACTTAGTTGCTTTTTAGGAAGTATTATTTCACAGAAACAAAAACTGCACCCAATACCAGGAGCGAACGAGTGAAATGCAACAAGTGCTGGATGGAGACGGAGGATCTGTGAAATGGTGGGAGGCTACTCCAGGGTTTGTCTGCACATCATTTAACTTGAATAGATTTAAACTTCTGCTCGAAGCAAGGCAAATTTAAGTTTTGCTTTTTTGGAACGTTTTGGATTTTTGTTTAATATTTTTGAAAGTAGTTGGAACACATGGATACAGAGTAAAGTCAAGCAGCTCCAAGTCCTGGATTGAACACTGTGGGGCAGCCATTCTAAACACTGCACCACTATGCTTCTCTTATTACAATTACAACCTTACTGAGTATTTATATATCAGTATTTCACATATTATCTGACTTTAAAGTAAGTTATTTTATGCCATTTTTATTTTTATGTTTGTGTTTTTTCTTGTGTTATATTTAATTTAGTATAGGTTTCTGGATACAGTATATTTTTTAATACTACTGTCAAATATCTTATTTAAACTGTTAAAATAGGCCTGTTGTAAATTTTCAATTCCATCCCACTTGCTCTTCCTAGTTCAGATAAGCCTAAGTTTTCTTGCCCCTCCATTTCAAATACAATCCATTCTCAACAGTTTAATGCCCATTTCAAGGAGCTCTGTTCTTCATACACCCGTATATGTATATTGCAACATATATGAAAGGGCAAAAGAAAAAATGTAAAAATACTAAATAAAATGACCCCATTGCAGTCTAACATATCAGAGATATCTAATTCAAAACAAGTCTGCACTCATCACTTAGGACAGATTAATACTTATTACTGTTACATATAGAACAAATACAGAAAGTAGAAAATAAAACCTTAATTCATGAGGCTGCATTGTTAAAAAACATCAAACCCTTGGCATGATTTAATATTGCTTTCTGTAATATGAATCTGTGAAAAATCAATGACAAGACAGTTAGAACCTACACCTAGCTGTCCAATAGCTGTCTAGAAAAAAAAAATCTCTGAAATCAGGTAACTATTTTATTTTTCGATTTCCTCTTTCTTATCAGAATTGAGATGATGAGCTGGGTGTATTTTTGAGAATGTCACCACTCATGTCTTCAAATTTGCCTGGCAGACATCCTTTTTTCCGTATTATTTGTTCTGATATAGACAGTGACAGCTGAATCCACCCCTGCATCTGGCCAAAATCTCTTGCAACGTATCATATTACT
Source organism: Polypterus bichir lapradei (assembly GCA_026402145.1). NCBI lineage: Eukaryota > Metazoa > Chordata > Cladistia > Polypteriformes > Polypteridae > Polypterus > Polypterus bichir. Next base: position 70,173,720 of record JANRMT010062813.1, on the reverse strand, counting down.
GGTACATATTGTATCAAAAAAAAAATCAATACATCTTACAAGGGTGCAGTTTGGCTTCAAACATTTAAGTAAGTTTATTAGCAGTCTCTCAATCTGGGTATTTTTATGTGTTTATGACAAATATTTTTTAGAGATGAAATATCTGTCCAATCATGGCAGAGAGATGGTTTGTTAGGAATACATCTGGAGTCAGATGCTTTTTATACAGATTGGACTTCATTGTGAAAATATTATCATAGAATACAGTGATTATATCAGAAAATTGCATTTTGGGTAGTGCAGATGAATGAATTAAGAAGTATCTTCTTACTTTATGCATTTTGCTCTGGTATAATTTTCAGTATAAAAAACTGAAGCTCTAAGCCTGACCATTGCAGCCCAGTAACCCAAAGAATTTGAATTAACTACGTTTCCACTGTTATGCCATGAATACTGCTTAAGTTGTGATTCTCTACATTTACTGAAGTCCACAATAAGTAGTTTTATCATGCTGGAGTTTAGTACCATGCTGTTAACCCCATAACAAATTGCCAGATTTACCACCTTATACCTTGCAGTCTCATTGTTAGGTTCAGCATTAGTATGGAATCATTGTTTAATTTAATTATATAATTGTAGTTGTACTTGGCTATAAAGCCAAGAACAAAATGTGAATACAGTTTGGGGGCTTCAAGGTAGCAGCACTGGTGTTCTCCAGTGTGCAAAATCATTTTGAATTACAATACAATACAATACAATTTATTTTTGTATAGCCCAAAATCACACAGGAAGTGCCGCAATGGGCTTTAACAGGCCCTGCCTCTTGACAGCCCCCCAGCCTTGACTCTCTTAAGAAGACAAGGAAAAACTCCCTAAAAACCTTGTAGGGAAAAAATGGAAGAAACCTTGGGAAAGGCAGTTCAAAGAGAGACCCCTTTCCAGGTAGGTTGGGCGTGCAGTGGGTGTCAAAAGAAGGGGGTCAATACAATACAATACACAAAACAGAACAAATCCTTAATACAGCATAAAAATAAAAATTTTAGAAGTACGGAGCAGAATCTATGATATAAATTTCATGCTGGTAGTTAGTCTATCCTGCCATTATCATTTTGGTTGTTCCATAAAATAATGATCATAAAGTTTGGTATTGGTTTTGTGAGTGGGGCTAAGAGCAGAGAGAGAGAGTGAATGAGAGTGAGAGACAGTGAGCAGGTCTAAGGAGAACTTGTCTACCAAGGGTTGAGATTGCTACCAAATTATTAGAGGACATCAGTCTACACTTAGTGATAAAAAAGATTCTAAACTAAAAATGAACAACCTCAAAGAAACTGGTTAAGAAACATGTTTATTCATGCTACAAAAAATGCCTTTGCTTTCATCTTATTATATATAAAGCTGAGTGTATATATGTGTGGCATGTAAAACCACATTACTGAACCAAATTTCACACAGATTCTCCATTTATACAGGGGAAGAACATATGCTATGCTTTGTTTTCAGAAATTTTCCCTTTTGGGAATTTTGTTAGTGACTGCATCCACACTTCATTAGGGAGGTGGCCCTAGGAGGCATTTTCTGAATTGGTATAAATGCAAAGTTGCTCCATAAATGGGGTTTGGTCAGTGAAATTTTGTAGCAGAGCCAAGATTTTTCCTAAGGTCATTTATTGACTGCATTCCACCCTGGGCAGCGCCTGATATACCTTCCAGTCACAAATAAAGTTCAGATAATAACTGAGCTTTTGACTTGCCCTGTAAATGAGATGACTACCAAAAGCATGTGACCACTCCCCTATTGCATTGCACACATACAAGCTAAACATGCCCCTAGTGATGCGTGGCTTATAAAATATCCACTTAAAAATGTCACTAAATAGCAGTTAAAAAAACATTAAAACAGAAGAACAAAGCAATAAGATTAACAATGTTACTGTGACATGTGCTGCTTATGATCAGCCATTCCCATAATAATTTGCCTCTGAATTGAACACAAACTCAGACACTTAACCAATGAATAAGAGGGAGAGGCAGATCTTCAATTTAGAAGCACAGTATTATGGGAATGTGCATCTTGTTTATGAGTGCACTGACTTTCCTAGAAGTACAAAATGTGTGTGTATTTTGACCACATGACTGGAAAACTGCAAGGTGGATTATGCAGAATAAAAATAATTGGATTTTATTCATGGACCTTTTTCACATTGTTTGCCATTGTACCTCATTGATCACCATTAGGTTCTACTGTGTTATACATTTGCTTTCCATTATGCATAAAAACATCCATCCATCATCCAAAACGCCATATCCTAACTACAGGGTCACGGGGGTTTGCTGGAGCCAATCCCAGCCAACACAGGGCGCAAGGCAGGAAACAAACCCCGGGCAGGGCACCAGCCCACCGCAGGGTGCACACACACACACACAGACCAGGGACAATTTAGAATCGCCAATGCACCTAACCTGTATGTCTTTGGACTGTGGGAGGAAACTGGAGCACCCGGAGGAAACCCACGCAGACACGGGGAGAACATGCAAACTCCATGCAGGGAGGACCCGGGAAGCAAACTCGGGCCTCCTAACTGCGAGGCAGCAACGCTACCACTGTGGCTATTACCACTATGCATTAAAAACATGAGAGAAAACGTTTCTCTCAATCTTGACTACAAACTATGTAACACACAAAAAAAATATTTTCTAGGTGGAGTATTCCTTTAATCCAGTCAAGAATCAAATTTGAAAATGTTCAAAACACTATTATTACAACCCCAAACAAAAAAGTGCAATATGAATTTGTTTTAATACTGTATCTCAAAGCAAGGATAACAACTGCAAGAGTTGCGATGTCAAATGCAATTATCATGGTAACAGTAAACAAAATTGAAGTGCCTACGACAAAAAAAGGTAGTGACAATGAAAATGAGCATTATATTGTTAAAATAAAAAAGAAACCTATTAAAACCTCAGATAATAGTAAATACCTAGAACTCAAGATAGTGCGGTTACACAGGAAACAACTCTGGATGGGGCCCCACTATACCATATACTGTAGGTAAAATATCTATGATATAAATTTCTTCCAAAATAAAAATGAATAGAAATCAAAGTTTATGACCTGGTCAAACTGAATTCCCAAATGTTAACACTTCAATTACTGTATATATGAAGTTTATCTACAGTGCATCCGGAAAGTATTCACAGCGCATCACTTTTTCCACATTTTGTTATGTTACAGCCTTATTCTACAATAGAGAATTCTACACATAACACCCCATAATGACAATGTGAAAAAAGTTTACTTGAGGTTTTTGCAAATTTATTAAAAATAAAAAAACTGAGAAATCATATGTACATAAGTATTCACAGCCTTTACTCAATACTTTGTCGATGCACCTTTGGCAGCAACGACAGCCTCAAGTCTTTTTGAATATGATGCCACAAGCTTGGCACACCTATCCTTGGCCAGTTTCACCCATTCCTCTTTGGAGCACCTCTCAAGCTCCATCAGGTTGGATGGGAAGCGTCGGTGCACAGCCATTTTAAGATCTCTCCAGAGATGTTCATTCGGATTCCAGTCTGGGCTTTGGCTGGGCCACTCAAGGACATTCACAGAGTTGTCCTGAAGTTGTCCTGATATCTTGGCTGTGTGCTTAGGGTCGTTGTCCTGCTGAAAGATGAACTGTCACCCCAGTCTGAGGTCAAGAGCGCTCTGGAGCAGGGTTTCATCCAGGATGTCTCTGTACATTGCTGCAGTCATCTTTCCCTTTATCCTGACTAGTCTCCCAGTTCCTGCCACTGAAAAACATCCCCACAGCATGATGCTGCCACCACCATGCTTCACTGTAGGGATGGTATTGGCCTGGTGATGAGTGGTGCCTGGCTTCCTCCAAACATGATGCCTGGCATTCACACCAAAGAGTTCAATCTTTGTCTCATCAGACCAGAGAATTTTGTTTCTCATGGTGTGAGAGTCCTTCAGGTGCCTTTTGGCAAACTTCAAGCGGGCTGCCATGTGCCTTTTACTAAGGAGTGGCTTCCAGCTGGCCACTCTACCATACAGGCCTGATTGGTGGATTGCTGCAGAGATGGTTGTTGTTCTGGAAGGTTCTTCTCTCTCCACAGAGGACCTTTGGAGCTCTGACAGAGTGACCATCAGGTTCTTGGTCACTTCCCTGACTAAGGCTCTTCTCCCCCGATCGCTCAGTTTAGATGGCCGGCCAGCTCTAGGAAGAGTCCTGGTGGTTTCGAACTTCTTCCACTTACGGATGATGGAGGCCACTGTGCTCATTGGGACCTTCAAAGCAGCAGAAATTTTTTGTGCCTTGAGACAATCCTGTCTCGGAGGTCTACAGACAATTCCTTTGACTTCATGCTTGGTTTGTGCTCTGACATGAACTGTCAATTGTGGGACCTTATATAGACAGGTGTGTGCCTTTCCAAATCATGTCCAATCAACTGAATTTACCACAGGTGGACTCCAATTAAGCTGCAGAAACATCTCAAGGATGATCAGGGGAAACAGGATGCACCTGAGCTCAATTGTGAGCTTCATGGCAAAGGCTGTGAATACTTATTATGTACATGTGCTTACTCAATTTTTTTTATTTTTAATAAATTTGCAAAAATCTCAAGTAAACTTTTTTCACGTTGTCATTATGGGGTGTTGTGTGTAGAATTCTGAGGAAAAAAATGAATTAAATCCATTTTTGAATATGGTTGTAACATAGCAAAATGTGGAAAAAGTGATGCGCTGTGAATACTTTCCGGATGCACTGTATCTATCTATCTGTAAACCAAGTACTCTTCTTATTTTAGTGATGATCTAGAATGGTCTGTTCCCTAGTGTTGGGTTCCTTCATTAGCATTTAATAGATCTCTGACCAGTCCTAGGAGTAATTCCATCATTCTGAAAATTTGTGTTCCTAGTTCCCCTTCATGTGTCTCTTACTCAACTGACCAGAAAGGTATCCCACAAATCATTGTCCTTATTAAGATACTTTGTCCTTTGCAATTTTTCTATACCTTATTTGATGTGTCTACATGGCCGGTAGTATATTATGGTCATGTTTCAAGACTTCAGAAGTTGTGATTGAAAATCTATTACTTTATATGTCAATTTGAAGAGGTTATCTCCATGTCTGACTTAAACATGATCAGACATAGAGGTGCATTGCATGAGCCAATTTCTGCGTGCTAACTTTAAATAGTAGGGGTGTACATCACAGTAAGCATCTCATGAAGTGAGGTGTGGCTCCTTCGTTATGCCATTTTGCAGCAATAACCCTTTTCCAACCTTGTACTAAGAGACTTCTATCATGAATGAATATGAAATTTAGTAATAAGTGATTTTCAACTGATGGTTACATCCTAGTTGCAGTACACTGACACCATTTTTTTTGTTTGAGAAGAAATAGCTAGCTACACAAATCTTGTGATTACTTGGAAAATAAGTACTTGACTAAATCAAGTCAATCCAAATTGGACTAGAAGAACCTGTAAAGCCCTTGATAGGAACTAATTATGAGTTCCCCAGTGCTATGTAGAAGCCCTTAGGCCTTGTGCCTAAAATTCCCTCAGGTGGTCTCAAGATGATCCTACATTTCTAAAATAAAGATCAAACAGCCTGTTCTCCTTGTCAGTTTCCAACCAGAGTCCATAAATAGTACACTGTGTACATGGAATCTCATGCTGTCCTCTAGTGGTTAAGACACCTCAAATATATAGTTCCTCACTTTGATTTATTAAAGTCTTTAGGACCTTGTAAAGTTTTGTTTTTTTGGCGATGTTTTGTTTTCGAAAAACAAGAATATTATAGTGGTATTCTACTAACCAAACATATAATTCTGAATAAAATATACAAATATTTACTATGAATTAAATACAATAAAAACAAAGGAAAAATAGAAATTCAAAGAAAAAGAAAACAAAAAAGCAAAACAAAATTCAATCCCATCCAAAAGAAAGACAAAAAGAGGAGAGACAAAAGATAAAAAAAAAATATATTTTTTTAAGAAATGATAAAGCAATTAATAACATTAGAGAGTTAGTCACAGGTCTAAAATGCTTTTTCTAAAATAATATTTATTAATTATTGCTATGTTTTAAAAACATTTTGGACAATTCTTCTAAGAGAGATTTTGAGTTTTTTCTAGTTTCAGATAATACAGAATGTCACTTACCCAGTGTGGTACAGAAGGTGAGCTGAGATTCTTCCAGTGGAATGAGGTAAGTCTGCATGCTAGGAGTTTGGTACAGGCTATTACAGTCGACTCCCCCCTATGCACTATAATGCCATCCAGGAGTACACCAAATATCACTGTTAATGAATTAAGGATGATTGTACAACCAAGGCTGTTTGAGAATTATGAGATTTTGGTTCATAATTTAATGCATTACTGTAACATTCTGTGTTAATTTAACACAGCTCACATGTTATTGAAAGGCAATGTCATTGACTGTCTGTTACTATATATAAATATGTACTGTACATGTAAATATATGTTTGTGATGTGCGATCTGTAGAAATATATTTAGTGCATTCAGTAATAAAATGAAATGCATTCTTCATTCCAAGAAATGGCATTAGCCTGGTATTGAGAATCCTATGGCAAATGCTGTATAATTATGGCAAGTGACAAACTGACACCAGGGAGGGCAAATCAGTAGGCTGGATGCCTGGGATTGCCAGTTTTTAATTCAAGACAAACAAAACTACAGATTCACAAAGAACAGTAGACCTTAACATGTTTCAGATCTTTGGTCCATGCAATATTTTCTTTATCACAAACAATTTGACAAAAACAAAAGACCCAACTCTTCTTGTACGATCTTAACTTTGATGTCATTTTTAAAGACAGCTGCTTATTGTGCGGCAGGCTATTATAACCACTATTTAAAACCAAATTTATACATGATGCCTCCACATTGGTTGCGATTGCAGCACAGCGGAAAAAAAGTTATACGTGGTGAAATGCGCTGTGTTTTTTGTCCACAAACTTCTCACTGAAAATTTTCTAAGGCACTGTGTGCTCAGAATGATGAATTTTGAGGAGAGGCTAGTTACTTCAGTACAAGAGTAATGAACGAAGAGTTAAACATACTTTTTCATCCTAAACCTCATCCGTGACAATATCACTTAGTAAAGGAAAATTTAAATTGAAAAACATATACATACTATCACACGTGGGTGCCAGAGCATTACCTTCCAGGTTTATCTGAGGTAAGCGATACCACCCTGGGGCAACAGGGGGCGCAGTCATTACCATTGTTGTTAGAAAGGCTGGCTCTATTGTAGGAATGAAGCTGGACAGTTTAACATCTGTGGCAGAGAGACGGGCGCTAAGCAAGCTCCTGTCAATCATGGAGAATCCACTGCATCCACTGAACAGTGTCATCTCCAGGCAGAGGAGCAGCTTCAGCATCAGACTGCTGTCACTGTCCTGCTCCACTGACAGACTGAGGAGCTCGTTCCTCCCCCACACTATGCGACTCTTCAATTTCACCCTGGTGGGGGGGGTAAACGCTAACATTACTCAAAGTTATTGTCTGTTTTTACATGCATTTTTATTACTCTTTAATTTAATATTGTTTTTTGTATCTGTATGCTGCTGCTGGATTATGTGAATTTCCCCTTGGGATTAATAAAGTATCTATCTATCTATCTATCTATCTATCTATCTATCTATCTATCTATCTATCTATCTATCTATCTATCTTTGTCACCCACAAGCAATTGACTCCACCACCACTGGCTGGGGGACTATAAAAGAGCAGACAACCCAGAGAATGGTATCTCATATCGTACCCAAACTATGTATAGCATGGAACTCCCAAAGACGACCCACTGATTACCTTTAAGAAATCAAGAAGACTCCTCTTTAGTTTATTTAAAGATTTCTGTATATGTCATTGAACATTCTTTTTGTTTAAATTTATTTAAATTCAGATTAAAAGAGGTCACTCAGCTGCCCCCCAATACTTCCTCGACATTGCAAGTGTCATTCTAATCATCCACAATACTTAATAATAATAACAATTTAATAGCTGTAGTCATGCCATCAGCTATTTCCATCTGTGTGACAGTCAATGGGCTCCAGGGGGATTTGTTTCTATTTAAAATTTATATTTTTAGTTTGTAGTGTTGGTTGCATATGGCATCTGTTGGAATGAAAAATGCAATACGTTTTATTAGCACACTGTTCAGAAAGGGTGTGTCAAGAATGACATTGTAGGTATTGCAGGTTGCAGTTACGTTCTCCCTTGAGTTCTTGCTCTAGCCTAGAAATATATTCCAGATCTCTGACTCATTGTCATATAATTATTGCTTAGGGCAAACTTTAATTGTAGAAATACAGAGAAAATTCACATGAATTGTGCTGTGTATAATGTCTATCGGAAAATGAATGGAGGAACCACAGAGATGCATGTTTATAAATACATTGTATATCTAATCTTAGTATTTTTTTAACATAATTTTAGTAAAATCCTCTTGAGACCGCATCAGATTGGTGAATAAAGAACCACCAAAACAAACTGTAGATAGAATAGTGGCAGAGAGGTTAGTGCCATTGCCTCATAACTCCAAAAAGTTGCCTTTAATGCTGGCCTGCTCACTGTACAGTATTGCTTTTTTGCACATTCTCTCCAAGTCATCATGACATTTTTAATCTTGGTGCTTCATTTCTTCTTCCACATCTTAAAGACATCTATGTTATGTTAGTTGGTAACTTTGAATCAGCAAGTTCTGATTTTGATTATTTGGCTGAGTATGCTCTGCAAAAGATTTGTGAATAACACTTTAGTTTAGGAACTGCTAAAATGCATCTATTAGTCATTTACTCTTATGTAACAAGACCTTAACAAAGGCTTCTTTGGGTCTTCATAACACTTAGAAAGCACCAGTACTGTAAATTGTTTCTTTATTTCTGCAATGTGACCTGCTAACAAACTTCACTTTGGAGTGGTCTGAGGTGGCATAACTGACAGACATTTCTCTTGATAATACATATTGTGATAATAAAGAGTCCAAGACATCATAAAGATTTGGGGCAGCTACCTGTATATTGTTGTTCCCGGCTGCATAGAACAGAGTCCAAAACAGAACTGATCACAAGTGAAAAAGATGGAGGCTTTAAAGGCCTGTAAAAAAAGTGACGTCATCAAAAGGGCTGGAATCAGAAGTGATGTTGTCTGGACCGGACGTGACATCAGCAAAGGGCCTGGTGCTGGAAGTGAAGTGCCAGAACCTTGCAGGATTTCCCAGGAAAGGACTGTAGGGAACTGAGAAAGACAGTCAGCACACTCTGCCGCCCCCTGGTCGGTTGTTTTATTACAATTACTCAGACTCTTTAGCTGTCTCCTACTCGCATGTGTGTGACAATATTTAGTATAAGACCTGTGAATCTTTCATATTAACAAGTCATTTTACCATTATGTCAATATCCCACACTGCACAGAGGTGAATAACCAATCTACTGATGTTTTATAAATGTTATGAAGACCAAAAGATGCTTTCGTTAAGGTCTTGTTACATAAGAGTAAATGAGTTATAGGTGTAGTTTTTCAGTACCTAAACTAAAGTATTACCAATGAGTGTCTCATCTTAAAACTCCTGCCCTCCATCTAATGCTGCTGGAATAAATTGTGGCCCTCCAAGACATTCAATTAAATTTAGCAGGTTCAAAAATGAATGCATAGAAGGATAACTAATCACATTGTAATCTTTGTAAGGAAACTCTTTAAACTTACAATAATACGGATATGTAGCAAATCTCGCAAAATCTATTCTTTTCAGACATATCCTGGGACCATATGGCTGCCACATACAATAATGTAAGTTAGGAAGTGGATAACATTTCTTAAAGCACTCTTTTGTTTTGTTGATTTGATACGAACCCTTTTTTAAATGTTTTGTGTCAGTTGTTTTTTTTATTCATAGTTGCATTCTAAATAGTGAGAGTCAACCCTCAGGTTTTTGCTCACTTTGGTTTGGCACATAAACTGTATTATGATACTTCCTTGCAATGCTATACAAAGAAGCACGTCTATGCTTATATATTTATATATTATATGTGATCCTAGTTGTAACTGTGATGATCATAGTAAATGTGCAAAACCGCACAGATCCGTGTTACAGAGTGATTCCCTGTCTTTCCATTGCCGCCTGTCATTACTAATGACCTTCTAATTTCACATTCACCTGAGTGTCTCTCCCACTCTCATCACAGGAATCTATCAAAGTTGATAGGTAATTCAAACATCACCATTCCCAGCGTAAGAGTAGTACTGTTGTGTTTGACTTTTGCATTTCTCATTATCGCTTGCCATTTTCTTTCACTATTTATGGTTTAATTTGCCGTTTCTTACGAGTGACTTCAAACCCAGCTGTTTTCTTCAGAGTATCCAACATGAATTCCTCTTTTCTTCTTTTTTCCACTCTGTTCACCTCTCTCCTACTCTGTTTTTTTATGTTAAATTAAAAAAGCCCTCCAAAATTAGGATGATTAGCCCCGTTGTTGAGCATTTTAAACTGTCATTTCTGGCACAGCAAAAAGGAGAATGGAGGTAATTTTGTTTGCTATGAATGTGTAATTGGATGCTGACTGTTGAAAGATGTGCCGTGTCAGAGTAATGAGGGGCTGTAATATCTTAGTTTGCATCAATATGGAAATAGGAGACTCATTTGACAGACCTGATGCTAAAACTGCACCAGAGTGCTCATTAGGCATTCAGCAGCTGATTATGAAAAATTGTGTGTTTTCGTCTCAAAAAAGCCTTGCGTGTTATCAATCAAAATGTTCTATTTATTTCCAAAATGGTTCACCTCTAAATATATTTGCTGGTTTAGAAAGATCTAATAGGGAAACAAAATGCATGAAGCGCTCTAAGGACCCTGTTTTGTTTTTCTGGATGATTTTTTTTTCTTTCAATAAGTGCAGCAGCTGGGCCAAAGAGAAAATTCCTAAGGGCAAGTGGGAGATCAAGTTTCATGCACATCCCTAAGTGTAAGGCTGCGTTTTAACTACCTTAATCTTTTAGCCTCCCACAAATTAAGAATAACTTTTTCATGACATTAATGGGCTTTCTGTTCTGCTCCTGCACTGCTGCCTCATGCAACCCCAACAGAGTAAGATTTCCATCTGTGCTTATGGGCTAAGATAAAATCCATTGTTTGACATACGCCATGTGGTTGTCGTCTTTAGACTGTTGCCACTTGGCTATATTTTTGTAGATTCCTTTGTTTTTTTTTTTTGTTCAAACTGTACACAAAAACATTTGGTGGTGATCTTATTTAATAATAAATTAAATAACGAGACAGCTTTGTCTGCATTTTTGAACTCAGACAAGTGTTTTAACCACTTGTTTTATTTTGTCAATTTCAATTGCTTTAAGAAACACTATGTCTTAAAGTACATTCAGCAGTATAGTCTTCTTGCATCATTTGTATATTTTTACTGTATTGCTAATTTTCTAATTTCTGTTATATTGTCACGATATTTGCAAATACTATTTTTCTCTTTATACATCATGCTAATTATATTTTCAGTAATCATTTATGCTAAAATAATGCTAATTTATTAACACTTTGTTGCTCTCCTATTGAGTAGTATAATTTTGTTGTCTTATACTGTACAATCATTTTCTGAATACACATATTCAACTTAACAGTTGTGAAGAATCAGATGCCAGAATTACCAAGTGCAAGGGAATAACAAGCATACGGTGTACATACACCCACACACACACACTCACCATCACCATGTCAAGCTAGACTCAAAAAGTAACCTCAGAATCATGCCTTTATGATGAGTGCAGAATACAAGAATACCTGAAAAACACATCATTATGACACTGGGAAAACATTAAAGCTGACAAAAATGATGACCAGGCTAGGATTTGAGCTCAGTCCTCTGTCATTCTGAGGCAGCAGCATTACACACTACATCACCATACAACCCATAATTCTATAATGTTTATTAATTTTCTAAACCTGCTTAGTCAATATAAGGTTAAAAGGAGCTTGTACATTTAGTGGAAATATCTGGGGCATGATAGGAACTAACTCTAGTACACATGCGACTCTATTGCAGGGCAAACTCACAAAAAAACCCTGAACTGGGCACATTTTGTATATGTGACATGGGAGGTACCTGGAATATACAGGGAGTTTGTGCATGTGGCCAGGTGCAGGAATGACAGCTCCACTAAATGGAAAAATTTGGGGCCAACTGGGTCATTCCGTTCATTGTCCAAAACAAAAACCAAATATTAATGCTCTTCATCATGCATGTCCCACAAAGCAGGGTTTTAACTTAAACAAAGCAGAGATCTGTCATGTGGGTAGCTCTTGCCAGAGATGACACCTCCTTCCGGGAAGCTCAAGATTTATGGTGGCTGAACTGGAAGGGATGGAGTCAGTTGCCTTCACTGGATGGTTTCTCAGTGTTGCGGAGACAGAAGGAGATGTCACTGTTAGAGTTAGTGACCCCTGTTGTCCCAGCGGGTTATAACATACCTCGACAAAGCCAGTAAGGAGATTCTCTGATACGCATGCATGGCATGACATGAGATGGATCTGTCCAGAATTCAGACCCAGGAGCTATTAGAGAGCAGCTCAAACCTTTGTGTTATTCATAATTTTCTGATATTAATTTTCAAACCTGCCTGACAGAATGAAGAGATAGATCTCTAGTCTAGTATGATGTGCTATAGAGTTCACTTGAAAAAACACTTTTGTTTAGCCTCATTCTGAGTCCAGAGGTTTTTTGAAATTCTGGTAATGCATCAAGGACTAATGGTAAAGAAATTTATGGGTCTGTTATAAGTACCATGTCATCTGTGAATATATTTTTTTTACCCGAGTCCTTCTCTAATAATCCTCTATATCTCTGATGTATTTTGAAAATGAATGGTCAGTGGCTCAATGGCGATTGCAAAAAGTAATGGTTATAGAGGGCATTCTTGTCGTGTCCACGTTCTAGTCTAAGGTACTTTCAGATCATGTTGTTAATATGAACTGAGGTTTCTGGACTGGTGTGAAGTAGCTTTATCCATTCAGATATATTTGGGGCAAATCCAAATTTGTGCAATGTGGTGAACAGATATTCCTATTTGACTCTGTCAAAGGCTTTTTCTGTGTCCAAAGATGATAAGATCTCAGGTGTGTTAAATTAAGTATCTGCCTTTAATAAATCCATTTTAGTCTTGTAATATTACAGAAGGAAGCACTTTCCCAGTCCTTCTAGCTAAAGCTTTGGAGAGTATCTTAACAAACTATATTATTCCTTTAAAATATATGCAGTAATGCAGAAAATCATACTAAAGTAGTACTGCAAAGCAAGGTTAACAATCTCCCTCTTCACTTCCGCTCTCTTGAATTGTTTCTGCTCACATTAACTCTGTTGTGTTTGACTGTGCGCCATCTTCTCTGTGTTCAGATTTTTTTTCTCCTTCTGTTATGCACAGATCTTTGCTCTTGCTGCCAAATTGTTTCCACACTATTCCTAGTTTTCATCAATACTCACTTTGTGTTTTGATTTGTACTTGTTTTATTTTATTCCACTTGTGACATTGTCAGTTTGATGTTTATATCTGTAATTACTCAAGTAAATACAAAAAACATTTCTGTTAGAAGTGCGGTTGAATAAGTTAATTTAACTGTGCTTTACAAGATTGTAATGATTTTCCCTACAAAAGTGAACTGATTAGCGAGTTTATTTTTTATTTTTTAATATTTGTCCTAGACAATATCCATATAACCGTCAGTTACAATGAAACACTAAGAGTGATTTCTCTGGCAATACAAAAGAGCCATTCCGTTATTGTTTTGTGAGGGAGCAGGATTTTCTATGGAATTGTTGAAACTCTTATTGCTTTGCTGCATCTGGCACCACCAGAGGGGTAAATTACAAAATAGTTAGGCATCGCTAGCATGAGCTTCCCTGAAGTAACATTTTGGATGTTGAGTCAGCTGAGTAAAGAATTTGATATCCTGCTGATTGTCAGTACTTTGCATAATACGTAAGAGTGGTGTTTAGTTATTTTGAGCCTTTGGCAGAATGTACAGATGCTTAATGAACAATTTAATCATGTAAACACATATTTAGGCATTTTAGATTTCTAATATGAAGCATTTTGCGACATGTACAGATCCTCAGTGAGTTATTTATCTATAAAACCTCAATCATAACTTTTGCATAAGCAGTATGACCCGGCAGAGTAATATTGTGGTCTATTTGTGCAATAAAAGGTCCCAAGACCAATATAAATACACTATTAAGCACAATCAAGTAGCAGTTCCTGCTTACACTTGGGTAGCATTGATTTCCTTTGCAACATGAAATATAATTTTCTGCACATTTCACAGCTGCGCACGTGTTTACTAAAAGCCCAATGAAACCTAATATGATTTTTCTAAACTTCACCTCTCTTAATCTCTTGGTCACTATTACCAGCTAATAAATTTGAGGTTAGTTAAATTGGTTGGTCGTATATAACAAATACTGCCTGCTCTCTCACTGTTGCATTACTGTTGTGCCGCAGTAGCCCATGACAAATTCAGTGAACTGGAAAATCCATACTTTTTTTAAATATAAAATCATTATTTATTTTAGCTGCAGTATCTTGCATACATTAGCCATATAGTGATTATAAATTACAATTTTACTGTACTGGTACTGATTATTCCAAAACCAAGTATGAGTGCAACATGTTTCAGGAAACTCAGTTTACTTTTAATATAAAATAGTTTTCTTTAGTTTCTGTATTAGCAGTTTAAAATGTAAACTTGCTCATCTTATCTTGTTTTGTTACTTTGCATGAAAATAAATGTTAAATTCTCAATTATATTATCCACTGTGAATGTTTTTTCCAGAAATAATGCATTGCAGTTTACATCTTTTATACATTATAAAGAGGAGACAAAACAATTTCAAAGAGTTGGGGCACCCCACTGCTGACTCCACATCTCTCTATATATAAAAAAAATCCTGGAATGAAAAGCAAGGCGGCGATACGTGATCTTCTCGGAAGTTCTTGGACATTTAAAAGACCCGCAAGACAAAAAAGACTGGCCACGGAGCGTCTTGCAGGGACCGTAAATATGAGACTTGGTGCCAAGAGATTGTCCCAGGGCAGTCTCACGGGGACGTGGAACATAAGATTCTTGCAAGACACGCCCTTCTTATCAAATAAGAGCACGGACAGCCAGCAAAACATTCAGTCATGTAAAGTCACATGGCACACACAGATCCTGTGCTCTCAGCAAAGAAGAAAGAGCAGCTTGGAGAAAAGAGACCCAAGACGCGATACATATGCAGAGAAAGGTATACGAGGTGTGGCAGAAAAGTAATGAGACTGGCAACACTGCAAGCGATCTTGCAACGCTGCGCTGTTGTCCTTGATAGAGCACGTGTATCAGTACCCTCCCATAGCTCAGTGCGAGTTTCAACTCCTTCCGTTAACTACGTGACTGCTATTAGCGAAGTTGTGTTTTTGGTTGTGCGTCACGCAAAATGGAACAGCGGAATTTGGAGCAACGTTGTGCCATTAAATTTTGTGTTAAGCTTGGAGAATCGGCAAGTGTGACGTTTGAAAAGTTAAAACAGGCCTATGGGGAACATTCTTTATCCAGAGCTCAAGTTTTTCAGGGAGGCCTTCAACTTCGAAAACCAATGAAAACATCGAACGTGTGAACACTCTTGTGAGATCAGACCGTCGTTTAACATTAAGAATGTTGAGTGAACAGTTAAAGTTGAACAGATTTACTGTTCATCAAATTTTGACAGACCATTTGCACATGCGAAAGGTCTGTGCCAAAATGGTGCCGAAAAACCTCACAATTGAGCAGAAGGACAATCGAAAAAACGCATTCCTGTGGTTCCCCAGCCCCCTTATTCACCTGACCTCAGTCCATGTGACTTTTTTCTTTTTCCTAAACTGAAAAATGTCCTCAAAGGACGTCATTTCGGGACTTTAGAAAACATCCAAAAGAGTGTAACGGACATGCTGAAGACCATACCGGTTGAAGACTTCCAGCGCTGCTACCAACAGTGGGAACAACGTCTCCATCGGTGTGTAGCTGCCCAAGGGAACTACTTTGAAGGGGATAACATTGATGTTTGAAAAAAATAAAAACTTTGGTAAATAAAAAATCAGTCTCATTACTTTTCTGCCACACCTCGTAGAATATGAAAGCAGTAAAATCTGAAAGTATTGTAGCGTCACAGCCATGCCGAAGCATTTTTTGTTTTAAGTGACTGTTAGTGTCCGATTGAGGGAGGGCAGAATACAGCATGGCAGACTGATAGCTTGGTGCTGATTGATGTGGTAAGGGGGAGGCGAGACCCGTGGGGGTAGGGGTTGGAGAGGGTGCTAGAAAGTTGTGTTTGGGGTTACGCAGTTGGCAATTGTTAAAGTAAACTTTTGTGATACTTTATTACGTCAGTCACTACAGTATCAAAAAGATTGCATTAACGTAAACAAAAGGAAATTAGTTTAAGTCATTCAATTTCAAAAACGGGGTGTAACTCACATGCATTTATTGGTTACTCGGCAAAAAAAATTATTAACTGCTGATGATGTGGATCGTTTTGTCTGTGCTGAAATTTCAAACAGAGAAAACTATCCTAAATTATGGTACAAAGTCATTAAACACAAGTCTCACAGACCTCATTTAAAAGATTCAGCATATTATTACAGAAGTTCTGAAATAAAAGTGAAACTAATGAAATAGCAACAATTCAAAGAAAAACAAAATCTTACAAGTGTGTATCCGGAAAACCAAACAAGGGGGTTGGCAAGCAAAGCAAGCAGGGGGCGAAGCCCCCTAGTAATTACAAAAGTTGAAAGCAAAAAATGCATCTGCAACTTGTTGCATGTATCTTTTCAGACAATAGCTCAAAATAGAATTGATTCAAAATGGCTGTACATCCAGTCATATGGTTTCGAGGCAGGAAAGGGGGGGTCCAGTGACATCAATGGTGGAGTAGCCATCAATCTTCCATTCTGCAGAGGGAGGAAAAGAGAAGTCATTAGTTCACAGTGCCAACTGCTGGTTCAACGGATAATTATATTCACCAGAGCCCTTAAGCTGCCTCCCATGTACATGCACATGACAATATTCATTTGTTTTTAAAGCCTCTTTTTCCAGCCTGGATGTGGGGAACTATAATCTCTCCTAATACAATTTGGAACCAACCCTGAATGGGACACCATTCCATCACAGAAAACACTCATGAACACGCACATTCTAACATGCATTTTGATGGGACAGCACAGAAAACTGGAAAAAACAACAGATGAATTTGGGATGCATGCAGTAGCTCAGACTAAAAACAGACCAGAATTTCAACATACAACTACAGAAGTATGATGCAGCAGCAATTACCAGTGTGCCACCATACTGAACCTTTACAGCAGATCATGGTCTCAAAATGGGAGTTATATGAACATAAATGTGTATGACACAAAATATATCATACAGTTACATATTGTACAGTACATGGTGGATTAACAGCAGCCAAATACTGTTGGCAACAGAAAACACCTAATAGGACAATGCTTCAGTTGCTGCCTGGGTTGTGTTCTCTCTAAAAATGTCATGTCTTCTTCTCTTTATAAGTCTTTCCTCTAGTGAATCTGTTTTTTTCTGTAGTTCAAAAAAGTTCGGACATCTCAAACTAGTTGACGTAAGTCTGTGTCTGTGTGGTCATTATCTAATTATGCACAATACTGTCTTGAAAGTCTTACAATGTTCCACTAAGAATTTCCTAAATCCAACTAAAATGACAACCATTGTTGAGCCACTGAGATAAATGTTTAATTTTCACTTATATTTGAGATCATGTTTTATTAATGAAGTACTATTCTGCTTGTGAAAAATGAAGAACTGTTGAAACATGAACATTTTCCTACAACTGACCTAAAAAGCTGATGAATGTACAATTTAAAAATATTAAAATGAGACCATTACCTGACAGCAATTTTTTCTTTCTTTCATTATGATTGTGAGACTCAAGTAAATTGTCTTATTTATTCTTAGATTGCAAATAAGATAATTAATTGAAATGGCCTTTGTGCCACACGGCTGGGGGTGGTACCCAGCCGGGACGCCCAGGAGGACTGGAGGAGGGCTCGCGCCTCCTCCAGACCACGAGGGGGCGACTGCCCTGGTTGCTTTGGTGGCCACGGGTACAGAGCTTTGAAGCTCAACCCTGTAGGGGCCCGTGGTCACCGCCAGGGCATGCCCCAATGCCTTTGGAGCCCTGGACCTCAGCACTTCTGCCACACCCGGATGTGCTGGGGGGAAGAAGAGCAGGAATACCTGGAGTGCTTCACTCCGTGACACTGGGGCGTGTCGGTGGAAGATTGCCGGGAAACACCTGGAGCACATCCAGGTGATTATAAAATGGGCCGCCTCCCTTCATTCAGGGCTGGAGTCGGGTGGAAGTGGACAGAGCTCGGGAGGAGAGGCAGGAGGCGGCCTGAAGAAAGGACAAGGCATTTGGAAGAAGCCTGGACTTTGGGGTGATTGGTGCTGAGGAACTAGGTCGTGTGGTTCATTACTGTAAATAGTGTAAATAAACGTGTGTCGGGTGACTAAAAACGATGTCTGTCTGTCTGTGTCTGGACCAGGTTCCACACCTTCTTCTTTGAGCAGTACTGTAACTATAATAAAATGGAATACAGGTAAGACAAGTGCTTCTTGATGGAACTTACTTCAGAGCATGTCTGGACTCCACACTTCCATGTAAGACTGAACTTAGTGCAGGATTACCTCTTAGCCAAGCTCATAATCACTGGCTGATTTATGCCTCTCATGGGACTCATTCTTTAGGCTTCCATGATCCTGAATTTGGACTAAATGTTCTGAATGATGTGTTTTATTGTTTTAAGATGGTCAGTGATCTTGAGCTTGTGCTTTTACATGCTTTCTATTGTAAAAATGGAAACACTTTAATACTAATTAACAGACTTATATTGGTACTTGAAAGTTTATTATTTCACTTTTGATATGTAATGTTATATACTCAAAACTAGTAATAACTTTCCTAAAAGAAGAAAAAAATACATATATTGTTATGGTATATGTTCATCTTTCCACAGAGGTTTTATTGGCAATAATTGTCTCCATGTTAGTGTTTGCAGTTTGTAATTGACTGGATGCCCTGTGTAGGTGGGGTAAGAACAAGGCACAAAGAGAGAAGAGAGCCTGCCATTACTGAAACGCCAGCAGCGCTGCACACTCCTAGGAATTCACTGTCATGTCAGCTGCAGGTGAACTTCAACATAGATTGGAAGAAGTATTCCTTTCAAAAATGTTAAGTTTATGAGATATGAACTACAATTATCCATAGACAGGCCACAAAAAACAAACTAACAATAGCACAACTCAATTGATTCAATTTTTATACTACTTGAGTTGGAATCTAGTGTCAATGAAAGCTATTTCAGCTATCACTAGCCTATGTTGCTATTATAATGTATTTTGTGTACCCTTCTAATACATGTAACTGCATTTCATTATCACTGTTATTTTTGAATAGTTACAAAAATATTTAATAGACAAAGATGTGCTACCAAAAATGAACATGATTAAGTCCCAGAATGTGCCTGAGCATTATGCCATGCATACATTTTCTAATACATTTTCATATTATTTTAAGATAATGCCAATAAATGTGGGAATAACTTACTTTTGTGCAATTCCATATGCAATTAGATGCAAACATTAGAAAAATCTAGGCAAGAACAGGCTATTCAGCCCAACAAAGCTCACCAGTCCTATCCACTTAATTCTTCTAAAAAAATATCTACCGTATATACTCACATATAAGTTGGGTCTTAAAACCTGAAAAAGCGATCATAAAAACAGACCCCGACATATACACCCGTTCAAAAATGCGACACTTACATTTTTTTTTTTAACATCTTCTTGCCTCCTCCAATCTCACACCAGTTTCTCAGACACATCAAATTTTGTTGCAGCAGTGCAGTTACCAATTTCTTTTGCCACTTCAATGACGTTTAATTTAAAACCAGCTTTATATTTTCTTCTGATCGAACGCTCCATCGTAGATAAGGGATGCTCTTATGATAAAGGTGTATGAGGGTGTGAGACACAAAAACACAAATCAGTGCAAACGTTGCTTCAGAATAGTTTGGGCATTACCGTGTGGTCACGTAGGCATGAGAGAGAGAGAGAGAGAGGTTAGGAGCGCACACTGATACAGCACATTGCCGCACCCACTTAGGAAAAAAGGCAGTGTGCTCCATGGTTACTCTCTCAGGTAGGCGTTAGCATATCATAATCTCTTGGACCAATAGTGTGAGTTTTCTGCATTCAACTTATACGACCAACATTATAAAATACCAGAAATTATACGATAAAATCAAGTCCCGACTTATCCACGGGAGTACTTACCCGCGAATACATACAGTAGTTTTGAAAGTCCCTAAAGTCTTACTGTCTACCACACTAAGATTAATGCTGAGATTAAGTTTCCTCCAACCTCATAAAATGCCTTAATTGCTTGTAGACTTTCAATAACTGTTAACTGCTGGAGACAGCACATGAGCTTGAATCAGGACCATAGATAGAGAGAATGTGAAGCCTTCTAAAGGGCCACATGCCAGGGCAGCCTCCTTTGACCTGCCTAGAATAGGTCTCACCTCAAAGAATATAAAGCCTACTACAGTATTATGACATGTTATGGCCTACGCCAGCGTTTCCCAACCTTGGGGTCATGACCCCAAGTGGGGTCATCTGATGTAATGATGGGGAATGAGAAAATACTTAAAAATAGAAATAAAATATATATGTAATGAACTTTAATTATTTCATTATTATCTTTGAGTTCAATATACTTTAAAAACTTTAAAACATTAAAAATTAGGGTGATTAAAATACGTAACTCAAATATTATAAGAGCCGTCTTATCTTTTCGTGCATAAATTTCTTACCCAGTTTGTTAAATAAGTGATCAGAATGGAGAGCTTGCCAAATCCCGCACATCAGTCATCAAAAAGATCACAAAATACTGTAACTGGCCATTAAACAATGTACTAAATAGGAAGTGAATGTCAATATTACAATTGGCTGGAGTTGTGAAAAAGTTCTGATTTCAAAATGGGGTCACAAATGAAAAAAGCAGGGGAACCTCTGGCCTGTGCAAACCTGAAAGGAGTAGCTTTTAAAAATATACTTAAAATGCCTCAAAATATCAAATTGTCTTGCAAAGAAAAACACCTTTGGCTTGTCAATGAAGAATATTTATTTATCAAAGAAAATATACAAAAACGCTAAATACTGTAAAAGTAAAAGGAGTTGCATAAAAGGAAACAGCAAACAAGTCCTAAAACAGGATCCAAAACAATTCAATCCAAGAGCTATTCTTCCTGAAGGCTGGTTGAGGGTCAGAGAATGAATTATAGTAAAAAACCTGAAACATGTAGAAACCTTAAAGATTAAATATTTTGTACCAGAGCTTAACCCGCTAACCAGAAATCAAAGAGAAAACAGAAAGGTTGAAAACCAGAAATTCAGCAGAGAAATTCACACTGCATTTATTTGTTTATATCGAAATCACAAATACTGGATGTATCATTGCGCTGGTATCAGGCTGATGACATAAGATGTGATGACGTCCATGAACCACGTTTTATGGCAACCATGAGCAACCTCCAAGTAATGGAAAACTTAACATGGTGGTGCCCATATGTGAAACAAAATAACATTGCTGTAACTTAAAACAAGTGCCGTATTCTAAAAACATAATAATGCAAGATAACCATGCAGAAGTGATTCTGAGGGATAGAAACCATATTCCTTTAGAAAAATGTATTTCACTAGGAATACATTTTTGCAGTGAACAGCTCATAACAAGAACAACAAAAATAATTAAAAAAAACAGGAAATCCAAACAGAAAACAATGCTTAACTATATTTATTCATAACTCTAATGTGCCACTCCTGGACTTCCCTGGCTCTGACCTACAGAGAGAGGATTCAGGAGTGATGATGTCAGGGTGGCCCCACCTCACTAACTAAACAGAAAGGAAATGAGAAAATATTGATATACACCTAGAAACAAAAATGAGAAATGAATTAATTAAAGAAAACATAATCAAAGGAAAAAATACATTTACATAAATAAGAAAAAAATCAATATTATGAACATAAATAATAACATAAAAAGATGAATAACATTTGAAAAACAACAAAACCAGTAAATAAACAAAGAAGAAACTTGATCCAGTGCTACACTCCTGGCTAAACCATAACCTCTTTGCTGACTAATTCAGTGCTTCTTTAACATACTCATGAATCTCAGTTTAATCTCGGTTAGCTCCAGATGACAGGTTAGAATGTGGATAAATCTTTTTTGATAGCTACCCTTTCCACAGGATTGACAAAGTAAATGGATTGTGCTGAATGCCTAAAATAGTAACTCGTCCACTAAAATGTGCTGTGATATATGGCCGGCCGTTCATCCTGGCCAATACCCCCAGAACGCCAGGTGGAGCCCTCCCTGTAGCATGGAGGGGCCCCGAATTCCAGCAGGGCATCATGGACATTGGAGTGTTTATTCACAGCCCTGCTGGATACCATGGGGGCCGCCAGAGGTCTCTGCAGGGAGGATCAAGGACTATTTGCCTTACACCCCGGAAGTACGTCCGAGTCACATGGACAAGAGGAATGACGTGCTTCCGGGTTGAAGAAAAGGAGTTTTTATCTGACCCGGAAGTGTTACCAGTCACATGGATGGAGACAGAAGAAACAATTCCGGGTCAAGCACTATAAAGGACTGTGGGAAATCCCAGACGGAGAGCTGAGCTGGGTGGAAGGGTGGCAACGCGTCAGGGAGTGGTGGATTGTTATTGTGATTGATTATTGATTATTTAATGAGTTTTGTGGAGTGTAGGGTGCTTTGTGCACTGTTGTTTATTAATAAAGTCAACTATTGGACTTTTACTTGGTGTCTCACGTATTGTCCAAGGGTTCAAGAGGATGATAGCGCCCTCTATCTGTCACAATACATACACCAAAAAACGCTAAACCTTTTATTTAATCTAACATCACTAACAGCTGACCTATTTCTGATTGGCCGTGTGCAGATATTCTCACCTATATTTTAGATATCATAGTAACATTTAAGAGGTGTTAGCAAAGTAGAATTAATTTTCTTGCAGAGATTTCATATAGTATGCTAAATGCTGGACCGGTGTCCATTATGAAGTTTGTTCCTTCCTTGTGGGTCTGTTGCTGACACTTTTGTTTATATAATGAAGTATGAAGCCATTAAATTACATTAAACATTTTACTTTGGAAATGACCAATTAATCAATATTTTCAAAAGGGAATTTATCCTTCAAGTGCCAACAGTTTCCAATAAAAGAAAATGGGTCAAAATTATAGAGACTGAAACTATAAAGCTCAGTAAATTTGTAGTCATCTGATTTGAATATTTCCATCCCATGACCACTTATCACCTTGAAGATATGATCGCCGAAGCATGCCTTTTAAACCAAATGTCAGACTGTCAGCCTAAATACTTTAGGAAACTAAATAAATTATTTTTTCTCACGATATCTTAAAAATAAGAGTATATTTAAAACAAATCATAGTGGACAGTATAGGTTTGGCTGCATGCTCTCTGGCTTTCCCTCTGTTGGTTTATCAGTATTTTGCACTTGAATCTGTTGAAATTACTGGTACTGCTCAGTCACAGACCTCTTGGCTTTAACTGAATCAGCTTGTCACTTTTAAAACATTAGAAATTATGCAAGCTGAATGTTCTGCAAAAACAAAACAAAATATACTTACTGTCAGATAACAGTCAGCTTGTGTCTGAACTGAATCTGAAAAGAACTGGCTGTGCTTTCCATGTGTTTTTCTGGCAGATAATTTCACTTTGCCAATACACTAATACCTTTATAACAAGTAATGAATATTAACTAAATTGGAGAGAAAATAACAAACATGTTTTTTAATCATTATAAATAAAAAGTTTACTTAATATGTGAGTTAACAATAGAATACTAAGTAGAAGCCTCATAACGGCTCTTTTAAGAAGCTAAAGCCATTTGTTACTTCCACAACAAAAAACGTTTGCCCACTTGAATTAAATAATCCTCATCTGAAATGCTTCCAAAATTAAATACATTTTAAGTTGTAACAGGTAAGGTAGTCCTCTTGTCAACCAACAGTACACCACATTGGCACCAACTTGTCATAAATGTTGGGTGCGCAAAAGATTATCGGCTACGACATAGATAATAACCTAAGAATAACAACAACAGTGATAAAAATAATCCTTAAAATGGCTAAGCATAGAAGACACAGATGCAGCAAAATAAAATAAAACAATCAACATGGCAATAGGATTGCAACATTAGGCTTTGAATGCATTATAAAAACAGATTTAATTCAAAATATACATATGTCTCAAACATTGTTTCCATTGCAGTGAGGTTTCTGTATTAAGGGCCAGGGGGGTACAGCCCCTTCAAAAGCTGTGTAAAAGATAAGTAATAATATTATTGGTAATTTAAATTGTATAGCAGAAAAAAGGACAATGACAAAGAGTTGTATAACCCTGTATAACTGGTTGCAACAAAATTGAAAAAACACACAATTATTACAGGGTTGTCTCTGCGGACTCAAGTTGAAAACAGAACTGTCCCAAGATGGCAGAGCTTCCATTTTTGGGCCTTTCTGACTGGAAGAGGCAGATCCAGGTGGACGGACACCGGATGTGACATCAGAGTTGTTCTGGCTGTGGTCTGCAGAGTGAGGAAGAGAGAAAGGTATTAGGACACACCACCAACCCCTACAGTGGCTGTAGAATTGCAGTCACAAGAGCTCTTCAGTGGTCCCCTTTGTGCACACGCGTGACAGTTGTTATTAAAATGTTTATAACGACTCTAAGATTTCTCTTCTTAAGAATTTTATTTTCTAATTCTCTGTCATATGCTCATTGTAATTACTTATTGAAGAAAAATATTGCTTCTTGTACTGTGAGAAATTGCACTCAATTGTCAAGAGGTGCACCAATTATATCGTAGAGCGTTCTGTATACCCTTTAGTGTGCACATGTCTACCCTGATCTTCCTGTTTTAGCAGTGGAACTTTGTAGGTCATTGTCCATATAATAAATGACGACTGCCTGTTGTTGATTTTTTGTTTGTTTTTAAATGTCATATTTGCACTTCCAGTTCAAGCTTTTTCCAGTCATGGTCATGTAGTACATGCCACACAAAGAGATATAAAAATCCAGTACAATTTCCAACCTGAAAGGTAGCCAGAGTAATTTGAACATTAGTTCATTAATGTATTGGATTAATGTATTGAACATTAGTATCATTAATGTATTGGATGAAGGAGACTGCAAGAAATTTGAAAAAGTCACCAAGGAAGCCTAAATGTGCTACTTTTACTTTGTGGAAAAGAAGGTAGTGGTAGGATACTCTTGATTCAGAGACGCACAGAATCCTGATGCATAAAGAAAGGGTATCTATGTAGAAAGTTATTTTTTCAATTGTTTGCTAGCCAAATGCTGACCACCATAGACCTGACCACATGGTATGTGGCACTGTCTCCAGACAGGCACTTTGTAGTTTTCATATTCTTTCCATGCTACTGTGGCTCAAAATTGCTCGATTCTAAACTTGAGGTGTTGTCATATCAATTAGGCAGTTCATAAACAGCAGATTTTTCTGAGCAACTGTTGGTTGCGAGGTCCTTGATTTACTTAGCATTTAAATCTATATTGCTGTATTTTGTCAGATTATGATGATGCCAGAGGGTTTCACAATGCTCTGATGACAACTGAGACAGACCCGGCACCAGTATTCTACTGTTTATTTAACTTTTTGTGACAAGAAACAAACTTTTATATTTCATTATTCATTCGCGAAAGAAAAACAGATACTATTAGGTAAGTTAATATTTATGTTAAGGACGTCTGTACACATACAAGGAAATTCTGGTATGGTCCCACATGAATTTGTCTTGCCGAAAATGCCACCGTTCTGTTTTTCACCAGCGTCCGTAATTTGATTGATTACAACCTTCATATTCAATCCTGCCTTGGTAACAAAGTTCCCTATAGTGGGTTACTTGCTGCAGAAATGGATGATGATATTGCATTCTTTGCATATTTGCATGTTGGTAAGGATACAGTAAATCATAACCAGAGGCAAATGTTTAAAGATAATCATTGTACTTTGATTTTATTTATTTTGCAATTATAGAAGCCTATTCAGTTTATTTCCATCTATCCATCCATTACCCAACCTGCTATATCCAAACTACGGGGTCACGGGGGTTTGCTGGAGCCAATCCCAGCCAACACAGGGCGCAAAGCAGGAAACAAACCCCGGGCAAGGTGCAAGCCCACCACAGATTCAGTTTATTTCAGGGACCTAAATTGAATTTATAGGTGTATGGTTTGTGGGGCCGCATAGTAAGTGTATAGATTGTGCTGTCACCATCACCATAAGTTACCCTTATGAGGCCTACTCTTGTGAAAGTTTCTGCTACTCAGTGGTGATTTGTTTTTCACTTATGTGACACCGTTTTGATCTCTTTAGAGAAATGTGAAATACAAAGAAGAAAGCCTGCCAACATAACCTACAGATAATTGCTATGTGTTTTCTGAAATCTCACACCTGAAGTGCACATTTTTCTGAGAGATTCTTGTAGGTAGGTGTTACCATAAGTAATCGAATGTCACCCTTGACATGTTGAGATTGTTAAAATGCTATTTTGCATCCTACCCTTGCATAATTTTGTCCTTCAAGTCCTGGCTCCTCTCTGATGTCCACAGCTTTCTACCCTCAGATCAGGCAATGATGATTCCACTCTTCTTTGAGCACTTACCATCATGAGCTGCCCAGTTTGCAGACATCCTGTACTGTAATGATTTGGTGTCAGCATGTAAGCAGTTAGCAATCAGCATAAAATGTATTATCTGCTAGGCTGCCTTTTCCTGATGAATTTGTTTTATTAATTTTGCAGGACCGATATCCGTACAGCCATATATTATTTGAAAAGCTTGCAAAGTTAGCTTTAACAATTAAATGAAAAAATGGATATAAGCTGAAAATCAAAATTTTCGCTTAGCAGCCTGTAGCAACACTCAAGTATAGATATAAATGCAGCTGATATGGACTTTTTGCCATTGTGACATTTCTCTAGCATTGCTCTGGGATTGGGGGGAGCCTTCCCTCCTCAAAATAGAGATTTTGAAGGCAGTTCCTCTTGGATACCTTTCCCATTGTTATAATAAGTTACTTCTTTTATTTTTCTTGCCTTCTCTGTGATTGTTTGATACCTGTTTTACATGGGTCCTGGGGTTTTAACAATCAATGAATATGGATTTTATATTGGTTTCTTGTAGAAGTTAAAAAGTGGAAGTTTAATTACATATTTTATCAAAACACCATTTCTTTGTTTATTGGGGACCGGCTTTTTGTTGAATAAGGATCAGTTGTTGCCACAGTATGATCCATCCTAACAGTCCCCTGGAGAGTGTGACGAGTGACATCATCTAGAGCGTTGGCATAAAGGTCGGCTCAAAGATTTTTGGAGCATCCCATACTAGGAATCTCTATTCGGTTTCACTCAGCTATTGTCTCTGATTGACTTACTGCTTTTTTTTTTTAACAATGTATCTTTCCTGACTTTAGATTTCGATTTTTAATGGTTAGAGTTCTTATTTTTTTGACAATTGTTCAGCTGTCCTTTGGTATTGACCCCTGCGTACTTTTTGATGAAGTCTTTATCTTCCATCCCATTTTTAAATGTTTCACTTCTTTCACCTCCAGTCAGTACACCCATAGAAGGCCCCATGGTACCTTGAATAGGGGGTCAAAGTTATAAAAAATGGTATATTTATTTTATACATTATACATAGGAGAGAGACCACAAAGTAGAAAACAAAGCTTGCATACATTATTGAGTATACAGTACAATAGTGTCTCGCCCACTTGCTCAACTTAAAAGAAAATGCATTACAGTTCGGATGTTCCACCTCCATTTCTGGCCTCTTTCTTCTGCCAGTAAACCTTTACCCCTTGTACTCGGTGTATAATCCACTATGAGGTGACTTTAAATTGCTTCCACTGTCTGTGTCTTCAGTTTTGCAGAGTGTTTTGTTCAGAAGTCTCCTTTGTGCTTTAGGAAGCAGGGCTGCTCAAGGTATATTTAAATTGCAATGCCTGAATAAAGCTGTGAGCAGAATCACTGGGATCGATCAACATCTGTAGAATATACTGGCTGCACAGGTCAGCAGCAGCTTAAAGTAAGATAGAATCAGAAGTTGGATCATAACTGTAACTGTAATAACAAGCCAACGTCGTAACCAGGAGGGCAGGAAATAAATAAACAAAGGGCAGGATGTGAGGAAAAATGGTAGGTAGAAAAACACAGCAAGAGAGTCAGTAACTAGAATATTTTACATAACTCAATCCAAAATGCAAGATGTAAAACAAAGTCAAAGAATATGAAAGAATTTGTAACCAGAGATATTTTTAACAATATTAAAACAAGCATTTTTTTTGTTTTGATTTACCCATAGATAGATAGGAATGTTATGACACTGACCTTTATATCTTTGCAGTAGACATCAAATGTCGCACACACTCTCGGTCACCCTACTTAGCAACAGGCTGACAACCCTGCATCAAAACAGCAAATATTGGCAGCACAACAATAAAAACAAAAATGGTGTCACAGGAAGATGCATTTAAATAAAATCTTCAAAAAAGCAATCTAACCATGCAATTCTTTGACATCTAAAGTCACCAGAATGATATCTCTATTATTTTTAAAAGCTAGGGAAAAGGCAGAAAAATTATAAAGCAAAATCCAGATCATAACATAAAACAGTTATGTGCATACCTTGTCCTAACAAAGCTTTAACATCTTTGCACGTTATTTGTACTTTACTTCACTGTCATAACAATGTTGGTTGCATGCAGTTTGTTTTGATAGAGCTTTACCCCATTTTTGTTCTTCATTGTTTTTGTCATATCTCCCACTTCCTTACCAATGTGTGGTCTGTGTTGATTTAATATCATTCCTTATTTCCTCAACTGTTGTCCATCCATCCATCCATTATCCAACCCGCTATATCCTAACTACAGGGTCACGGGGGTCTGCTGGAGCCAATCCCAGCCAACACAGGGCACAAGGCAGGAAACAAACCCCGGGCAGGGCGCCAGCCCACCGCAGTCCTCGACTGTTGCCCTAAATAGTATTCAGTGTTTTGACTTTCGGGTGCTGTAATATTTTGAATTAAACTAAAACACCTAATGTGCACTTCTCAGTATTTTCAATCTCAGTTTTCTGACTTACTTTCTGGTTTACAATTTTAAATCTTGACTCCTGTTTCTAGGTTGTGATGAAAGATTGGTTTGTCTGTTTGGTTTTGACCCTGACACATACTCCGTTTTGGTCTTGTTTCATTACCGTGTGGTCATGTAGGCACAATAGAGAGAGAGAGAGAGAGAGGTTAGGAGCGCACACTGATACAGCACATTGCCGCACCCACTTAGAAAAAAAGGCAGTGTACTCCGTGGTTAGTCTCTCTGGTGGGCGTTAGCATATCATAATCTCTTGGACCAATAGCGTGAGTTTTCATCATTCAACTTATACGATCAACATTATAAAATATCAGAAATTATATGGGAAAATCAAGTCCCGACTAATCCGCGGGAGAACTTATCCACGAGTATGTACAGTATATTGTTTTTAAATCTTTGTATTTCTAATTTCCATTTTTATCTTTCTGAATTGTCCTTTTTGTTTCTAATTCAGTTATGTGGGTTTTTGGTGTTGATTTAATTAAGTATTAAATTAATAATTAAAAGTATTATTTCATATAGTATTTTCGCCTTTCCCATGGGTATTACCACCAAAATGGAAGAGAAGTGAACAGAGAATGAGCAAAGTATTACAGATCAGGCAAAATTCTAATGATTTTACGTTTTGTTCTGCAAGAATAGTGAATCCAGAGTAGGAGGTTGACAGTCAATAATTTTAGAAGATGTGCACACCACTTTCTGTAGATGCATCTTGGCACCAGCAGATCAAATTGGCATACCAAACCATGACGGAAATAACAGTGTTGTTGTGTTCTGTGACTCACTGAACTTTTTTAATTATCTCATAAAGAACTCTATCAAGGGATAGAATACTGCATTGAATGAACAAATCAACACTTTAAGACATTTGTACATTAAACAATTGGGTGTTTAATGGCAAGGAGAAGCTCAACAACTGCTGAAACTGATTCCACATGAGTGAGCATTTCTGTTTTGTTTTGTTTTGTCTTTTTATTGTATATTTTATTGTTCTTTGATTGGTATTTTTATTGTGTTTTAACACATATGATCAACTAGCAAAATACCCGCGCTTCGCAGCAGAGAAGTGCTGTGTTAAAGAAGTTATGAAAAAGAAAAGGAAACATTTAAAAAAAAAAATAACATGATTGTCAATGTAATTGTTTTGTCACTGTTATGAGTGTTGCTTTTATCAAGGATTTGATTATCATTATTTCTTTCAATCAGGTTCGTATTTGGAGAACGTGTTTTGTTCAAGTTACATCCCGTGTTTGTCAACCGTTGTAAAGATAACAGGTTTCATTCATCGAAGTGTTCACTACCCAAATCGGTACTCGGGAATCTAAGATGTTTAACAGGCATTCCCGGTATTAACTTGTGGATTTGCCTGCGAATATTTAGCGGCAGCATGTCTATGAACTAGTGGATTTGCCTGCGAGTATTTAGCGGCAGCGTCTCTATTAAGTTGTGGATTTGCCCTGCAAGTATTTAGCGACAGCGTGTCTATTAACTTGTGGATTTTTCTGTGAGTATTTTAGCGACAGTGTCTCTATGAACTTGTGGATTTGCCTGCAAGTATTTAGCAACAGCGTCTCTATGAACTTGTGGATTTGCCTGCGAGTATTTAGCAACAGTGTGTCGATTAACTTGTGGATTTTTCTGCGAGTATTTGGCGGCAGCGTCACAAAGTTGTTTTCGTCTAGCTGCATAAGAAAATGTACCACGACGTCTGACACACCTCCTTTTTACTGTTTTCTCACAGCTTGGATTGCTGCTGTCATAATCGGTTTGAGTTTCATGGTTTGTTTCGGTTATGTTAGTATTTGCAGAACTTGTGTTGAAGTGAAATTCGGCATCTGTCAAGCATTGTAAGCATACAACCGGCTTCATCGATAACTTCGCATCCAGCTTTTGAGAGTTGAAACATTCATAAACATCAAAGTGTCCACTACTCAAATCGTCACCTGTGAATCTAAGATGTTTAAGAGGCATTAGCGGTTCTCCAAAGGTGTAAAATATTTGGCCATTTCGGTACACTTGAAAGCGACAACCAAACAATTCAGCGGCAGCCATCAACTCACATGCAGAAGCATAGGTGAAGGGCTGAAGCATTTCACTCTTATAGTGCTCCTGTGTAGTATAATTATCTCCTGTACCGTCATCAGTCCACACCTTGAACCTGTCCCAGTCATTCAATAAATAAGAGACAATGTTCCTCCGGATATCAAGAGTGAGCCTGATATGTAACACAGAGAATGGAAAAGGCAGGCGGCATCTCTGGTCATGGAAACCACTCGGCAGGTGACAGTTCTTTGATCGATGGTGATCACCTCGATAGATATGTTAATGGGGGTACGGTGGAACGGTAAAAGAAATGGGTACCTGAACAATGTAAACTAAGTCTAAAATACGTACACAATAACTATAAGCGTAATAAACGAACAATAAAACAGCGGAGAAGCCGTGGATTAAATAAAAAGGCTGCAGTTATCAGCAGGGAGATGTGAATGCTGTGGCGAAGCAAGGAAGGGAATGTAGAGACCGGAGCGATGGATGGCCTTATATAGACAGGCATCCAACAACGTGGGAGGCGTTGGGATGGGGGACCCAACGTCGCCTCACACGGTGACCGAGCTGCAGGCTATGAACGTATATATGTACGTAAGTAGGTTTCAGTTAGCGTTGGGAACCCGCATACCAAATTTCTTGAAGATGGGCCCATAAGTAACAAAGACCGTTGGAAAGTTCAATATGGTGGCCGACAGTGGCGTCATACCACCAAAATAAGTATGTACATTGGTTTCGGTTAGCGCAGGGAAGCCGCCTACCAAATTTCGTGAAGATGGGGCCATATGGGCAGGCACTCAATTACGTGGGAGGCGTGAGGATGGGGGACGCAATGCCGCCTCACACAGTGACCGAGCTGCAGGCTATGGACGTATATATGTACGTAAGTAGGATTCAGTTATGACCGTTACGCATAGAATTTTGAAATTAAACTTGTATCTTTCGAATATCGTATTCGTCGTAGGCATGACAAACGTCAGTGGCAGCGTGTCTATGAACTTAATTTAAACTTAAGGTTTACACCGTGCTTTGTTTCTGCAGTAGCTGCACTTATGAATATGGTTGTATGCGTCACTCGCTTCATATTCTTTTGCTGCCTTCTCAATTGTGTAATGCGTTTTTTGTTCAGTGCACTTTGGAGCTCTTGCTTGTACTCTGCGTACTGCGTTGACAGTCAGTTCACGTGAACCGCTCGGAGTACATGCATCGAAGGTTCTCAGCTGTGCTTGTGCTATCTTGTGCGATCTTGCGATGTCCACGGCTTTATTTAATGTTAGCTAAGACCCGGCACTTAAAGGTTTCTCTCGCACTTTTGCTGAGTTTGTGCCAAACACTAGTCTATCCCTGGCCATCTCACCTTCGTTTGCATAAGCACAGTCCTTCACCCGCGAATACTTAGCAGCAGTGTGTCTATTGGATTGCTGCTGACGGACGGCCTTATATGGGCAGGCACTCAATTACGTGGGAGGCGTGATGATGGGGCAGGCTATGGCCGTATATATGTACGTAAGTAGGTTCCAGTTATGACATTTACGCGTAGAATTTTGAAATGAAACCAGCTTAACTTTTGTAAGTAAGCTATAAGGAATGAGCCTGCCAAATTTCAGTCTTCTACCTACACGGGAAGTTGGAGAATTAGTGGTGAGTGAGTCAGTGAGGGCTTTGCCTTTTATTAGTATAGACTAGCAGAATACCCGCGCTTCGCAGCGGAGAAGTACTGTGTTAAAGAAGTTATGAAAAAGAAAAGGAAAAATTTTAAAAATAACGTAACTTGTTAATGTAATTGTTTTGTCATTGATATGAGTGTTGCTGTCATATCTATCTATATATATACAGGTATATATCTATATATATATATATACAGTATATATATATATATATATATATATAGCAAAATACCCGCGCTTGGCAGCGGAGAAGTAAAAAGAAAAGGAAACATTTTAATAATAGCGTAACATGATTGACAATGTAATTGTTTTGTCATTGTCATGAGTGTTGCTGGCATATATATATATATATATATATATATA
>JANRMT010062813.1:70052342-70138193 GCA_026402145.1 Polypterus bichir lapradei | reverse complement strand
TATATATCTATATATATATATATATACAGTATATATATATATATATATATATATATATAGCAAAATACCCGCGCTTGGCAGCGGAGAAGTAAAAAGAAAAGGAAACATTTTAATAATAGCGTAACATGATTGACAATGTAATTGTTTTGTCATTGTCATGAGTGTTGCTGGCATATATATATATATATATATATATATATATATATATATATATACACACAGACAAACACATATATAAACATATATATACACATCATATATATATATATATATATACATATACACATATACAAATATAGACATATATATACAGTATATACATATATACACATATATATATATACACAGTTATATATATATACATATACATATATATATATATGTATATATATATATACACACATACATATATATATATAGCAAAATACCTGCGCTTCGCAGCAGAGAAGTAGTGTGTTAAAGAAGCAATGAAAAAGAAAAGGAAACATTTTGAAAATAACGTAACATGATTGTCAATGTAATTGTTTTGTCACTGTTATGAGTGATGAGTGTTGCTGTCATATATATATATATATATATATATATATACACATATACACATATATATACACACACACATATACATACATATATACACATACATTCACATATATCTACATATACACACATACATATACATACACACACATATATACACACAAATACATATATATACATACACACACATATATATAAACATATATACATACTGTACATATCTACATATATACATACACACACACACACACACACACACACACACACACACACACACCTATCGTATATGTTGAAGTTCTATTTAAATTTTAAATAGAAGGAATTTTTATTTAGTCGACAGAATATTATTCCGGAATAAATCAACTCAAACCTTAAATAACTTATAATATTTTGCTCTCCATAAAAAATATATCCTGTCTAAATTATACAAGTTAGAAATAAAGTAAATGTTAAAAGAACAAACATTCAAATTTCTTTACTCTTATGTAATTTTATATAAAAAATAAACTTAAATTTTAAATATCCCAAAAGATTTTGCTCTCCATAAAAATATATCCTGTCAAAATTATACAAATTCAAATATGAACATGCTGCATAACAAAACCTGGAAACATAAATAAAATTTGTTCTTTTCAGCAATAACAAATCAAATCATTCAGTTTATGAACAAAGTGCGTATTTGGGAACACCGTAGTGTCGACTTGGTTCAACATTACTTGGCAACAGGGAAAGTGGGGCAAGTTGCACTGGTGCATTTGTGTCTCCCATAAAAGTAGCTTCACTTGAAATCACTTTGTGATTTTGCACGGGTAAAAACGTCTGCTGAAGTGTCAGATTCTTCTTTAACTCTTCTGCTTTCTGTATCTTGTGCATTGCATTCAGGTCTTTCAGGTTATCTTGATGTTTTGTCTCATAGTGCCGTCTTAGATTAAATTCACCCACATTTGCTCCAGAAATGAGACACACGGGTTTACCGGCAATGTCAGTAAACATATACAAAGCCTCCCATCGGTTTTTAAAGGCTCTATGTTCAGAATCACCTTTTCTCTTCGGCATCGTGTGGGCTAGCTTCACAATAACTTGCAGCATCATAAGCTAGACTTGATTAACGCGGTAAGTGTTCGGCAAGGCAGCTGAAGCGCTGCATTATGGGATCTGTAGTTTATTGTGTTACCAGCGCTTCATATCCCTGGGCCATTAATAACAATAATACAGTATATAAAATGATCTCGCGGGCCGGATATAATTACACGCCGGGCCGGATGTGGCCTGCGGGCCTTGAGTTTGACACATATGGACTAAATAGAATTTGAAAAGATATATTTTTTCAAATATGATCGCGCAATTCAGATAGAGTTGACGCGCACTACAGTAAATCGAGCCCGCGTGCTATTGTGGTTTTGCCTGCGTGCCTCAATAAATCATCCTCCTCTCGCTCTTACTTTTTTACCGTTCATCTAATGAATACACTGAGTATGGCTTTACCAAAACAATCAATGATGGCGAATAAAGTATCCATTATTCGAGTATGTAGATCGGGGTATATATATACATATATATATACCCGCGTATCGCAGCGGAGAAGTACTGTGTTAAAGAAGCTATGAAAAAGAAAAGGGAACATTTTAAAAATAACGTAACATGACTGTCAATATACAGTAATTGTTTTGTGAGTTTTACTGAGTGTTGCTGTCATCAAGGATTTGATTATCATTATTTCTTTCAATCAGGTTTGTAGGATGTGTTGTGTTCAAGTTACATTCCGTGTTTGTCAATCGTTGTAAAGATGACAGGTTTCATTCATCGATTCGTTTCTTACTGCATCAATAAACAGCTCGTCTTCCTCTTTATCTGAGATGTGACACACTGCATGCACGGGTTTTTTTTTTACACTGTCTTCCTTTAGCGGGACATTGACTTTTTCCACCGTGTGCTTTGTTTCCGCATTAGCTGCATTTATGAATATGCTTGTATGTATCAGACGCTTCATATTTTTTTGCTGCCTTTTCAATTGTGTATTTCAGTTTTTGTTCAGCGCTCTTTGGAACTGTTGCTTTTTGTCTGTGCATTGCGTCAGTTCACGTGAGCTGCTCGGTGTACATGCATCGAAGTTTCCCAGCTGTGCTGGTGCCATGTCGTGCTATGTCCATGGCTGTATCTAATGTTATCGAAGTCCCGGCACTTAAAACTTTCTCTCGCAGTTTCGCTGAGTTTGTGCCAAACACCACCCTGACCATCTCATCTTCCTCTGCATAAGCACAGTCCTTCACCCGTGAATATTTACCCGTGGCAGTGTTTCTATTGGATTGCCGCTGACGGACGGCCTTATATGGGCAGGCACTAAATTACAAACGCCAGCGGCAGCCTGTCTATGAACTTAATTTAAAGTTTAGGTTTACATAGTGCTTTGTTTCCGAAGTAGCAGAACTCATGAATATGGTTGTATATGTCACTCGCTCGCTTCTTATTGTTTCGCTGCCTTCTCAATTATATAATGCATGTTTTCTTCAGCACTTTTTGGGCCTCTTCCTGGTTTTCTACGTACTGCGTGATTACGTGGGAGGCGTGATGATGTCACACGAAACTCCGCCCCTACGGGTTTCAAGGTCATCTCCATTACAGTAAATGGAGAAAAACAGCTTCCAGTTATGACCATTATGCGTAGAATTTCGAAATGAAACCTGTCCAACTTTTGTAAGGAAGCTGTAAGGAATAAGCTTGCCAAATTTCAGCCTTCTACCTACACGGGAAGTTGGAGAATTAGTGATGAGTCAGTCAGTCAGTGAGTGAGTGAGTGAGTGAGTCAGTGAGGGCTTTGCCGTTTATTAGTATATATTACCTCAAGTAATCCAGTGAATTATTCTTGTATGGGTATTTTGTATAAAAGTATCATTTTCTCCCTGTTTATCGATTTTCCTTCCATATGAGAAAGGCATCCTGTAAAGCTAAGTAGCTCGGTGTAAGTACAGAAAGCATGGCAGTGTGCATACAAAAGTCTTTCTAATGTCTGACATTTTGTCTTGCCTTGTGTCCATTGCTAAAAAAGGTAAACGCTGACTTCTTCCATTCTGGTACTCCAGAAATTTGGTTAATTAATTACGTGATTAAGGTGTATGCATGTATTAAGTTACTTGAGTGTATACAACATTAATAAACCACTGCACCACCATGCTGCCCTAATGAAGATAAAGCACAGATATAGAAACATTCTCAATATGAAAGGTTCCCTTATTTCAGTATGACAGTCGTTGGATTGCCACATCCATATTAAAGATTTAATTAACTAAGAACAAAGTGAACTTTCAAAGTGAACTCATTAACCTTCATTCAAAGCTAAACAATTTATGATGTCCTCATGAGTACTTTGAAAGAAAGGCAAAGGAAGAAGGATGAAATATTAATTGAACTACCTAAACCAAATGGCAATGTGAAGCATTAAATCTTTATTACCTAAACATTTTTTAAACGGCACTCTTAAGAGGGGACACTTTAAATCAGCTACCCAGACTGCATCTAATCAAACACAAAATCATAAAGTAATAAACATGAAACATTCAAAGTGCTTAAACAAAAGCAAGCAAGAGGAGAAAAAACAGCACAAACTGAATTTGAAGAACTAATAATACAAACTAACTCAAGAGACACCTTTGTGTAAGAAGCAAACTAAAACAGTGTAAACGTTCTGACAGGCCTCTCCTGATACGTGTTCAGAACTGAGCCAGTTATGTATATAAACGACAGAGCTGATACTGTACATCTTTGCATCCACACTGCAAAGAAACAGTTCCTCTTCAGTCTTATTCCATTTATAACAAGCATAAATTTATTTACTCAAGACTGAAGTAGCTCTTTATCATGGAAAATCTAAATTTGAAGAATTACTTCACTCAAGTGTTTGACAGAGTGTAATCCTATCTTTACATGTCGCATTTTCCAAGTCAAGGTTGGAACATTCCAGTAACTTTTAACTTCTACATAGCCAACAGCCCCATCTCGCTAGCCCAAAATCACCCTGTAAAAGGGTTTATTTAGGACTAAAAGTTACTGATGCCTGATGACAAAAGACTCAATGAGCCCAAGTGAAGAGAGAAGAGTCAGAAAAGGGAAGAATTAGGGATAACGATTAATAGCGTGGCCACCCCAGCTTCCCAGCAAAACACACCGTTTGCCACTCCCACACTGCTGAAAGTTCAAGAAGACTACAGTAAAGAAGAAGAATTTACAGACAGACAGTCAGGAAATTTCCAACAAGAAGCTATGATTAGTTTTACAGAGACGGTGCACAGACGTAATAATCTCTGCTGGAAAAAGTCAGGGTAAAAGTAAAGAGATCCTGGAGAAGAAATATATGAGTCGAAAGGCTAATATTAACAGAACAAATAACGGACAGGCAGCTTGAAACATCTGATTGACCAGAAAGCAGAGACTGGACTACAATCCCAAAATATATGAAGGAAATGGCTGAGACATTTAAAGGACACAAATGGCTGATGGGATTGGCTGCCAAATGCGTAGCATAAAGTTTCCTAGAGTTGAGGTACAGGCAATATATACATTTGTTCTGATTATGCTGGTAACTTGGGCTTTTAGAGGATGCAGAGATATTGTTAAATATAGCTTTTTTTGAGATGGGGGAAAAGAAGGGAAATCATGCAGCCAGACTGAATCCTAAGGGTAGAAGTCGGGTAGATGCCTTATGTAAACTTGCATGTAGGGCTGCCACTGCTTTAAAATTTGCAGATAATAAACAGGAAAAGTTATAAAGGGGGTAGG
The DNA here is from genome assembly GCA_026402145.1 of Polypterus bichir lapradei. NCBI lineage: Eukaryota > Metazoa > Chordata > Cladistia > Polypteriformes > Polypteridae > Polypterus > Polypterus bichir. The sequence continues at coordinate 70,132,883 of JANRMT010062813.1, read as the reverse complement.
AAGGATGCGCAGAGTATATTGGGACCCTGTTTGCATCAAGGTCTAACCTGATTTGAAGATAGCAAAGGAAGGAGAAGAAAGAGAAAACCTGGACCTCAGAGCCCTTCGAATTCTTGATTGTGGATCTTTCAGTGTTAAGTGTGAATTACTACTACACTTTTTTATAATTACTGAGCACCACAATTCCTAAAACAAGACACTTGTTTCTACAAGTTACTGACATTTTTGGCAAACTTTGCTTGTGCTTATGGATTGATTTCATTTATGTTTTTTGAAATGGTAGAAGCATCTTGCATGGCTGAATTTATTGTTTGATGTGTAGGTTGGGAATACATTTTATGACCTTTTTGGAATACGAGTTAAATGTATACTTTTGCTCAATACAATGCTAACAGAATTAAAAAAAAAATATGCTTATGTGAAGTGCAATGGCAGTACCATGGGGACCCATGCTTATTTAAATGCCACTGCTTGTGTGGAGTTTGCACATTCTCTCAGGTGTCTCCCTGGGTTGTTTCCACATTTTCTGATGTACATGTGTGTCAGATAAGTTTGTTATGTTTAAATAGGGGCAAGTTTTTCTTGTGATGAACTCACATTCAATCAGTGGCTGATTCTTGCATCAAGCCTAATACTGCCAGGATAAACTCCAGCTCACTGAGACTAACCAGGTTAAAAATAATAATAAACAATAACCACTACTCTTGAGATTTATATTTCTTCCATTTTTTTTCTACTATATAAATACATTTATCCAATCATTCATTTTCTGAATCCACTTATTCCAGATTAGGCTTGTCTGTTAGCAACAGGCACATGGCATTGGCCGATCATGAATGGGTATACTTATGGACATAGTCAAACTCATATTGGACCAAACAGGAATGGCCAAGTAACTTAACCGACTGTATCTTTGGAATGTGCGGAATAAAATATTAGTGCTCAAAGAAAAAAAATAACTACATTAACAAGGCAAGAGCATTAAATGACTCAAGACTTATTAATGCTAAGAAAGCAGTGCTAACCACACCTGCAGAGTACACGAGCATACAGATTTTAAATATACATACTATCAATAATATAAAACAATAATAATAGTAATATAAAAAATGTCCATAGTGGGAAAAAAATATTTTCTAGAAGAAAATAGATTGTAGCATTTTAAAAGTAAAATTACCTACTGTAGTTTTGAACTAATCTTTTTTTGACAGAGTGCTGCATGCCTCCTTAGTTGAGAGCTTCAGGGCTGTAATACTTTCTGTTCTGTGTATTTTCAATGAACATTTTATATTAACAGTTTAGTATTGACTATGGTTGATTTTGCTTTGTTATTCTGAATTGCCCTCTGGATTACAATTCTTTACCAAATAAAAGGAAATTAGATTTGCCTAATATTTTAACAAATATCAAAAGCGCATACTAATGCACAATACATATAATGAATATTATTAGATATAAGCCTCAGGCAAGGCCTAAACTCTTGAGAATATCAATGGGTTTTGTTCTCAGATAAACATGAGCTATAGATCAGCATTTAGGCGAATAGTACAGTGTATTTTGTGCTAAGTGAACAGTAGCGGATCAGCGTATCAGCAAACTTGAACCAAGACATGAGCTTCAATCAACATCCCAGCAGGTGGGCTGCCTAACATTAACAATAGCACAAATGATCGCCGCCATTACAGGCACTTCATTTACAATCCAAGAGCCTTACACAATGAAATATTTTCAGATGTAACAGACGAGTGGTTGACTTGACAAAATCTGAATCAAAGGTTTAATTTACCTACTGAATGATTGGTGACTCAGTGAGTGACTACACCACAGCATCTCTGCATTCAGACTTGATAAACTGTAAGGAGGCCAGATATACATATTTTTCAATAAAAGAACATACATATTCCATCTTTCATGTTTTGCCAGAGTAGAAGTGCACCTTATTAGACGGACTAGGGAGTCTTTACTGTCCACTGAACGGAACCAGTTAAGAAAGATGATAGGAAATCTCCAAGTTGCTTCTTGGAGAGCAAGTTGAAGGAGGTGATCATTAAGATGTACAAAAAACTTGTGACCTCTCATCAGGAAAGTTGTATCTAGGATATTGTCTTCTATACTAATAAAAGGCAAAGCCCTCACTGACTGACTGACTGACTCACACACTCATCACTTATTCTCCAACTTCCCGTGTAGGTAGAAGGCTGAAATTTGGCAGGCTCATTCCTTACAGCTTACTTACAAAAGTTAAGCAGGTTTTATTTTAAAATTCTACGCGTAAATGTCATAACTGGAACCTACTTACGTACATATATACGGCTATAGCCTGCAGCTCGGTCGCCTTGTGAGGCGGAGTTGCGTCCCCCATCATCACGCCTCCCACGTAATTGAGTGCCTGCCCATATAAGGCCGTCCGTCAGCAGCAATCCAATAGACACACTGCCACTAAATATTCGCGGGTGAAGGACTGTGCTTATGCAAACGAAGATGAGATGGTCAGGGATAGACTAGTGTTTGGCATAAACTCAGCAAACGTGCAAGAGAAACTTTTAAGTGCTGGTCTTAGCTAACATTAAATAAAGCCGTGGACATTGCAAGATCGAACGAGATAGCGTAAGCACAGCTGAGAACCTTCGATGCATGTACTCCGAGCGGCTCACGTGAACTGACTGTCAACGTAGTACGCAGAGAACAAGCAAGAGCTCCAAAGTGCGCTGAACAAAAAACGCATTACACAATTGAGAAGGCAGCAAAAGAATATGAAGCGAGTGACGCATACATACATATTCATAAGTTCACCTACTGCGGAAACAAACCGCATGGTGGAAAAAAGTCAATGTCCAGCTAAAGGAAGACTGTAAAAAATGTGGTAAATTGAACCACTTTGCTAAAGTTTGCAGGACTGGGAAAGGTAAACCCATGCATGCAGTGTGTGATGTCTCAGATAAAGAGGAAGACGAGCTGTTTATTGATGCAGTAAGAAAGGAACAACCCTCTGAAGATGAACAAGCCTTTGTAGACATATCCAATAGGAAAGCAAGGTGTAAAGCTTAAGTTTAAATTACATTCATAGACACGCTGTCGCTAAATATTCGCAGGCAAATCCACAACTTAATTCCGGGAATGACTGTTAAACATCTTAGATTCACAAGTACCGATTTGGATAGTGATCACTTCGATGAATGAAACCTGTTATCTTTACAACAGTAGACAACAAAGATGAGATGGTCAGGGATAGACTAGACAAACACGGACTGTAACTTGAACACAACACATCCTCCAAATACGAACCTGATTGAAACAAATAATGATAATCAAATCCTTGATGACAGAAACACTCATAACAATCACAATACAATTACATTGACAATCATGTTACGTTATTTTTAAAATGTTTCCTTTTCTTTTTCATAACTTCTTTAACACACTACTTCTCCGCTGCGAAGCACGGGTATTTTACTAGTTATAATATATAAGACATGAAACAGTGGTAGAATGTGTCCTGGAAAGAGTTTACTCAAGTAATTTAAACACTCTGGATTATGGTCTATGAGAAAACATTGTAGGAGTGTAAGAGGTTACATGACAGAAGTGGTTAGAAATATGCTAATTTAGTCGATGTCAGGATAATTCCAATAAGACTGTGAAATTTGAGGGTGGTATGACAGTCTTGGATCTCATCTCTAATGATGATGAAATCTGCTATTAAAGAAAGGTGGAACTTCTTGTAGAATGGTGTGGTTGCACCATCAAGACAGTAGAAATGGTGATCAATCATCTTCTGCCTGTCCTCCTGTGGAAATCTGTGGCCATACTGTGTCCATGGTGAAGTCATTTTCTTTTTTGTAGACCACCATTACCAACACTCTGAAGTTGGACAAGAACCACCCCTCAATTATTAGGAGATCACAGCAGAGACTGTTCGTCCAGTGCCTGCTGAGGAAGCTAAATATTTCTCAATTTATCTTAATGAATTTTTTCAGCCATCATTGAGAATGTTCTGTTCTTTTCTATCACTGTTCATTTCCGCATCGTGCCTTTTCAAGGCCTTGCTGTAGTGGGTGGTTCACACTGCCACGAAGATAATTGGCTGTCAGCTTCCATCAATAAATGACTTGTTCGCTGCCAGAATTAAGAACAGAGCAAGGAAGATTGCAGTAGACTCCAGTTACCCATTTATTTCCCAAATTATTCCTCCCAGAGGCAGTACAAGTTCATTGCCACTTGGACTACATGCCCTCTCCTTAGGTCTTTCCTGTAACAATTCAGTTCCTTAACAACATGTTTGTTTTTGTAATGTTTTAATACGTTAAACTTTGACAGCTTTGTTCCTTTTGTTTGATGTGGTTATCACAGTACAGTAGTGTTGTTAGCTTTTTTGCTACCTCATGTTTATATTGTTCAGTATTTTATTTCACATCACTGGTGCCAAGACAAGTTTCTGTATGGTTAACATAATAGCAATAAAGTGTTCTCAGTCTAAGGATGGATGACAGCTGTTACCTACTCTAAAATTAGTTCCTCATCAAGAAAACAGAGGCACAGATGGAGATTGTTTAAGGGCAAATTTCACCCTAATATTATGGTGTGTTTTTTACATTAAAAACATTGAATACATGGAATACATTACCAGGCTGTGTTCTTCATAGCAGTACTTTGAGGACCATCAAATCTTGGGTCAATTATATTTTCAAAAATTGGGTCAATAGGAGTGAGGGCACTGTAGTGTAGTTAGCATTACCATGTCATGGATCTATGGCTCCTCTCCCGTATCCATGTGGAGTTTACACATTCTTCCAGTGCCTGTGTGGGTTTTCCTCCTGCTTTAACAGTTTTCCTTCTGTATCCCCAAAGACACAGGTTAGGGTAACTGTTAAATTGGTCCCATGTACTGTAAGTCTGGAAGTGTGTATAAGAGAGATCTGCAATAGATTGATGCCATGTTCAGGGTTTTTCCTGTCTAGCAACTCCATGCTGCCCAGAGAGCCACTAGCCCATTGTAACTCTGAACTGGACATGGATTAGATGGATTAGAAAATGTTATGCTACGTGAAATGCAGTGGATTCCAAAATTATTCAGACTTCTTCACTTTTTTCACATTTTTCTATGTTGCAGCCTTATGATAAAATCATTTGCATTTTTGGTTACATCACGCAACACTCAAGCACCTGAAAGACAAATCTGACACAGGAGTTTGTATTTTTATGTATTTTTGTATATTTTCTATATTTCGGTGTATTAAAAAATAAAAGGCTGAAATACCACAATGCCTTAGATATTCATACCCTTTACTTAGTACCTGTCTGAAGCCCCTTTGGCAACAATTACAACTTGGAGTCTTCATGGCTATGACACAACAAGCTTCACTCACACCTGATAGAGAGAATGTCTGCCATTCTCCTCTGCAGATCATCTCAAGCTCTGTCATGTTGAATGGTGACTGTCAGTGAACAGCTATTTTCTGGTCTCTCCAAGGATATTCATTTGGGTTTAAGTCTAGGCCACTCAAGGACATTACCATAGTTGTGCTTAAGCCATTTCTGTGTGATTAGGGTGATTGTCCTATTGAAAGGTGAACCTTTGGGCCAATCTAAAGCATTCTAGAGCAGGTTTTCATTAAGGCTATCTCTATATTTTGCCATGTTCAGCTTTCCCTCAACTCTGTCTAGTCTTCTTGCCGCTGAAAAACAGTTCCAAAGCACGATGCTTCCACAATTATGGTTCACCGTTGGAATGGTATTACACAGATGATGAGTGGTGCCTGGTTTCATTCAGACATGACACTAATCTTGGTTTCATCAGACTAGAGAGTCTTGTTTCTCACAATCTGAGAGTCCTTCAGGCGACAGTTTGCAAACTCCAAGCTGTCTTCCATGTGTCTTTTACTGAGTAGTGGCTTCTGTCTGGCCACTATGTAAAATGCACAAATTGGTTGAGTATTGGTAGGGATGGGTGTCCTTCTTGAAGTTTCTGCCATCTCCACACAGGTTCTCTAGAGCTTAGAAAGAGTGACCATCAGGTTCTGATTTATCTCTCTTATCATGGTTCTCCCACAATTGCTCAGTTTGGTCAGATTGGCCAATAACAGTCACAGTTGTTCCAAACTTTTTCCATTTAAGAACTATGGAGGCAGGCACAGTGCCTTTGTTATCCTTCAATGGCCTATCCCTGATCTATAGCTACACTCAATCCTGTCTTCAAGATCTAGAGCAGGGGTGCCCAACTCCGGTCCTAGAGGGCCACAGTGGCTGCAGGTTTTCATTCTAACCTTTTTCTTAATTAGTGACCTATTTTTGCTGCTAATTAACTTATTTTGAATTCATTTTAATTGACTTGCTCTTGAAAACTCTGACCCTTTAATTGTTTCTTTTTCCTTAATTAGCAGCCAAACAATAATGAGATACAAAATGAGCTAAAACATGACCAGCAAATGGTATCTGAAAATAAACAAAGATAAAGGTCTCAGGAATGTTGATCTGCTCAGGTCCCTGAAACATTTTAACAGTGCTCTTAGAAAAGACAAAATCAACAATTTCAGAAATGTATGCTATTGTATAATGAGAGCAGCAACAAGCCATGGAATTCAATAATGGGTTTAGTTAACAACAAGAATCAGCGCCTAATTAGGCAACTGGTTAGGGTGAAATTGGTTGGAGTTTCAGGCCCTGACTTGGCTGGCCTTCTGTTGGCTCACTCACTTCACATTTCATTTCCCTCTGGAGGCTATGTAAGGAAAAAAATGAAGCAAGTCAAGGAATCAATGAAGAAATTCAGGGGAACAAATCTTAAAAAAACAAGTCAATTGAAATTAATTTAAAAGAAGTTATTTAGCAGCAAAAATAGGTTACTAATTAAGAAAAGGGTGGGGATGAAAACCTGTAGCCACTGGGGCCCTCCAGGACCAGAGTTGGGGACCTCTGATCTAGAGGCAATTCCTTCAACTTCATGGCTAGGGTTTTGCTCTGATTTACTTTTTCAGTGGCGGGAACTTAGTGTGTTTCTTTCCTAACCATGTCCTCAATTGAACTGACCACAGATGGACACCAAACAAGGTGCAGAAGCATCTTAATGATGATCAAAGGAACGGGATGAGCCAGAATCAAAAGTGTCATAACAAAAGGTCTGAAAGCTTGTGTCAATGTGATATTTCAGTTTTTCATTTTCAATAATTTTGCAAAAAATTCTAAAATCCTCTTTTTTACTTTGTCAATTTCGAGTGTTGAGTATTGCTTGATGTGAAGAAAAGTCATTTAAATGATATTAGCAATAGGCTACATCATAATAAAATGTGAAAAAGGTGAGGAGGCCTGAATACTTTCTGAATCCACTGTAAATGGGCATAGGCAAACTATGTTAAAGGATTAGCATTTACATAAAACTATGTAAAGGATCTGTTTTTTTTTTAAACTTTACTTTTGTTTTAATGAAATACTACCCAGGCTATTCTATCATTTAGGATTTGGTGATATATTGTATCAGCCAGGCCTTCCTGTTTCCAGTAAGAAAGCTGCACAAGCAGCTCCTAATTCTTTACTGTGTGTATATTGCATTTTAATTAGAAAACACAATTATTAAGAAGTGTTTCAAATAGGTTGTTAAATTGAACTCTCTGGACAATAAGACTGTGGTAAGCCTTTTGATTCAGAATGCCAGTCACTCGGTGAGAATCACCAACACTGCCTCCAAGCAAAAGAACGGCAGACCATCACACTTCCTCCTCCATGTTTGAGGAATCATATTTCTCCAACTGAATGTATACAAACACTCCAAATAATGAACTGAAGATTTCAAATTTTGATTCATTGGTCCATAAGACTTTCTTTCAGACTGTAGTAGTCCACAGCTGAATATTTCAAGTCCGTATTTGGTCCTTTAAGTAATGGCTTTCATATGCCACTCGTCTTGTTAAACCTGCAGCACAAATTCTCCTCTTCACAGTAGTAATTGAGGCTTTCTTTTTTTTGACTACTGTTAAGATGTGCTTGAAACTGTTGTGCTGTGAGGAGTATATCAAGCAAGCTGGTGACCCTCAGAAACTGGTTAAGTTGTGACACCACTGTAGTCACTGACACTTTGATTTTTTCTTTTGGAATTTCTCTAAATCAAATGCCTACACTTTTTAGGGTAATAATGCTCTGTCTCATTTCATTTGTTAATTGCCGTTTTCTATTGTCCAAGTAGAACTTCAGAGGGTGTAGTAACAAAGTCTGTTGTAACTCTGCTTTAAGACAGACAGTAGGTTTTTAAGTAATCCACAGAAGTTGGGACACCTGTGTAAATTATTTGCTCCAACTTGCAAGGCTTAATTTACTTTAATTGTTGCAGAACATCTGCAGGTTGTAACCTATTAGTTGTTCCCTGAAGAAGACCCATTTGTAATATTATGAAATTTCCTTTTTTTCAGTTGTTGCTAACCTGAACTTTAAGTTTAATCCTCTGGCAGTTTACTGCTTACATTTTTACTATTTTAAACCTTTCATTGTGCTTTAACTGATTAAATTTGAGGAAAAATTGAGGTGTACTAAAACTTTTGACAGGTAGTGTATTAAACCAATATTTAGGAACAGTGGCCAAGAGAGATGGGGTTCGCTCCACTGGGCCAAGGCATAATCCCAATATTGCAGAGGTTCTGGGAGTAGTTCTAAGTAAACATGTCCCACCTGCCCATTAACTAAGGAAGATGTAGCTAGGTACTTAGATAGGTTATACACAACTAGTGCTGGCCAATCACAGTTCTCTTTCATAGACCAATGCAAATAAGTTGTTGCCTTTAGTGAAAGTTTAACACCCATTTCTTTCTTATGTCTTTCTTTTCTTTCTCATTTCAAGTACCTGTACTGGCTTTCTAACCTGCTTGCTGCTTTCTCCCTAAGGGTGCCTTCAACCTGGTGAAGTCCTAGGCATGAGATGTGACTTTCACCGAGTGCCCCCGCCAGACCAACCATAGCTAAGCAGCACTGCATCTCAGCGTTTTCTTGGTTATGATCATGTCTGCAGTTGTTTTTTTCTGCCAGTTTAATATCAAGTAGGCTTTCTTGGTTCACGAACGTCTCGGTACACGTACAACTTGGTTTACGACCAAAAAGTTTGCCAAACTTTTGCCTCGGTTGACGACCACTACACTCGGTATACGAACAAGCCAGTTTCCCTTTTGGTTTGTACATGTTCAGTCTCTCCCTGTGCATTTCCTGTGCAGCGGGCAAGAGAGAGAGAGAGCAAGAGAGAGAGCGAGAGACCGCGACACACACACACACACACACACACACACACACAGAGGCAGCGCGCACACACACGGGCAGGGCGAGAGAGGTGCTCGTGCGCACACACACACGGGCAGGGCGAGAGAGGCACGCACACACACACAGGCAGTGCGTGAGAGAGCGCCAGACACACACACACAGAGGCAGCGCACAGACACACACACACACACACAGAGGCAGCACGCAGACACACTGGCAGTGCGAGAAAGAGCTGGACGCATTAAGTTAGGAAGGCAGTTAAAGAATGTACTGGGCTTGATTTTGTTTTCACTTCTGTTTCCAGCAATTGGTTCGTAGCGTGCATTGTTGCAATATTATTTTTCGTGGTGGTTTATTAAATTACGGATTTTTTCAAATGTTCATTTTTTTCCCTGTGCTTAAAACTAAAAAAAGTGCTTTTAGCCAGCGGTTGGTAGCGCTATAGCATGAACTATTGTAGTGTTAGTTTTCTCTGTTGTTCAAGGTTTTCTCAGTGTTATTCATTTAGTTTACTATTACGCTGTGCATTCTATGGTTTAATTAACTATATTTGTGCTTAAAAGCTTAAAAAAATATATATTTACATGCAGTTCGTATGGTCTGGAACGGATTAATTGTATTTACATACAATCCTATGGGGGAAATTGCTTCGGTTCACGACCAAATCGGTTTACGACCAGAGTTTTGGAACGAATTATGGTCGTGAACTGAGGTTCTACTGTACTGTAGTCTAGCAGCATAATGCAATATTGAAGTGCATGTTTTTATTTTGTTTATTATTTGTTCTGGTTTGACTTGTTATTTATTTATATTTTTGGCTTAATAGTCTAAATTGTATTTTGAGCCATGTAATCAATGCAAGAAGAGCTACAGTATACAAAAACAAAATGCTTGTTGGCTCTTGGGATTGTCATGGTGCACTTTTTATCTAAGTTAATTTCTTAAGCAAAGATTACCTCTTATTTTCAATTAAAATTAGTTCAAACTTTTTTTCTAATTCTGTGTTAAATTCTTTGGTCAGAATCAAAACAGTTCATGGCTTACTGGATTTACCAGTCTAAGAAATTAAAATATGTTTATATTGCAGACATGTAATGTGTACAAATTCACAATTTCCCACTTCTCAACATTTGGCCTCTTTCTTTCCAAATAAAGTAACTCAGAACAAATACACATCCACATGACACTGAAGTAACCATCATCACTGTTATGAATTATTATTTGAAATCATGTCTGTATTTTGTGATGGCCAAATATCATTTTTAACTCAAAAATGACTCACTGCCTTCAATTAGATGCTGTTCTCAATTATCCATCCATCCATTATCCAACCCACTATATCCTAACTACAGGGTCACGGGGGTCTGCTGGAGACAATCCCAGCCAACACAGAGCACAAGGCAGGAAACAAACCCCGGGCAGGGCGCCAGCCCACTGCAGTGTTCTCAATTATTTGTTTAAGAAAACATGATGTGAATAAGAACTGAAAGATATTGTGCTTTGTTTGAATTTCCCCATTCTCTAAGCATTTTTTTCTAGTATTAAATATGCATCCATCCATTTTCTAAAACTGCTTCTTTCAGTAGAGTGTTGAGAAGTTGAAGCCTGGCCAGCAACATCAGGTGCAGGTCAAACTCGGCCGCAGATGGGTTGTTATTCTGTCGCAGGGCATACACAGACTTATTTACACAGGGTGTATGTAGAGTTGGTAATTAGCCCAACATACTGTATATGTCTTTGAAATTGTGGAAGGAAGACAAGAAATATATCATAAAGAGTTGGGGCACCTCAGGTGATCTCATGTAGTTGATAGAAAAAACAAAAAAAAAATTGCATGCTAGTTTGTATCGAGCGTTTTCACAGACGTGAATGCCTCCAGCTGCCAGTGGAGCCAATTATGAGGCAAGCAAGTGGAAGTGGCGGGTTAAGGAGATCGGAAACTATAAGTGACGTTAATGGTCTTCAGCCATCAATCTTCTGCTCTGCAGAGGAATGAAGAGGAGAAGCAGTTAGATACAGTGCCACCCTCTGACTCGGAGTAGAATCACCATCAGGCATGCCCTGAAGTTGTCCCTTAAGTACATGTGTGTGACAAAATATAGAAGGAAATTATAATTCCCAGACAAAACCTATATGGACATGAGGAGAAGATATTAGCAGTGTGGCTTAGCACTTGATTAAGGCAATAGACTTTAAACCAAACGTTTGCTAATTTAATTCATGTCTCTGACTCACTACATGATGCTCAGCAAATTACGTAACCTGTCTGTCATCACAGTGTACAAAAATATATTTGAAAATCTGCAATGTCGCCTGTAAATTGCCTAATCTAAAATCAACTTTCAAATGTGCAACCATGCAAATTCTAAGTGGAGAATGATGAGGCCAGGAATTGTAACCACATCCTTCAGGCCATCATGCAACATCTCTGACTACTGAGACCAAAGCTCATGGTTCCACTGTACATAACATTAAAAAGCAATGACAATGTGACCAGTAGTTGGTGTTATTGTACATTGAACTGCAAGTAATTAATGTTTCAGTCTTGAAATATTTACATTTCTAACTTGGATGTGTTCTGTGGCACAGTGACTGAGTACAGTATTTATATCATATACGAATAGATAATGGCATAACCTGTTTGCCTTGGCCCTGGTTTCTTGACATCTGCACAATCATCCTCTAGGTGTTGTTATTCCTTTTGAAGACTGAAAGCATAAAAACATGTAAAAGTTCATTTTATTATTTGGCTGCTATGAGCAGACACTCCAGAGAATCTGTAGTTGTCACTCGGGTGTCTGAAACTTGAGTGTGATCTACCAATTACTTATTGTGGAGGAAAGCTTCATTTCTGATTTTCATTTTTCTCTTCAGGCAGGAATTTAAAAAAGTGACCTTTTTAAAATGCAAAACTATGCACAGATTCTAAAAAGAGAAAAGCCTACTGATGATTTTGATATCAAAGCAGAAGGGAAGCATTTTCCATTTGGTCATTTGCAAATTAATACACATACTGAAAGGTGTTTGCTTCTTGCTTGTTTGCCTGCACTTGTCACGCTTACAGTGATGAAAGAAAATAGAAAGACTCATTGGAGTCTACTGTGGTGCTGTGCCATGATGTTTGTTTAAATTTTAAAAGCAATTGAAATGACTTCTTACCTAAATACTGTAAATAAAATTACAATAGTACTGTCAAGGGGCATCAGAGATTAGTGATTAGCAATAATGCTTTACCATTCTGGAGATCTGGGTTCAAATCCCATCCTGGTTATGGCCAGAGTGGAGTTACTATGTTCTCCCATGTTGTGTAAGTTTTCTTTTTATATTTCTATTTCCTCCCTTATCATGTCCATGTATAATAGTTTCCAGGCTAATTAATGAATGCAAATTTCCATGTTAGGGTATTTGGCAACTCTCAATTGAATCAGAATAATTGAATGTGCCCTTCGATCCAGAGATGGCACCTGATGCATGGCAAGCTTTGGCTCTGTAATGGATTAAGACGAGTTGTAAAATGGAAAATGGAAATAGAATAACAAAAAGGTTATAAATTAGGAGAGCTATTGTACTAATAAAATTGACCCTTCACATGTATTTTAAATAATTTTAAGAACCTATAGCTGCAATCAATTGTGAGTGACGTTATTAATTATTGGTTAAAAACGCTAAGCTTTTTTATTTCTAGTCGTGCAGCATCTTATTTATCAGCCATAGGTGGTTAGTGTCACAAGATTACTCCTGAAAGCACATTTGTTTGTGCCTTAATTTGCTGCCAAAGCTTGACAGTTGTTCTTTATTGAAGGACACATTTGCTACAAGAAGTGAACACATTTTAGGCTTGTTATATATGGAGTTATTTGAACTCATCAAAGGATGTGTGTTCTTATTACTGGTTTCAAAATTAAAATGAAGGTTAAAGTCTCAAAAGTACAATCAGCTCAATATTATTTTAGTTATGTTAGGAAGTTGTGTAACCTCGTTATGGCTTAATCCTTAATTCGGAGAAGCTAAGCGTGACTGAATAGCATTTGCAAGGAGAATAGGAAGCTATCTTAGTAGAACAAGGATCTTTTGTCTTTCTGTTACCGAAGGCTTAAGAGTGCCATGCCAAAGTGCATGTGGTGGACAACAAATGGCTGATTGCACTTCTGCTTAAATGCATTAAAATAACATTGTTTAAACATAAACAAAAATAATTCAGGTCAACCTAATGTTTTCAGAGGGAATGAAGAAATTACTATTTTTGGTAATTTCTTAATTTAATAAGGCGTATCTACAGTCATATCCACCAAGGCATCTGAAGACCACACATCCCCACCAAGTCATTAATTTAACTGGCGGAAAATAAATAAGACACATCAAAACAAAAACCTTGACCACAAATATAGAATTAGCACTTGAGTTTGACAGAATGTTCTGTTCTTTATCAACTGTACTCCAAGTTCAATTAATAAATCCCACATTTTACCCAGAGTACAATTGTATGTTTTATTTCAGCTTAAATAAACAAAAAATGAAGATGGAAACTTGTTATACTGGAATTATGTCTCCTCACCTTGAGCTGCCTGCAAGAGGTCTTCTTTCATAGACCAGCTTCTCATTTGAAAGATAAATTTACTTTGCTTTGTATGGAATTTAACTTGGTGAAGCTCTTATGAATTAAACATCAATATAAATGTAAGGACAACAGCCATCATCAATCTCTAAAATACCCCAAACAAACAATATTTCAAAAGATGTTAAGTTGAGCAATCTAACAACTTATGGGTAAATGCTATACTGGTGGTCCTGGTCTTGACTGTCTTAGGCCATTTACCAGACAGAACATGAGTGAACAGAATGAGATGGGTTGGATGAAATCAGAGCACTGACAGGTTGAGCAATTCACTGCTTTAAATATTAGATCACTGTACCTGTGCAGTTTCAGAATGATTGCTGGCAATATAATAACAATTTTAAAACAGTAGCACAGTGTCTCAGTCATTAACACGACTGTCAGGAACCCAGTCTCAACTCCTGGCTTTTCAGTCTGTATGAAATTATCATATTAACCAGCAGTCATACCACCTGAACTTCAGAACTGGTAATCCACCTGAAGCTAAGAATCTTTGGGCTCGGCCAGTACTTGGATGGAAGACAAACTCAAAAAAGATTGGGGTGCTGCTGGAAGTGGTGTTGTTAAGGTCAACAGGGGGTGCCTGCTGTGAGGTCTGTGTCTGGATCCCCAATGCCCCAGTGCACTGAGGCAGAGACCAGAGACAGGATGTAGTTACCTGAAGAGTACGCTATCTAGCCTGACGGCAATATTTTGTACAGCTTTTCTGTTGGTGCGTATGGCAGCCCTAATTTTTGTTTCCTATAAAAAATGATTTTTTTGTGAGAATTAAACAGGGTCAGTTTGGTGCACCAACAATTCCAGTTGCGACTCGTAGTTCTATCACTCAACCACAGTATCTATAGAAAGTGAAATATATACTATATACTAAGAGAAACATTTGACGTCAGCTTAAAGACAGACTTAGAATAAGATCTCGTTCACACCCCAGGGACCAGGGGTACTTCATTACTGAAAAGAGTGAGTTTAGAAAATGGATAAACAGATGGTGTCAAACATGCAAACATAGCAAGTGTTTAATGGAGCATGATTTAGGGTCATGGGGGGAAGGAGTAAAACAGTCTTTAACCAAATCTCTAAATCCATCCTTAAAATGGATGAGAATGCCCCCAAGAACACCTAATTACTTTACATTATTTCTCCCTTGCCTCTGACACTGCCTAAGGATGACCAAGATGAGAAGGGGTCCTTATTAGATGGACCACCGAACTGGAGAACATATCTATTTTCAGCAGCGTGTTACTTACTTGTTTCTTGTTTTTTTTTTTTTTCCCAAAGGCAATTAACAGAGTTTTTCCACACCTGGGTCCCCAACACTCTTGACTTCTCTTTTTTTCTATCATTTACTATGGGTATAAAAAGACAAATAAAAATTGAAAAATGCAAAAGTAAACAATCTTAAAATATTGTTGAAGTAACTTCATTTTCTTGCTTTTACTCTTTTATTGATTATTGTTTTATTTATCGAGTTATTTTCTTGGTTTCATTTTTAAAAGGAAACTTATTTGTTATTACTTTTTCTATTAACTATACTCTTCACATTGCTGCTGTCAAAAATGCCTGATGCCAGATGTCTGTTTTACAACGTGCAACAGGAGGCTACGGAAAGCTGTTTGAAGGCTTTATTCAGATTCCCTGGAGAAATGCAACATATATCAAAAGATCTTAGGTAAATGCACAGTGGAACTTATCATGAACAAGTGTAAACTGAAATCAACCCTTTTATATTGCTACGGGGAAGATTTCTCTGTCAGTTTTGATGGAATAATATAGAGAACAGGAGCAGCTGTCTTTATAACCTTTTCCCCCCGTTTGTAGCTCCTGCTCCATTAAATGTCAGCTATGAAGGATACAAGTCGATTAACTGAAAGGGCAGGTTTTTATTTCAGCAGAAACAGAACCTGAAGTATTTACAGTCAGAATATCATTAAAAAAAATCAGTATGTGCGCAACATTTTCTCTGCTGATCTGTCTCATAATTTAGGATGGCCATATTTTTTCATTGTTGTCAGCAAGGCAACAGACTGGGTAAGGCAAGAGAGTTAAATTTAGAAGGATTCACAGTGTCAGTCTTAAAAGAGCAAGCAACAAAACAAAATATACCGATCAAACTCAGTTACTGTACAGTATAAAATTACAAATCACAGTACAATAGTAATTTAACAGGGTAATATGATAAATTCTGAATACAGCATTCAGGGTCAGCAGACCAGTGATGTAGTGACAGGACAGTGACATTAATTAGCAGGAACCATGGCAATAAATGAAAGTACAGTAATGAAAATGTTAGAAAATTTATGCATGGCATAGCATTCAGGAACCTTTGGGGACTTAGCGAACTGATTTGAAAGTTGGAGCATTTCATTTTTTTAGTCACTTCAGAGAATCAGTTATTACATTTTTTGTGTATTGAATATTTTTATAACAGTGAGTCACATTCAAAAATTTTAAAAGAGATAACAGAATACAATTGCGTATGTTAGTAGATTTTGTTAAATACAGGCTTTTTAGAGCACTTTACAATATCATGTACTTAAAAGTGTAGTCAAATAAGCTTGTGGGTGCCTTGACAGCTTTCACTGAGAGCAGCTTCCCATTCTAGGGTGTAAAAATGGCATTGATTGGTGTGCTGCCATTATGGGAGTAACTCAGGTGCAAATTTCTTAAGCAAAACTATTTTAAATCTTTTTAAGTCACTTGATAAAACTTTTGGCTGCTCCGGACCATGATGTAGAGCTCATCTGGAGTTTTGACAATCTATACTAATAAACGGCAAAGCCCTCACTCACTCACTGACTGACTGACTGACTGACTGACTGACTCATCACTAATTCTCCAACTTCCCGTGTAGGTAGAAGGCTGAAATTTGGCAGGCTTATTCCTTACAGCTTCCTTACAAAAGTTGGGCAGGTTTCATTTCGAAATTCTACGCGTAATGGTCATAACTGGAAGCTGTTTTACTCCATTTACTGTAATGGAGATGAGCTTGAAACCCGTGGGGGTGGAGTTTCGTCTGACATCATCACGCCTCCTACGTAATCACGCAGTACGTAGAAAACCAGGAAGAGGCCCAAAAAGCGCTTTAGAAAACATGCATTATATAATTGAGAAGGCAGCGAAACAATAAGAAGCGAGCGAGTGATATATACAACCATATTCATGAGTTCTGCTACTTCGGAAACAAAGCACAGTGTAACACTACACTTTAAATTAAGTTCATAGACAGGCTGCTGCTGGCGTTTGTAATTTAGTGCCTGCCCATATAAGGCCGTCCGTCAGCGGCAATCCAATAGAAACACTCCCACTAAATATTCACGGGTGAAGGACTGTGCTTATGCAGAGGAAGATGAGATGGTCAGGGTGGTGTTTGGCACAAACTCAGCGAAACTGCGAGAGAAAGTTTTAAGTACCGGGACTTCGGTAGCATTAGATACAGCCATGGACATAGCACGACATGGCAACAGCACAGCTGGGAACCTTCGATGCAAGAACACCGAGCGGCTCACGTGAACTGACGCAGTGCACAGACAAAAAGCAAGAGTTCCGAAGAGCGCTGAACAAAAACCGAATTACACAATTGAAAAGGCAGCAAAAAAATATGAAGCGTCTGATAAATACAAGATAAGTATGTAATAAGTACAGCTACTGCAGAAGCAAAGCACACGGTGGAAAAAGTGAATGTCCCGCTAAAGGAAGACAGTGTTAAAAAAAAAAAAAAAACGTGCATGCAGTGTGTCAGGTCTCAGATAAAGAAGAAGACGAGCTGTTTATTGATGCAGTAAGAAACGTGTATATATATACTCCGATCTACATACTCGAATAATGAATACTTTATTCGCAATCAATGATTGTTTTGGTAAAGCCATACTCAGTGTATTCATTAGATGAACGGTAAAAAGGTAAGAGCGAGGGGAGGGTCACTTATTGAGGCATACAGGCAAAACCACATTAGCACGCGGGCTCGATGTACGAAAAAATATATCTTTTCAAGTTCTATTTAGTCCATATGTGTCAAACTCAAGGGCCACGGGCCACATCCGGCCCGGCGTGTAATTATATCCGGCCCGCGAGATCATTTTATATACTGTATTATTGTTATTAATGGCCCGGGTATATGAAGCGCTGGTAACACAATAAACTACAGATCCCATAATGCAGCGCTTCAGAAGCCTTACCGAACACTTACCGCGTTAATCAAGTCTAGCTTGCAAGTTATTGCGAAGCTAGCCCACACGATGCTTAAGAGAAAAGTTGATTCTGAAAATAGAGCCTTTAAAAACCGATGGGAGGCTGAGTATATGTTTACTGACATTGCCGTTAAATCCGTCTGTCTCATTTGTGGAGCTAATGTGGCTGTAATTACAGAATTTAATCTAAGACGGCACAATGAGGGTAACCTGAAAGACCTGAATGCAATGCAGAAGATACAGAAAGCAGAAGAATTAAATAAGAATCTGACACTTCAGCGGACGTTTTTACCCGTGCACAATCACAAAGTGATTTCAAGTGAAGCTGCTTTTATGGGAGACACAAATGCACCAGTGCAACTTGCCCCACTTTCCCTATTGCCAAGTAATGTTGAACCAAGTCGTCACTACGGTGTTCCCAAATACGCACTTTGCTGATAAACTGAGCGCACGGCGCGTTGGTGACTTTGAAGAACAAAAAAAGTCCGTCTACATGCGGCTCGAACCTTGTGCATGTTTGGTAGCACATATCTGTGTGAGAAGCTCTTCTCAGTGATAAAGACTAACAAAACAGCACACAGGAGTCGCCTCACTAATGAGCACCTGCAGTCCATCCTGAGAATCTCCACAACACAGAACCTCACACCAAACATAAACGAACTTGTTGCCAAAAAAAGATGCCAGGCGTCCAGCTCTAAAATGACATATGAGCAAAGACAACTGAATGATTTGATTTGTTATTGCTGAAAGGAACACATTTTATTTATATTTCCAGGTTTTGTTATGCAGCATGTTCATATTTGAATTTGTATAATTTTGACAGGATATATTTTTATGCAGAGCAAAATCTTTTGGGATATTTAAAATCTAAGTTTATTTTTTATATAAAATTACATAAGAGTAAAGAAATTTGAATGTTTCTTCTTTTAACGTTTACTTTATTTCTAACTTGTATAATTTAGACAGGATATATTTTTATGGAGAGCAAAATATTATAAGTTGTTTAAGGTTTGAGTTGATTTATTCAGGAATAATATTCCTGTCTGTTTTTACCATTCCTACCAAAGATATTTCTGTCGACTAAATAAAAATTCCTTCTATTTAAAATTTAAATAGAACTTGAACAAATACGATAGTTCATAATCTCCACGCAGACTTGCACGTAAGAGCGGGAGTTATCCATTTTAACAAGCAGCGTCTTGCACTGATACGAAATAGCTGTGTGTGTATATATGTAGATATGTATGTATATGTATATATATGTTTATATATGTGTGTGTGTATGTATATATATATGTATTTGTGTGTATATGTGTGTGTGTATGTATGTATGTGTGTATGTATGTGTATATATGTAGATATATATATATGTATGTATATATGTGTGCGTGTGTATATATATGTGTATATGTATAGATATGTATATATATATGTTTATGTGTGTGTGTGTAAATATATATATATATATATGACAGCAACACTCATCACTCACAACAGTGACAAAACAATTACATTGACAATCATGTTACGTTATTTTCAAAATGTTTCCTTTTCTTTTTCATTGCTTCTTTAACACACTACTTCTCCGCTGCGAAGCGCGGGTATTTTGCTAGTAAATGATAAAGTCAAAGAAATACTGTATTATTATGTGCATTGTATTGTATTGAGGATTACCTGTGTTCTGTTCTGTGTATTGTATTGTATTGACCCTCTTCTTTTTACACCCACTGCACATGCAACCTACCTGGAAAGGGGTCTCTCTTTGAACTGCCTTTCCCAAGGTTTCTTTCATTTTTTTTCTCTACAAGGGTTTTTTTTGGGGAGAGCTTTTCCTTGTCTTCTTAGAGAGTCAAGGCAGGGTGGCTGTCAATGGGAGGGCCTGTTAAAGCCCATTACGGCACTGCTTGTGTGATTTTGGGCTATATAAAAATAAACAGTATTGTATTGTAGTGTGCAGGTAATTCTGCGGTGAGTTTGTTTTTAGTGTAACATACTATAAATTTTGAGTATATATTTTTTTCTTGCTATGCTTGCAAAGCGACTCTTACAAAACTCCTTTCCTTTTACGCTCATTTCTAGATTAGTGACATTTTTTTTTACTTTTATGATTATTTTTGGTTTACTTTTATTGTTAACCTCAAGTGGCAGAAGTGATCTGGTGTACCAGTACCTTGCATGTGTGCCTCCATGGCATTTGAATAACATGCATTGGGGATGTGTTTTGCCATCAGTAGCTAACTCTCTCAAGTTAAATTTGAAGTCGCAAGAGTAATCTCTAATTGAAATCAAAGAGAATGACTTTCTAATTTAAGATAGATTAGTCTTCAAATTTGCCAGTGCTTTCCAATGCAAGATTTTGACATTGAAAAATCTGTACAGCATGCTCTATTCCAGATATTTCAATGAAAATAGAACTTTTCTGAAAATTTTCTTTGAAGATTAAGTGTGCCAAATGTCAACAAAATCAGTCAAGTGGGAGCCAATTTGTTTCATGTCGACAGACAGACAGACAGGCCTGGCTATTGCAGTAGGTGCTTTTTGCATTATATATGAATGCATCAAATGACAGAGAAAACCAGTGAGTTTTCATAAAGGTCTCATAAATAGACCGAGGAAGAGCATTTCCGCGAGAAAATGCAGCTAAGCCCTATAAGTGCGATATATCAGGATTTTGGATCAGTGTGGAGACCAGTGTCTAATAGGCTTATATCGTGATAGCAGCCTAAATAATTATTCAGGAGTGTTGAAACAAACAGCTTTACAAGGCAGTTGTAGAATTCTGAATGCAATTTGATTTGGCAACAGAAACAAGGTAGCTAAGGGGTAAATTGGTCACAGTCTTTCCTATAAAATCAATATTCTGGCAGTAGTATCTTGAATCATCTTGTACTTCACACAGGAAGACCATTAAAATGTACAGGTTAGACCATTTTGTTATGTGGTGCATTATTTGATAGACTGTTGGTTGTAGTATATTATAAAAAAAGACAAACTTTATACATGTTTAGTTACTGAAAAGAGTAAAATAACCTTAAATAATTGACCTAGTTTGTGGAACAAAATTACAGAAGTTTAAAAATACAATATTATACAATGTCACTACAGAATGTAAATCGATATACATTCTTAAATTTTAGGGCTCCTAAATAAGACTGCTCCTGGAGAATGGTGTGCAGTTCTGATCTCCTGAATCAAAGCCTCAATACGCTCAGTACAGAAAAAAGTAATAAGGTACATAATTGCAATTTTCTAAAGTGTAATTTGTTCACCAACTTGATCTAAGATTTTAGAAATTCTTTACATTTCCCTTTACACTTATAGTCTGTTTTTGTAGGTGACAGTCAAGTGCTTAGTTAAGGTCAAATTCTAAGAAAAGCTAGACCCAATAACTCAGTAATCTGGTTCTAAGATTCCAGAACCGGCCTATTCAAATGGCAGCCTCCGGGCCACATGTGGTTCAGAAGCAACCTCCAAGTGTCTCAATCCGTGTTCCTGCCAGGAATGCAGAGAAAAACTGAGAAAAACACATTTTGTGAACCTTCAGAAATTCCTACAGAAATTTCTACAATAGTACAGACCATAAATGTAACATTCTGTGAAGCCAAGCAACATTCAACCCACAATACAGCATGCTGTTGTGTATCTAGAACTGGTGGTAGTAGTCTATGATACAGTGATGACCTGTCGAATAAGACACACAGTAACTCGTTATCATAGAAAATTAAAGAAAATCAGTGTTTGGAATTTTGAACTATCAAGCACAATATTATGTGGTATTGGACACCTTCGCAGTGGTAGCACAGCTGCCTCGCAGTAAGGGGATCATGGGTTCACAACCTGCGTCCTCCCTACATGGAGTTTGCAAAGCACTTTGATAGTAAGTAAAGCGCTATATAAATTTAAAGAGTTATTATTATACAGTGGAACCTCGGTTTGCGAGCATAATTTGTTCCAGAAACGTGCTTGTAATCCAAAGCACTCGTATATCAAAGCGAATTTCCCCATAAGAAATAATGGAAATTCAGATCATTCATTTCACAACCCACAAATATTTATATAGAAATGATTAATACAAAATATAAAGTAAAAATACATAAAAACAAATTAACTTGCACTTTACCTTTGAAAAGAATCATGGCTGGTGTGAGGGAGACGAGAGAGAGGAGAGGAGGAGGAAGAGAGTTATTGTGTAGGATGACTTTCACTCTAACTAACGGAATTACTGCTATCTGTTGGCTCACTGGAATCTTTTTCTTTTTTTGCGACTTTAACAAGAAAACCTATCCAATGATAGTTGCTGTTGCCTGAAGAGTCACTACACTTGGACACAAAATGAAAAAAATGCTTTACGCACTGTAAGGTTTCTAAACTCTTTTGGGATCCCCCAAAAGATCGCGGTCAAGCTATAAGCATTGAGGGGTGATGCAAGGAACATTATAAATGCAAGTGCACAGTATTACTTAGCCAATAATCTGGTCATGACCCTGCGTGACTGCTGTGTCTCTGTATAGGAGAGTGACAGATTCCGCTACAATAAATTACCGTGCTATTCCGGCTTCATTCTGAATAAAGCTGGTTTTGCTAAAGAACTGAGACTCAGCTTCGTGTTTTGGGGTGCATGACAGGGACTTGCACGTTACAGCATACACACGTGGTCACCATGCTATAGTAAACAGTATACGCTCATATGGATGTTGACGACTATATGAGTGAGGCATGCCGACTGAGAACGAGCATGGGAGACGATTACCCACAATCCCCACATGACGCTCGGCGGACAAAGCGTATATGTACTACTTGTATTGCAAGACCTCGCTCGTTTAGCAAGTTAAAATTTATTAAAAATTTTAGGTCGTCTTGCAAAACACTCACAGACCAAGTTACTCACAATCCAAGTTTTTATTGTACCTTACTATATGGCAATTTCAAATTTTAAATGTTATGTTTTTTCACCAATTAAGCAAAAAATGTAGTGCTAAGACTGTCACCCTTTATATACCTTCACAGTATCTCACTCTTGACCCAAACTCAACTTATGCATACCACCACCTTTTTATTTACAAAAAAGCACTATTAAATCACAAGTGTGGTGATTTCAAATGAACCTCTTTTTCCTCATTATGCAGTACATGTTGTATATATGTATGTTAATTATGGGTTTGTGCACTGATAGCTTTGAAACAATTGAAAATTCTTTAAATGCACTTAGTTATATGCCTGGATCATATATGACCAAAATATTTATTTCAAAACAAATGTTATTGCTAATACTGTGCACTATTTTGTTTTTATGCACTTTGAGATGTGCTTACATCAGATATGACCAAAATGTTTTTTTTGTCCCAAGTAGTAAAAAAAAAAAGCATTGCTACTACCACAGATCTTGCTCAATTATAGATTTTTATGCACTTTTTGATTGGCCTGTGTCAGATATGATCAAATTTAAAAGGGAAACAATGAATAAACATTACTTGCTCCTCAATATATTAATTTGTGTTGGTTTAAAATTCTTTGTTGCCTGCTACTTACCAGCTGCTAAAAAAGTCTGACCCAGCTAAATGTCTTGGTTTGAAAATCTGGCCCAACAGAATTTGTAATTGAATTGGTCTGCTCTAGAATGTGCCCCTACTCTAATGTCTATGCTTGTGTGTTATTGCAATCATAAAATTGTCAGATCAAGGCAAAAGACAAGTTGACATTGATGTAAATAACCAATCAAAAGGTTTGCTTTGCAAAATATTTTTTTGGAACACGTCAGGAAACTGGATGGAAATAATTCTTATAGCCAAACAGAAAATGGTAAAGACTAGTTTCAATGATAAAGAGTCTTGTATAGTCCAATTTATGATTTTGTTTCAGTGGTGATCAATGTAAGGTGAGCAAGAAAACTGATGCGTTGGAAGGCCTTAATTGCTGGTGAAAAATGGTTTAATAATAATAATTCTTAATTCTTTGCATTTATATAGCGCTTTTCTCACTACTCAAAGCGCTCGGCAATTGCAGGTTAAGGACCTTGCTCAAGGGCCGAACAGAGCAGAATCCCTTTTGGCATTTCTGGGATTTGAAATGGCAACCTTCCGATTGCCAGTGCAGATCCCTAGCCTCACTACTAACATGAATGGTGTGAGGTGTTTTGTTTAGTGGAAGTTGGGATTTATGCCATAAAGATGCACAAGTTCACATTTTCAGATCATTGCTTTTTCACATGCTACTCTTTCTCCAAGATAATACTAATAGATCATCTATAATACTTAAATTGCCGTTCACCAGTGGTTTTTACGCAACTTCCGGGACCTGTACTCCCTGTGATGGTATCTGTGAATATGTTTAATCTGGGAAAATCAGAGATGAACCAGCAAATCACATAGTATTCACTGAAGATTAAACCTGGTAATGTCTCAGGTTTCATGAGTGAAAAAGTCTTAAGACATTGAGAAAGTCACTGGACACTCAATGGCACTAAATTGGACCAACAGGAGTTTAAGTAAGGGTGTGCACCCTCTGATAAACTGGCACCCATGGCAGGGCTGGTTTTTGCCACAAGTTCTACGACTGTGCTCCGGACACTTACAACCCAAAATTGGATTAAATGAGTTTAAGTACAACCCAAAATTGCATTCAGTGAGCAATTTAAAAGCAAACGATCAAATAATGTGGTCTTTAACACTGGTGTTTTTGCAATGTACTTTTGTAGTTTACTTGTAGTTTAGTCTGGCACCTACTGGACTAAGCTTGCCACAGTAACTGTAAATTGCTGTACAGTAACTGATCTAATTTAATTTATGTATATTTTAACATTTCTATGTATTAGAGATAGATAGATAGTTATAGATAGATAACACAAACCCATACCTTCTGTACTTCCCAATATGTAATCTACTTAAAGCTAAGTATGTTTGCCCCAGACAGTACTTGGACAGGAGGCCAAGTAGGGTAAGCTTGGGTTGCTGCTGGAAGAGGTGTTAATGAGGCCATTGGGGGCACCTACCCTATTAAAGCCCCCTCTACAGTTATGGGAACAATGTGCTGAAAAATGTCCCAACTCTTCAAATAGAGTAGGGGATACCCTGATATCATGGCTAAATTGCCCATCACAGCCTTGTCCATTCTGGCTGCCTGATCCTCCTCTGTGTCTAATTTGTAAGCTCTCTCTGTCTTTCAACCCTTCCCAACCTAATAGCTGTATGGTGAGTGCGTTGGTGCAGGAAAGGCTGTTGTTGCATCATCTAGGTGGATGGTGCATATTGATGGAGGTTGAAGTAAATCCCCATTGACTATGTAAGGCTCTTTGAATGTCTAGAAAAGCACTATATTAAATGTAGTAATCAATGTACATATGAACGAGGGAGCACTGCCACTGACTGTGGTCCTGACTAGGACTGATTTTTCTTTGCATCTAAAGCTGTCTTTGGACCCTCACGACCCATTATTAGTATAAACAAGTTAAGAAAATGAGTTGACAAAATAGCATCTAACAGCAAGCCAACCTGGGCATGGAGTGATACAACAAATCTAAGCATGCCCATTCAAGAAATTTGAAGCCCAGCTCTAGTAGGAATATACTGTACCCGAAAAAAATGCTCACTGACTGAAAAGAAATTTCAACCACTCAAGCTCCATATGCGCAAAGCATACAATTATACAACTCACAATTATATAGCACATCTGTCTCGTCTAAAACTCTCCAAAATGTTTCCAGGGCATGATCCAACCTGCGAACGCTGCAACCAAGTCCCAGCCTCACTGGGTCACATGTTCTGGGCCTGCACCAAATTAACATTCTGGACCAAAATTTTTAATTACCTTTCAGACAGCCTTGGTCTCACAATCCCTCCTAACCCATTAACAGCTGTGTTTGGGGTTCTTCCAGAACCAGGGTTTAAAGTGGAGAAGGACAAACAAACTGTGATTGCATTCACTACACTTTTGGCACACAGACTTATTTTTGCTAAACTGGAAGAATTCAAACTCTCCTTTTTTAAGTCAGTGGGAAACCGATGTGTTATACTATTTGAAATTGGAAAAAATCAAATACTCAGTTAGAGGATCCGTACAGACTTTTTTCAAAACATGGCAGGATCTAATCAATAATATTTTAAAATAAGCTGTTAAAGCACAGAGGAAGCAATTATTTCTGTATTTCTTTGTCTTCTGCATTCATCTTTATTGGCTTATCAAACTTATTAATTTAGGTATGTTTACAAGCCTTAAATTGTACGCCGTTTGCCTTGCTCTCTCTCCCTCAGGGGTGGGGGTTGACTTGTTCTTAACTCAATTTTAATTTTTGTAAAAATTGATTGATTTGTATGGAATGATTGCAATAAAATAAATACAACTTCAAAAAAAAAAAAAAGAAATTTCAACCACAAATTTCCATAATAATTTTGCAATGTAGTGATATCATTGTAACTTTTTCCTCTTCAGTTAATACTATCTTTGGCCAATTAAAAAAAACAAACTAATGAGCGCCTCTCATTCTATACAAAGTTATAAACCACCATTAACATTTCTTTGGGCATATGAAGAAAATTCAGAGCATCTGTTGCTAGAAATAAAATACCATGAGTAAATACAGGTTGTCTAATAATGTAGACCTTTTTTGATTTTTAAAGGCAAATGATAAATTAAAGTTTTGATTTCAATAAAGAAGAAGCCCAACTCCCATGACCATTCAATTTATCAGAAGAGACAAAAAAATAGGAAGTGTAACTTCTAATAATTTGCACTATTGGGGCAGTGTTGGCTTTTATTCCTTAAATGCGTTATCAACTCCTCATATACTGTATTTAACTTTACAAGTAACCTAATATGGGTCATTTAAATGATGTTTTACATAACGTACAGAATTCTTATTTCCCATAATTATTACTTTTATTAATATTTGTTTGATTCTGACAGGGTGCCACCTGCAATGCATTACAGTTTTCAGGCTTCACTTAGCCTGAGGAAGCAGCCTCATCTATTGGTTAAGGAGGGGGCCTGCTAATCACAAAGCAGCAGATCCTGTCCAATGACTCATTGCTTAACTTTAGGCAGGTTACTTATTTTCCCTGTGGTAAACGTCTATAAATAAGTAACTGAAAAAATGTAATGTGTCAGTAATGTGAATGGCTTTGAAGTGGTCTACACAAGAAATCATGAAAATAACATTACAAGATCACAGACAACTTTGAACAGAGACTACACAATTTGATTAAAGGCAGCAATTGATCATATTTAAAAGAGATAATAAGTTTTCAATGTGTGGAATAATTAATTTTTTAATACAGCTTTCTGAGCTGTTACCAGTACTAAGTAATACACATTTTAGCTGAATGATTCACTGACTGATGCCCTAAATGGATAAGGCTTAAAATATCAAATGCATTAAAAGGTCATGTTTGGTACAGAAGTCTTTCTGTACTTTTTTATTGCAAAGTTTGTTTTGTTTTGTTTTGTTTTGGGAAACTAAATGATATGGTGTTTTGCAAGAGTAAAGAGGGAGAAGTACACAGCGAGGTGTAAAAACAAGTAAATCGGGGAGATAAAGAGTGTTATGGATTGGCAAGAAATGTACTAGAAAATAATGTAGAGTAGTGGGCACTTTAGATGCTGTATTTGGAAAAGATGCTATACAATACAGACAGAAGGATTAGTAACCAAGTCTTGTATAAAATAAAAGGGATATTTGCAGGTATGATAGATACGGTGTCTGCATAATAATAGATAGATTTTGGTAATTTGGGGGAGAAATTAAAATCCCACAACCCAGAATAATGTCACAGAGACTTCAGGTGGTTTAATAAAGAAAAATAAAATGACAAGGGTAGGCAGGCTAGAAGGAGTAACAAAATAGGTAATAATGAACAAAATAACAAAACCTGTGCCACACTCTATATTACTAATATAAGTAAAAATCCTATACCCATGGAAGTGCTAGATTCACTTTCCCAACTGTATACAAGCACAAGAACACTCTCCTTCTCACCTCCCTCGCCTTCTTATCAGATATATCTGGCCTTCTCCTCTTCTCCTCCTGCTATACTCATGACTGAAAGCTCATCTGACTAAGGGCTTTCACGTTTCCTTTTGAGACTACTTCTAGGTCCCCAACTGAGTTTGTTTCCAAGATCAGCAGTACAGTGTAAAGCCCTTGGGTCAACCTCATGCCACCCTCCGGACACCCCAAGTGTCCATGGTAATGTAAGGTTTAGACAGACTTGCAGTCATCTGATAATTTGTAACAGGAGACTGTGCATGAGGCAGTTTGCCTCCCTGCTGCCAAATACAATCCCTAAAGGAATTAATTCTGGAAATCCTTCCTTTTTTTAAAGCCTTGACCACCACATCCCACATAGATATCCCACTGAGTGCCTAACTACAATAGCAGTCCTGACAATATGTACTTTTACAAGATAGATACATAGATACATACAGTATAAATATATAAAGACAGAG
The DNA here is from genome assembly GCA_026402145.1 of Polypterus bichir lapradei. Lineage (NCBI taxonomy): Eukaryota > Metazoa > Chordata > Cladistia > Polypteriformes > Polypteridae > Polypterus > Polypterus bichir. Next base: position 70,104,410 of record JANRMT010062813.1, on the reverse strand, counting down.
AGACATAAAAAGCCATCTTACTTTTTTCAATAGTGATTAGGATTAAAAGTAGTTATTGTAGCATAGGTTGCAAGAGACAGACTAATTTTGGACTGATTGGTCAACAGCCCAGGGCAGGGTCGCTTTAGGTCTGCCAGTTAACCTAACCTGTAGATCTTTTGGTATGTTGACAGTAAACTGGAGTGCCGAGTGAAAAAGCCAAACATGCAGTGGTGACAGTGCAACCAAAGGTTTGAGTGGTATACTTGTAATGGAACTACTGTAACTAACCAAATTATAAAAGATTAGAGAAAAAATATAAAAAAAAAAATTAGTCATTTTTTAAGTTGTGCATAAACTAAAATAATATTACATTATGCTCTTCTATTGTTATCATTTATTTATTGTCACTTTTCATAATACATTTACTTATTTAATTTTGCATATAATATTCCTCCCTCATTAACAAAGTCGTGAAAAATAAAAACAAATGTAGAATGTGTGAATGTCAAAAAAAAAAAAAAAAATTAGTCAAATGCAGTAGTTGCAATTGATCAGGTTGCTGCTTACAACACTTCCCACTTTCATTTCCAAGTATAATACTATAGATAATAGTTTGTGATGTTAATGAAGTTGTAATGCGATGTTTTACATTGTGTCGTGAGTGTGCTTGGGGAAGTGAAAAATTACATGTATTATGATTCTTTCATGATCTTAGTATTTATGATATTTTAACATTGTCTTTTTGAATGTTGTTTTGATTTATGTGCAGTGCTATTTTAAGTTGATGCTTTATAGCCATGTTATTTGTGATGATAACCCTTTAAATATTTTTATTATTTCAGAATTATGATTTTTTGATAATTTTATGATTTTTTGCGACAATTTCAAATTTGTTTTTGTTGATATTTTTTGTCATGCGCAATGCCATATTATCTGCAGTTGCCATACATGATTACGGATCACATGAAATACATCGTGTGACAGCGTCACTACCACACACATTATCACAATGCTATCACTATAACAAATGGTGGTGCATGAATGTCAGCACCAACTTTTTGAATAAATTGTAAAATTCTAGGAAAGATTTTCAAAGAAGGGATATTTAGGAAATTTTTAGGTTAGTGTTTCTCCTTTGTAACCTCATCTTCTTTTTTCAATTTATTAATTTTAACTAAAATCAAATAATAATCCATACAATCGACCCAAACTTAACTAAACCAAAATTCAACAGTATCCCTTTCCCTGATGTAGAAGTTTATTCTAAAATGTTATTGATTAGATCCTTTCATAGTTTAAAAAAGTTTTGAACAGATCCACTGATTGCAGAATGATTTTTTTTCCAATTTCAAATAGTATAGGACATCAATTACCCACAGAGTTAAAGGTGGTGGGTTGTGATTCTTCCAGTTGAGTAAGATAAGTGTACATGCTAGTAGTTTAATAAAGGCAATTATAATTTGCTTGTCCTTCTCCACTTTAAGCCCCCCTGGGAGTACTGTACATCAAACACAGCTGTTAATGGATTAGGAGTGATTGGGACACCAAGACTTTCTGATAGGCATTCAAAGATTTTTGTCCAGAACAATGTTAATTTGGTGCATGCCCAAAACAGGTGATCCAGTGAGGCTGGAGCTAGATTGTAACGTTCACAGGTTGAATCTTGCCCTGGAAGCATTTTGGATTGTTTTAATTGAGATATATGCACTTGATAGAATATTTTATGTTGAATAATTGAGTGCTTTGTGCATATAGAGCGAGAGTGTATTCTGTGCATGGCTGCCTTCCACTCCTTTATTGAAATGTTAAGTGAAAGATCTTTTCTGCATTGTGCCCTGGGACCTTTGAAAGAAAGGAACTTTAAAATGTTTTTATAAATTGTGGAGATGTTATCTGAGTCTTCAAGACTGATCAGAATTTCTTCTGGAATAGAAATAGGTGGAAGGTAAGGAAGATTGGGCAGGTTTTGTTTAGCAAAATTTCTAGCTTGAAGATAGTGGAAAAATTGTGTTTGTAAGTTAAATTTGAAGCTTAATTGCTCATAGGATGCAAAAACATTATCAATATACAAGTCTCTAAATGTTTTAATCCCAAACATATTCAGTCAGTCATTTTAGAACCTGCTATATCTTAACACAGGGTCACAGGGGTCTGCTGGAGCCAATCCCAGCCAACACGGGGCGCAAGGCAGGAACAAATCCCGGGCAGGGTGCCAGCCCACCGCAGGGCACACACACACACAAAGCACACACTAGGGACAATTTAGGATTGCCAATGCACCTAACCTTCATGTTTTTGGACTGTGGGAGGAAACCGGAGCACCTGGGGGAAACCCACGCAAACACGGGGAGAACATGCATACTCCACGCAGGGAGGACCTGGGAAGCAAACCCGTGTCTCCTAACTGATAGGCAGCAGCGCTACACACTGCGCCACCGTGCTGCCCTCCCTGACATATTCTGAGCATTAAATACTGTATATGTTTAAGAGGGTGGAAAGTGTGATTGTCATGCAGTGGTGCAACAGATAAGAACTTCTCTTTCTTAAAATGCTTCCTACATTGGTTGCATATTCTGAGTAACTGAAGGGCAATCGGATTATTAGTGTGCTGATGATAGTTTGTATTTACTGGAACACAGAATAGGGAATATAAAAAAGTACTGCAAGATTTTAATTCTATTGCAGATTTAGCTTGTGTATATTCATCAATTTGTGTTGATATCAAGGTTTTTATGGCCTGTATGTTTGCCGCCCAGTAATAAAACAGAAAGTTAGGTAGTCTCATGCCCCTTCTGCTTTAGGTCATTGTAGTGTCGCCCTTTGGCTACGTGGATGTTTAAAATTCCAAATAAATGAGGTTATAATTGAATCTTATTTCTTAAAAAAAGATTTGTCAATATATGTGGGAATGGTTTGAAATAGAAAAATAAACTTGGGGAAGATGTTTAGTGTTGATTCTCCCTGCTAATGTGAAATGGAAGATGGACTATCTTTTTACATCTTGTTTAATATTTACCATGTAGACAGCAAAATTTTGTTGAAAATGAGCTTTAGATTTACTTTTGCTATTTATCCCTAGATATTTAAACTGATGTGCTAAAATAAATGGGAAGATATCCGGTCTAGTATTGTGTGCTCGAGAGTTCACTAGAAAAAGCACACTTTTATTCAAATTAATTTTGAGTCCAGATATCTTTTGAAAATCTGTTAGTGCTTTTAGGGCTACTGGCTTGGAATTTTGTGGGTCAGATATATAGAGCACCAGGTTTTCTGCATATAATGATACAGTATGTACTTCTCTGAAAATATTGTTTATCTCTGATACATTTTGAAAGTAAACAGCCAATGGCTCAATGGTGATTGCAAACAGCAATGGTGATAGGAAAAATTCTTGTCGAATACTACGTTCTACGGTAGTTTGAAGTAGTCCGAAATAATGTTGTTAGTACATACTGAGACATCTAGACTAGTATAGAGTAGTTTGATCCATGCCAAACCCAAATTTGTACAATGTTGTGAATACGTAGTCCCATTTAACTATGTCAAATGTTTTTTCTGCATCCAAAGACAATAAGATCTCTGGGGTGTTAGATTTAATAGGTGAATATATTATATTAAACAAATGTCAAAGATTAGAAGCTAAGTGTCTGCCTTTAATAAATACAGTTTGGTATTTGATATTACAGAAGGGAACACTTTCTCAATCCTACTAGCTAGAATTATAAAATTCCACTGGGTATCGATCAGAGCCAGCTGCTTTCCCACTTTGAACTGAGTTTATAGTGTCTAGTAATTCCGTGAGTGTCAGAGGTTTATCCAGTTCAACAGGACTAAGAAAATCTAGCTGTGGTATCTGTAATGAGCCAAAGAACTCTTCAGATTGTGTCTTATCTTTAGACTGAGTAGAATATAAAGACTTATAGTAATCTCTAAAGGTGTGGGTTTTAGTTTTATGGTCTATGATTTTATCTCTGTCTATGTTAGTAATTACTGTAATTGCATTGCGGACTTCCTTCTTGTGGATTTGTTGAGCTAAAGTCTCATTGGCCTTCTCTTCGTGTTCGTAATAATGATGTCGTGATTTAAAGATGAGCTGTTCAGTTTCTTTAATAACCAGGAGGTTAAAATTCTGTCTTTTCCTATAAAGATCCTCATTTGGAGACCAGGGCCTTATGTATAATAGGTGCGTACGCACAAAAAAGATTGCGTACTCCCGTTTCCACGCTCAAATCGCGATGTATAAAACATAAACGTGGCATAAAGCCACACACATTTTCATGCTAGCTCGAACCCTGGCATAAGCAAGTTCTCTGCTTGGTTTTGCAAACTGGCGGTGCTTTTGTTCAAGTGTGGTTTCCTTTTCTTTTTTAGATACAATCCCTGACTCGGCTTTATCATATACATTCAAATTAACTGCATATTGTTTATTAGTTTAAGGCATCTGATTGTAATTTACTTGTAACAATATAATGGTCCACGGAATGGCCAAACTATTCCAAATGCCATAGTTGCTTTAGCATTGTTACTCTCACTGCACCTTCTTCTTCTTCTTTCAGCTGCTCCCATTAGGGGTTGCCACAGCGGATCATCTTTTTCCATATTACTCTCACTGCACCACTCGGAGTATTTATATCACTGTATCTGATTGTGGAATCACAGATCTACAGCAGCTGATCAAAAAGGGAATCATCAGTATACAGCATCAAGCACACGCTGCCTCAGCCATGCTGCCTATTTGAACTGCTCTTATACGACAAACACTGCAGAGCCTTTCCTGTACTGACCTCGCAGTTCAGAAACAGTTTCATCCCAAGAACTATAAATGCAATCAATCAGTCCATCAAGTGCTCCTTGTAGAACTGTTTGTACTTATAAGTACAATTACCTCACTGTAAACTTGCGATACAGTTATAATATTGCACAACCTGTGCCACTTTAAAAAGTGCATCTTTACATATGATGACGATATCATTTTTAAGATGAAATGCAGCAAAATATGTTTATTACATTATACAGATAAAATGTTAATATCATTTAAATAATCTATATTTTCAATAATTTAACATGTGAGGACACGGTGTCGCAGCGTAAGCAGGGAGCTCGCAGCCCCGTTCAGAGATTGTTCCTGCCTTGTGTTGTATTCTTGCTGGGGCTGGCGCGACACTGGAAGGATAGATGGATACAATAATTAAACATGTACTACGAAGATATTTCAATGCTCCTTAAAGGTTTTGAAGAATCTGAGTTCTAAGCTTACAGGTGGCTTAAAGTCTACTACTGAGCTGATTGTGTGGCAATTGGGTACTTGGAGAAAGAAAAGGAAGGACAGGAATTGGGGGTTAGTACGTTTGAAAGAGACAGTACTACTGCAATAAATTATTTTATCGAAGGTCGCGCACGGCGCTGCAAGCATCCTGCATGAGGCAGGAACAATCTCTGGATTTGGCACCAGTTCATCACTATCACTGTACCACCATGTTCCCATGTTTAATACATACTTTAATTTATATAATATGAATACTGAAATGGTATCAAGTATACATCTCAGTATTTAAATTATTCAGAGAACTGTAATATCACAAATGTACTGGATTCTGTGTCCTGTCGGAGGAAGAGAAAGCCTGTTTATGAAGCACGTAGTGATTCACAAACATAGAGCACATAGAAGAGCAAATACAAAGCAAAGCATTTAATGTGCTACTTTAGTTACGATGGGATTTGAGAAACTAGTAAATTAAACGATTTTAAGATGAAGTTTATGATGTTCTACTTTAATGACAAAATAAACTACGTGATTAAAGTGGAAATTTTGAGATTAAAGTTGACATTTTGAGCTTTTTTCCCTCTGTGTCCCTATTTTTTTTCTTTTCTCTGTACCCTAATAAGCTTTCATATGACACTCAGATGGTGGGTTACGACTCGCCTTTTCACGGCGACTTTGATATCTGACAACTTCTTTTTTATTTCGGCCATTGTGCAACTTTGTGAACTTGAGCTTTTGAGTTTCTCCGATACTCTATGTCATTCGATTAACTTTCTTTTGTTGTTTATGCCACTGTTTAAACCAACAAATTGTTTTTCCTTGCCTCCACTTGGCATTCACTGAAATTCTTCTATTTTCCCCCATGCTTTTGCCATTGCCTTTTCACAGAACGCTGAGCTTAAGGGCTATTTATATTGATTTGCATATTCAAAGAGGCGTAATTCTGGGAGGAGTTGGGGAGTGGCAGCAGGCGTGTGCAAATGTGTTACTTTTCATGCCTACCGGGATTTATGTACCGGAAGAACGTGGAAGTTGGCGTACGCATGTTTTAGTGTGAATTCTACGCACAGTGTTATGCATGAGGCCCCTGCCGTTTTCTAGATTTATTCTGGTAATTTTGCTGATTAAGTCAGATGCTTTCTTGGTTTCCAATTTACAGCAGAACCTCGAGATACGAGTTTAATTCTTTCCAGCACTGAGCTTGTATAGCGAATTTCTCGTATCTACAACAAACTTCCCCATTGAAAATAATGGAAATCCAGTTAATCCGTTCCGCACCCCCAAAAATATCAACATAAAAATCAATTTTCCTAACAAATAACACTGATAAATAATATATACAAGTGGAACCTCGGTTTGCGAGTAACTTGGTTTATGAGTGTTTTGCAAGACAAGCTAAATTTTTGAATTAATTTTGACTTGATAAAACGTGCGATGTCTTGCAATACGAGTAGTATGGATAGACTTTGTCTGCTGAGCGTCATGTGATCATAACTGACCTGATGGTTCTTCTCTCTCGTGCGCGTCTCTCTCTCCTTATCTCTCTCGCTCTCTCTCTCTCTCTCCTCTTGAGGGCAATCGTCTCCTATTCTCCGTCTGCATGTCCGTAATATTTTTGGATACACTTATACGGTGAACTGCTACAGCGAAACAATGAAATCACAAGCACACAAACACGTAGATCCTCACGCTATGGGAGAACAAGGAACACTGAGTGAGTTGACGGGCTGGCAGCGTCAGCTTGGGTGAATCCCCGAGTCCAGGCGGATCAGGAAACGCGTCACGCATACCCACAGCCTGGCTCGTGGCTCGTTACGCGAGCCAATGCTCATATTTAGACCCGAATTTTTCGCTCATACTTTCCTCGTATCTTGAATTTCTTGTATACAGAGCTATTCGTATCTTGAGGTTCCACTGTATTTTTATGACAAAGATATGAAATAATCTGTCCTCTTAAAAATGCCTACAGAGTTTCCCAAAGTATTCCTGCAGAGTCCTCTGGGAATGCATTTGTCTTAAGAAAATAGTCAATTTGCTTGGATATGAATTCTGTACAGTGCTCATCAGCTAATGACAGGGGGGTTAAGACACCAGGTACAAGATGAGTGTGTAGGGCATAGTAAGTTAAGCTCCATTACCAGAGGGGTGTGGTTGGAGATAACAATAGTGGCATACTTACACAATTTGATAATGGGCAGAAAATTATTGTCTATGAATAAATAATAAATTCTTGAATAACAATGATGAACTTGTGAGGAGTATTCTCTTAGGTTAGGATTTAAAAACCTCCATGGGTCTAATAAATTCTGATCCATTGCAAACTGTTTAATTATTTTTGCAGTATTAGATGTTATCATCGCTGTAGCTGAAGAGCTACCCAGGTCTGGATTTAAAACACAATAAATGTCTCTGGCCAGTATAATTTTATGAGTGTTAACATTAGGAATAGATACAAATACATTTTTGATGAAATTTCTGTCATCCATGTTAGGTGCACAAATATTTATCAGAATCACTTTAGTATTAAATAAATTGCACAACACCATGATATATTGACCTTTAGGATCACATTTTACATGTGATGCTGCAAATTGGATAGTTCTATGTATTAAGATTCCTACACCCCAAGTTTTCTTTGTATAACCAAAGTGTAAAATTTGGCCAATCCAATCCCTTTGCAACCGAAACTGGTTCTTACTTATTATGTGAGTCTCCTGTAAAAATACTATGTTGGCATTTAAATCAGTTAAGTGGGTGAATACTTTCTTTCACTTTAATTCATTATTGAAACCTTTGACATTCCAGCTCACAAAGTTCACTGTTTGGTCATAAAAACGTTGCTTCTGAACTTTTGCTGACAATTTTTAGTCTTAACATACATATGATAGCTTTGATCTAGAGTTCATGTTATTGCCAGGTGTTATGTCTATGAAGCCTTGTTGTGTTGGCATTAACGGTTATTGGGGTAGAAAGGATAAAAATTAAATAACAAAGCTCTCTTTCTCTCCCCCAAAGCCCCCCCATTTTGTCTCCCTGCATTAGACAGAACACACTTCACAAAGTCATGGTTCTCCGACATGCCAAGAGAGACCGACCGGCACAAAATGAACACCCCAGCAGCGGTGTAGAAAAGGATAAAATTGAGGTTTCTTATGAAAGTACGGCCCCAATGCAATAAACCTAGGGAATAATGTTAAACGGTTCCTATGGAGACTGAGATAATATATGACAAAACATTCCAAATACAATAAATATGAAAGTGAAAAAATAAAATGCCCTGTAAATAGCTAGTTACTTTGTAGTTGCCAAAATTACATATATTCAGTGAAAGAAATTTCAGTATAATTTAATAATTGAAATTTAAAAAAAAGGGGGAAAGGCAGCTGAAAAGGAAATAGAATTTATAGTTGCAGCAAATGTCACATTACAAATGGTTCAAGTTGCAAGCAGAATTTTCTTTGCCTTGTCAGAACACAGTATGGCTCATGATTGTGTTTCAAAAGGATGTCTGCTTAGCTCTTTTTCTGCTTCATTGGGAGAGCTAAAAATGTAAAACTGACTCTCAAAGTTCTCTTTTAATTCATCAGGGAACAAGAGGCTGTATGTGATATCAGCAATGTGTAGACACTGTTTAATATTGTAGTATACAGCATGTTGAGGAGCTGTTTCAGGGGAGAAATCTGTGAAAATATGAATGTGGTTATTTTCAGTCTGAAAAGGGACATGAAAATTTGTTTAACCCTTAGTTTCCTGAAACGGACAATAAGGCTTCTCGGGTCTGAGGCATTTGATCCACGTATACTGTAGGCTGTTGAGATCTCAGTGTACGATTTAAAGTCCTCTCCACTTATTTTAGATAACAGTTCAGCTATGAATTTCACTGGTTTTGGACTTTCACATTTTCAGGGACACCTTCGATTTTGATGTTGTTCCTATTATATCTATCTTCCAGTGCAGCCTGTTTTTTAAGGAGCACTTTGCATTCTGGTTTTGGATCTCTTGCCTTTACGTCAGCAGTGGATATCGATTGTTTAAATATTTCAATACAAGTCATATACACTTTCTTAACGTCTTCAAGCGGAACAGCAACTACTCTAAGTTTACTCTCTAACTTATTCATATTTTCTTGTATTTTTTTTATACATTTTTCCTAGAATTTCTGCAAAGGCTTTAGTAAACTTAGAAATTAAATGTTTCTTCAGGTCTTTTATATCTTGATGCTGTTTCTCATTCTTCTTCTCCTTCCTTATGTCGGTCTTTATATCATTTATGGATGCAATGTGTGGCAATTATTTCCTTCAGCTCAAAAGTGCGTTATGGTCTTCTTTGCACTCCATAGGCGGAGTTGTGAGTCAGGTAGGGGTTGATGCGGCTGACTCTTATTAGCTGAAGTTGGCAGCAGAGATGAAATGTTCATGCTTAGTTCCAATAATCCACCTGAAATTGATGAATCCTCCTTGCCCACCTGGCTCGCAGTTTGGCTCTCACTTTCACTTTCGGCTGGAGCGTCAGGTCCTGGCAGATATATTCCTTCCCCCATATGTTCCAGGTCAGTCTCTGGTAAGATGTCAATAGAGAAAGGATCTTCAGTATAGGGCAGGGGTTCTCAAGTTCAGTCTAGGGGTATACTGTGTAGCTGCAGATTTTCATTCCAACCATTCACGTCAATGAGTCAGTCTTACTTCTGATTGGTCAGCTTTTATTCTTCTCTTATTTTTCATTGAGAAAAATGTGCCACTGACATTTATAAGAGTGTGGAAGAAATTCTGACATTTTAATTTTTGCCAAAACCTAACTTTCTTTTGCCATATTCTTTGTAATCCACCTTTGTAAGTGAAATTTAATAACTTAATTGTATCCAAATACAGACAGACTCAGGTGTAAATAACATAGAATGCTAAAAGGAAGCAGTTACAATACTTCTGTGTTATTTTCATTTCTGTGTTCCATTTTTATTTTGTAGCCAAAATGAAAAATTTTAACTTCATCAACTAACCACAAAGTCGTAATGTATGCTGTTAACAGCTGCATATTTCTAAAAGCACACAGCCCTTTGAAAAGGAATTAATTTATTTGTTTCATTTTGATAAACATATTTATTTACTCCATCTTGATTCTTCTGGCACAGCACAGAGAATGAGCGTGTACTTTACTTTTAAATATAACATCTGCCAAATCAACACAACTATTTCCATAGCACCAGCAAATCTCTGTATCTCTAAAGCACTGTTTTTCTTTCTTTGCCCTTAATGCACATCATTGTTTTTTAAACCACAGATTTAAAATCTTGCACACAGGTACTTCTCACCCTAAGTCACCCTTTAACATAAAATATTTATATAATAGTAAGCACACTTGTCTTTTAAGCAGGGAATTGAGGTTCAATTGCAGTCTGTGATAGTAAACTATTTTTAATCAAATACTTCCCTTGATGTTGTGGCCCTAAACCAGCTTTGATGGGATTATGTTGTCTTTGTAGCTATTTATTGCAATTTGGGGTCATGCACATAATCTCTCATCATTACACCACCACTGCAACCTTCCAAGTGCTGTTCCTCTGTAATATCTAACTGTACAACTCCACAGCTGAGTAACATCTCATTTTTCCCACTTTAAATTAACATCAAACTTTAAAAATATTTTTTGGAGAAAAGAACCCAATGTGGTTGGTGTCTGTTTGTAAGTCTATATGTCTGTTTGTTCCAACATCACTCAAAAATGGCCGAACGTATTTTCATAAAAATGTGAGGATAACTAAGATATATTCCAACTAACAATAATATAATAATAATAATACAGTAATATAATACAGTATGTTGATCTCCTTCATAATAGTAGCAACTAACTTTAAAGCTGATTTCTCGAAGGTAAATGACAGTCCAACCAAGGCAGCTCAGGGACAAAACAAGTGGCGATGACCTTAATGGGATGTGATAAAGTATAATCCATATATACAGTATATACAGTATATGCAGATTTCAGTCATCACTTCAAATGATCCCTTCCATTTCAAATGACTGTATTTCCTTATGAATCTGTGTTTTCCAGCTATACATCTCTGGTCAAACTGCTTCTGCCATTGACTACTGCATATGTTTTGCTCAGACAAGTGTGTTTGAATAAAATCTATGCAACATAGAGATCCAGTTAGTTATCCTCAGTTTCTTAAAGGTATTCATTCTTAAAATAACAATCCAGTTCAATGCTGCTACTGTACATTAGATTCTTTACAGGGATCCAGCAGCCATGGGGACAAGGCTAGTTGTTGTGTATATAACCCATAAAGAGAAGAGAGCTATGCAGTGAAAAATTAAAGGAGCAGGAATAATATAGCAGTTATCTCGAAATACTGTAAATGGCCCATACACTGAGAATAACAATTTCCAGCAGAAAACAGTTGTGTTTCTATCCTAGCTGGATTACATGAGGAAAAACCACTGGCTAAATGGCAAGTTTTAATGATGTAGTGTAAGACCAACACTCGATAAATGTTAGACAGTAACCTGACATGCCCAGTAAATTTGCTCATGAAAATGACACCTGGTTTCACAAGTCATTCATTGTATCTTCCATAAAGAGTCACATACCAGTTTAACATTAATATTAAGAAGTTCTTTCTTAGAATTGTCAACAATGGCAAGACCTTTTATTGCATTGACTGCATCCAAACAATGAAACTCTTGAATAACACATTAGTAAAAATATATTGCACTTATATTGAATGGAAGCATTAGACTGCCATACACTGCCATAGGTTAAACATTAGACTGTTGTATTGTAAGTATATATGTCAGAGGGGGACATTTTTTTGATTTCCTGGGTAATCCCATTACTGATTGTGTTATGGCTGTTTGCAGGATGTAGGTATTTGCTGTCTTGCAAAGGAGTCGCCGCTTTGAAGTTTTGACTGGTTGAGTATACAAACAATACAAAGTTGTGATAACAGACCTGCTCCTTCCTTGGAGGATGTTTGTATTTACCTGACTTGGAGATTACATGTCTGACAATATTGGTTTCTAATCAGTATATCTGTACTTCATTCATGGTTGGTAACAATACATTTTGTTAACTTGTGTTTTCATTAATTGTTAAACCCAGGAAATTTAGATGTGCCATTGTTTAAACCGATTGTCCATGATTGACAACGGCAGGGACTGAAGGAGATTTAAGCTTCTGGGCAGGGGAAGGCAAAGGAGGGACAGTTCACTGAGAACGCTGCCAAGACACTTGGACAGAGGACAGGGGCTCACAGGCAGACAAGGGTACATGGCTGGCATGACATGAGGCACAAGGACGGCAACACTTACTTCCAGGGAGAAAGAGATAGCTCCACAAGGAGACACCAGTTGTGGGTCCAGCGAGAGAGGGAAGCCGCATGAAAAGACCAAGCAAAGCTGGGAGACGACAAATGAGGCGTGCCTAGATCACAGCAACACAAGGAGCCCAGAGTGGGAAAAAAAAGGAACGACGAAGAGACGCTGACAGGGATTTAACGATTTGACAAAACTTCTGTTGGAAAACGAGTGTCCGGTGAACAGACTGCATCCATGGACAGTTGGACGATTAATTGTTGGGGTAACACAGTGCGCAAACTGGACTCTGCACCACTAAAGGTTTTATCCTCCAATTCTTGTTTTTGATGGACTTTTAGAGTTTGGACTGTGTGTTTTCCTTTTAAAAAAAAAGGAAATTCATTCCTGATATTTTTAGATTTTGTTATGTTCGTTTATCTTTTAAATGTACTTTATATTGTCATGTGTAATAGAAGTTAGTGTTGCTTTTCCTGAAATTACTGTTGTGTCTTTCATTGTGTGTTTACTCACCGCCCAATTTAAAGAAACCTGTGTGCTATTATCGGTAAATTTCAAAAGTTCCTAGTCTCCCAATAAAATTGGGTGGCGTAGTTGGATATTTTAACGGTGTCTACTGTAGGTTAGATTACCTGTAAGTGTGACCAGACACCTGTCACATATAGAGTACAATGCTAACAAGACTATACATGGTACAAATATAACAAGTATTAGTGACATACAGTAGCTCAAAGAATTTGTATGTAGAAAAAATGGATAAATAGTATTAGTGATAGAAGAAAAAGAAACATACTTTTTCAAAAGAGTGCCATGTACTTGTACATATGCCCTCACTGAGGAGGAATGCCAAGTGTCATGTATGCCAATACCCTTTACTTGTGGTTTTAAGGCTAAAATCTATACTGGAAAAGAAACCTTTATCACCTCCATTACAAACTGCTCTAAATATGAGTTTGACAAAGGAATTCCTCATCTGACTATGACATACTCTGTGGGAATACAAGGTATTACAGAAATCAAGAGGATAAAGTTTTCAACAGAACATGTAAACATGAAAGTATGAAAGCACACAGGAATTCAGAAATTTACCTGTGACAGCTTAACATTCAGAATAATAAAAAAGCTGCATTTGTGCAGGCAGTGAAGAAGCTAAAATCAAGGCTCTACCTAAGCATTACAACATTTACTCTCTAACGCCTTAGGCAGATTTACTTTAAATTTTACTTTCAGTGGATTTTAACTCTTGGTGTTTCTACAGAGAATTGCCTTTGAAATGATACATGATATAAAAGAACGGAAAATATTTATTAGAAAAAAAGATGGGTCTATTAAAAATGTTTTTCTGTTTCTTTTGTACGCTGTTAATTACAACAGTAGGGCAACATGGACAAACTGGTATCCCAGGGTGGGTATCTCCCTCTTCCTAATATTTGATCAGATGTTTTCTTAAATGGATGTAATAAAATAAAGACTTGTTTTTTCAAAAACAGTTGTGTTTTGCAGCTAGCATATTCCTTTTCTGTTATCACTTGTTACCCTGTTCAGGCCAGGATCTTATTGTTGTTTCAGATGTCATTAAGGTAGACTCTGGCCCCATTGGCACCTCAATTAAAACAAGTTGATTTATTAAAGCAATGTATGGGTGTATGTGTTGATGGAGTAATTTCTGTTGTCATAAATTTATTGATATTGTGATACTTTAATAACCCAATATGTACAGTATATAAAAACAGTATATATTTTCGTAAACTTGGGGTACTTGTAGCCAACCTTGAACCCAAAAGCAAAACACAGGAAAGCCAAGAAAAAAAACAAACAAGCGTGAATTAATACAAAATATGGGCAGGGGGAGGAATAATATGCAGGAGAAACTGAAAACTGCACAAACAGTATAATAAATTTACAAGCATCTCCTCATTCGTTCACTCACTCACTTACTCACTCATTCACTCACTTACCTGGCTTCAACTACCTCCATGCTAGTGAACCCTTGCCAAACTCTACCCTACCAACTCCAAGCCCAGTGTAAGTGTAAATATTTTGTTAAATAATAATATTGAGTAAAACATGGGTGGAAAAACACCAAGACCAGGGGTCAAATTTATAAAACTTACTTATGTACATTGTTGGCTCCTTTTTCTATGCAGAAGTCAAGATTTATAGAAGAAAACATGATGGGCCCAAACCCATATATTTACAGCAGTATTGACCCATGTGTACACAACATTTCATAGAAACTGGGAAATGATAACACCATTGATCAAGTAAAAAAATTCAGCCAAATTAGCTAACTGGCGACTTATACGCACAATAATTTATATCTCCAAGAGTTTACTTTAATCTGCATTGATGTGACAAACATTAAACTTCAAAAGTTTTGAATATGAAGTACACAAATTATTATGGTTGCCTGTTAAGGGGCCCAATGTCGTGTACTGTATATACGTTGAAGATCTCTTTTGGTTTTTCATCCTTTTTATATAGGCTACCTATTGTCTCTTCTCTGGTAACTTGTTGACAAATCAGGAATATCTCAGCTAACTTTCAGCTAAACTCTGTAAGCTCCATCATGCTGGCTGTGCTGGAAGTTATTAATTGACTAACAAAGTTTCTTTATGGTGTGGATGTGCATGCATACAACATAACATGTTTTTGCCAACATAAAATGGCAATTTGCAACAGTGTCCAGTTTACCTAATGTAATAGGGGCAATTAAATGTACTCATATTGCAATAAAGGAAACTAATAAAAATGAAGCAGCTTTTGTTAACCATTAAGCAGTTACATACCATTAACACACAAGTCATCTGTGATGCCAAGGATATTGTGGCTCGGTGGCCTAGGTCATCACATGACTTCTTTATTTTGAAGCAAAGTGCAAAATCTATAAAAAATTACAAAATCTAACAACTAATATCACTTAGACAGAGCTTCACCAAACAAGAGATTCTTCAAATGCTTCTTGAACATATTGAAGGAGTCAGAGTTTTGAATGGAGGTGAGCAGCTTGATCTACCACCTGAAAGCTGCACAAGAAAAGAATCTGGAATGAGGTTTAATACCACACATAGGTTGCATTATCAAACCCCATTCATCAGTAGATCTGATTGGCTGAGAAGGAGAATAGGACCTCACAAGTATCTCCATATATATATTTTTCATATGGCCTTTTCTCTTCATTGTAGCAACAATCATGTCATTACTTGTGACAGGTGATTGGCTATCTGCTCAGATGCTGGCACCTTACACCTTTTCCTGACCCCTGCCCCAGAACACAGAGGAATAGTACTACAATGCCATGTTTGCTCAGTTGTGGAGTGTGGCATAGGACTTCTCAAATGCAGGTGGTGGTGCCTCAGTGCATTAGGTTGGAGGATTTTCCACTAGCCAGTGAATATCTGCAGCATTGTGACTGTATATGTATGAGGCTGATTACCATAGTCTATATAGTGTTGTTTCATGGTAGCTATCGGGTTTACTTTGAGGCGCATTCACACACTTAATTTACAAGATGAATGTGATTTTTAAAAGGTAAATTGCATACAAATATGCGTATGCCAAGCTTTATAACTTTTTTTTTTTGGTGTACACATACTTTCACGCTGGAATCCACTTAGAGTTTTAAAAATGAGACTGCAGGAGGAGAGGAGTAATTAATGATCAAGTCGAGATCAACAAACCGATGGGAAGTCAGAGAAAATTATTTTCAAAACCCAAAAAAATTATCAATGAAAAAGATGACAAAAGATCAATCACCAGTCAACTTTGATATCACAATGCATAAAATGACAGTTCCCATGAAACAACATTCATTCAAAATGGTGACATGATGACGTCACCATAAAAAATAATGATAGTATACAACTGAAGAAACAAAAGCAAACATGCACAACTTGAAGAAAACATTACTGACATCAACAAAAGGAACATTTTGACAGAGCCAACTCCCTTTTTGTGTACCAGATAACAAATACAATATCCTCAGTTTATGGAATGTAAGATATAATGATCTTCATACTCCAATTCACCTTCAGAGGGAGAAAGCCTAATTCTAAAATACTGAATTGGAAACACAGGTGTTAACCATTATACATCATAAACATGAAGGAGACCAGTTCCATCTTCATATCAATAGTACAAGGGCCAATATACTGTGGACGTCATTCCCTGAGTGAAACTGTCGGGCAGGTATGCCTCATGTGAGCCTTACATTCTGACATACTATGAAATTAGGAAGGACTTTCCTTTTGTCATTCTGTATGATTCCTGACATAGGTGCCTGATGTCAAGACATTCTCCTCAACTTGCTTCCACTTTGCTTTTAGGTTACTGAGGTAATCTGATAGGCTTGGTTTAGATAAACCAGTTGAATCAAAACTCCAAAATGCTGATTTATAGCCTTGTAAAGTTTAAAACTGGGACATTCAAGGGCTCAGGGATTGATGAATGTTTCTTGAAAACTCACTGGAGTAGATCATACCAGTCTGACCGTGAGGAATCATCCGTGCTTAGACAGTATTTTTCGAAATTGAAAGTGGTAGCCCAAAGTTCAATTTAAGTGTATGTCTGCTTTGGAAGAAAAATGTCACCAAAATCTAGCTGCACCATAATCCAAAAAGTTTGGATTTTGGGAGACCATATTGCTATCATTAATATAAGCATTAGAGATAGGTAAATCAATAATAAAGTTAATTGAGTGAAAGGAGGAACTTGTTGCAAAAAAGCAGTGAATCTAGTGGTGGAGAGTTTAGATCTGCTATGTATTTCATAGTTCTTCACATATTCCTTAATATTTGTAATAATTGTGGGCCACTAAAAATATAGTTTAAGTAGTTTTAGCATTTTCTTCACACCCAGATGACTAGCAAAAGAGAGTCGTGACTCCAATACAAAACATTCGTATGTAAGCTGTCCAGAACAAGCTATAACCCAGATGGGATGTGTGGTGGTACAGCCTTTGTTATACAAAGCTTTCCAATTGTAGGTAATATGTCTTCAGGATCATCTAGAGTAGGGGTGTCGAACAACAGGCCTGGAGGGCCGCACTGGGTGCAGGTTTTCATTCTAACCCTTTCCGTAATAAGTGACCAGTTTTCACTGCTAATTAAATCCTTTTCCCTTCATCTTAATAGCCCTGTTTTTAAGGATTCAGTTCTCCGAATTGATTCTTTTCTTCATTAAATGAAAGCCAAACAGAAATGTGACATGAAACGAGCCAACAGATGACCAATTCAACTAGGATTCAAACTCCAACCAATTTCACTCCAACCAGTTTCTTAATGAGATGCTGATTCTTGCTGTTAATTGAACCCGTCATTTAATTCCATGGCTTGTTGCTGCTTTCATTCTGCCACAGCAGGCATTTCCAAAACTGTTGATTTTCTGTTTTACTAAGACCTTCACCTTGTAAATCAGTTTTAGTCCAATGCAGGGACATAAAGCCATCTCCAGCAGAATCAGGTATAATATGAAAGTCCACTACAGGGCTCACTCATTCTCAAATTCATCCTGAAATGACTTAAAGATACAATTAACCTAACACTCACAGATTTAGCTTAAACTTGGAGTGCATAGGAAAAACATACATGCATCACACATTACTTTCAACCATACCACTGGACTGGATATCAACCCAATTTGGCTACTTTGACTTATTCTTAGAATATTTAATTTTCATTGTGATTTACTACAGATGTTAATAATTTGTCATTGCAACAATTTAATGAAGGTTGTGCCTCGTTAGATGTATTATATATCTGTGAAGTACACTTAATTTCAAATCAATATTTTCTCTTTATCAATCAATTCAGTGTTTGTGATTTTTACAAGCTGGAAACAGCACACTGATCCTTTATTAAAGTGCTCACTATCTAGATAACTTGCTTTAGTCATGTATACATGATGTGAAATATTTCTCCAATTGAAGAATATAGCCCATAGAAAAAGAAGGTCCAGCCCAACACTTTCAGCTAAGATATAACTGTTGCTTGAAGTGGCACTGTCAGTAGCATTGCTAAGTGGTGTTGTTATGGTTTTTTACAGTTTATGGTCAGTGCTGTGCATCATGTGAGGTGGTCTGCTTCCTTTTTTCTTATTGTCATTATTAGTTTGACCTGTAAAACATGTTGTTAGTATTACCACATTAGTTATTACCACATAAGTAATGTGGTCTATATGATCTTATTCTCCAATTAATTCTGAGACGACTTAAAGATACAATTAACCTAACACTCACAGATTTAGCTTAAACTTGGAGTGCATAGGAAAAACATGCATGCATCACACATTACTTTCAACCATACAACTGGACTCTTGGAGTTTTCATTAGATGTTCCCAGTATAACAATTAAGTGGAGTTAGATGAACCACTTTCACATATAATTTGAACCATTTTCAGATATTGCAACAATTACATATTCTTGTAATATTGTATATTATGTACCTGAGCAAATTAAATGCATTTAGCACTTTATAATTTGTGCTCAGATAAAAGTGCCAGCCTTTAGTTCAAATACAAATGTTTGGATTATGTGGAACAGCATGGTAATTCTTTCAAAAGTGTGTGTTATCACAGGCCCTTAAGTTCTTTTCTTATGGTCTTATGTATTTTACTCCTGTTAACCCAAAGTAAGAAAGAAAACCTTTACTACCACTGTTTATCCATCAGGTACCATGAAGTGCTATGTAGTACTGATCTCCAAAGACAGAGATGGAAGAGACTGGATCCTGGAGGAGTTTGTTTTCTTCTTGTTCTTCTTACGGCTGCTCCCGTTAGAGTTTGCCACAGCGGATCATATTTTTCCATATATTACTGTCCACTACAGCTTGCTCTGTTACATCCATCACCTCCATGTCCTCTCTCACAACATCCATAAACTTTCTCTTAGGCTTTCCTTTTGCATGGTAGCTCTATCTTTAGCATACTTTTCTCTGTATACCCAGAATCTATCCTCTGCACATGTCCAAACCAACACCTGATTACTAATCCTATCCATCCTTGTCACACCCAACGCAAATCTTAGCATCTTTAAATCTGCCTCCTCCAGCTCTTGTTTTTTGGTCAGTTCCAGCATCTCCAGCCCATATAACATAGCTGGTCTCACTACCGTCCTGTAGACCTTCTCTTTCACTCTTGCTGATACCCGTTTGTTACAGATTACTACTTACACTCTTCTCCACCCATTCCACCCTGCCTGCACTCTCTTTTTCACCTCTCTTCTACAATCCCTGTTACACTGTACTGTTAATCCCAAGTATCTATCGACTCATCCACCTTCACCAACTCTACTCCCTGCATCCTCATCATTCACTGACATCCCTGTTATTCACACACATGTATTATGTCATATTCTTATTGCCCTTTATTCCTCTCCTCTCTAGTTCATATCTCCAACTCTCCTCAACCTGCTCCCTACTCTTGCTACAGATCACAATGTCAACAGCAAACATCATAGTCCATGGGGACTCCTGTCTTCCGTCTGTCAAACCGTCTATCACCATTGAAAATAAGAAAGGGCTCAGAGCCGATCCCTGATGTAATCTCACCTCCATGTTAAATGTATCTGTCAGTCCTACTGCAGACCGTGATCACCACTGTCACACTTCCCTCGTACATATCCTGTACCATTCTTACATACTTCTCTGCCACTCCCGACTTCCTCATACAATACCACAACTCCTGTCGAGGCACCCTGTCATATGCTTTCTCCAGGTCCACAAAAACGCATTGCAACTCCATCTGTTCTTCTTTAATCTTCTCCATCACCACCCTCAGTGCAAACATTGCATCTGTGGTGCTCTTTCCTGGCATTAAACCATACTGCAGCTCACAAATCATCACCTCCCTTCTTAACCTAGCTTCCACCACTCTTTCCAATACCTTCATGCTACAGTTTTATCCCCCTGTAGTTACTACAGCTCTGCACATTCCCCCTTATTCTTAAAAATCGGTACCAGTACACTTATTCTCCACTCCTCAGGCGTCCTCTCACTTTCCAAGATTCCATTAAATAATTCACTATGTAACACAATTTTTGTTCCTGGCTTCCAAGAGTTATATTTCAACTGCTTATGTCTAAAGCCTATGGAAAAACGACTACATTCAGCACAAACTTTGATTTTATGACCACAGCCCAGAAAATTTTGTATTTATAGTGACAAAACAAGGGAATTTTTATCTTTTCGTTCATGCGGTCTGATAAAGAACAACACTTGCATGGTAAATAGACAAAGACAGTCAAAACCACTCAAAAAGGTTCAGAAATGAGTAGGTTTTCTAGATTTGCCACTGTACTGCAAATCGCTTTTTCGAAGAAGACCCCAAATGTAGTCCCCCATCATGTTTTCGTTATACTGTCCTTGGTAACGACGTTCAAAGTCCAGTATATCCTGATGAAAGTGCTCGCCTTGCTCCTCTGAGTAAGCTCCCATGTTCTCCTTGAATTTGTCAAGAATATGGACTTTGAGAGACATTATGCATCCCATTTTGGCATAATTCTTTATGAGAGTTCGAACCAACTGCACATAGTTTTCAGCCTTGTGATTACCCAGGAAGCCATGAAGCACTGCAACGAAACTGTCCCAAGCTGTTTTCTCCGTCCTGTTCAGCAGCTTGGCGAATTTGTCACATTCTATGATCTTCTTGATCTGCGGTCCGATGAAGACACCAGCCTTGACCTTTTCCTCGGACAGATTTGGAAAGAGATCTTGGAGGTACTTGAAAGCTGCTGACTCCTTGTCAAGAGCCATGACAAATTGCTTGATGAGGCCTAACTTGATGTGCAGTGGTGGCATCAGCACCTTCTGAGGTTCTATCAGCGGCTCCCACTTGACGTTGCTCTTCCCCACAGAGAACTCAGTCCACTGTGGCCAGTCCTTTCTGTGATAGTGCGCCTTAGTGTCACGGCTGTCCCAGAGGCAAAGGAAACAAGGAAATTTCGTGAAACCGCCTTGAAGACCCATCAGGAATGACACCATTTTGAAGTCTCCGATGACCTCCCATCCATAGTCGTCATACTTCAAGGCACTCAGCAACATCTTGACACTGGTGTAGTCCTCTTTGAGATGCACAGTGTGAGCCATAGGGAGAGTCGGGTAGTTGTTTCCGTTGTGAAGCAACACGGCTTTGAGGCTCCGGGATGAACTGTCTATGAATAGGCGCCATTTACTCAGGTTACAGGTGATACCTATAGCCTCAAATAGACCGGCCACATTGTTGCAGAAGCACAGCCCATCTTGCCGACTGAAGAAGTTGGAAAATGTTTGGTGAAGCTTTCTCTGATTTGTGACTTGCACGCTTTCATCCAACAAGTTCCACTGCTTGAGCCTGGATGTCAGAAGCTCAGCATTGGACTTGGTAAGACCAAGGTCTCTGATCAGATCGTTGACGTCTTTCTGGTTAGGGAAGTATGGCCTTCTCTCCTCAGCCGCATCTGTGAAACCGCAATCTGGATCTGCAATATCTTCCTCGCTGTCTGACTTGCTGCTGTTTCCTGAAGACGGCTGATCCCTCTTCGGAGGAGTGGGACCGGGCAGCTCGGGCCAGTGTGGTGCTGGGGCAATGGAAGAAGGAATGTCTGGATAAATGATTTGAGGCGCATTCTTGCCAGTGCGATGTTTGGTAGGATCCACCATGCAGAAGTAGCAGTTGCTTGAGTGGTCAGTCGGTTGCCGCCAAATTTGCGGGATAGCAAACTTCATGGCTCTCTTTTCTCCCCTGTACCAACCTTCAAGAGTTTTCTTGCAATATTCGCATGTGAAATGAGGTGCCCAGGGCTTGTCTTGATCCCCGACAGGCATGCCGAAGTATGCCTTGCAGGCCTCGCACATCTTACGACATGCTTTCATGGAATATTTTCTCGCTCTTGTCTTTATAAATTGTCCACAGACGTAGCAAAATGCATCTGCTGGGTGCAAGCAACCTCTTGATGCCATCTAAATCAAATCAAAAAAATAACATAAACCGAAATGTTGGTTCGAGTCACCTGTGCTTTTATACTTGTATGACTACTATTGGACAGTCCGAGAACGTTCTAGAAAGTTCTAAAGGTTTCTTGAAAGTTTCTAGATAATTCTGGAAAATTCTAGAAACTTCTGGACAATTCTAACAGTTCAAGAATATTCTAGAAGACTACTCAGTATTGAATGCGAATCGAGAATTTTCTTGAAAACAGACAAATTTCAAAATATCATTGTCCTGATCACAAAAGCAAAGTTTTTGTGGAACAACAGCTATTTTCTATTTTTTTCAGGCATAACGGGTTAGGAAAACACACTTTGTACCCAGGAACAAAATAAAAAAAAAAATTTGTTACATAGTGAGCTGGTTAAAAACTCCACTGCCATCTCTCCTAAACACATCCATGCTTCCACAGGTATGTCATCTAAACTAACGGCCTTTCCATTCTTCATCCTCTTCATAGCTGTTCTTCCTCCTTGCTAATCCGTTGCACTTCCTGATTCATTATCGCCACATCATCCAACCTTCTTTCTCTCTCATTCTCTTTATTCATCAGCCTCTCAAAGTACTCTTTCCATCTGCTCAACACATCTTCATTGCTTGTGAGTATGCTTCCATCTTTATCCTTTATCACCCCAACCTGCTGCACATCTTTCCCAGCTCGGTCCCTCTGTCTAGCCAATCGGTAGCGGTCCTTTTCTCCCTCCTTAGTATCCAACCTCTCATACAACTCATCATATGCCTCTTCTTTAGCCTTTACCACCTCTCTCTTCATCTTGCACCTTATCTTCTTGTACTCTTGTCTACTTTCTGCATCTCTCTGACTATCCTACTTCTTCTTTGCCAACCTCTTACTCTGTGTACTCTCCTGTACTTCCCCATTCCACCATCATATTTCCTTTTTTCCTTCCTCTGTCCAGATGTCACTCCAAGCACCGTTCTTGCTGTCACCCTTACTATTTCTGTTGTAGTTTCCCAACTGTCTGGTAACTCTTCAATGCCACCCAGTGCCTGTCTTACCTCCTCCTTGAACTCAACCTTGTAGTCTTCCTTTTTCTACTTCCACCATTTGATCCTCACTCTCCTCCTCTTCTTGATCTCCAACATTATCTTATAGACCACCATCCTATGCTACCTAACTGCACTTTCCCCTGCCACCAATTTGCAGTCTTCAATCTCCTTCAGATTGACCCACCTGCGTAGGATATAATCTATCTGTGTGCATCTTCCTCCACTGTTGTACATCACCCTATGTTCCTCCCTCTCCTTAAAATAAGTATTCACAGCATGCATATCCTTTTTGCAAAATTCACTGTCATCTGACCTTCTTCATTCCTCTCCTTGGCACCATACCTACCCATCACCTCCTCATCTCCTCTTTTCCCTTCACCAACATGTCCATTGAAATCCACTCCAATCACCTCTCTATGTCCTTTGGGTACACTGTCCATCAGTTCATCCATCTCACTCCCAAAATGTTCTTTCTCATCCATCACACAGACACACATCAACTTGCAGGGCATATGCACTAACAACATTCATCATCACACCACCAATTTCCAACTTCATAAACATCACTCTGTCTGATACTCTTTACACCTCCAAAACACTCTTGACATACTGTTCCTTCAGAATAACTCCTACCCCATTTCTCCTCCCATCCACACCAACATAGAACAATTTGAATCCACCTCCGATCCACCTGGCCTTACTCCCCTTCCATATAGTCTGTTGCACGCAAAATAAATCAACCTTCCTTCTCTCCATCACATCAGCTAGCTCAATCCCGTTACCAGTCATACTACCAACATTCAAAGTTGCTACCATCTGTTCCACTGTCTTTACATTCCTCCTCTCCTCTGCCTCTGGACACGTCTCCCCTCTCTTCTTTTTCTTTTTTAGCCAACAGTAGCCAAATTTACACCAGCACCTTGTTGGCTAACAGTACTGGTGGTGGCCGTTGTTAACTGGGCCTTGACTGATCCAGTATGGAAATGTGTATTGTTGTCCACATAATGATCTGGCAAAATTTTACACTGGTTGCGCTTCCTGATGTAACCCTCCCCATTTATCAGGGCTTGGGACTGGCACTGGTTTGTGCATCCCCTGTGGCTGTTTTCAAAGATATATTTTATGTTTTTTCATGTGATTAGGCCCAGTTCTCAGTGTGGGGAAGTTGTGCAAGTTCTATAGTAGCACAACAAAAGTCATTCTCATCTGAAGGCTTTTTTTTTATATCTTCAAACTACCAGTTGATCCAGCCCAAAAAACATCTCACTTTGTTTTCAGTATAGATCAAAAGTATTTATTCTGAGTTCTTTTAGTTCGAGCTATGAGAAAAAGAAATATTTATAGTTTCTTCAAGCACTGTGAATGGTATTGATTATAACCTTGTGAAAAACTGAATTTATCCTTAGAGTCACCCTTGTTTGGACATTACTGCTGTTTCTTGGAAAAGATTTGAGTTTAAAAAAAGAGTGCTTGTAGTTTGGCAGATGCAAGACCATCAAAAGTGTTAAATGGATTGTTCCTGCAGAGCTCATTCCAGGGCTGGAGGAAGAACTAAAGAACATGTACACAGATGTGGAAGAGAGGTTCAACTTTAAATTACAGAGTCTTACAGTAAACTAGATTACGACATAATTAAATTATACATTTTTAAATCCATACATCAACTTTATGGGCCTGTTCTTCTTCCTCCTTCAAACGGCTCAGTGTGTGAATAAACTTAAGCATGCCAATCCATTAAAGGGTGCTCTAAAACATACAATGAAAGGACTAGTTTATAGACATTATGAATGAAAAAAGAAATTGGAGTAACCAAAGAAAAAGTAAGAGGACATGGGAAAACATCAAAATTCCATGCAGAAAACAACCAGACCAAGTGTCACTGGCACTAAATACTGTGCCACTCTGTCACTCTGCATAAATCACTAGTGAACAAATGTGCAGTTTTAATGCTGTCCCAAGCCATTTCATAATTATATTGATAACCAAACTGTTCTGTCTGTTTAATGTCACATGGAAGATTATTAATCTTTCTACATTTATTCCTGAAATGACATTGCCACACTACAGTGACTCTTATTTAATCATCCTTAACACCTGGGAGTGAATATTCTTCTCATTGTTTCTCGCACTATTACATAATATTATTAACTATGGAAAACATCCCACGATATTAAGGTTAGTTTTGTCACCATTCATTTTAAAACACATTGCAACTGATCTTATTAAATGCTTTGTGCCATTCTTAAACATTATAAAAGGGAAAGCAGCATATTGACCCCACTAGTATTAACATGCTCTGCATGCCCGAGGCTGGCACTAAACACCAGCTTAGCTGTGATTGAAAATAAAAGGATAGGTAGCAGCACCCTCTGCTTACTGCAGTGAATAATGATTGTTGTCATTTTGTTCTGCTTTGCTTCTCTTTAATATTCTGATTTCTGTATTTGTTACAGTGGCATTTTGAATGATGTTATTGCTGTAATGGTGACATCACATTTGTATCTTGTTCCACCATGGTAAGCAATGCTTTTGTGGAGCTTTCATGTGAATGCAGCTATGTTGCTGGTAGCAAAGACATACTGTGCTAATCACGTGTTTGGGCATTTACTAGTGCATGTCATTATCAAGAGATCTCTATTTAAAATGTCAGTGCAGCAATACATGCATCTACATATTGTATTAAAAACTCTCAAAAACTATATTACAACATTTTCTCTTTAGCACAGGTGGAATATTAAAGATACTTTCCACAAAAGTGAGTGTTGGGGCTCCTGTTTACCTGTTTGACTGGTGCTTTTTTATCCCAATGAAACCAACAATAATTGGTTGTTGGGCTATGTAAGAACACAAACAAAAACACCCGCCCACCAATCCTACCTGAGACGGCTAAATTAACAGAAACACAAAAACAGAATTGACAGGTAAGCTGGCATACATACAAATAACCCACACAGGAGCACATAGAAAAGTAAGGAATAAAGCAATGAGGAAAGGAGAAAGTGCCTCATGGAGCTATCCTCAACCAGCTCTTTACCAGCTTTACAGCATGAAGCTAATTGTCGATAGCAGACATGCAGATAGTTCAAGGAGGGCAAGATTATAAAATGAAGACTTCTAGATTGTAGAAGAGACCTGGTTTTGATGCTTTGGCTAATTAACAACTTCCCAGTTTTTAACCCTAATCCATTTCCACACTCTGACCTGTCTCTGGATTTTAGGAAAACCCATTACCCAGTCCTCCATGTGAACTACTTGCAATGTCATGTGTCCCATATCTGACCAATGATGTGCTAATGGAAGGCAGAAACACATCAGAGTGGGATCCCACTGAAAGGGAAAAAGAAGATGTGATGTCTTAGTACTGTACACCTAAAGTGATATTCATTCCATCATTCCTGCCAACCATTTACATTGACTTACTTCAATTTTAGCTCACAGGTTACTTCATAGTGTATGGTTTTAAGGACCTTAGGTGGCAGAGATTTATTTTCTCTAGAATCTGCAGATTGTGTTTCTTTCCTCAATTGTTGGATAGCCTTAATCTAATTAATTTATACATTATTACTTATTTACGCTATCACAGTTAAAAGGATTAAAAAAATTAACAATGTGAATATGTGTGCATATATATTGCCATCCATTATCTGACCACATTCTGTCTCATATACAATCATTGGTTTCATTTACTGTGTTTGTGTTTTTGACAATGGTATGTTGTGCTTTTATGTGTTTTTATCGAATGATATTTATATTTAATTCTTAACTTCTATATATATTTTCAAAATGTGTAAAGTACCCTTAAAATAAAGACAATTTCCTAAAAGAATTATTCAGTTCAATTGAATAATTTAACAATGTTTTAATGTCTACCAAACCATAGACAAAATGAGGTGTTAGGAGTTTTAGGAGTTTTAGGAGTTTCATACCCGAAGAAGGAGCCTGAGTTGCCTCAAAAGCATATTGTAATATTTTTAGTTAGCCAATAAAAGGTGTCATTTTACTTGACTTCTCACTACATGCAGGATATAAACAAATTTTAAAAGAGTATTTAAATGCTTTGTTTTCTTGCTGTGCACTTAGCCTGCCTATCACATGCTCAGGTGCCCATATGATTTCTGACACCAGATTTATTTTTTTAATGTATGCCTCCAATTGTTATAATTAAGTACGTTTTAAAAATTTATTTTCTATCTCAGACAATCACTACTGATAAAAGTGGTATAGAGTAATATAATTATGTTTCTATAGATAATTAAATGCTAGAAATTACATGCTTTTAAAAGCTAAGGTTAGAGATTTGTTGTTATCTTACTCTCACTTCAGTAACATATTTTTTTTTATTACTGTTTGTACCTTTATTTCCAATTGACGCATTCTAAATAAGCACCTACAGTTATAACATAGCTGATGAAGAAACTTTAGGGTATCAATAGTACATGTACACATTTCTATGTTGTTGCTCCTAATACATTCTTTAAAGAAAATGTCAATTTTTGCCATTTTGATGCTTATGCCATTAGTGTTACTTGAGTCTCATCTCATGTTTGTAGGCAGCCTTTGCCCCCCTCACATTAACCAGTGTTTTACTCTGCATGTCCTTTCCTCACACACCACATTTTCTGTCCGCATTTTATTTATAACTACAGAGCTTTTTAATTACAGTATAACAACACCTGTTGAAATATTTAATCACTTGGCAAAATCTTTGAAATTGCTTTTAATTGTCTCTACCTAAGGCAGAAGGACAAAATAATGTTCTGTATTTAGAGCTGACCAAATGGTGGCATTAGTCTAGGAGTATAGTGTTTCCAGCTGACCACAGAGGTGAATTGGAGTATAGTTCCTAAGTATGTACTGAATTAACAGATGTAAGATAATTTTTATAAAGTATTTCAAAAATCTGCAAATACAATTTTATACCTTAATAAATTGTAATGTTAGCAGTACAAGCTAGACCTGCCATTTGCCTGCTCAGTCCTTGGAGTTGCAACCACAATATGTTGGGACTCTGGAAATCACAAGCTGTTACTGTGAGATCAACATAGATTGAGTGGGGGGAAGACTCATTACTGTAACACTATGTAACTAATAATGCTGTTGTACAGATATTTGTGGTGCTAGCCTTTCTTGGGAAAGGTAAGGATAATACATGCAGTTGGCTTGCCTCCAGGCATTTTATAATTTCTACTAATGACCAATTAATCTAGACTGCTTACAAGAAGGTAATTTTACAAATAAAAACTAGCAGATGTGAAAAGTTGGATAAAGTTCAGGGGCCAATGCGATAGTGTGACAGTGATTACTGTATTAGTAAATATGTCTTAGCTGTCAAGGGTATACTGACTTGCCACTGATTTCCAACACATGTGCCTACCACAAGGCTTTTTTTATTATTACCACCTTTGGCTATACAAATTATAATGTATAATGTAAAATTTTGGGTTAAAGGAAAATGTATATTGAGCATGCAAAAAGAAGCATAAACTATGTGAAATGCAAAAAATGACATTAAATTAGGTTGGATTAAATACATTTTATTAATCCTTTCGGAAAATTCTGATGCATACAGCAGCAGAAACATTAAAACAAGGCGACAGACTCACAGGACAAATAATACAGCCAATCAATTGATAAATAAATAAAAAATGTATATTGTGCAGAAATTTCACATTGAACTTAAAGAGAGGTAGACCTCAGGTTACGGACATCCGACCTATGACTTACAAATGAGGACGCAGCTGCAACGCATGCACCTCAGTAACTACAAGGTGAGCTCCAGAAGTGGGATGAACCTTGAAATACTTCCTGGATGTGGTTTAAAAGCTTCATTTGCTATATCAGCAAGCTTGGAGGTAACTCAAGGCATGAGCAAGAGAACATAGAAAAAGACGAGAGATGATGCAAGTAATTGTGCCCACATTGGTGGAGATGTCGAGCAGCTATGACCACACCTGTCCAACAGTGGTTTGAAGCCTTTTGGGTAGTGCTGAATTTGTGCCAGAGCTGACTGGAACTCAGCTCCAGTATCTTTGATTGGTGAGTCCTTTGCTCTCCGGGACCCCAAAATCTACATACTGTGTAAACATAAATGTTTATAATGTTAAAAACACAGTTTATTTTACAGATGTTGTTTAAGCTTAATTAAATTAGCCTAGTTTTTTTTTTATTTGCTGATGTAGAAGAAAATAAGTGTGCTGGAACAACAGCCACAAAAATTGACTTATATTATCAGGTTGGTTTAGTTAGAAAGAAGAAAGGGGAAAAAAACCTGCTGATGCAGATGTTGTGGATGTTGACATGGATGTTTAGAAATTAAAGGAACGGGAGCAACTCAATGGGATGAAAATGCAGCAGACAAGATTTACGAGAGTCAAGACTCTAATATGAGTGTGCTGCGCACTGGGCAGTTATTTAACATTACAAGATATGCAAGTGAAATCTGAATGTATGTGTGTAAGTATGCATGTAAACAGAACTAATTTTGTGTATTTGTTAGGTTGACGACATAATTTAATGTTAACAGCCCTCAGCACACCTCCATTTTGTCCATTGGTTTGTCACTATGAGCTCTGGCACCTTGTGATTTACAAGTTAAGCACTGCATTTGGGTAGTCCTAGAGAAGCTGCTATGATATTGATTTTTGTCTGTGTTTCTGTAAGATATTGAGTACACCCTCAAATTTATACCACATCTGTAACAAAAAAAAATACAGCCAAGTCAAAACTAACTAAGCAATAAAGATTTCTTGCTTTTGTTAGTTTTATTAAAGTCTTTCCTTTAAGAATTCAAAGCTCAAAGACTGTGGTGAATCTTGTTTTTATGTTGAATGATGTTTTCTAGAATCATTTACAGTCTCACTTAATGATGGCATATGGTTCTAACCAGTGTATCGTTAATCGATTTGGTCGAATCGTATATTAAAGGGACATGCCGTGCCTCTGTGTCTATCATTTTCGCCGCATTGACTTTGGATATGAAAATGTAGCACGCACCAGCAGCACACAGGTACATGTCTCTCTGTCGTTTGATATATTGGATCTTCATGGAAGCTCTGCCATTAAAGCACACTGTCGTTAGTCTGGACGTTGTTAACAGAGTCATGACTGTAGTTTTATTTTTGGAAGTTTTATACATGCTGTGGACAATGGCCGGCAACTTATCCTAGCCAATACCCCCAAGCCACCAGATGGAGCCATCCCTGCGAAGTGGAGATGCCCCGAATTACAGCAGGGCATCATGGTATTTGAAGTTTTAATGCACAGCCCTGCTGGATAACATCAGGGCTGCCAGGGGACGCTGCAGGAGGCCCAGAGACTTATATTTTCCATACAGCCTGGAAGTACGTCACAGTCATGAGGACGGAAAAAATAAAGTACTTCCGGGCTGAAGAAAAAGAGGAGTTTTCACCTGACCCAGAAGTGCTGGAAAATCACATGGACTGAGGGATCAGAAGCACTACCGGGTCAAGGACTATAAAGGACTATGGGAAACCCCAGCGAGCTGAGCTGAGTTAGGAGGAAAGGTGACAACACGTCTGGGAGTGGAGGATTTATTGTGATTATTGATTGTTTATTATGTAGTGGAGGTGGAGGTGCTTTGTGCACTTTATTATTGTAAAAATAAAATTATTTCGACTTTTATCTGATGTCTGGCGTCTGGTCCGAGGGTTCAAGGGGATGACAGCGCCCCCTATCTGTCACAATGTTTTTTCAACTGTTTATTAATTTGAATGTTACGTGGATGATGTCATCATGGGTCAGATATCAAAAAACTTTTTCCGGAATTCACCAAACTTTTGTAATATTTCTGTGTACTCCATAAACAAAAGATGTCTTGATTTTATCAGTGCTGGATCACATTCTTAAAACAAATATTTTAACACACATATTTTCAGGTTTAATTACTAAGGGATTCTTCTACATTAAGTTAAGGGGAAGAATTCCAAGTTAGTGTAGGAATATGCCACAATTATTTTTCACTATGATTTCTGGTTTGCATTTTCATTTTGGTTCATGGGTTATATTAATTTTTCGTCCCTGAACTTTCCAAGATTATAATTACAATTATAACTTATTATAACTGCTACAACTCTTTTGTTTTGTTCCATCGGCTGATTATTATTTATCTCTTAACACTAGAATCCCTGAAGCCTATGAAAGAACACGTAATCCCAGCCCACCTTAAATTTCTTCACAGCTCTCCATCACCACCTTTTGTTTTATAAATGTGTCGATCAGCACAAGCAGCAAGCAACCTTCTATCCGATTTTACCCCACCCCTTGACATAGCTCACCTAGGGCAAAAAGTTCTCCCAGCTCAAGCCAAAGCTCCTTATCTACGTGTGAGGTACCTGGAGTTGTATAGGGTAAATAATAGAGTATATCGTTATTTGGAATACATGCATTTCATGCATGTTCTGTGTCTACAACGATCTGGTTAAGTGTAGGATGAAAGGAAATATGAGGCAAAAAATGCTGAACACATACCTAAAGCAGAACGTTTTTCCATGTTATACTAATAATGATGTGAAGTGTATAATATGTGAAGACTTTAGTCCAAATATCATATAAACATGTGCATTTTTATTCAAAAATATAACCAAAGTAAAAAAAAAGCATTCCATTTACATGTTGTTGTCAATGAGTTATAAACCCCGGCTCAAATGTCAATCGACAGAAAGCTCATACATATTCTTGGATGGTGCAGAGGTAAGAACTGCTGCCTCATAACCAAAAGGTTGTTGGTTCGAGTCTCAGCACTACACTTTTTGAGTAGTGAGCTGCTATTATTATTATTAAAAAATAAAAATAATATGCATTTCATTTGAGTCTGCAACACCCGGTGTAAATTTTGACTACTTTTAAAAGTTAACGCTTTTTTTTTACTATTCAGTTTTATTCTCTTAGTGACGTTCATGTGGTACAACGAACTTGCCTCTTCCTCTCTCAGTTGATAGCATTTATCTCCATTCTTTTCACAAGAAGAGCGATGACCACAGTTGGTATTGTGCTTGATTCTGCTCAGAACTATTTGTTGTACCAGCAATCAAAGATACAATGTCCCATGACCACTATCAGACGGGACAAAGGCAGAACTTTCACTGGCTAATAAGACTGCTGCACTGCAGCACAACTGTGCTTGGTGCCATAAAGTAAAATGGGACTTCCACCTGCAGCTATAGTCACTTTATTACGCAAGCAATTTGCCACGCTAGTGTTTAGATCTGGCAGTACGTATTTCTGCTGCTGCGTGGAAGATCTAAGACTTGAACAGTCTTACCTGAATACAGTCTACAGATTGGACTTTTCTAAACCTGGAATTTTATTGTATTTTAATTTGATTTCACTGCTCTGGACTTAAGTCATCAACATAAAAACAAGCCCTTCTGGCCCTCCACAATACTTACTCTAAATATACATCTGGCCGTCTCCTTCCTACTTTGTTTTACTTTTTTGGACTCAGCTTTGTTTTAAATAGTATTTTCAGACTTTATATAGTACCTTCAGACTCAGACATTTATATAAACAGTGGAATGATCAAATATGCAGCTAAACACAAAGACCCGGCTTCTTCCTCAGACTTCCGTGAATTGCATTGTTAATGGAACTGTCCAGTGTCCACACTACAATTCAGTGGGGCTCCCATTGCAGTTCTGCTTGTGTCTGAAAGGACTGTTGTGGATGCGCATCTTCTGCTAATCCATTCTATTTAAAGACTAAGTATTCATCTGTCTGATCTGTCTTAGTTTGGTCTGTATTATGTCTGTTGATTGTGGTTCTCTTTTATTGCTCTCTTAATGTTAGTCATTTCATTCTTTTTAAAATGTGTCTTTTACTCTTATTTTGTTTATATGTTTGTTTTATCTTAATTGATTTTATTGTGCAGCACTTTGGTTGACATTGCTTGCCTTTTAACTGTGCTATACAAATAAATATGACTTGACTTGAAATAGAAACACACAGACACCTACCCTTTTATTAAGGTGGATATGAATGTATTTTTAACAGAACCTTCAGCCTATAGGACTTTTGAATGAACCCATAGAGTCTACTTGAATAAGACTAAAAACTAAAACTGAACAAGAAACAAGGATCCTGAACATCTCTAGATGATATCCAAGACCCTCATGACTATTTCAATACATCAGATACAATACATGGGAACCAACACATCTAGAGTCCACAGCTTTCTGAATTCTGAAGGGTGGTGAACTAGCTAGGCAACAATATAGGCCTATATCAATGGGAAACATCTTGTTATAAAGTTCGTTTGTGTAGAAGTTACATGCCACACCGTTGTGCTCCACATTTTGTAATGGGCCACATCTGCAGCCACAAAATGGCATCACCCATTACAAAACCAGAGAGTGATAAAATATTTCAAAAAAGAAAATAAAACTTGAGGACATTTAGAAGCAAGAGAAAACAATCTATGCAGGTGGCCAATATGTTCCTAACATGTGGTACTGTCACTAGCTGATAACATACCACACTAACTAAGACTGCAAACTTTGAAGGCTCTGTCTGAAGTGTATGAATTTATTCTGTAAACTTACTTTATCCATCATGTAACAGTAACTGTGTTTGTTTTGTTAGGACTTTGATTCAGGTGTATTTGCAAATGTTTGCATTAATTATGCCTGTGCTTCGTGAAGGAACATGCTGTTAGTGGTGCTATAATGATGAAAACACTCTAATTATCACAGTCGCCTTCGTCCTACATGCAC
The DNA here is from genome assembly GCA_026402145.1 of Polypterus bichir lapradei. Lineage (NCBI taxonomy): Eukaryota > Metazoa > Chordata > Cladistia > Polypteriformes > Polypteridae > Polypterus > Polypterus bichir. Next base: position 70,070,159 of record JANRMT010062813.1, on the reverse strand, counting down.
AGTTTAGTTCTACACATTAATATAAGGAAAACGCCCAGATATTTATTTATTTATGTTTGCTATTTGTCATTACTTCCTCTCTTAATTAAAGATGCATACTCCTTGAAATAAAAGCAGCAAAGAAATAAGAGCAGAATGGTACATTTTATAATGCTTAGTAAAAAAAAATACAATAACATAAAAGATATTGTTTTTTTGACCCAAAGTTACATTGTTCTTTATATGTAATATAGAACTTACATTATCTGATATTATCTTCAAATGCATTATTCAGGAGTATATTGTACATCATACATTTCATTGTACAAAATAAGTTAGAATATCCAGAGTTGTGAGCTTTTCCACATTACATGCTTAATGCTGCATAATAAAGCCATCAGTTGCTGTCTGTGCCACCTGGTGGCTATTTCTAAACTAGATTTTAAACTGCATTTTACCAATGGACATTAACAGTTCTCTACACTATTACAAAGCCCTTTCCCAGGACTGCTATGAGTATAAATTACTCAGCTGTAGTCTGTGCTTAATGATCCCTATTTCTAAAAACTAAGTCATGTAGTTTAAATCATACTAATAATTTTTTTAACCTTTATGGAAAATAAACTATATTTTTGTATATTTCCAGGACTGATCTTCTGAAGGGAAATTCATTAATTAATATTTTGCCAGACTCTACCAGTAGATAATAAATGGTTATAGTGAAAACATGTTAAGCAAACCTAGAAACAAAGGCAACAAAAACATTAAATGCTTCACATTTTCCCTTAGCTGACAATAAAGCAACTGTTTTAAATGAAAGTCTTGGAGTTACAACAACCATTTTCTAGGTACTAGCTTACTCCAAGGAGGTATAATAGTCTTTTGTGCAGATGTGTGGGTAATTAAATATCAGAACTTGGGTTAATACAAAAAAAAAACACACAAAATTAAAATAGATAAATTGAGGGAATTCTGTTTAGAAAGTCAAGAATGTGAGAATTTCATTAAGCTCTTTAGAACAATTTTTTATACCATACAAAAATTTGTTTTTAAGCGTTGGAATATCCTTTAAGCCGCTAATGCCAAAACGTTTCTGTAAGCCAGGAAGAAGAGACATGCTTCACTGAAAAATTCTGAACTTGTGGGGAGAAGGATGGCAATGTAAATCAAATTTATATTAATAGTCAGCAATATAAATAATAAAGATCAAATGGTAATCACAAAAAATGTAAAGATGCTCTGTTGTAATCAAATTTATATTAATGCTCACCAGTATAAATAACGAAGATCAAAGGACAACTCCAAACATCTTGAAGACCTAAAGGCACTAAAATAATAATCTAAAAGAAAACAAAAACAGAATTATCACAGTATATAATAACAATAACTTTCACATCCCACCCAACCCACCTTAGCCCAGGATGAGAATGTGTGATTGTGAAAGATAAGGATGTTGTGTAGAACCGAATAGAAAGATGCACAAATACCACCACCTACCTCCTCCACCTTCTCACCTCAGACAGCACCAAACACCCAGTGATTATGAACAAGAAGGTGAGTGCCACCCGAATAATGAACAACTGCGCTGTTTCTTGCGATTTTGCAATATTGGACCTGGTTGACCAGTTGATTTTTGTCAATGAAAGTTTGATTCAAGCATTTCAAAGATGAAAGCATCTGTGAGAAGATAAAGCTGACTTAGCAGCTTAAAAGTATCTAAATATAATAAAATCTGCTGTACTGGGAAATGAAGAAAGGTCTAGAAGCACAAATATGAGGTAAAAGGTGAAATTAGTAGAACATATACTAGGTAGAGAGTTGGTTGTATAGTAGAACAAATGATCATTTTTGAAATAAAGATATTCATTTAATGAAATAAAAATAGTGAAAAAATGAAATAATACACTAAGAAGAATGGATTAACTTACGTGAAAAATTATACTTTGGTCCAAATGAAATACAGCAAAAATTTTGGAATCCAAATCAAGGTGGCTGCCTTGATGTAGACCAGTCTTTTTTGTTATTGCCAGTCAGTCACACTCACTCACTGTGTGCTTTACTAGCCGGTGATTACGTTCATTTCAGTGGTTTACTGATGGACAGCAGTGCTAATACACATTAAGAGTGAGCAAATGTTGACGTGTATGATACCTCCGTTTTGCTTATTGCTCTAAGTGTGTGCAATGCTGTATTGTAATTGCATAAACTAATCCGAGCCAAGACTGAATCTTATTAAGAAAAGTATGATTTTTGTAAAACATTACCAAAATAAGGATGATATGGTAGTTCAGTGGCAAGCACTGCTGACCTGGAGCACCAAGAAACAGAGTGGGTCTCTCTAGAGATTTTATGTCCCCCATGTGTCTACTTCATTTTGCTTCTTCATCCCAATGACACATGTGCTGGGATAAATATTGACTCTGAACTGGCCGGGTATGAGTGAGTGTTGGTGTGCACATGAGTGTGTATGGTTGATCTCCATTCGAAGTTGTTTCCTTACTTGTACCTGACACCAGGGCTGTCTTAACACATGGGCAGTAAGCTGGGCAGTTAACCGGGGGCCCCACAAGCATATGGGCCCCATGCTAATCTATGTATGTTGTGACTTGCTGAGTGGTTGTGTAGGTAGGGGTCCTAGTGCACTGCCTTGCCCGGGGGCCTATAATGCTGTTAAGACAGCCCTGTCTGACACTGTAATGACAGGCCTTAAATTAGGTTAATGGATGGATGGGAGGATACTATAAACTGTCTTTCTGCATTGATGATTGTGATACGTTGTTCAAGATGTTTGTACTATTTATGTTTTCACTTTGTTTCTAAATCCAATTTGTTGTACATTATAAAAGGGATTAGTGTATTGCATGCTCAAAATAAATACCAACAACTACAGAAACTGGTCATCTGAAATGTTTGGTAACAAATGTCAGTTTCTGAATCTAACATAGGGGAGGAAGATCTTGATCCTGGATTTAAATATCCTGGTAATTATTAGGATAATAATTGTACTTCCTCTGGTCCCTCTGATCTGTTACAGAATCTTGGTGTTCATTTATTACTGATTACGCCATGGAAACACAGTTCATCTTTGCAAAGTGTAAGCAACGGGTCTTCCTTCTACTTTTTTGATTTAGCACTGAACACACACTCACAGCTACATGCCCCACAGGCTTTGTAAATCCATGAAACAGTGCTCTGTTGAAAAAAATTTGGAGCACTTGTTGTAAAACAAGTCATGATTTACTTTATCAGTATAATTGTAACCTTTTGCTCATTTACAGAGAAAACAAACGCAACAGGATCCTTACTTGCATTACAAAAGATCACAGATCCATAACTTATTTCCAAAACTGTTTACTATGTAAATTAGCTGGGCTGAATTTCCATGCTCAGAAGCAAAACACCATCCAGGGATCACAGCTTTCTGTTGTTTCATTTTATTTTGTGTAGCACTCGTGTTCAGTGAAACAAAACATTTTTGAAAAGGCCAGCTCTCCGAGGGAAACTACACTAGTACACATTTGTTTAGAGAGTGAAAGGGACTCATCCAGAAAGAAGATGGATTTGAATGTAATATTCAAGAATGCTATTTAAAAAGTTGGCCTGGATGTAAATTTCAAAAGCTCAAGTTCGTAGCATTTACAGCCATCTCTCTGCACAGTGGCTATTGTTGATCCAAATTTGCATTAAGTGCAAATTTCACAAAATTAATAACCTCTTCCATTTTCATTTCAAGTATACATGTGTATACAATACATATACATGAACCCATCTGCTTTGTTCTGCGGTTTTGAATTTCAGTCTTTATAAATTCAAATGCAGGCACAGAGAAGTTCTGTGTTGTTGTTATTTTTGCATATTTGTAGATCCAAAGCTATGCACTGCTGCGTTGCCAACCTTGTTACACAGAGTTAAACAGCAGCTCGGGCGTGAAATGTAATGAAAAGGACAGCCATCATCATTTCAGTTGTGTAGCACACAACCAATGCCTGAGCAATTTTTGATGTTATTGTCAAAATTGTAATGCTAGCGTGATTTATTGCACATGTAACTGGAAACCAAACAGAGATGCTCATTTCCAAGTCATATTTAGTGAACTGCAATAATATTCAGTATACAAAAAGCATCCAGCATTATTTTTATATTTATCATCTTCATCATCATCATCACCATCTTTTTCTGGTGAGGAAGCTTTCTCCACAGATATTTGTTCACATTTTTACAAAACTGTTAAGAGCAAAACCTCAATTTTCTTTACATATAGCACCCTTCCAGGGAGGTTTTACTTAAAGCGCTATACAGATCAACTAACGCAAAAAAAAAATCAGCCAGTAGTAAAAGTAGAAAGCTGTCAAATGGAGACATTAACATGAACAATTGGAATATCTGAGCAGTAATTCACAAAGAAAGTTCAGTAATTTGACACCAAATAAAGAGCTTTCTTTGCTTTCTAACAAATATTGCTATGAATTTATTCATAAGAATAGATTGCAGTTTCTGGACCTCGTGATTCTTCTCTCTTATTTTTTATATCGTCTATTATTAAAACAGACACTTGATGATTAGCACACAGGCATGAATGAAGCTGAATTAGGCCCTTCTCTTTAGGACACCATGTTATTTATACGGGACACCTGCTGTTTATTAATTGCCATTTTAAAAGGCAACTCACTGGAAACGTTTAAGGGAAGAAACTGTTTGATAGAATATGCTTTCTGAAAATTTAAAGACAATTAATAAAGATTACAAATAAAGTCTAAACATGTAACAACCCCTTCATTTTCATTAACTGCTTGTTCTAGTTAGGACATTAGGACAACAACAAAGGTTCTCAAACATTTTGAAATCCTAAGAAAGTTTAATCTCACACTGCGGCTTGGAAGTTTCCAGTTTTTTTGGAGGTTGGCTGTTATACTTTTCTTTGATTGACACTTAAGGCATTTCTGAAAACTACACCCTAGAAGGAGTATATCGTCATCTTATTGTCATCAGATTCAGGGCTCCAGTCATTGTTTCCTCTTCACCCCTACCATTGTCAAACACCAAGATTTATTCATCATTTACTTGATTATTTAGCTGTTTTTATGTAGAACTCAATCACTCTGATTTGTTTAGTTTGTTTGTCCTCTCCTATGTTAATGTGTTATGGTCACATAACGTAGGTGAGTGTCCAGAAGAACAATATTAAAGAGAAAATTAATCAAAGTGTGGAGTGTGATGATAATGTAAAAAAGAATGGTAATCCTGTAAATGGCAGTACAGCACACAATAGATAAACAATATACTGTATATGGAAGAAACGTTAGCAGTGTTGCAGTTTCCACCAGTACCTGCTTAGTATAGCATGTAGTTGCATTGTTTATGTAATGGTTTAGAATTGTAATAAGGTTTACTTAAAGACCCCAAAGTTTGTTCTTACTTAATTAAACAAACAACACATGGTACCAGAAGTGGACCTGGAAAGTGTTTCCAGAAGATCGCTTTGACGAATGGTTTTGGAGTGTTTGTAAGATGCCATGGAGAGGAATGAAAGTTGAGCTGAAGACACTGATACAGAAGTACAAGTAATAGTATCTGTAAGTCAACATGGACAATGCGAAGCTGCCTAAACTTGTGAATTGGATGGGAAATGTAGATAGAGAATGGTGTATTTTCAAACAGCGTTTCATGTTGTACATGCAAGCCTTTGGCCTAGACAGCAAACAAGATGCATGGAAGTGATTGAGGTATTCAATAGATTTGTGTTTGGACAAGTAGATGATAAAGAAAAATTTGACAGTTATCGAGAAAGTCAATAAGCACTGTTCGCCAAGAAAGAATGAAACCTACGAGAGACATGTCTTTCACACTCATACTCAACGGTAGGGTGAGACTTCTTAATGAACCTTAAATTAAAGGCTAGTTCATGTAATTTTGGGGAATTACAAGACTCCATGATTAGGGATCAAATAGTATATGGCATTCAAAATGAAAAATTGAAAGGATTGCTGAGAGAGACTGTCCTAACAATGGCAGTTAATATATGCCTCATAAATGAGATTGTACAGCAGCACATGAAAACATTCTGTGAAAACTCAAAAGCAGGTGAAGTAACAGGAACAGTGGTGGCCACGGTGTTTGAGAAAGGGAATGTTAGGAAAAGAAGTTCTAATAAAGTAAAACAGAAACAAGAGGAAAGAAAATTTGATTGTAAAAGGTGTGAAAAGCAGCATGCTCCGAAACAGTGTCCTGCCTTTGAAAGCAATGTGCAAAGTGTAAAAGACTGAATCATTTTGCTAAGCAATATTTTACTAAGCACAAGCACAAAACAAGGAGCGTGTGCAGTTTGTGCAAGATGCTGATTCAGATGATGACTTCTTTGTGGGCATATTAACTCCTGACAATGTCGAGAAGCTGCACGATAGTGTACTGTACGTTCATTGGAAAGTGCTAAGTGGATAGTGCCAGTGGAAATACATGGGACCGTAATTAACATTAAGTTGGACTCTGGCGTAAATGTTAATTTAATTAGTGAAACGGATATTGAAGCCTTGAATGTTAAGCAAAATATTAAGATGGGAGGTGTTAATCTTAAAGCATACAGTATAATTGTGAATTTCCCCTTGGGATTAATAAAGTATCTATCTATCTATCTATCTAATGGGCAATCCATTGAGAATATGTGAAAGCCTACTGTACGGTTTGTTGTAGTTCCCAGTGGACATGATTTACTTTTGGGTGACAAAGCTTGTGAGGATTTGAACCTTGTGAAGAGAGTGTATCGAATTGGCAGGCATAACACACAGAATATTAGTGTGGACAACATTGTGCAGCAATTTCAGGATGTTTTTAAAGGGTTTGGTGTTCTTCCTTTTGCTTACCAAATTAAGCTGAAGGAAGATGTACAGCCAGTGGTTCATGCACCAAGAAGAGTTCTGACACTACTTAAAATTCGCTTAAAGCAGGAGGATCATAGAATGACAGCACTAGGAGTCATTAGGAAAGTAGAAGAGCCTACAGAGTGGTAAACTCAATGGTGTGTGTCAAAAATGCAAATGGAGATTTACATGTGTATATGGATCCCAAAGATTTAAATGTAAACATAAAAAGTAAACATTACCAAATAACCACAATTGAAGAAATAATAGGTGATATGGCAAGTGCAAAGTTTTTTAGAAAGCTTGATACATCTCATGGATTTTGGCAGTTGAAGTTGCATAAGATTCAAAACTAGGTGTATTTAATACACCTTTTGGTCGGTACATGTTCTTAAGGTTGCCACTTGGTATTTCGTCAATGTCCGAGATATTTTATTGCGCTATGGAGCACATTATTGATGGTGTTTGTGTTTAAATAGATGATATTGTATTATTGGGACCAGCAATTGAACAACACAATGAAAGGCTTACCAGAGTACTGCAGAGCATACAAAGGTAAATGCCAGTTTGGTTTTAAAGAAATTATATTTCTGGGTGATAAACAGACACAAGATGGTGTGCAACCTGATACAGGTAAAGTAAATACGATTCTTAATATGCCTAGACTTCTGGATAAAATAGCAGTACTATGAGTACTGGGAATAGTTAATTTCGTTGTAAAATTCATACCAAACTTGTCTTTGAAAACTGTGTATCTGTTATGCAATGCAAATGAGTTTAAATGGACTGATAAGCATGAAAATGAATGGCATAACTTGAAGACTATTCTAACCACAGAACCAGTTTTAACTTTATTTGATCCTACAAAGCGGACAAAGATATGCATCTAATACTTGGTGCATTTCCTTTATAGGCTGATGGTGCAAATTGGAAGCCAATGGCATAAGTGTCAAGGACAATGTCTCTAGCTAAGTGTCGCTAAGCACGTGATGATGAGAAAGAGTGTCTTGGTCTCATGTTTTGTACGGAGCAGTTCCACGAATGTCTCCACGAATACAGAGATTAATGATGAAGCTTCAGCGCTATCTTTCTGAGCTGATTTATACTCTAGACTAGTATATTGTATTACCTGATGCTCTGTGACGTGCATCAATGCAACAAAAGGAAAGTTCTACAGAAACTAATGTTGAGTTTCATGTTAACTTAATACTGGAAAATCTTCCGGCATCAGACAGTAAATCCAAACAGATCATAACAGAAACAAAAAAGATGAAGAGTTACAAAAGGTAATTTAACATTTGAATAATGGTTGACCTAAAGGTTCTTGCAAACAATATTTTAACATCAAAAGTGAACTGCATATTGTGAATGGATTGTTGTTAAAGCAAAGTAGAATTGTTATTCATCAGTCTTTAAGGCAAGATATGCTTAAGAGAATACATGAAGGTCATTTAGGGACAGAAAAATGTAAAAGAAGGACCTGAGCTGCAGTTTATTGGCCTGGAATGAATGCTAAAATTGATCAAATGTTTTCTAGCTGTGAGACCTGCTCCATGTATCAGAGTGGACAAACAAAAGAACCAATGATCATTACTGATTTACCTGAGGAACCTTGGCAGAAAGTTGGAACTGATTTGCTTCATCTAGATGGTAAGAAATGCTTCTTAGTAATAGACAACTTGTCAAATTATCCAGAGATAGCATTACCATCTAATTTATCTGCTACTTGTGTAATCACACACGTGAAGTGTATCTTTGCAAGGTATGGGATACCACAAATAGTACTTAGTGACAATGGACCTTTTTTTAAATGTGAAGAGTTTCAAAAATTTTCATCGGACTAACTTTCAACATAGAACTTCAAGTTCTCTGCACAGGCTCTGTCAAATGGCAAAGCAGAGAAAGGAGTTCATATTGTTAAGCGGGTAGTGAAAAACGCAAAAAACAACAATTCAGGTCTTTATTTACCTTTGTTAAGTTACAAATCCTCCCCTTCAGAAAATGGAATTTCACCAGCTGAGATATTAACGTGTCGATAATTACACATTACACTACCATATACTTTTAAGTCAAAAGAACTTGGATGGAAGAAAAAAACAGGATGTTTGAGAAATAGACAAAGGAGAAATTATGATAAAATAGCCAAGCCATTAAAACCTTTAATAAAAGATGATATAGTAAGAATTCAAGGGTTAAATACATGGAATCAAACACATAGAGTTCTAGAAGAAATAGGCCTGTGTTTTTTTAGAATTCAAAAAGAGGATGGACATATTCTGAGAAGGAGACAGAAAAGTCTTCTGAAAATAAAAGAGCCATAGCAAGAACAGAGTAGTGAAGAAGTTGTGACTGTAACAGCTCAGCCTAAATCAGCAGCTGAGACAGATGATGCTAGTACAGTTGAGCAAGCATAATTACCAGTACTAGATAGATAGATAGATAGATAGATAGATAGATAGATAGATAGATACTTTATTAATCCCAAGGGGAAATTCACATACTCCAGCAGCAGCATACTGATAAAAAACAATATTAAATTAAAGAGTGATAAAAATTCAGGTAAAACAGACAATAACTTTGTATAATGTTAATGTTTACCCCCTGGGTGGAATTGAAGAGTCACATAGTATCTGGGAGGAACGATCTCCTCAGTCTGTCAGTGGAGCAGGACAATGACAACAGTCTGTTGCTGAAGCTGCTTCTCTGTCTGGAGATGATACTATTCAGTGGATGCAGTGCATTCTCCATGACTGACAGGAGCCTGCACAGCGCCCATCGCTCTGCCACGGATGTCAAACTGTCCAGCTCCGTGCCTACAATAGAGCCTACCTTCCTCACCAGTTTGACCAGGCATGAGGCGTCCTTCTTCTTTATGCTCCCTCCCCAGCATACCACCGCGTAGAAGAGGGCACTCGCCACAACCATCTGATAGAACATCTGCAGCATCTTATAGCAGATGTTGAAGGACCCCAGCCTTCTAAGGAAATATAGTTGGCTCTGTCCTCTCTTGCACAGAGCATCAGTATTGGCAGTCCAGTCCAGTTTATCATCCAGCTGCACTCCCAGGTATTTATAGGTCTGCACCCTCTGCACAGAGTTGCCTCTGATAATCACGGGGTCCAAGAGGGGCCTGGGCCTCCTAAAATCCACCACCAGCTTCTTGGTGATCTAAGAAGATCTACTCAAATTGTGAAAGTACCTGAAAGACTAAATTTGTTAAAAAAATGTTAAAAATTTAAAAACTTGTATATAAAATGTAAGTAATTTAAATGTCTATCAACAGGAAGTGCTCAGATTTATTTAATACAGTATGTTATGGAGTATATTTGTTTATTTGAAAGGAAAGCAGATGTGGTGATGTACATATTAATGGTAATCGGTTAAAAGGACATTAGAGTACACATTAGGGAAACTATATGCTGTATATAGAAGAAGTGTTAGCAGTGTTGCAGTTGCCGCCAGTACGTGCTTAGAGTAGTATATAGTTGCAATGTTTCTGTAATGGTTTAGAATTGTAATAAAGTTCACTTAAAGAACCCACAATTTGTTCTTATTTAAGTAAACAAACGACACATGGAGAAAGCAAAAATCAAAGTCTAACAAAGAGCAAGGGATCTGACTATCAGGAAAGACAGAAGAAGAATCCAACAACCAAATCCAAAATACAAAGCCAGCAAGAAAGATAGAAAGAAAAGTAAAGATTTTATGTTGCCTTCCATTTAGATCGGGAAATTACAATTTCTGAGATTGTAGTTTCTAATTTTCAACTTAAACATCCAATCAAGTTGAATTTCCTGTTTAGAAACTCATGGTTGGTCTGTGAAGTCTGAGTTTGTTCAACATCGGATTATGACGTCAATCCAAAATGGTAACATACAGTAGCACTAGAAAAAGCTGTAATGTTATGCTGTTTATTAGTACTTCTGTCTATTTAAATCTGTTGTGCACACAGTACTGTCCAACTTCTGTCTGTGGATGCGTTCCTACTGTGATTGGTTGTAATGTGTTGTTATCAACTGGTATTTATTCCGAAAAATCAAGCATAACAAAGATTTTCCTGGAGGCATCCACATTGGTTTTCCTAATGTTTTACTGTAACGCAGTCAACTCTTGGGTGATGTCATTCCCAGCTCTGACATCCAACTTCCAAGGTAAATGAAATGCAGCATTACCTTCCGCTCTTTTAATAAAGAAGGCAAAAAATATGTAAAGGGATCCAAAGTTTGGATGTTTCACAGCACTTCACTGCCATTTTATATGGGCAGGATGCAATGGTACAGTAAGTCATGACCCCTGCCTCACATGACTCACATTGTGACTGTGACCTTAGAGAGATTCTCATAAAAATTGTGGTGACTATTCAAAAACAGAGCACAAACTGGCGTTGCCAAAATAAAGATACAAAATATAAAAATTCAGATTTGAGTATCAGTAGGCTTTGTGCCCTAGGAACCAAGTTCCCTTAACGATTCAATAACATTTCAGTAATTATTTACCGCTCTGATGCTGAGCTTTCTGATAATAAAATAGATCGTTATGATAGCACTTGAGGAAAAGAATTCATAATAAATTGCAGAATTACAGTATTTGTTATAATTGTGTATCACTTTCTCTTGTACAATTTGGCTCAGAAATTAATCAGCACATCGTCATCTCATAACAGGCTTAAGTTTCGAGTTTAGTATTTTTCCGTCCAGCCATTTTAGCTCTAGACAGTCCTTAAGAAACTGTGACACACAGACACATTCACACAAACACAGACACAAACCTATCATCAGGGGACCCTAAAACATTGTAATCTGTCGAAAAGTTGAAATTTTTGACAAATCTAAACCTTTCACTCCTCTGCCATAGATGATAGGTTATGGTAGGTGGGTTTGGGGTGCGCAAAACAATAAACACACAAACAAATATAAATTGTCCAAACAAGATTCTGACCATACAACTCAAATTTGTTACATTATGGTCATCTGCTTGTATCATTAACTATTTTTTTTTGCATACTCTTTGTTCTTGCTAGCTGTGATCCATCCTACAATTGGTTTGTTCTACCTTTGAGTAAACTAATTTCATTTAAATTATTGATTATCCTATTAATAATATCAAAGCCCACCTGAGCTTACCTCTCCTTTGTTGTCTGAAGGACATAAGTAATATTGATTAATTTTTAATATTGATTAAAAAGAATATAAACAAAAACTGATAATATATGATTGCAAAAAAACAGATAGCAAAAACGGCATAGATAATATAAAATTAACAGCCTCCACCCCAGAACACAGTGTATAGAACATATAACAAGAAGCTCAAAAAAGGCAAGGTTACTAAGTTTAAAGTACCTCTCAATGTTAAAAAATGAGCAGATGCTGCATATCAGTTTAGAAGAGACAGAAAAAGTAAATTAAGACAAACTATAGAATGTATAAGTGCAGCCTCCTGACAGGAAATGTGCACGTGTCACTGAGAGATAGTGCAGCTTCTAAAGAGGCTTCTAGGGAGGCTGGCCTCCTCAGGACATTGCTTCATTCATCTTGTAATCATTTTGATGGTACTTTAATGTTTTTGTTTTTCATAATAATTAAACTTTAAATTTTTATTATATTGATCTTAAGTTGTGTTCACCCACACAAAATCTCAGAACTGGCGGCACCAAGCACATTTGCATATTGTCATGTACATCAGGTCATAGATCGAGACCCCAAGTTTGAGATCCACTAGCATAACATTTCAAGTTTTTTGGAAGGAAGCATAGCCTTTAATTTAAGGTTCATAGATGCTACCAAAGGTAAAAAGGTTTTTTTTAAGTACCTGACAATGAATGATGAAGATACGTCTGTTTAGTTGGATTAGATTTGAAAGAGGAGAGTCAGAACCTTGTTGGTTGGAGTTCGGCAGCAGTGAATAAGAGTTGTGATTTAACTGCTGAACTGAGGAGTTTGAGTGCTCATTGGGTACTGCAGGATGTGCCATGTTGTAGATTCAGAATAGGCAATGAGCTCTCTCCACGTTATAAAAGAAATGTGAGATTATAGAGCAAGAGAAGGTCACAATTTAAAATACGTACACATCGAGAACTGTTAGTCATCAAAGTTAAATTCATTTCACTTTATATTATTAAACTCATGGAATCTACTGTAAAGTATATTACACTGGCAGGAGTTCATTTCTTTTTAATGTGTTTTTCCTACAGTGGTCTTTGTTGTATTATTCTACTATCGGAATTCTGCTAGTCTCAGGATTTTTTAATGCATCTTAATGAAATTGTCTGCTTTCCAATGTGAAAGGCACATTATCAAATGTAGAGTGAGTAACTAAATAATTCTGTGGTACAAAATGCAATTACGAACTCTCTGACAACTTTTTGACATTTGTCAGTGGTAATGTGATTGTAGGGTACAATATCATCAAATTCCATGTCATCTCCTGCACTGACGAACGCAAATGTTACTTACTGAGAAAACAATCCTTACTGTCTTGCCCGTACTGAGATGAATGCATTAGTGCTGGTATAAGTTTATGGCATCAGAGAAAATTTTGAGATTACCTCCATCACAGTTCTATAAAGAGCATGCACATTGAAGAAAAAGTAAATTAACATAGATATAATTAGGTAAAAAAAAAACAATTGCCAGTTTGTATTCTTAAGTTCAAAAGCTGCAGTGGAGCCATTGTACTGTACAGTATTGTCTGAGGACTTCTGAATCACATGCAGTGAATAGCCTGTTTATTACGAGCTCTGTGATATGAAGATTTGACAGGCTCATCGCTTAGAAAACTGCCAGCAGAAACATGATGAGTTTCTTGAAAAAGCAGAAATGTACTGCACAGTGCTGGCAAACAGAAAATTGCATTTTGTTCTAAATGTTATTTTTAGTTTCATATAAAAATGCTGCCTAAAATTTCAGAAAGTCAGAAAAATATCATTTAATTTCACTGTTCAATTGACATTGGTGCTGAAGAGTTAGCTAAGTGTTGTCTATATAATTCCATTTTCCCCTAATAAAATAGGGGTGTTTCCAGATGAAAACATGTAGTGCAATAGGGAGTTGTTAACTATTTAAATGGCAGAGATATAGTTAACCATATCAGTTCATGAAGACATTAAAAATAAATCTGATGATGGCACTATAACGGGTAATCTTGCCTCACTACTCTAGGGACATGGGTCGAGTGTTCTCACATTGCTATTAGGTTCATTTGCAAAGCAGCATTGCCTCCTTATGAGAAAGTGTGAGTGTGTGTGAGTTTCCCACTCGATGCATTAAGGTCACATTCTTTAGGAATAGGCTCTAGCTTCCTGAGTTGGAATAAATAGGTTAATATTATTATTACTTATTATTTGGCTGATGCCTTTACCCAAGGCGACTTACAATTTTAGAGGAATACAATTGGTTACATTTCTATAGAGCAGAGGCAGATGAAGTAATACACAGTGTCAGTAGTGGGATTTGAACTCATTTATAGGTGAAAATTCTACTACAGATAAATTAGGGTTTTGAAGAAAGGTTGAATCATTCTGCGTTCTATTCAAATCCCAGACATGTGAAAGTTAGGTTAACAAGAGACTTTTATTTGGTCTAGTATGAGTGAGTGTGGGTATGTGAATGAGTTTGTCCTGTGATGCACTGGCACTCTGGAATGTTGGTAAGGTCCTGGCATGTGCCCATTCTACCTGGAAAGGCTCTAGCTCTCCATAACCCTAAAGTTGGATTAAGCCACTCCGGATAGAAAAATAGAAGGAAATGGCCATTATTTAAGTTCAGTGTATGAAAGAATGTGCATACCGTTCAACTAAACACTGATTTATATCTTTCCTTCAGAATGATGATTTCATTTTAGATATTGTTCATGTGAACAGCCACTCACGTTTTCTGTTATGTCTATACTGTATTTTGTGATTTAATTGAAAATATTTTAAACAGCAAATAAAAACAAGAATGATTCTTTATTATTCTTACCTGACACTGCACTGCTAATGCTGCAAAATAAAACATTGATGAGGACTAATTTAACTGACTTGGGATTCTTTAAATTGGTGGGGGTTCCATTTTCTTGCTTAGGAATTCTATTTTCATGTTCTGGTAAGCAAACACATAGCAATTTTAAGGTGCTAAAGCTCCTTAATACTGTATAATTGGCAAAATGAATATGGCTTTCCTCTGTGACAATATATTTACACTTTCACTGGCACAGAGCTTCGACCGCTAACTTATGGCACCAATCGTCACTCAGACAATCTAACATACTGTATGTAAGTCGAAGTCAGTTACAGCATAGTAGGGCTATGTCAGCATGGCAGCAGGATTTGGAGTAACCAGGAGAAGGATGTAATATCAGAAACGAGTCAAAATGGGGAGATCAAGGCTAAAGTGAAGAGCAAGAAAGTCAATGATGTAAGCAAATAGCCTATACACAATCAAACAAAGCACAGAGATTTTTAGAAAGCTGTAGAATTGTTTTGTGGTTTTTTTTTATCTGCAGCACAGTTAGGGAAAGGTTGCCCAAGAAGACCTTCTATATCCATTTGCGCCACAGTACCCAGGTCACGACGTCCAAGGACACTTACATAAAAACCATCACATGTCCTAACTATGGGTGCCCAACAGCATAGTGAATATGTGCAACTGCATGTTAAAGAATAATTCCTATCAAGTAGTAGTAGTAGTAGTATCATTTAACTCACCCCTATGAGTTTCCTCCGCAGGGTGTCTGGGCTTTCTCTTAAAGATAGGGTGAGAAGCTCAGTCATCTGGGAGGGGCTCAGATTAGAGCTCCTCCGCATCGAGAGGAGTCAGATGAGGTGGCTCGGGCATCTGGGAGGAGGCCCCGGGGAAGACCCAGAACACCGCTGGAGGGACTATGTCTACCGGCTGGCCTGGGAATGCCTCGGGATTCCCCCGGAAGAGCTAGAAGAAGTGGCCAGGGAGAGGGAAGTCTCGGCATCTCTGCTCAAGCTGCTGTCCCCGCGACCCGACCTCGGATAAGCAGAAGAGGATGGATGGATGGATGGAAGTAGTAGTAGTAACAGTAGAAGTAGTAGTGTTGCCAAAATACAAAACAAATGTCCTTCTCTGTAAAATTCACTTTGTAAAATCATGTTAAAATTAATAAATTATTAATATAATCCTTCATTATCAGTACTACCACATAGCACATTACATCAGTTAATCATATATTTCTGAACAAATTTCTATAGAACTGCTCTATGAATAATTTCAGCATTGTTTTGGCATCATGTCAATGCCTAACCATTGATTTTAAGTATCATTCCATTTAGGATTTGCATAAGATTTTAAATTCCACTAACAATCTCACTTGATGTGACTACTATAGTTTGCCGTCAGCCATAGGTGTTTTTTTATTATAAGAAATTATAACACTCAGGTAAAATGCTCCTTTAATTAGTCCACCAATCATTGAAACGCAGCAACCCTCTTGTGTAACTTTTTCACTTTTCAAAACAGAGCACAATAGATCATAATTTTAAAACTAAAAAAAGAAGCTTTTTGTTTTAATTACAGTATATGTAATAATGGTTTTAGCCTGAATGATGCTCATTTAGCTTTGTAGTGCTTACTTTATGGAACTTTATCCTTGGGCCTGTCCATGCCTGTCCATGTGTTTGTGTTATGATCAGATCACCCCACTGTATGCTTGTAAATTTATTCTGTAATTGACCCTTATTAATGTACAGCATTGATTCTGATTCTGCTATGTTGTCAGTTCTTACAGTCAGTCCTCTCCCACTATATGTATTATTACTTCATCTTGAACTTGTTCAAAGTTTAGTTCCTTGTAATACAGTATATCATATTTCTCAGTTATCCTGCTCTATACTTCAGCATGTTACATTGAATTGTACTCGTTTTCTTTGATAAGCTCTTTGTGAAGTTGAACTCTGTGACGGGTGCTATATATAAAATAAAGTCTGACTGTCTCATCCATGAATACCTCACATTTAAAGCTAAATCATATTTTGCTACTTATATTCAGAGTATATAGCATTTTTATGAGGACTCTCTGTAATAATAAATTTTATCCTTGACTGCCACTCCATTTTGAAATTGTGCCTATACTTGGGTCCCTGCTAAAAGCATTAATACTTATGATTTGCATTTTTCAGACAAAAGCCACAGATATTACGGAAGGTGTCCGTATCTGATTTTCTCTAAAGCTCTTGATTTTTTTATTCAGACATATTCTGTCACGCTTATAGGGTACAATACATGCTCTGTTTTAATTGAAAACTGATTGTACCAGCAAGCAAATAGGAGAGAATAATGTGAGCAGTGCAGCAGACTATCAGTGTCTTGAGCACCTAAATGCCATTTTATATACTTTATGAACATAGTAGATGTTTTAACTTTATTTCATAAAATCTGTCACTCTGTTTCCGTTTTTGCCTTGAGAACATCAGATCGCCACTAGCTGCTTTTTCTTGTGACATGCAAGTGTGTGTAAGTGTGCAATTAACTTTGTTCTATGCATTTTTCCCTGCCTGAATTTGGTAATCAGACAATAAACAGACATTTTGATCAATATTAATGTATTTAGTGGCACAGAATAAATAATGCCCTAAATATAAGGTCAGTTAATTTTTTTTCTTTATTTTATAACCAGAACTTCTATAACCAAACAGTCAAAATCAAAAAATGGCAACTCACACACACGGTAGAGTTTTGCCTGTTCTAAGCAGTATTAGCAGTACAGTATATTATTGTAATGTGTACAGTGTATAGTGAAATTCTTGCATGTCCGACCAACATCCAAAACCTGCTGCTCTCTGGCACCATTATCAAAAAGAATGCACTAAAATACATAACCTCATCCAAAAGAAAATGAAAATGAGTGCACCTTATTCACTCCTCCTCATTTCTGCTTGTGGAAAAATTCTAGAATAAAGGCTCATGTGAGGGACGTCGTTTTACTAATGGCCCATACCACTGAGCTGTAAAATGCATATATTAGTACAATAACTCAGAAA
>JANRMT010062813.1:70042292-70052332 GCA_026402145.1 Polypterus bichir lapradei | reverse complement strand
AGTGGGCCCTGTCATAGACCTGCACCCCGTCCAGGGCTGTTTCCAAACTTGCACCCAGTGCTGTCAGGATAGGCTCCAGCCCCATGACCCTGATTTGAATTTAGTGGGTTTAAGAATGAGATGAAACAAAATGAATGAAACACTGGGGATGTCACTAGATTAACAAGCCTTTTAACTGCTCACTTCATACGTTTGCTGCTGCACTGCTGAAATCAACAGCACCAATTCACAAACTTTATGAGTTTACTTTTCTATAACCTTTTTTTTTTGTTTTGGCCTTATGTCAACACTGAAATAGCATTTATAACTTAATTTTGAGAATGCTCTCCAAAGTGTGTAAACTTTAAAAAGACCTGTTTTGCATATCAGTGTGGGTGAGGAAAACAGAGCTTTTGAAAATCACTGAGGTACTGTATGAGTGCTATGTGATTAGGCACTGAAATCAGTTTTGTATTGCATATGTAAACCTCTTCTAAAATCTCTGCATCAGCTAAAAGAGTACTACACGTTTAAACACTCAACTGTTTTTCTGTATTTACTTTGCCAGGACTTCTAGTCTTCATTGTCCTAGGCTTTGGCAACCAAATACTGGTCTGTAGCCTTTGAAAGCAGTTGTAATCTCTATATATAATCTTAATTTGGATCTTGATCTTTGTTTGTCCGCTAATGAATTAGAAGAAGAAGCACTAGATGGCAGTAGAGACACAACTAAAACATAGGCATTGCATTAAGAATCTCCTCCAGGCTTATACTACTGAAGACTGTAGTATGCCAGTCACACCTCAAAACACAGACATTCAAACTAAACAAATTGTTGTGCTTTAAATTAACTAAAGAGATCTTCATTTAAATCTTGATCTTTGTTTGTCCGCGAATTCCACACATGCGTAGATCACCTTCCAGTTTAGTACGTTGTTGTTACTCACGGAAGTCAACAATGTGCCGGAATAAGGGGTGGTGGACAGTGTTACGCTGGTTAGCTCCTCAGGTCTGGTTAGAGAATGAGATTGCTGAAGATAAAAGGTACGTGCCTACGTAACATATGAATGAAAGAAAGACAGTGGGTAAAATGAATGACAACGTAACAGCACGTTCCGGAAATTATTATTGTTACGTTGTAGCCAGCGAGTGCTGCGCGTCTCACAGTTGTACCGTGGCTTGCTCACATGTCAGTGAAGTGATCCCTATTTATGCTTTAAAGAGCCTGGATACCTATGTGT
The DNA here is from genome assembly GCA_026402145.1 of Polypterus bichir lapradei. Lineage (NCBI taxonomy): Eukaryota > Metazoa > Chordata > Cladistia > Polypteriformes > Polypteridae > Polypterus > Polypterus bichir. Next base: position 70,051,112 of record JANRMT010062813.1, on the reverse strand, counting down.
CCCCCTTTTATAACCATTGCTCCGTGTATATTGCCTTACTCTTTGGATTGCCACAAAGCAACCTGCGAGATTGGAGAAAGGTTAAGAAGAGATCGTGAGAGGAAACGACAGCGTCGTGAAAACAAGACGGACTGTGAACGGACAGAAGCAGAAATGCTCCTACACCACCACATAATTACAATTCGGACAGAGATTCCGAGTAGGCCGTTCCTATCGAATCAATATCCAAAGGTTTTCTTTTGTAATTTTGTTTCCCTTATAAAAAATCATAATGCTGTGCGACAAAGGGCCCAGTTCACGACTGGCAGGCGGGTTTAAACAGGAAGCCCTTCACAGACAACTTTAACACACGCAACGTAGTTGGGCGCACATGGCTAGTTCATTATATGTCCACACAAAGAAGATGAATTTGTTTTTTCCTCCTTTTTTCAGCATTTTGATTTACTTCAGGTTAGCTAGCTCCTTAACCAAACAGCACTCTTGGCTGCCAAGCCACACATGCTCAATAAAAAGATTTACTTGTATTTGGCATTTCAGTGTAAAAAGTAAAGATTTAGATAAGGAATTCTAAAACAATGTGAAAATGCTTTTGTGGACAGGAGACTTGTTAGTGTTGTCTAAGCCCTTAGTCTACTTATGAAACAACTGGCATGCATGTAAAATGTAAATTACTTGTTTCTCCTTCACAATTTGGCCAAGTTTAGACAAAAAGCATTGCAATGTACTTGTATACATACAAAATAATGCCTGCGTTTTCATATGCAAACGCATTTTATCAATACACAATGACATAACAATACCATTTCTTTGTTGTGTAATAACATTAGGGGAGCAAGAGAAAGAGGAATGAACTTAGCATTCTGATAATATTGACAGTAGTTGGCCCTTAAAAGGACCATTGGTGACTTCATGGTCAAACCCACTGTTTTTTTTTCTTTGGCTGCTTTTGCGGTGCCACACCAATGTTCTGTGGTTCCAAAGGCACCTGGCTGCACATAAATGTCACCCTCACATCACTCACCAGGGTTCAGTTGGACACAACATCTGCCAAATATTCCCCAGGTCTATGAGCTGATCTAAACCATTCGAATGAGGTACTGGGACAGCACATTAGTGGGTACTACTGAGGCTTTAAAGGTCCACTGTCTTGAATTTCTGTGGTGATTCGAAATTGGCAAAGTGTGATTGTTGATGTGTGTGAATGAGTAAGTGGGTCCTGTGATAGATTTAGGTTATTTATTGCCTTACACCCAGTGCTGCCAGGATAGGCTCCAGTTGTCCCTAAGACCCTGATTTGAATTTAGCAGGTTTGAGAATGAGGTGAGGCAAAATGAGATCCAGAGACAACTGAGCTATTGGCTAACAAAATGAACTTGATGGACTGAATGGTCTCACTTCATTTGTTAAACATATTGTATGGTCTAATGATCCTAAAGGAAAACAAATGTTTTGAAATTCTGACTATAGTATTGTATACATTAACTAATTTTGTTCTCCTATTCTTTTAGATCTTTGGATTTTCTTTTCTTTTACTTTAGTAAATTGTTAGGGAATATTCATTACAAGTTTTTGCTAAAATCTCTATTAATTAATTTAACACAAATAATATAACATTATTAATAAATATATAGATAAGCATAGCAAAGGTCATTAAATATTCCATTAAAAAGAAAATGTGATTTGAAATAGCATGCAATACTTATTATGTAGTGATTTTATTTCACAACCTTGTGCCCTGTGTTGGCTGGGATTGGCTCCAGCAGACTCCAGTGACCCTGTGTTAGGATGTAGCCGGTTGGACATTGACTGACTGACTGACTTTATTTCCCAAATTACACAGAATCCATCTAAATAGGACAGTAGGAGTAGGAACTTCCTGGTGAAATGAAAAAAATAGTCAGAATGAAACTGACTTCTGTGTTAAGATGAGTCCATGTGGGAGGTCTTAAAGTAAATTAACTTATTACTGTGAATTGATGTAATCTGCTTGTTTAATTTGCATTGTTTTTGTCACAGTGTTTCTGCACTGTCTGTGTTGTTTAACCTCCTTGGCATTACCACTGACCGACACCCAGGATCAGAATTCTATGTAATTACGGTTACGGTTGTGTCAAATGTGGGGTGACGTGTAATGATCCGCTTTACAGTGTTAGGTCCAAATAACTAGGGACAGTATTCTGTTGCCATCTACCAGATAAAATAATATTATGATCCAAAAAATCATTAATAGTTGTATGTGTTTTGCCACTTTAAAGTAACTCATCAACATTTATGACTGGGGTGGGACCTTCAATCAGAACACAATGGCATGTAAACAAGAAGCTGTGCAGCCAATTTTGAAGCAAACTGAAACTGAATCATTAGTTGAATTAAGCGATAGTGATGAAAATGTGAATTAGCCATCAGACGTTGGCACAGATAGTGATATTGAAGCATACTGCACTTAACTAGCAAACCACCATATGATATGCCTGGTGAATTTGGTCATCTGAAGGTTCATTGTGGTGCAAATAGGTGCATGGCAAAATGGGAAAATGATTGTGATCAACTACAAACACAATAGGGATGTTAGCCTCCTAAGCACTGTTCACAATGTAGCAACTGTCAAGGATTGTGTCAGGGGAAATGTGGAAGTCACTAAGCCTTGCCCTGTGGTAGCCTACAATAACACAAGGGGTGTGTTCACTGTGCAGATCAGGCACTGACATTCTACCCTCTCATGCACAACCAACAGAATAAATATCATAAGAAAAATGAGCAAAGAAACACACATCTACTCTTCCAGGTATAACAATGGGGTGTGAATTGGTGACTGTTTTAGATCATATCATAAGAAGAATGTGTACTAAATCTTCATTAGCACAGCAATGGACACTAGGCATATCCTTCTTACTGTATTTATCTCGACATTTAGGTATTTGCAAACTTCTCATAAATATAATAACATTTTCTCTTGTTGAGAAAAATTCAACATTTTTGCCTCACTTTTTCGAGGTTAACATAATGCTAAGGAGGTTACATTGTGTTAAACTTATAACCACAGACATTTGCACACACATACACATACATATATACCTACAGGATATATATATACTCAGCAAAAAAAGAAACGTCCCCTGACTTTCAACTGTTTTTACTTTCAGTAGACTTAATGTGTAAATATTTGTATGAACACTAAAAGAGTCAACACCATAAGACATAAACTAAAAATGTTTCACAATGTGTCCCTGAATGAAGGGAGGCTCAAAATCAAAAGTACCAGTCAGTATCTGGTGTGGCCACCAGCTGCTTGAAGTACTGCAGTGCATCTCCTCCTCATGGACTGGACCAGATTTGTCAGTTCTTGCTGTGAGATGTTACCCCACTCTTCCACCAAGGCACCTGCAAGTTCCTGGACATTTCTGGGGGGAATGGCCCTAGCCCTCACCCTGCGATCCAACAGGTCCCAGACGTGCTCAATGGGATTGAGATCTGGGCTCTTCGCCGGCCATGGCAGAACACTGACATTGCTGTCATGCAGAAACTCACGCACTTTTTGCCACTCCTGTCTGGTCCAGCGAAGGTGGGTTTGTGCCCATAGGCAGCGTTGTTGCTGGTGATGTCTGGTAAGGACCTGCCTTACAACAGGCCTGCAAGCCCTCAGTCCAGCCTCTCTCAGCCTATTGCGGACAGTCTGAGCACTGATGGAGGGATTGTGTGTTCCTGGTGTGACTCGGGCAGTTGTTGTGGCCATCCTGTACCTGTCACGCAGGTGTGATATTCGGATGTACCGATCCTGTGCAGGTGTTGTTACACGTGGTCTTCCACTGCGAGGATGATCAGCTGTCCTTCCTGTCTCCCTGTAGCGCTGTCTTAGGCGTCTCACAGTGTGGACATGGCAATTTATTGCCCTAGCCACATCAGCAGTCCTCATGCCTCCCTGCAGCATGCCTAATGCACGTTCACGCAGATGAGCAGGGACCCTGGGCATCTTTCTTTGGGTGTTTTTCACAGTCGGTAGACAAGTCTCTTTAGTGTCCTGCGTTTTTAGAACTGTGACCTTAAATGCCTACTTTCTGTAAGCTGTTAAGGTCTTAACGACCATTCCACAGGTGCATGTTAATTAATTGATTATGGTTAATCAGACAAACATGGAAAACAGTATTGAAAAAATCTACAATGAAGATCTGTAAAGTTATTTGGATTTTTAAAACATTATTGTTGAAATACACAGTCCTGAAAAAGGGACGTTTCTTTTTTTGCTGAGTATATATATATATATATATATATATATATATATATATGTATGTATGTATATATAATAGTTGATGATTTCTTAAAAAAAAAACTGTTCTTGTATAATAAAGCAATAATTGACTTTGAATGTAACCTGTTCACTTTTAAGAACTACATAAAAATCACAGATATTTCCCTCATGACCATGTACCAGTATCATTCCCAAGTAGTTTAGGGATTGTGTGGATTTCTTGTATGCTCTTTCTTTCACTGACGCGGATGAAGTAGATGACCATATTTCTTCCAGTTCATGCCACTGGGAAGATGGCTGCATATATCAATAGTCTCTAACCTTTCTGACAGTTGCTAGACTTGAATTTTAATCAGGTATCTTGTGGATGTCAGTATTCCCCAGTCTACTGACCCTATCGTGTTTACACTCAAGTATAACAGACCAAATATCACTCTCTAGATATTTAATTATCATGGCTCACTGGAAAAAAGCTGAAACATTTTCGGAACTAGATGTTTGGAGGTACTGGAATAAAATAAAATTGCAAAGCACTCGTGGAATGCATAAAGCAAAAATGCAGACATTCTTTACATGAATGGGGATTATTATCATTAGTTCTGATAAATTATTGTTTTTCTAGGTCAGTAGTAGACTCAGATCTGCTGGCTTCACCAAGTCAATATAATCTTTTCTGCAAAGACTTAATTTTCAGGGATGAAAACTGACAGGAAGAAATTGTGTCTATAGTATAAAATCTAAAAAGAATCCCATCATGTATACTTCATTTGGTAGTTGGTAAAATGATTTCCTCACTTTGTATTATTGTGTATGACTTAAAAATGATTTTTCGGTTTATTTTCAGTCATGAAATTAGCAAGCCTAAAGTCTAACATCTGAACTGGAGGGGCACCAATGTATTAGGGAGGCCTATGAGTAGGTTAGTCAAGGATTGTTTAAAGTAGGGTATATTGAGGACAGGCCAGGTTTAGAACTGTACATGGAGAAACAAACAATAGTGTAAAAAATGCATAGTATTGTAAATTCTAACCCAATGTTTAAAATGTAAAAGTAAAATGAATAACACACTAAAAATAGCTAAAAAAATGCTAGAAGTATCAAAAATAAAGCAAGTGAGTTGGAGTTGTATGTTGCGGAGCATAACTAATTAATAACAGAAACCTGGCTAAATAACAAAGTTGGGGATGAGTATAACAGAGAGATACACATTTTAGGAAGGATAGATAGAACAGAAATGGGGTGGGGAGTTGCTGTGTATGTCAAACAGAATTTTAATGCAAGTCCTCTTCAGTTCGAAGATTAGTCCCATCTTAGTGAGGACTTAGTGAGGAAAGCATTAGGGAAAGAAGTCTTATTTAAGGAGTGTGTTATAGACCACCCAATTCAGACAGTAATTTCAACGCACATCTTTTTAGTAATATCAAAAAGACAAGTTTACAGGGAGATATTATAGTCATGGGGGACTTTAATTATCCAAGTATTAACTGGGATAACCTTGCAGATAGAGAAGCATTTGAGCTGAGTTTTTAGAAGTAATCAGTGACTGTTTTTTAACACAGTAAGTTAAAGCACTAAGGCAGGGTGAAGCCTGTCTGGATTTAGCATTTTGTAACCCTAATCAAGATAGGATTGAAGGTGTGGAGGTGATTAAACCACTAAGGTCAAGTAACCATAATGTAATACAATTCTCAGTGTTTTGGAAAAACACGGATGCCAAAGCTTAAACTTTTAAGTTTAACTTTAATAGGGCAAATTTTGAGCAGATGAAGCAAAGTCTAAGGAGAATAAAATGGGATAAGCTTTTAAGTGCAGAGATAATTGAGGAGCAGGAGAACAGGTTTAAAAGTATTTTACACGTAATGCAAGACAGGTACAAACTTAAATTTGGAATAAGTAGGAAATTTTAAAAAACTCAGTAGTGGATTAATTAAAGAGTTAAAAAAAAGCTGCAAAGGAAAAAACTGTTTTATAAGGCATATAAGACTAATAACTCGAATGTGAATCGTAGGGTGAATGAGAGCATGAGGGCAATCATTAAGAAGAATATTAAAGATTCTAAAAGACATTTATAAAGGAATATAGCAGATAAGGTGAAAGACGACCCAAAGGAATTGTCTCAGTATTTTAGTAGTAAAAGAACAGTCAAGGATATGAAGTAAAAAATACTGACAGTGAAAAACAGGGTAAGTCAAAATTATGTTAACACTAATGGTACTGCTATGTATATACGTATATACAGTTTATGTGCCACATATAGTACATGTGTTGAACATGATGGTAAACAGGTTGAGACATTCCTGTAAATCATCTTGCACATATGAAGTATGTTCTGTGAATAAATTGTTTCTGCCATTCAAATGTTAACATAATTTTGACTCACCCTGTAGTAGATGCTCTAAACTTGCATTTTTCTGTGGTCTTCACTAGAGAGGAATTGGATAACCTCCCACCTTAAAAATGGGACTACTATGGACGTACCAAGTGATTTAAAAATTGTACTGCTCTGATTAAATAAGCTTAAATCAAACAAATCACCAGGACCAGGTAATATTTACCGAAAGCAATAACATTTTCAAAAATTATATGATAAGGTCCCACATGAGAGGTTGGACATCACAGTAAAAGAAGTGGGAATTCAGGGTGTTGTTTGTAGATGGGTGCAGAATTGGCTCAGACATGGGAACCAGAGGGTGATGGTGCGTGGAAACCTATCAGAACTGGCCGATGATAAGAGTGGTGTTCTACAGGGGTCAGTGCTAGGGCTGTTGCTATTTGTAATAAATATAAATGATTTGAATAGGAATATAAGTAACAAGCTGGTTAACTTTGCAGATGATACCAAGCTAGGTGGATTTGCAAATAATCTAGAATTCATTGAATCATTACAGAGGGACTTGGACAGCATACAGGCTTGGGCAGATTTGTGCCAGATGAAATTTAATGTCAGGAAATGTAAAGTATTACATGTTGTAAGTAAAAATATTCGGTTTGAATACACAATGGGAGTTATAAAAAATTGAAAGTACACCTTATGTCATAGTGTGCTATCAACTTCCAGACAGTATTCAGAAGTCTTTAAGAAGGCTAACAGAATGTTAGGTTATATAGTACAAGTCTAAGGAGGTTATGCTCAACCTTTAGAATGCACTGGTGAGGCCTCATCTTGAGTACTGTGTGCAGTTTTGGACTACGGCCTACAAAAAGGACATAACACCACTAGAAAAGGTCCAGAGAAGAGCGAAAAGGCTGATTCTAAGGCTACAGGCGATGAATTATGAAGAGAGATTATAAAAGCCAAACCTTTACAGTTTACGCTAAAGAAGAATAAGAGGAGACATGATTGAAATGTTTAATAAAATTATGAAGGTAATTAGTACAATGGATTGAGACTGTTATTTTTAAATTTAGCATAAATATTAAGCCTTTCTTTACACAAATAACCATAGACACTTGGAATAATCTACCAAGTAGAGTGGTAGATGGTAGGACTCTAGGGACTTTCAAAACTCGACTTGATGTGTTTTTAACAGAATTAAGTGGATAGGAATGGTTAGCTGAGTTGGGCTGAATGGCCTGTTCTTGTCTAGATTGTTCTAATTGTTCTAAGCATGGCAAAGGCGCTATATAAATAAAATGTATTATTATTATTAATGTTTTAAAGCTCAGGTGTAATTTAAGTATATCATTTAGAGTGAGCAAACCTTTCCCTTACTGTTAATTTGTTGCACTTTTTGTAATTGTTCTTCTTATTATCTGGCTGCTTATATCACAACCAGTATCAGGATTTAATCAAAAATGGTATAAACCAAGGGTTCCCAAAGTGGTCGATATCGACCCCCTGGGGTCGATTTGAACTTTCTAGGGGTCGATAGTTTCAATAAAAAAATTGGGGGGTCAACGACAACAAAAATAGACCCCCTTACTACTGCTATTTGTTTGTTACTTCAAAATATCTATAATTCCAATAGGTACCTAATTAAGAAGTAAAATAATTCAAAAAAACACTTTTTTGATAAAAACACATTACATACCAAACTTGCGAACAAAAAGGTAAAATGTGTCATTAAAAGAGTCACACGTAAGAATGCATGAAAATACATGTAACACAAACATACAGTATCTGTGCATTGTCTTATCGAACGTATCAAAGCAAGTGCGGACATGAAAAACCGTTGCATGTCCGCTCTTGCTTGCGGTGGGACGAGACAACGGATATTCTATATTAGCAGAATCTATCAGTCTTGTACGGTCATGCTTTCATAAAACACTATAAATTGGTTCGTTTGATGTGACATGTACTTATTTGTGATTTGAACTTTGAATATAATTATTTATTGAGGAGCAGTACTACGAAAAAGAAAATTGGAGGACACAGTATATTTATTCGAGTAAGAACAAAAATCTTCTGTTTCAAGTAAGTACATACTTTATTTATTTATTTATTTATTTATTTTTTAATCACAGGGGCTGTCGAAATTGTTTGTTAATAAAAGTTTGTATTTCTTCAGATAATAATATGACTGAACCAAAAAAGAAATGCAGACAGTACAGCTTGGACTATTTGTACTTATTTT
>JANRMT010062813.1:70017866-70042192 GCA_026402145.1 Polypterus bichir lapradei | reverse complement strand
TTAGTGCAGGTTTCGATATTAAATGTTGCACAAGATAATGCCATATTCCGTAGCCATTTTATCTTTTTAAATCATAATTACAAGTGATTAAAATCTGTTATCTAGTGAAATATTTAATATTGAGTACTGTACAAATGTATTAATTTGAGTAAGTAAAGTAAATGACTAGGGGGTCGACGGTTTTAAAAGTTTTTGGTAAAGGGGTCGGCGGCCGAAAAAAGTTTGGGAACTCTTGGTATAAATAATATTCATTTCTGACATAATATAACCTCAAATTTTATCTCCTGTGTTGTCAAAGTGAACAAAGCCAGACTGACACATTACTAGTATGTGCCAGCTTTATTTTACAGTGTGAAAGAATGTCATTAAAAAAAATATATTTGTGTATACAAAAACAAAGTTGGCAAATATTAACATATTTTCTGCATAGTCACAGTAATACTTGATTTTCCACATAACTTTTAAGGATGTTCCAATAAACAGAATATATTAGGTTCAATAACCACAGAGAAAAACGAAGGCGAGAAACTTCTTCAAAATGACAAGTAAGACATGTATATTCTTTGTTACCAATCATGCTTTACTTTTTTATTTCTCATATTTACATTTATGTTAAACATAGGCTTTGTAATAGAGAAACTGACATCCAGTCAAAGCAAGAGTTGAAATGCATTCAAAGGAAAAACATTAAACCACATATTATTCCTGCAGGATGCTGCACAGTTTAAAGTTACATCAAGATAGGCATACAATTGTTGGTGAAAGGTTTATGTTTCATTCAAAATTAAAGATCAGTGAATTTTAAACATATTACAATAAATGTGGAGAAGATGTTTTGATAGTAAAATGACTGGTATTTTGTCCCAAAATTGGAAATACTCATTCGGTATTGTAACATTTGATTTAAATTTGATGAAATGCAGTGCAATGCTTTAGCTGTATTTTATCTTAGACTTACATATCTTTGAACTGAAAAGATAAATAGAACTTTATTTGTCCCTGGGGGGGATTTGGCTTTTTCCGGAAGCTCTATAGATACTGTAGATAGATATACAGTATGCACACACTATAGTCTGAGCCCATACCAGTATGGCTATAAAGAAGTAAAACGTAAACAGACCAGGGTTGTGGGGGGGTGGGTTAGCCTATCCCAGTTAGCATAGGGTAAAAAGTAGGAACAATCCCAGGGCAGGGCTCCAGTCTATCATAGGGTGAACACACACAAACACCAAACACACACTAGGGCCAGTTTAGCATCACCAGTTCACCAAACCTGGATGTCTTTGGACAGTTGAAAACCCAAACAGATACTGGGAGAACATGCAAAATCCATACAGCAAGGACTTGGGATGCAAACCCTGGTCTTCTTACTGTGAAGCAGTAGCACTACCACTGTGCCACCCCGATATTTAAAGTAATAATAAAAAAAAATTTGAATTTGATTGCCTGAGGTGGGCTGGCACCCTGCCCAGGGTTTGTTCCTGCCTTGCGCCCTGTGTTGGCTGGGATTGGCTGCAGCAGAACCCTGTGACCCTGTATTAGAATATAGCGGGTTGGATAATGGATGGATGGATGGAGTTTGATTGCTTCTTTTTATATTCTTTGAAAAAAAAACAAGTTGAGTGTAAAATAAGTTCTACAGAATCAACAGAAGGAGTGTCAAACGTAGTTCCAACAGAGCCGCAAAGACTGCAGGTTTCCCTGCTACCTACTTTCTTCATTATTAACCAATTACTAATGTTAATGGAACATACTATGTTGCCTGAATCGAGCCAAGAGATGACCAGGCTAATTTAAATCCTACCAACAAACATCAGTCTTCATTTTCTCCTTTCATCTACACTACCCAGCATTTTCACCTCTCATGAAAATGGATACTTTTGAAAATACTGTGCAGAGCCATATATTTCTTAAAACGCAGACTCAGCATTGTAATGCGGATAGACGATAAAACAGACTTTCATCACACTCTGATTTGTTTGTGTTAGTTATGTGGCTCTTTACTGATTGGATCCTGCTTATTACTACATCTTATGCCCTGACTGGCCACAACTTCACAGAAGAAAGATGGATATAATTAAGGCAAAGCAGCTGGAACGAAAACGTACTTGTAGCCCTGCAGTTTGTCACCGTGATCTGGAACCTGTTTATAAAAATACTTACTTATATTTTTTATTTAAAGAATTGAAACATTGAACAAGGGCGGCACGGTGGTGCAGTGATAGCGCTGCTGCCTCGCACTTAGGAGACCCAGGTTCGCTTCCCGGGTCCTCCCTGTGTGGAGTTTGCATGTTCTCCCCGTGTCTGCATGGGTTTCCTCCGGGCGCTCCGGTTTCCTCCCACCGTCCAAAGACATGCAGGTTAGGTGGATTGGCGATTCTAAATTGGCCCTAGTGTGTGGGTGTGTTTGTGTATGTCCTGCAGTGGGTTGGCACCCTGCCCGGGATTGGTTCCTGCCTTGTGCTCTGTGTTGGCTGGGATTGGCTCCAGCAGACCACCGTGACCCTGTATTCGGATACAGCGGGTTGGAAAATGGATGGATGGCTGGATGGAACATTGTACAATAAATGTGATATTTACCTTTTTCAAAAGAATAAAAAAAGTATTTAAGGAGAAAATCTGGACCCTCTTCTCAATATTCTCATAATTGAGTGGTTTGGCAAATGGGTGGTGTAACAAGAAACAGACAAGATGCACATTACAAATTGTGGGATACCTGGTGGTAATTTAATAGCTGTTGTGATGGGCTAAGAAAAATAAAACAAGCAGATATTGTCAAATTGGACCACACCAGTGCATTTTCCTTCAAGTGATGCTATCTTCCAATTTTAGTGACTTATATGGAAGTGGTGAGGCTAGAGAGAGAGAGAGAAAGACTCCTTGGTGATATCACTGCTCTTCTTTCAGGTCATTTTTCTTCTGAATTAGGTGTGTCACACCTAATTCCATTCCTTTGTACGCATTAAATCATTCTTCTTAAAAGGCTCACTACCATTACACATTTGACAGTAAATATACAATAATATCCATCCATCCATCCATTATCCAACCCGCTATATTCTAACTACAGGTTCACGGGGGTCTGCTGGAGCCAATCCCAGCCAATAAAAGTCGCAAGGCAGGAAACAAACCCCGGGCAGGGCACCAGCCCACCGCAGGGTACGCACACGCACACACACACACACAAAGCACACACTAGGGACAATTTAGAATCGCCTATGCACCTAACCTGCATGTCTTTGGACTGTCGGAGTAACCGGAGTACCCGGAGGAAACTCACGCAGACACGGGGAAAGCATGCCAACTCCACGCAGGGAGGACCTGGGAAGCAAGCACAGGTCTCCTAACTACGAGGCAACAGCGCTATCCACTGCGCCACCGTGCCGCCCCAATAATATCCAATGTACTGTATACTAAATCAAATGTATCCAGGGAGAAGTACAATGTCTTACTTTCTTCCTTTTTCAATCACATTATCAAACTCTTCTAAGACAGTCTGTAAAAACACTGCTATAATAACACAGGCAGACCTGTGGCTGACTTTGCTGAGAACATCCACTTGAGGAATGCAACGACCAGAAACTCTTTAGCCAGTGTGGAGGGAATGGTTTGTTTTTCTACCACTGCTGACCAGGCCTAGGTTCAATTTCCAGTCAATTCAATATCTATTTGTACTTTTAATATTCTTCCTGTGTACAGTATCTCTACATGCTATTGTCCTATAGTAAGTCATATACTATTTGTCAGCTCTAAACCTGCCCAACATTTGCAAGCATGTTCTGTGAAACTGGTGTTTGGATTTTCCTTTGCAACTACTGCTGCAAAGAAAGTTCCCTTTCATGACAGTCATGATCATAGAAAAAGTAGCTTTAGAAAATGAATGTAAAAAAGTGCATGTAACTTGCCAGCTGGTCAGACTTATTTCCAGTATTTCTGACATCTTGTTTTCAACCAAATTTTCATTTTAAGGTGCTTTATAAAACACGTTAATTGATATTCTAAAGCTTGCTAGATTAAAAGGATGATTGACCCTTTAAGTAGGCATCATTGCACATAGTGAAAACTGGAAGAGATAAAGCAGCAGCCGTTTCATTCTTGTAAGTGAGGTTATTACAATATGTTAAGCATTGCTGGTTTCTATAGTGCTGTACCCAGACTGTAAAAAAGCTGATAATAATCAATGTTGTAGCTCAATAACCACACTGGTTTAATTCACAGCTCCACTTAATCAACTGACTCAACTTATTCATGGACTGTTTTTTCAGTTCAAATGGAGCTCTCCGGCTCGAAGACTCAGAAAGGCATAATGGTATTAGTCAATAGCTGACTCTTGGGACTGTAGAAAAGGCTTTAATATCCCTGTGAGAATATACTGTTCTCCTCAAAAGGAATCAGTTAATCCACTTAAACAGTAATGTTAATTATAAAACTGCTAGTGCGTGTGGCCTCATAGACTGAAGATAAATATAAAACAATGGCTGTCAAATGGTAGTTTTCAAATACATAGTGTCTTGTTTATTCAGTAAAATGTTGAAAAGTGTGGTTTCCGTTTATTTGAATGTCTTCAACATCTGGCTTTCTAAATGTATTCTGCATAAAAAATGAGAACGTTTTTGAATGATAAACAAGCCATTTAATCCCACTCTGCATTACATTTTGTGTACATTTTACTCTAGAACAGTTTGTAGTTGTTATAAACTGTGTAGCTCATTACATTTGCCCAGTGTGAGACAAAGAATATTCAAAAGTAAGTGAGGTGAAGTTTTTGGATTCTTGAGGACTAGTGCTGGTAGGCAAAATTCACCAAAGTGTTTTTGCAGTGAATATGCTGTATTTGCCGTTGACCTTGTTTTCTAAATATTATCCTGAAAATTCACCATGCAGGTGGCTTAGATTTGTTTCCCTAACACCCCATGATGCTTTGCAAGGTCAGTGTGACATAACAGGGAATGGAGCAGCCATTCACAGAACTTTCACACATGCATACTGCAAGTGAACTCCTCCTCACATTTTACATTGATGCTCTATCTGCTTTGAGCATGTGTCACTACCCGATATGTGCTACAGCTGAATTTGCATCCCGCATGCTTTTACAACTCCAAATCAGAAAAAGTTTTGACGGTATGAAAAGTGCAAATTAAAAAATATATATATGTATAGTGATTCTTAAATTTACATTGACTTTTATTTTATTGCAAACAGTATGAATATATTTAATGTTTTGTCTGGTCAACTTCATTTAATTTGTTAATATACATCCATTCTTGCATTTGAGGTCTACAACACATTCCAAAAAAAGGTGGGATGATTTTAAAGATATGGAGATTCTTTCTGCAGCAGTTTCTGTCTGATGATTGCATGCATGCTGTAAATCACTGAAGTCTACATTTACAATTTAGCGTTTTGTTTTGTGTAGAATTTGCCTGAACTGTAGTTGGCTACACTGGATCAATTAACTATTAACATAAGAATTTTCATGTTGTAAAGAGACAAAAGCACAAAATAAAGGGTCTGGGGCACCCGGAGGTAAACACTGTATGTTAAAGTTACATAAAAGGTGTAAAATAAAATGTGTGGCATAGTGCAAAGCTGAGATGTCTTTGAAAAATCAATCAGTCTGTGTTTCCTCTTAAGATGGATTCTAGGAGGAAGAGGTGGGTCCAAGTGTTCTGACTTAGGAAGTGACATCATAGTTAGAGAGATGTCAATCTTCCTTTCTGCCAGAGGGAGAGGAGAGAAGAGAACATTATTACACAGTGGCCTCTTATGTTTTGGCAGTAAATTACACTCACACAAGCCTTTACCTTGTTATCCAAGCACATTTGTGTGACAGTATCCCCCACCAGCCCAGATTAATCGGATCAGGAAACCTGAGCCGTGAGGTCATGGACATGAGACAGCGCATCAGTGTTGGAGTGGAGAAAACCCTGACGATGATGGTCTTTAAACCAGAAAGGTTGTAGGTTAAGAAACCACCTGGTGACAAAAGGGTTCAAATCTTTGTTCAGGGCCATGATCTGTCACAAGAGTGGACTCGTGCACCGGAAGGTAATGCCTGAGTTGGATAATAGCCCATTTATTTGTGAGGGCTTCCCGATCCACTGCCACATACCTCGTCTCCTGATCCAGTAGTTTCCTACTGAAGTACATAATGGGGTATTCAACACCAAAGCATCAGCCCTCAAAATGAAAGGCAATGAAAAATCAGGGGTTATTAATACAAGTGTTGAAGTAAGGGCCTTTTTCAAGTCACAAAATGTTTATCCTTCCTATCACACAAAACCAAATTAGGAGCCCCATTACTTGTCAAATTTGTTAAAGAGGTGGCCCTCTCAGAGAACCAGGATACAAACCAGCGATAATACCCCACCAAACCTAAGAAAGCCTGAATTTACCTCTTTGTTTTCAGACAGGGTAGTTAAATATGGCATTCACTTTTTAACATTGGGGACATACAGTGCCTCCACCCACCAAGTAGCCCAAATATTTCAGCTCAGTCAAACCAAAAGAACATCTTTTTGCATTAATTCCTAGGTTGGCTTTACTAACTGTCAGTAACAGCATACAGTACATTTTATATTTACACAGATTGTTGTAGACATGGAACATTCATGAAATGTATGTATTTCAAATCATGGTATTTCATTATCTATATAAATTTTTACAAACGCATCACAATATAAACACTTCAACACAGACTTGAACTGTGAGGATTACAGCAGTGCGTTGCCTTCATCTGACAGAATTATAGCAAGATGTGTTCTGCTAATCAACACTTTTGCAAAACAAAGTAGGCTATTAGCACAGTGATAAGGAACTATGAGCATCTTGGTGTATGTCAGGAAAATGTAAGGAGGTCGAAAAAAATTGTAAGCTTCAGGGATTCTAGTGTTAAATGCTTAATTTGGAGTAATATGGCAATTTTTCTGAACGTTTCTGAATTGACGTTCCCTGGTTTGTTAGGACTTCTTTTGGGATGCCACCTTGTGCAAACAGCCAAACAAGTTCCATTCCAATAGTTTTAGAGTTAGACACACTCAAGGGGATAGCTGCAGGGTATCAAGGAAGCATAATCCACAATGACTAAAATATACTTGTGGCCTCTAGCAGAGGATTCTAGGGGTCTGACAACCCCTAACCGCTCAAAATGAATATCTATCAGTGGAACCAGAACAAGAGGAGGACAGTCCCACAGGGGAATCTGTTGCAATTGACATGCTGGACAATGAAACGCAAAAGTGACAGACCTCCTCATTGATTCCTGGCCAATAGAAACAGATTTTAATTCTATCCACAGTCTTCTCGATACCTAAGTAGGCACCTAAGAGGTGGGCGTGTGCTAACTCACAAACTTGTCACTGTAAAGTCCTTGGGACTAAAAGCAACTTCCACACTTCACCCTAATGTTCGGATACCCAATATAATAAATCATTCTTAAAGATAAAGTGAGGTCCCGAGGCATGGGATAATACGTGAGTTGGCTGTCTATCAGAACAACTGCATTTAATGCAAACTTCAAGGAATCATCGTTCCATTGTTCTAATTTGAAGGAAGCAGGTGTCTGTCTAAACTGAAAATGTAATTGAGCAATGGGATAACAGGACAACTCAGCGGGGTGAGTTACACCCAGCACTGATGTGTAATCCACCTGGTTTACATCATAGACGGTGACAGCGGATCGTCACTCCCATCCGAATGAGTGGCTACATCAATAATTGGGTGTAAACTCAGTGTAGGAACAACCTGTGATGGATTTTCCAAATCAATGACAAGGCTCAGTGCTTTCTTAGAGGTGGAAATGATACTTCTGCTGTAATTGTCCAACCAGTCCCGGTAGGGCTGCGCATAACAAACACCTGGATCTTTTGTGTGAGCCCTTTATAAGTTATAATACATTGGGTTTCCCCATGGATACAGGTCAGACTGGTCGATCCAGACTCCCATTATCATGGAAGTATATAATGGCGAGCTACAATTGAAACGTTGCTGCCAGAATCAATTAGACTTGACACCTTAAACCTGTTCACAACCACCACCTCATCTCACGGAAAAGACAGATGGTTCTCAAAACAACAATACCTCTCTCCCTTGGGTCTACTGCAGTCCATGATTTCGCTAAAATGGAGACAATAAGGAATGGTGTGGCCAAGTAGTGTAGACGGGTTCTCCTTTGGGCACATTTTGGGTTTATTATCGCACCAGGAAGCCTCCGATGTAGCAGTCTGTCCCTGTTGAGACTTGTGTCACACTGCGCATCTCTCTGCCTTCTCGAATTGAGAGGCAGCGCCGTGTTGCTCGAGGGCTCTGATTAGAACATCCATAGATTTGTATTTTTACCTCCAAACCAGATGGGTGAGATGTTCTAGGAGGGTTTGTATGAGGAAGTCACAGGCCATGAGCTCCATAATGTCTTTAGCGGAGTTGGTCTTGGGCTTTAACCAATGACCCATGCAGCTGCAGATTTCATAGCCCTGAGCGCATGCAGGTTTTTCATGATCTAAGGTCAAAGGTCCACTCATGACTAGCCCCCGCCTATTGGTACGGAGTTATCCCATATCTCAGCAGCACCTCTCACCATAATCACCGGCTACGTCAAGATCATAATAGGCACATTGAGCAGGCCCGCTCAGGAAAGTTGCTAGTACAGTAATCTCTCCTCGATTGCGGGGGTTGCGTTCCAGACCCCCCCGCGATAGGTGAAAATCCGCGAAGTAGAAATCATATGTTTGTATGGTTATTTTTATATATTTTAAGCCCTTATAAACTCTCCCACACTGTTTATAAATATTCCCCGCAGAGTTATACAGCATAATCCCTTTGTATTCTCTTAGATATTAGGTAAGATTCATTGAAATTATGTATATAAACACAATGTTTATATACAGTAAAACCTAAATATTATTTTAAAGATATTGAGAGTCTCCGATATCACATATGTTACAGCCATTATGATAGACAGGCCACCAGCAATAAATACGTACAATGCAAGAAAAATAGTATACAGTAAATGTGTGTACAGTGACACTAAACGTACGTACATGTACTAAGCACTGTAAGAAGAAAATTAATTATGGTTACTCACCAACAATGACACGATGACTTGTCCGATAACAATGAGTTTAATTTTACTGCACAACAAAGGAGAGCGTTACAGCCCTTGTAAAGGAGCCACTTCAGGCGATTGTGTAGCACTGCCGTTGTTCTTCTTCTGGCAGTCTTCAATCCAAATCCCTAAAGCAGATTCCATCCAGACTACTGCCTTATTACATCCACTTACAACTCGTTTTGCACCCTGGTTAAAAGGACACTGCGGCCGTAGATCTTATATTCCTTTCCTACTTTTTAAATAAAAAGAATCGTAGCCTTCAACAAATCCAAAACGTTTACCTTTTCGTCAATCGTTAACATCTTCTTCTTGCGCTTGGGCACTGCCCCTGAAGCAGTAGCAGATTGATTTGGAGCCATAATGAAGGGCTTGACTATGCACAAAGATAAACACAAAAGAGCACAACTCTTTACACAGCGAAACACGTTGATACTGAATGAGCGAGACGAGACTTCCTGGTTAACACTGCATTCAGCACGCAAGAACTCAACTGCGTGCTCTGATTGGTTAGCTTCTCAGTCAGGAGAACTTAACTGCGTGCTCGGATTGGTTAGCTTCTCAGCCATCCGCCAATAGCGTCCCTTGTATGAAATCAACTGAGCAAACCAACCGAGGAAGCATGTACAGGAAGTAAAAAGACACATTGTCTGCAGAACCCGCGAAGCAGCGAAAAATCTGCGTTATATATTTAGTTATGCTTTCATATAAAATCCGCGATCGAAGCGCGATATAGCGAGGGATTACTGTATATGTGCTCACTCTGCACGGTCCCTATGATGACATTTGGCTGTGCACTCAAAAATTAAGAAACAGGTTTCAGTATCATCATTGGCATTCAAAGGTAACAATACCTGGGATGGACTCATACACAGGTCCCACTGGAGAGCCCGTGTGTGCTTGTTCACATAGCTCTGTTTTGGTGATTTGGGTCTGTTATTGTCCCACATGGAGTTTTAAGGACTGGATCTCTACCACCATCCTCTAAATGAACTCTGCTACATCTTGTGCTGTGCTAGTTGTTTGAATTTTCTCACAGAATCCTGCTGACTACACCGAGATGGCGTTGTTTCTTCTCCTTTCCTCCTAAGATGGATTCTGAGTGGAAGAGGTGGATCCAGGAGGTCTGAACCTGGAAGTGATGTCATGGAGAGGTGTCAATCTTCCTTACTGCAGGAGAGGAAGGAGAAGAGAGAACATTATTAGGCAGTGCCCCTTCATGTCTTGGGGGTAAATTACACTCATTCAAGCCTTTAGTTTGCTCCCTAGCCGCATGCATGTGACAATGTTTTAGTAGAATTCAGGCAGCTTTTAATTTAATTTATGTAATTTATTTTAATGTAACTTTCTGTTTTTCAATGTGCCAGCATAAACATTGAGTAGCAAGTAAAACATACATCACCAGCAGTGCAGCTCCCAAACCCCAAACACATCCTCACAGACACAAGTCCCAGTATAATAAAAATGTTTATTTTCACCGAATACCTTGAACAAAGGCTTCAAAAGGAGGCTGCCACCAAGTGTATTGGGGGAGAAAATAAGCAACAGTGCTTATCTCATCAGTCCTTCCTTTTGTACTGGCCTACCAGCCATGTAAGGATTCATCCAATCTCAGTCAGGATACCAGTTCGTGTGTGCCACCCATTACATTGCTAGCCTCTTCAGTTGAGCCTTGCAGGGCAAGGCGTCCAGTCCCATGAGGGGTACACTTATCCACAAGCAGTTGTGTTCACCACACTGTTCTTGACCTCTGTCTGAAATAAAAAAACAATAGTCAGCAGAGGTAATGTCCTGCCTTTAGTGATCTCTGGCTTCTCCTTATGTCTTATATGGGCAATGTCTCCAATCATGTCCAATTTTATGATATTTGAAGCATCAATCATCCTTTATGAAACATTGTCTCCTGCGGGCTCAGAAGCAGGAGAAAAACCCAGGCTTGACATTCTGCTCTGTAGTTTTTGAATCTCCTGTTGTATCTTTTGGGCTCATCTGGGCAGGAACATCACAAACATGTGACCCTTGGAGTACTTTTGCACGACTGTTAGCATGATTCCCCAATTAAATCTGTGGTACTGCGAACAATCTGAATAAAAGACAGACCCCTTCCTGTCTGTACCCCTTGTTCCTCTTTCTTGATTAACTATTAACATCAGAATTTTCAGGTTTCTGTACAATTCAGGCTGTTTTTTAAACTTACAGTACTTTATGAAATTTACTTTAATCTAACTTTCTCTCTGTTTTCATTGTGCTGGCATAAGAACTGAGGGGTGAGTAAAACATACATTACCAGAATGTATAGTATATGACACACAGCCTGTATTTTGCGAAGTTAAGTAAATTCACTTGAGATTTAAAACGTTCTACATTAAATGCAACCTGTGTTAATTACTATAATGAGGGATGGTAATGGGTTCACTGTGCATGGCCTTAAAGTCTGAAAGTAAATCACACAACTGATGAAATGCATAACACTGCTACAATGCCATTTGTCACATACATGCAATTAATTTTAGATCAAGAAGGTTCACATGTTTAACTTTTGTCATTATCACAGATGTGTAATTAAAACACCCCCTCCAGAATGTAATGAAAACTAATGTCCTCCATTTCTTTGACAAACATAAAGAGCATCGCTCTATCACACAAATATGGTATTAACTGTAAAGATTATTTAAGATTATCCTTAAATAACAATAAGTGATAAAAAATAATAAGACATAAATCTGCACCTTGATGCATTTCTACTTAGTGTATCAAATACTACAGCATAAATATACTTTAAATGTCATTATTTCATTCCAAAACAGCAGACAAAATAATACTTATAATATTAACAAGATATGCATGATCTGCTCATCCATGAAAATAGAAAAACACTCAGGCTTGTAGAATAAAAGAAACAAGAAAGATCATTTCTGAGCAATAAAGAAGGGCATACTAGATTAAATCAATTTATAATGTTGGACTGATTTCAAATGATTCAGTTTAGTTTATGCAGTTGTATTGTTTCTGTGTACGAGTCAGCTTTTCACAGATCTAATCAAAATGTTTAGTTTGTTGCTTTTAACATGGAACTAATCTGTAAATTTAAACCAAACTGTGCATCTCCTTACAGTTTATGAAACACACTTACATGAATCCATTTGCTTTCTTAAGTTAGGCAGTACATTTTTCTTTTTGAAGGTGTCAATCAAATGTGTTGGTGTTTCACTGAGTTGTTATCACATTTGTTCAGTACACCATCTGCTTTCTGAGAAGTAAAATAACAAAGACAGCAATAATCTGGGGTGAATTCCAAACATTATGAAGCCTGCAAAACCTGTGATATATAATTTTTTCAATCTGTCTATCACAATCCAAATACTTTTATATTCGTGTTTATCTATCTTTCTACAAATGAAAAGGCAGAGCCAAATATTTGACATCCGATTATGACATGAGGGTGATTATATTAGGTTTCTAAAGGCAATGCAGATGATGTCAGCTCTCAGTTTAGATGTGAATATTTTGAAGGCATCCTGAGTGAAGAAGGGTGCTATAGAAAACACTTGACACACAGCTGACCCACCTGTAACTTAGGAGGAGTAGGGTAGTAGTTTTCAAAGTTTAAGTAATTTAGGTTATTTTGCCACATGGGCAAGTCCTTGAAGGAGTCCTTTATTAGATATTATATTTCTATAGATATAAAAATTTTAGATTTGGGTACACAATAGGAAGTCAGAAACTTGAAAATACAGTGGCGTACAAAATAATTTTCTGTATGACAAAAGATTTGTCCACATATTCCATTCAGTAGTTTTAGTGTGAACTCTTATGCTCTACCAATGCATTTTCAAAGTCAAAATAAACCATTTTCTGTAGATATTTAATTGAACAAAAACAAGTCAACAGTTAGTGTTTGCATATGTATTTAAACCTATGTGCTTCAGAAGCTCCAAGTTTCCATAAATGACAAATTAATCACAAACAGCACAAAGGTCAAATGACAATAATTAAAGATAATTATGTACTACTAGTGAGTCCTTGATATCTCTCTGGATTTAAAAAGCACCCTTTGTAAGGGTCATAGTCTTTGTTGGACACTGAAAAATGAAGACAAAGGAGCATTCTGCTGATGTGAGAAACAAAGTAATTGACATGCGCAAGGCAGGAAGAGTTTGAATGTTTTGTTAAGCACAGTCTGACCCATCATCAGAAAATGGAAGGTTCATCAAAGCACCCAGACTCTTACTAGAACAGACCGTCTCTCAAAAATAAACATCAGAACAAGACCTTGACTGTTGAGACAGGCTACTAAAAATCCAACTGTCACTCTCAGAAGTCTGCAATCCTCTTTGGCTAGAACTGGAGTGAAGGTGTATGGGTCCACAATTCAAGAGCTCCCCATAAAATAGGCCTCTACAGGAGGGTAGCAAGAAAGAAGCCATTCCTTAAGAAGGACCATATAAAAGTACATATGGAATTTGCTACAAATTATGAGAAAGACTCAGTTAAGATGTGGGATAAGGTTTTATGGTCAGATGAAACTAAAATAGAAGTTCTTGGCCAGATTTCAAAGTGGTATGTGTGATGTAAAATTAACACTACTCATACCTGAAGAAACACCATACCTGTTGTGAAATATGGTGGTGGTAGCATTTGGCGATGGGGATGCTTTTCATGTGCTGGGACTGGGAATCATGTCAGAGTTGAAGGAACAATGGATGGTTACAAATACCATACAATATTGTAGGAGAACTTGTTCCAGTGTGCTATCCTGTGGCTCGGGAAAAGATTCATCTTCCAACGTGACAGTGACCCAAAGCATAAGGCCAAAGCGACACTGGAATGGCTCAAAACAGAAAGGTGAATTTTTTGGAATGGCTAAGTCAAAGTCCTGGGGCCTCATGTATAAACAGTGCGTCCGCACAAAAATGCTGCGTACTCCCATTTCCATACTCAAATCGCGATGTATAAAACCTAAACTTGGCGTAAAGCCACGCACATTTTCACGCTAGCTGAAACCCTGGCGTACGCAAGTTCTCCGCTCGGTTTTGCAAAGTGGCGGCACCCAGCGTAAAAGCAGTGCTTTTGTTCCAGTGTGGTTTCCCTTTCTTTTTTAGATCCACATCCCTGACGCGGCTTTATCATATACACTGAAATTAGCTGCATATTGTTTATTAGTTTAAGGCATCTGATTGTAATTAACCTGTAACAATATAATGGTCCATGTAATAGCCAAACTATTCCAAATACCATAGTTGCTTTAGCGTTGTTACTCTCACTGCACCTTCTTTTTCTTTCAGCTGCTCCTGTTAGGGGTTGCCACAGCGGATCATCTTTTTCCATATTACTCTCACTGCCCCACTCGGAGTATTTATATCACTGTATCTGAGTGTGGAATCACAGCTTTACAGCAGCTGATTGGAAAGAGAATTATCGGCATACAGCATCAAGCACACGCTGCCTCAGCCATGCTGCCTATTTGAAATGCTCTCATGCAACAAATGCTTCAGAGCCTTTCCTGTACGGACCTCGCGGTTCAGAAACAGTTTTATCCCAATAGCTATAAACACAATCAATCAGTGCATTAAGTGCTCCTTGTAGAACTGTTTGTACTTATAAATACAGTTACCTCACTGTAAACTTGCGATACAGTTATAATATTGTACAACCTGAGCCACTTTATAAAGCGTGTATTTATATATGATGATGATATAAATTTTAAGATGAAATGCAGCAAAATATTTTTATTATATTATGCAGATAACATTTTAACTTAATTTAAATGACCTATATTGTTAATAATTAAACATGTGAGGACACGGTGTGGGAGTGCTAGCAAGGAGCTGGCGCTCCATTCATGGATTATTTCTGCCTCGTGCTGTATTCTTGCTCGGGCTGGCTCGACACTGGGAGGATAGATGAGGGTTAGTAGGTTTGAAAGAGACAGTACTGCTGCAATAAATGATTTCATTGAAGGTCGTGCATGGCACAGCAAGCATCTTGCAGGGGGGCAGGAACAATCTCTGGACAAGGCGCTGGCTCGACACTATCAATGCGCCACCAATATCAAATATACATCTCAGTATTTTAATTATTCAGAGAGCTGTAATATCACGAATGTAATGGATTCTGTGTCCAGTCGGAGGAAGAGAAAGCCCGTTTAAGAAGCACGTAGTGATTCACACACATAGAGCACATAGAAGATTAAATACAAAACAAAGCATTTAACGAGCTACTTTAGTTACGATGGGATTTGGGAAACTAGTAAATTAAACGATTTTAAGATGAAGTTTATGATGTTCTACTTTAATGACAAAATAAACTACGTGATTAAAGTGGAAATTTTGAGATTAAAGTTGACATTTCAAGCTTTTTTCCCCACTGTGTCCCTATTTTTTTTGTTTTCTCTGTACCCTAATAAGCTTTCATATGCCGCTCAGACGGTGGCCTATGACTCGCCTTTTCAAGGCAACTTTGATATCTGACAACTTCTTTTTTATTTTGGGCACTATGTGACTTTGTGAACTTGAGCTTTCGAGTTTCTCCGACACTCTATGTCACTCGATCAACTTCCTTTTGTTGTTTATACCACTGTTTAAACCAACAAATAGTACGTTTTTCTTTGCCTCCACTTGGTATTTGCTGGAATTCTTCTATTTCCCCCTGTGCTTTTGCCATTGCCTTTTCACAGAACACTGAGCTTAAAGGCTATTTATATTGATTTGCATATTCAAAGAGGCGTCATTTGGGGAGGAGTTTGGGAGTGGCAGCAGGCACATGCACGTGCATTACTTTTCACACTGACTGGGATTTACGGAGCAGAAGAATGAGGAAGTTGGCGAACACACAGATTTATGCATTTGGATTTTTTTGTGCATACAAACATTTCCACTTTTGTCCGTACGCCATGTTATAGTGTGAATTCTACGCACGGCGTTATGCATGAGGCCCCAGATCTTTACCCTAATGAGAATCTATGACACTATTTAAAAACTGCTCTCCAGAGGCGCCATCACAACAACCCAGAGGATCCCTACAAATTCTGCCAAGAAAAATGGGGAAAAATCACTTCTGAACAATGTGCAAAACTGGTACATACTTACCCCAAAAGAATTAAGGCTGTTATTGCAGCAAAGGGGTTCTCAACAAAGTATTAAGGCGTAGGGCTTGAATACTTATGCAAACAATAACTTTTGAGTTTTTCTTCTTCAATTAAATATCTACAGGAAATGGTTTACGTTCACTTTGGAAATGTACTGTTACAGCATAAGAGTTCACATTAAAAATTCTGAATGGATTAAATATGTGTACTATATGTATTATGCAGAAAATTGTGACTTTCAAGGGGATTGAATAATTTGCACGCCACCGTATACCTTATGAGAAGGACCTAACAGCCAGTGGAGTCATCACTATCTACATCTAGAACATGTACAGGGTGATCAAGAAGGCCAAAGGGCTGTGTGCAGTATATGTTGAGGGGGTTATAATTAAGGTATTCAATGCACTTTTCTTTCTCATGACACTTGGTTTACTTTTGAATGAACTTGTTATCACATGTGATGGACCTGTTTTGATCTCTTCTATCCCAATGTAATTATTATTTGTTTACGTAGGACCTGTTTTGTTTTGTTAATGTGTTCCTACACTGTATTTGTAATTATTATATAGCTTACAAGTGTTAAGTGTGATTGGAAAAAATTGAAATTGAAACCTTTTTTTTTTTTTGATTCTTTGAGCTAAAGGGAACTGCACCATCTGATAGAGCAGTTTGGAAACCACCTCAGTGCTATTTAGGAGCCATCAGCCCATGTATGCCTTGGTATTGTTTTTCTCCTGTTCTTTGGGTTTTGATTTTGGCATTTGGATTTTCACTTCCTGGCTTTTTGAATTCTACTTTTCATTAAAAGCTGTTGAATTTTTGCCTTGTATTTGTTTGCAATTTTGTTTCCTTTTTCATTTCTCCCACTTGTGTTCTTCTTTGGATAATTCATAAATTCTGAACAAATCTTTAATATTGTGGATATTATTGACTTTAAAAGCTAGGCTCCAATATTGGGCATATGCAGGTCATAAGACTTCCTCTTGAGTTTGGGTTAGACTCTTTGGGATTTGTGAGGCCTTTTCCCATTTTGGAAATTTGTGTGTAGACAGAATCAAAACACTAAGATGCATGAATTCATCCTAAACTTGTAGTATGTTATAAAAATTGTATATAAAAATTATGCTATAGTATTTATTGCATTCACTGAGTTGTATTTTTAACAAAATAGCTTTGTGTTATTAAAATAAAGTATGCAGAGCCCTTCTCCTACAATTCATCATATCTATTCTCTTTTCTAGTTTATGTCATTCCTTTAGGCTTGTGATAAGCTGTAGTCCCAAAGCACATAGTCCCAAATCCTCCAAAAACCATTCCTAAAATGCCAACTAGTGGGGGTATACTAGTAAATCCAGGCTAGAATAAGGGCAAATACAGAATCCTTTTAAGATAAAAAGATTTCTTTTCTCAAAATGCTATGATGCACAAAAGAATCTCTGTGGAGAACAAAAGGCAAAAAGGAGTCACCTAAAACAGTAAGGCAATCCAAAGTAAACACAGTCCCAATAAAGAATCCAAATACTGGTGGAATCCCCTTATAATGAAACTTACTGGGCCATCAAAATATTTCTTTATAATGGAAGTTTTGTTATAATGAATATGGGGAAAATATGTATAGTATTGTGACCAGGGCCGCCTGTGATTTGCCATGTCTAATGACAGTGAAGCACCGTAGTTGCTCTGCTGCATCTGGTAAATAGTAAACCAAGGGCAAAGCAATTGGTTCACCTCTGTAGTATCAGGGTAACTGTGTACTGTGCTTGTTGAATAATGTTTAGCATTTAACACCAGGCTTTAAAACTTTCCTAATCTGTCTTATCCAGACTGCATCTGACACCGCAGTGATTATTAACTAGCCAGAGCTAAAGTAGGACACTTACCCTTGAATCCGCTCCTAACAGCTCCTATTCTGAATGAAGTCTTGAGACTGTATACCTGCCTTCTCTATACAGTACTAAAATACCTGTATTTTCCTTGAAAACCTGGACTCATTTTACTGTTTTTGTAAAAGTATTTTATTTGAAAATGAGTTGTTAGATATAACTTATTTTATGAATACAGCTATGAAATACAAATATGAAAATACAGAATGAAAATAAAACATCAGATGTAACTTTTTTACTAGAAAATAAGGTATGATTACAGAATAAAAATGAGATATTAAGTGTAACTTTTTTTATAGAAATACAGGTATGAAAATACAGAATTAAAAAACTGAGACATTAGATGTAATTTTTAAAAATATAAATACAGGTATGAACACAAAATGAAAATGAGACATTAGATGTAATTTTTTATAGATAGAAATACAGGTATGAATACAGAATGATAACAAGATGTTAGATGTAACTTTTTTTTAAAAAATAGAAATACAGGTATGAAAATATAGAATGAAATGAGTCATTAGATGAAGACGAATTCTAACTGCTTTAGGCACATCATTTTTCTTCATTCTGGAATCAACTTTTTCCAGGATTGCTAATTTTTTGTTCAGCATAACTGACGCCGTTTCTCAATTTTTTTGTACATCTAAAAGAAAACTATAAGAAGTGGTATGAAATTCGAACAGTATGGTATCCGTACACAACACCATTACCCACGCAGACACTCAGCAGAGCACTGTCCCACAATTTGTCAATACCTGTATGATGTTTAGCCTACACACTCACCGAGCCTGCCTGAGCCTGCCCAAGACTGGAAATTTCACAACAGACTGCCCCTGTTTTTGAGACTGATACTTGGTGTGGAAAATGTAGGAGTGGCATTAAGTATTTTTTGCATCACATTATTATCTTTGGTGGACATTTTTGGTTGAAAAATGTTTTTTTGTACTAAGATTTACATTTTCTTAAAACAAGATTTGTTTTACATGATATTCCATTAACATTTGGGTCTAAGAAAATTGTTTTTCTGAAAATTTCAAAACTTCAGTATTCGCTATAAAAAGATTTAACTTGTACAAAGTCAAAAACAGAGCATTAAGTCAAAAATACAGTAAATAACACAAGCACAGAAAAACACAAGAATTTACCAACTCTAGAGTGTTTTCACAATGAACCACCAGGAACTGTGGGTGAACCTATTGTTACATAAAGTGGAGGCCAGTTCCTGGCAGTGATTGACAGGTGTCCCGGCTCTTGGGGAACCACCCACAAAAAGTGGAACATTAAACAGGCTAAGAAATACAGTAGACAGTTAACAAAAGTAATATTAACATATATACATGGCTTATTGATGAACAAAAAGGACACAACACATGGATATGAACCCCAGCCTGGGGAGGAACCCAGAATGAAATATATAACAAGTCTTAACTATCTTACCTGTCCTTTTTGTGCTTGCCTCACTTCCTGGTCATCTACCTTTATTCAGTCCTTGTGCATATTTCCCTGCTTTTTTGCCCCTTCACTACTTTACTCCATTTTGTTGAGTCTCACAGCTATAGGATTTAATTCATTGTCCAATAGTAAGAAAAATCTTACTAAGTACCAAAATATTTAAATAATCTTCTTGTTCAATACTTGCATTAAGCTAGTTGCCTTCCGGCAGTATGTCAACACCCTGACAATGTGCAGTCCTGCTGATTTTGTTTTCATGTTTTCAACTACTCTTTATCTTAGCAGTCTGCTGTAAAAACAGATGAAAACACAATCAGTGATTATCTTGAGCTTTTGAAAGTAAGACCACAATTGTTGCCCTAATTGTATTCAGATTATCTTCAGGCAAGCATTAAAGGTAAAAACAACACAGTATATATGATGGAAGAAACATTTAAAAGATAATGAACATATAATGCACTGTGTAATGTTTAATTTACCGTAATTGCTTATCGCTCTTAAAGTGAAGTCAGTATTACATAATTGGTTTGTTTTCGATGATAATGCAATGCATTATGCAGATTGCAACTTTCAGAAAGATTTGATCAATCAGTTTAGGAGATGCTGGAATACCCTCAAAGAATTTGGTTTTACCTATACTTTGGATGAATGATACAATATCAAAAAATACTAAACCATTTCAGTTGTGTATAGTATACAGATAAAAGTTTGACTTTTATGAAGTAAACTAAGATATAAGTAAGAATAATCACTAATCTTAAATCAAAATTTATGTGCCAATAGCTTGATATTTTGTTCACACTGTAACAGGCAGCATTGGCTATTACCCGGCTGGGATGTAATCGGGATGAAAGGACCAGAGGAGAGAGCATCTCCAATGTATTACCTCCCATGGGACGCTAGAGGGCAGCCCTCCTGGGTGACTGTGGCACCACGGATTCCCGCAGGGCATACTGGAGCATGGAGTTTGTTACAGCCCTGTTGGGTTACGTGGGGGTTGCCAGGGGGAGCTGCAGAGCCATGCAATGGACTTCCACCACACTTGGGAGTGTCTTCAGGTAATACTAATGAGCCACCTGGAGCACACCCAGGTGTATAATAAAAGGAGCCGCCTCACTTCATTCAAGGAGCCAGAATCGTGAGGAAGAAGGACGAAGCTTGCGAGGGAGGAGTGGAGTCAGAAGGACTGTGAATTGGAAAGGAAGGAAGGACTGTGAATTGTCTATGCACTGCACTGTATTGTGCTGTGCTGTGCTGTGCTCTGGGGAAAAAATGCTTTCCCTGTCTTGAATAAAGTGTGTCGTGTGCTGGGACTAGTGTGTCTGCCTGTCTGTGTCAGGTTAGGGCGGTTCACAACAGAATTGGAGGAGGACAGCATTCATCTGTAGAGAAGAATGAGGAAAACGTCAGGGAAAGTGTTGGTTTGTCTGTTGGCTTCAGCTTTGGTAAATGGTTCAGCAGTGAAGGAAAACAATACCACAAATGCATTTCAACCCCAACCAAGGTGAGGAACCCTGTGGAAAA
Source organism: Polypterus bichir lapradei (assembly GCA_026402145.1). Lineage (NCBI taxonomy): Eukaryota > Metazoa > Chordata > Cladistia > Polypteriformes > Polypteridae > Polypterus > Polypterus bichir. The sequence continues at coordinate 70,021,140 of JANRMT010062813.1, read as the reverse complement.
GGTACTGTGCCGAGTAAAAGGAAGACCATTTTGGACTATAGCGTGGGAGTTTGGATGTACATCCAAAGTCATTAATGTAGATTGTTAATAATCTGGGATCATCAGTTGATGTTGGGAATGTTTCCTCTGGTGCTCTATTATCTTCCTTTAACATATTTTTTCAGCTATCTTAAAATTCTGTAGAATATGTAAACATCATGCACGGAGTAGAGTCTCAAACGGGTAGATGCTCAGTTCAGACGTGCAACGAGCAAGAGGGAATTCATAATGAAATTAAATAATTCATCCCAAATTTACAGCATCGATTGTACAGTGCTTGAATTTCAGCATGGGATTATAGGCATCGCCTCTGTCATTTAAAAATACTTCATGGTTTAACTTAATAAAGACAAAAACAAGGCTTCTGTTACCACCATATTTATCTAATTCTGAATTAATTCATAAATATGATGATGTACTGTATGTCATTAACATAGTCCATAGCTTTTGATTAATGTAATTTTTGATTGATATGGTGTGGAGCGTTGCTTGTCAACCCAGTGAAAAACTAGAAATAATGAAGTTTTAGTTTATTCTGGCATTTACAATAGTTGCCCTCCCTACATATCCAAATGCCAAACCGTGTAATGTAACTGAATATAGTCCCCTATTATGTCTGGTGTTCGTTGTGGCATTCAAAGACTTCAGTGCATTTTTGGCCGAATATATTTTTGCTTTGGTTGGCTACGCACAATCCTGTTCCTTGGTTGATTGTAGTTTTGCTTCTCAACAAAAAAGTTTATTCTGGTGTTAGCTCATCTTCAGGAGTCTAGTTAGTCTGCTTAAATTGGTGCTGACCTTTTGTTATATATAATGTCTTCAATCCCATTAGTTTAATTTAAATGATTTTTAAATCAGTGCTTTATTAAAATAGTTCTCAGCACCAAGAACATGGATTTATATTGAGATTCATATTGATAGAAATCAAAGTTTCTGCGATATGATTTCTTTTGGTTGACAGACCTGGCTTTTTTTAGTTAATTTATTAAAATTCACAAGATTTTATTGCTTCTTTATCCATTAAAATATAGGCATTATCAATTTTGTTTTCTGGCTGCCAAATATGCTACCAAATACCAAAGAAACTAACAGCACACTAGCTAAGTTAATTCAATTTGATCTTATGTGTGTTCATCATAAAATGACCTTTTTTCATTCAAGAGTTTGGAAGGAAAATAAGAAAATGACTGAAGGATTTAGAAGTGTCAATGCCCTTTGATCTACAAAATACCTTAACGATATCCTCAGGAAAATGGAATAAATGCTGGACAAGGCAGAATGAGAGTGATAACAAGGCATTCACATAGGAAGTTATTCAAATGATAGCAGGAATTAACTTTCTAATACAGAATGGTTGGAGCAAAAAATGTACAAATACTGTGGCCCTGTGGGAGCAAGAATGGAGACCCCCTGTTTAAGAGTCTTGGGTTGAATTCCTGGCCCAATCCTTGTGTAATTATAGTTTATGCAGTTCCCCGGTGGAGTTTCTTACAGATTCAATGGTTTCTTTCCAAAGATATACTTAACAAGCTATTTGGCAACCAACACGGGAAAAAACCATTGTATGTTTAGAAAAGCCATGAGCATGCACTGTCTTCATAGCCTTTGTCTGGACCCTGGCCGGAATTCAGGACCTTGAACTGCGGAAGAAATGCTAATCATCGTCCATTCTGTGTACCCTGTGATTATATTGAAAATGCTTGAAAAAGCTACCTGTTACGGTTGAAAAAGTTTCTTTGTAATTGTAAGATGATGTATTACAGTATAAATGTCACAACAGTTTTTTGCTGATTTGTAATTTGGATGGCCAAATGTAATTCTTGCTGTTTAGCTGTAGCCTGCCACATAAAATTGTATTAATCTTCATTTGGCAGCAAGCTGCGACTTCTATTCAATGGAAAGCATAATTATGAGAATATAACATTTTGTTTCTTATTATCAGCTCATAACAGTTGAATACTTTATTACCTGATTCATCTTTATCATCTCAAAAGACCACTGCCTCATCTTAATAATCTCACAGCTATCTTTTATCAATTAATAGAGCTCATCAGGTCTCCTGAATTTCTGGGGAGAGTTGATAAGGGGAACTGCCTGTTTTAAAAAGAAATGGAAGTCTGTCCAAAGTAAAAAGCATTTAGTAATGGGAACTGAGTGTAAGAGATTGGCTTAAATGTCAGGTAGTGAATTTGTTTAGTGGGGATACAATATTCAGAAACTTTGTTTTTTAAATCAGAATGCTGAATTATTTAGAAAATGCATTACAAAATGAATGATTGACACACTGTTTAGAGATTGTATCTGATTTCACAGTGCTGCAGTGTTTAGAATCGAGAGCTGTTTTTACATTTAATTTCAATATTTTTTTAGAAGTAATTAAAGTGCTGTTTGGTATGTCTTTGTCTGGTAACCTGAGGCTTTATTGTTGAGGGTTTCATTACTATATTCTATTTCTTTGTGTGTCAATTAAAGATGGCTGTTTTGATGCACTGAGCACCACACTCTGACATTAAAGACTGAAACTCCATTGAGCAAAATAGTGACACTGGCACTGGGTAAACTCCAGAGACATCACCGACTGATTAGAATCCCAACAGTAACTCTGGACCTCACAATACCTATCCCTAGTAATGATCTGTGAAATTCGCCAGTGTTTCTCACAGCGAATACCTTGATGGTATATTTGCTGATGATCTTGTTTTCCTATAAATTTGTTGTGTGGTTGGCTTAGGCAAATATTTTTTTTTCCCCAGCATACCTTTAATGCATGTATCGTTGTGCAGCTGTTTCAGGTATGTGTGATGTCACCACCTGCTCAGTACTCCAGGCTTCCAAGTTTCTGGCATTTAATACCACATGGCTGATTTGCATGCATAATGTTCCCAGTTACATCTCAAAACAAGCCTTAAAGGAGGGGAAAGAAAACACATATGACCCTATAACATCATCATAATAAGAAATACTGTAAATTATTACTGTTTAAATGGTGTTTTTATCATCTTCATGAAAGAAAGAAGGGCAGGGATCAGAAACAAAAAAGAGGGGCAGCTGCACCTGGTGCTGTAAGTTCAATCAATGGAACGAGCCACTTCATGCTGCTATCACACTAATAAATAATAAATTGGAAATTGGAACTCTGTGAGCACAATTATATATATATATATATATATATATATATATATATATATATATTGTAAAAGATGTAACAACAAGCAACATAAAGGTTTGGGGTTTT
>JANRMT010062813.1:69938359-70017856 GCA_026402145.1 Polypterus bichir lapradei | reverse complement strand
ATATATATATATATATATAAACTACTCCAAAAAATTAAAGGAACACTTTGAAAACATATCAGATAGGAAAACAAAAAAACAATCCTGCTGGATATATTTAGTATACTGATATGGACTGGGTAATGTCTGAGGAACGAATGGATGCCACATCGTTTGATGGAAATGAAAATTATCAACCTACAGAGGGATGAATTTAAAGACACCCCAAAAATCAAAGTGAAAAAATGATGCGGGAGGCTAGTTCATTTTGCCGAAATTTCATTGCTGCAATTCAAATTCATATACATGCCTGACAATAGAACACCTCTGGGACAGCCTCTGTGTCAGATTAGTGCGAATATATCACTCCTGCGAATGAACTATGATTCTTGGCGCGATGAGAGAATGTTAAAGCAAATTATAGAAAAAAAACAGATCTAAATCTGTTAAGTAGTTCCCTCGTTCGCTAGCTGGTTCAGGAGTGTTAGTCACTTGGAATAAGAAACATAACAGCACCTTGAAACATGTGTTAAACATAAAGTACCTCCAGCATTTTGAAACTAAAGTGACATGATTGTTGTCCCCAAAATGTGCCATTTTTCAATATCTGCTGTTAGGATTAGGGTTAGGGTTACATGTAACTTGCACCAGAAGTGCTTAGAAGGAATTTTTTTACTTCAAATGAAGCAGGTGGATCCACTAAAAAAGAAAGGTGTCTATAAAGTGCTAAATCTACTGTAAAAAGAAACAGATCCTTTTAAAACAAAGTGTGACAATCTAGCAGGCCACTGTACAAAAGGAGTTTTTTGTGCTAGTTTTAATGTGAAGTGTCCTAGTCTGATACTAGTCATTGTTGTTGACTGGCAAAAGTCGCCAAAGTATTTTTTGACACCAATTTCTTGTGTTCGCCAGTGACTGTATTTGCCAGATTTTTCCCTGAAAGTTCATCATGCTGCTGGCTTAGGCAAACTTTTTTCCCCCAGCACCCCATGATCCTTTGTGAGGCCAGCATAATATCATAGACCTATATCAGTCAATATTGAATGGGGCAGCCCATCATGTAGTGCTTGAAGTTGAAGAAAATAAGTGCCGGTACTACCTGTTATATCAGACTCTTCTTCCTTGAGATACATTATACACACTTCATACATTATCTTCGCTAAACGGAGGGGTGCAGTTGTGGGTGTGATGGTGCATATACATTAACTGCCAGTACTTGGAAGATCAAACGGGGAGCAAATCAAGCACTCCCACTGAGTGTATAACTTTGATATCTTGCATCACAGGCTCTTTGGATGTTAGTTAATCATAGAGATTGGAACTTGGGAGACATAGAGAGAGATGGAGGATATGGAGTAAAGTGCTGTGCCTTTGTGATTTACATTTCCTTATTTGCCTGACACCTTTATTCAAGGCAACTTACAACATGTATGATACAATTGGTTACATTTCTTTTGGTTTTCCAGATGGAGCACTGGTAGGTCAAGTGACTTGCTCACAGTCATGCAGTGTCAGTGGATATGAACCCACAATCTCAGGGTTTGAAGTCCAAAGCCTTAACCATTACACCACACTGCCTGTGATTTAGTTTTTTATATTTGTTTGGAGCTCATGTCTGATTATATATATATAAGTGACAGCGCTCCCTCTTGCCCTAGTGTGGTATCACTTGCCTCAGGTAAACCTGGAATATGGTTCTCTGACCAACATGTGAGACAATATACATATTTATTTTATTTATTGCTAGTTTGTTGGCATTTTATTTTGTTCTTTGTTTGTGGTTATCATTCAGTCTGTGTCTTTTCTCACTTTGAGGTCATTGTCTGTGTCTTTGATATAGATGACTTTCTATCAATGCTTCCATCTCCTCAGTGAGTGTGAAGGTATTCTGCAGATACAGAGTGTTAAGAAGTACAGAAAAATTTTTAAGTTTTCCTCTGACCCCAAGAAGAATTGGGGTCAATGCAAGAAACCAAAGAAAATTCAGTCCCTCACATCACCATCTTGTATGCTTAATGCCAACTGAAAGCACACAAAAGTCTGCTGTGCATAACAACCATAAGGCTAACTCTTCATTTACAGGTTAAATAAAAGTAACAAAGCAGCCTATTGTAATACCTGCCCATGGCAAACACTGAGGCATCCATATGCACAATCCAGTTCTAGCAACAGATTACACCTTCAAAAAGCAACCTTTAGCACTCCTTAGCCTTTATAACAATATGCACTTAAAAAACATCCCCTGTTTGTGTGCTCTCATTTTTTTAAAGCTGCTTTTACCATGCTGAATTGAAGTTAAGAAGCTATGTGAAATGCCAAAGGGGAAAGAGTATGTTTTAAATACCCACTTAAATAAATCTTTAGCATCTATATCTAAACAAATCCGAACTTTACTCCCAGCTCACTCTGAGAAGAAATGCATTAGCCTGCTGCATTATGCAAGCATACGAAAGGCTGCTTGCTGACAGAATGTCAAATTATTTGCTAATATTTTCTGGAAGAGCAGGCTGGAAGTATGCCAGCAGCACTTAGCGTAACCTTTTCAGAGACAGCAAGCAAGGAGGTGAGACTTGGTCCGAGGAAATAGACTATGGTTTGACAGGCAACGTCTGTGAATGTAGAGATCACTCCTTATTTTTAGTAGCCATCAAACTTGCTGCTTAACAATCCATACGAGTTTTGTCCTACTGTTTTCCTCCTTTTTTAAAAACAAAATAAGGATGAGGGAAGAGAAGGTGATAGTGAAAAATTGTCCTTGGCCAGAATTCATTTGAGCATTGAATTAACAGATTTTTAAGGCATGGTAAGTACCGCAAATCTATAAAACTCTCATCTTCTGAAGAGACCTGGGGAACAAAACAATTAACTTTAAATACAGGTCAACCTAAAGAATAATCATGTCCTTCTTGAAAATAAACATTTTCATGATTTGACATAAGTATTTTCAGTAATGTACTGCACCAAATGCTATCTGTGTCACTAAAGGGATGTGGAGCTACTCTTCAAAATAGCAAAGACAATTCTCTGTCACTTTATTTAATTAGATGGATCTTTAGTCATACCTGTATATTTACTAAAGGTGCATTATTTTTACTTGATATGTTTAATTTTATTATTATTTTTTAAATTCCTTTGAGTTACACATGAAAATGAAATGATTTAATTTGCTGCGGCACTCTCCAAAGTGAATGCTTTCTTCTCTGGTTGTGGAATGTATTTTCAATGTAAATTAAAAATAACAAGGTCACTGGAACAAACTTTATGCAAATGAAGGATAGCCTTTAACTATTAAAATCACATTCATTTTAGATCACAGAATAAGATGTTGATGGGGATACATTAAAGTTTTGCTTGGCTGCTTCTCCGAGTCTTTATATTAAACATCCAGAATAATTTATACTATATTTTTTCAACAATAATTACCAACTATATTATTTTACTAATTTACAGATTTCATAACCCAGAATTCAGTTCAAATTTCACTTTTTCACAAATTTAAAATGTTGAATATTATACACAATTAAACATGTTATTTTCTCTGATATTATAATTTTATTGGAATCCTACTTTCCATAAAAGTCTGCTTATAGGGCAGGATTCATTCTGTTCTGTAACATCCTAAAGAAACAGGTTACATGCCTGTTCTAAACATGTCTTCTAAGATTTTAACATAGCAAAAGATGTCTATTTTATTGAGAGGTCTTTATTTTTTTCATGCTCAGCAATATTATTCTTTTCACATAAAATGTAGTTATTTAAATTCTTTTGGGAGATTTGTTTTCAAGCTTTATTCAAGGATAGTGAAAAATTTCAAAATGTAATTTTGCCTTGGTACTTTTTTGACGTCTGTTTACTCATGATGTTAAAAGCTGGCAAAAACACTGATGTACTCCTTTATACAGCATCACACAGGATGAACACAAAGCACTAATGAATGTTATGAAAAAGAACATAATACACCTCCAGACAAACAAGTTGCTATTGTAATTATGAACATATCTTGGACAACACAAATAAGTAGCTTGTAACGAACAATGGAATGTGATCCCACCTTAATATCCAAGGGCTTATAATCTTTGCAGTCAAACATTGCCATACAAGTGAACCAACTTGACAGTAAAACAGAACAATTTATATGCAGTCTAAACCCTTATATCCTTACATTTTATCTTCTATCTAAGAATCAGTAAAATTTAAACCACCTTGTAGACAAACTATTTCATCTAGAGATTCTATAATTCAACCATTTACACGATATATTAAAAATTATTACCTTGCTCCTTTGGATCCATTAATAAAGAAGTGATATTTTAGAGATTGTATAGGCCATGTATCAGCACTTATATTTGCACCATCTTAGACACTGAACCATTGCATCCCTCAATTTGTGACACACCAGGGGCCTCATGTATAAACGGTGCGTACGCACAGAAATGTTGCTTAAGAACGTTTCCACGTTCAAATCGCGATGTATAAAACCTAAACTTGGCGTAAAGCTATGCACATTTCCACGGTACCTCATACCCTGTTGTACGGAAGTTCTCCGCTCGGTTTTGCAGACTGGCGGCACCCAGCGTCAAAGCAGTGCTACTGTTCCCGTGTGGTTTATCTTTCTTTTTCAGATCCATATTACTGACGCGGCTTTATAAGTACACTGAAATTAAGCACATATTGTTTATTATTTTAATGCATGTGATTGTAATTAACCTGTAACAATATAATGGTCCACAGAATGGTCAAACTATTCTAAATACCATAGCTGCTTTAGCGTTGTTACTCTCACTGCACCTTCTTCTTCTTTCAGCTGCTTCTCTTATGGGTTGCCACAGTGCATCATCTTTTTTAATATTACTCTCACTGCACCACTCGGAACAGCTGATCGGAAAGAGAATTTTCGATATACAGCATCAAGCACACGCTGCCTCAGCCATGCTGTCTGTTGAACTGCTTCTCACACGGCAAACGCTTCAAAACCTTTACTGTATAGACCTTGCAGTTCAGAAACAGTTTCATCCCAAGTACTTTAAACACAGTCAATCAGTACATCAAGTGCTCCTTGTAGAACTGTTTGTACTTATAAGTACAATCACCTCACTGTAAACTTGCGATACAGTTATAATATTGCACAACCTGAGCCACTTTATAAAGCGCGTATTTACATATGATGAAGATATCATTTTTAAGATGAAATGCAGCAAAATATGTTTATTATATTATACAGATAAAACTTTAACTTTATTTAAATAATCTATATTGTTAATAATTAAAGGACACGGTGTTGCTACGCTAACAAGGATCTAGCACTCTGTTCACGGATTGTTCCTGCATGCCTCACACTGTATGCTTCACTGGGACTGGCGTGAAGGATAGAATAATTAAACATGTACTACGAAGATATTTCAATGTTCCTTAAAAATTTTGAAGAATCGACGTTATAAGCTTACAGATGGCTTAACGTCTATTACAGAGCTGATTGTGTGGCGATTGGGTATTTGGAGAAAGAAAAGGAAGGATAGGAATTGGAGATTAGTACGTTTGAAAGAGACAGTACTGCTACAATAAATTATTTTATCGAAGGTCGCTCACAATCACTGCGCCACCGTGTTCCCATGTTTAATAACATGCTTTAACTCCTATTATCATGAAAATGATATCAAGTATACATCTCAGTATTTTAGTTATTCAGAGAGCTGTAATATCACGAATGTAATGGATTCTGTGTCCTGTTGGAGATCGAGAAAGCCGGTTTACGAAGCACGTAGTGATTCACACACATAGGGCACATAGAACATCATATACAAAACAAAAAATTTAACGTACTACTTTAGTTACAATGGGATTTGAGAAACTAGTAAATTAAACGATTTTAAGATTAAGTTTATGATGTTCTACGTTAATGACTAAATAAACTACATGATTAAAGTGGAAATTTCGAGATTAAAGTTGACATTTCCTGCTTTTTCCCCACTGTGTGCCTTTTTTTTTTTCTCTGTACCCTAATAAGCTTTCATATCACACTGAGATGGTGGGCTACGACTCGCCTTTTCACGGCAACTTTGATATGCGACTCTTTTTTTATTTCGGGCACTCGATCAGCTTCCTTTTCTTGTTTATACCACTGTTTAAACCAACAAATAGTACATTTTTCCTTGCCTCCACTTGGTATGCGCTGAAATTGTTCTATTTTTCCTCGTGGTTTTGCCATTATCTTTTCACAGAACGCTGAGCTTAAGGGCTATTAATATTGATTTACATATTCAAAGAGGCATAAATCTGGGAGGAGTTGGGGCGGGACAGCAGGTGCGTGCACGTGCGTTACTTGTCACGCTGATCGGGATTTATGTAGCGGAAGAACTTGTAAGTTTGCGTACGCACATTCCCGCTTTTGTGCTTATGCCACGTTATAGTGTGAGTTCTACGCACGGCGTTATATATGAGGCCCCAGGTGTTATTAGATAATGCTAAGCTACAGTTCTCCACTCATAAATTAGATTTTATACATTTTAAAGCATCTAACACTCATTGCTTTAAACAGGAATTTTAATTATTTCTGACTGTTCTTTCTATAAACATAAAGGAGTAGTAATGACAGTAGCATTTAGCCCGAGTATCACAAAATAAAGCAGAATTTGAATGCTGATTGAGTTATTCAATAGATCAACCCTTGTTTAGATAACATTGTCAGTTGGTTACACTATATTGATGATGTATGCTTAATATGGAATGGTGATGCTAATACACTTTGGTTTTTCACACAATTCTATCAATAACTGTAACCCTAACTTCATTAATAACCATTTTCACTCTATAAAAGCCCAGAGATCACCACACTTTATTACTTGTTCCTAGTTTTCACCCTAAATCACTAGAGAATAATTTGCTAATACTTTCATTCAGATATTCAGTGTTTGTTTCAAATACTTGGTTTTTTTTCTTCTGTGCTTCCAACTGCAAGTCTGGTTAAGAGTGTATTCCAGAATATGTACCAGTACTTGTTTTAGAACAACCTTACACATCCATAGAGACCCTTTATTTCCACCTAAAACAAAAACACCAAATAAATGGACTCTATGCAGCCTTAAATTGATGAAACTATGGCACTTACTCGGACTCAGACTTCCTCTGTTTCCATTTTAACATAGCGTAATTTTAATAGATTTTTTGGTCAATCATTCTTATACCTCATTTTCCTTGTTGTATTCCACTATCTCCGTTCAATTAAGTCCAGGAATAATTGCTGTAATAATGTATTAAATGGGAATAAAATTAATACAATACAAAACCCAGCTACAGGGCATGCACAAACCAGTGTTTTTTTGTGCCGGTCCCACGCCTGGATAAATGGGGAGGGTTACGTCAGGAAGGGAATCCAGTGTAAAATTTTGCCAAATCAATATGCGGACAACAATACAGATTTCCATACTGGATCAGTTGAGCCCTAGGTTAACAATGACCGCCACCAGTACAGTTAGCCAACAGGGTGCAGGCGGAAATTGAGCTACTGTTGGCCGAAGAAGGAGAAGAAGAGGGGGGAGACGTGTCTAGAGGCAGGAGGAGAGGAGTAACGTAAAGAGAATGGAACTGAGGGTAGGAACTTTGAATTTTGGCAGTATATCTGGTAAGGGGAGAGACTTAGCAGATATGATGGAGAGAAGGAAGGTTGATATATTGTGCGTGCAAGAGACTAAATGGAAGGGGAGTAAGGCCAGGTGGATCGGAAGTGGATTCAAATTGTTCTATCATGGTGTGGATGGGAGGGAAAATGGGGTAGGGGTTATTCTGAAGGAACAGTATGTCAAGAGTGTTTTGGAGGCACAAAGAGTGTCAGACAGAGTAATGTTTATGAAGCTGGAAATTGGAGGTGTGATGATGAATGTTGTTAGTGCATATGCCCCGCAAGTTGGGTGTGCGATGGATGAGAAAAAGGATTTTTGGAGTAAGTTGGATAAAGTGATGAAGTGTACCCACGGGACAGAAAGTAGTGATTGGAGTGGATTTCAATGGACACGTTGGTGAAGGGTACAGAGGAGATGAGGAGGTGATGGGTAGGTATGGTGTCAAGGAGAGGAATGAAGAAGGTCAGATGATAGTGGATTTTGCCAAAAGGATGGACATGGCTGTGGTGAATATGTATTTTAAGAAGAGGGAGGAACATAGGGTTATGTACAAGAGTGGAGGAAGATACACACAGGTAGATTACATCCAATGATGAAGAGTCAATCTGAAGGACATTGAAGACTGTAAAGTGGTGGCAGGGGAAAGTGTAGTTAAGCAGCATAGGATGGTGGTCTGTAGGATGACACTGAAGATGAAGAAGAGGAAGAGAGTGAGGGCAGAGCCAAGGATCAAATGGTGGAAGTTGAAAAAGGAAGACTACAAGGTTAAGTTTAGGGAGGAGATGAGATAGGCACTGGGTGGCAGTGAAGAGCTGCCAGATAGCTGGACAACTACACCAAATGTAGTAAGGGTGACAGCAAGAATGGTGCTTGGCGTGACATCTGGACAGAAGAAGGAGGAAAAGGAAACCTGGTGGTGGAATGGGGAAGTACAGGACAGTATACAGAGGAAGAGGATGGCGAAGAAGAAGTGGGATAGTCAGAGAGGTGCAGAAAGCAGATGAGAACAATGAGATAAGGCGCAACATGAAGAGAGAGGTGGTGAATGCTAAAGAAAAGGTGTATGATAAGTGGTATGAGGGGTTGGACACTAAGGAGGGAGAAAAGGACCTGTACCGATTGGCTAAACAGAGGAACCAAGCTGGAAAAGATGTGCAGCAGGTTAGGGTGATAAAGGATAAAATGGAAACATACTCACAAGCAAGGATAGTGTGTTGAGCAGATGGAAAGAGTACTTTGAGAGGCTGATGAATGAAGAGAACGAGAGAGAGAGAAGGTTGGATGATGTGGAGATAGTGAATCAGGAAGGGCAACAGATTAGCAAGGAGGAAGTAAGGACATCTATGAAAAGGATGAAGAATGGAAAGGCCGTTCATCCAGATGACATACCTGTAGAAGCATGGACGTGTTTAGGAGAGATGGCAGTGGAGTTTTTAACCAGATCGTTTAATGGAATCTTGGAAAGTGAGAGGATGCCTGAGGAGTGGAGAAGAAGTGTGCTGGTGCCGACGTTTAAGAATAAGGGAGCATGTGAAGGACTGTAGTAACTACAGGGGGATAAAATTAATGAGCCACACCATGAAGTTATGGGAAAGAGTAGTGGAATCTAGATTAAGAAGGGAGGTGATGATTAGTGGGCAGAAGTATGGTTTCATGGAAAGAAAGAGCACCACAGATGCAATGTTTGCTCTGAAGGTATTGATGGATAAAGTATAGCAAAGGCTAGAAGGAGCTGCTTTGCGTCTTTGTGGACCTGGAGAAAGCATATGACAGGGTGCCTCAAGAGGAGCTGTGGTATTGTATGAGGAAGTTGGGAGTGGCAAAGAAGTACGTAAGCATTGTACAGGATAAGTACAAGGGAAGTGTGACAGTGGTAAGGTCTGCAGTAGGAGTGACAGATGCATTCAAGGTGGAGGTGGGATTACAGCAGGGATCGGCTCTGAGCCCTTTCTTAGTTGTAATGGTGATGGACAGGTTGACAGACAAGATTAGACAGGAGCCTCCTTGGAGTATGATGTTTGCTGATGATATTGTGATCTGTAGTGATAGTAGGGAACAGGTTGAGGAGACCCTGGAGAGGTGGAGGTATGCTTTGGAGCGGAAAGGAATGAAGGTCAGTAGGAAAAAGACAGAATACATGTGTGTAAATGAGAGGGAGGTCAGTGGAATGGTGAGGTTGCAGGGAGTAGAGCTGAGGAAGGTAAATGAGTTTAAATACTTGGGATCAACAGTACAGAGTAATGAGAATCGTGGAGGAGAGGTGAAAAAGAGAGTGCAGGCAGGGTAGAATGGGTGGAGAAGAATGTCAGGAGTAATTTGTGACAGACGGGCAAGAGTGAAAGGGAAGGTCTACAGGACGGTAGTGAGACCGAAAACGTTATGTGTGTGTGACATGACAAAAATATATGATCTAATAATGTGAGCGCTTAATGACTCCCTCACATGTTAGATCTTGAGCAGATAGTTTTATATAAGAGATATGTTAACTAACCATTTTAAATTTAATTATGGCATGTTTGGGAATTAGTATGTGTTTTGTGGAATGGACTTTTTTTATTATCAAAACCCAAACTCCATGAAATGTGTAAATACACTTTGGAGATGCTGTCTGGGAAGATATAAAAGACAGATGAGTGAAATGTTGTAGGTTGAATTTGTTTCTAATTTCTTAAAAGGAAAAAAGGGTGTTGCTGAAAGATTAAACTTGTAGCATAATTTGTAGCATCAAGAGATGCAAATACCTTGTCTCTCAGTGCCATGATACTTAGGGACTTCCATAGGCTGAGTTGAGTATACAGCAGATCAAGGAAAACTGAAAAAAGCTTTCTGCTGTACTGTATATGAGCAGTAGAGAAAAGCTTCTTTGCGTAAACTGTCTACTACATTATTTCCATATCTTTATAAAATGGCGATCCACTACATTTCTGTAAATTGACAGTAGCTAAAGCACAGAGCAAAGCATACATACAGGACTCTGAATAAGATTTCCATTCTACGGTTTACTGTGCAGGTAAGATTTTGTAGACCTTTTTTACTTTCTAATATTTTAGCGTAACAATATTTGTAGCCCAGTAACAGAACTTCAAGTTAGGTAGTGTCATGCTGCTTTTATCTTTAGATCTCTGTAGAGTTGCATTTTAGATAATTGGCCGTTTGTATTCTGCTAAGCAAAAATGTACGTCAGTTAAATAAGGGACCAGAAGATGAAATGTTGTCAGAAAAATGAGCCAAAGTTCATTACCCAAATTTAAATTACTGAGCTGTCAAAACCAAAAACAGTAAACACAGTTGCAGCCACAGATCTGCAGTAAAGAGGTCAAAAGCCTGGAACACTAAAGACACAATGAAACACAACCATGAGTTTTGTTTTGTATCCGTAATCTTGAATGACCAAGTAGTTCACAGTGTTGACCTTTATACTGTGCATAACAATGAGGCAATGACTGCTAACAAAATTGCAGTGCTTATAGAAAAACAACTTGGCACCATGCCAAGATGCAAAATATTTTTAAGAAACTACCTGTAATTATACAAGATGAATGCTACTACTATCAAAACCCAAAAAGTAGCAAAAAAAGAGCACATAGAAACATGCTGTTGAGAAAATTTCAAACAAAAAAAAACAGATCATAACAGTTTTTAAATTCAGATAAATTAGGTTACATTTAAGCCTAACTTCCTAAGGAAAAATGTTTAAATATATACTGGTTATGTAGGGTTGCTCTGCCTGGATTGTGAATGGATACAGCAAACAAAACAGGACCCAAAGATAAAAGAAAAATCAAGGTCTAAAATGTAAAAAGAGTCAAAAGACAGAATTCAAAATGGAACCAAAAATACAAAAATTACAACCTGACATAATGCAGCATAGCGACTGTAAACAGCATGGCCCATGTCTATCTACAAAGCAATCAAAAATGAGCATTCCTGATAGTTTTGAAATAAAATGAAATTATAGAAACATTACAAACTGATAAAAATATTAACATATTGAAATATTACTTAAATAAAGAATCTGAATCAGGAGGGTGAAAAAATTAACACTCACAGCAAAATGCTTGTGATCAGATGGTGCAGTGTGGAGCAAACCCAAGAAACCAAAAAGACACCTAGCCAGTCTAGACTTTGTTTGAAAGGGCAATTTATTATTCAACATCAAATAAACAAGGCTGGGTTGAATTGAAGGAACACAAATAATACAAAGTGTTAACAAAATAACAAATGCTAAGACTTACAGACATTCCTTCCTACCTCCTGGACGCGTCCTTTTTCAGTTTATCCTGTGCTCCTCTCCCAATTCCAAGCTTGCCTGACTGAGGAGACGGAGTCACTTGTAAGTCTAAACCTAGTGGCACTTTTGGTGCCATTCCACTCTGACAGGAAGTACTTGTGGGACACACCTAAAACTACAACTTCCAGGAGTCTTTGCTGTGGCCTGGATGTCTGCAGTAGAGTACTGCTGTTGCCAACTAGTGGCCTAGAGGTTTGTAGCACTTTTATAGTGCATCCCCAGCCAAAATTTCCTATTACTTTAGTTAGGTGGCCAGGTAGCGTCATCCTTTCATCTTAGAGCTGTTACTAGTATCCTCGTCACTGCTAAATCACAGTTAGAATTCTCTAAACAAAACACTAATTAAATAACATAAAGTAACTTCTGTGTCTTTAGTGAAAACAAGTCATAATGCTTGATTAAAGTGAAAAATGATAATGCACTAAGTTGGACACTGTACATAATCTATAACAAACAATAATGCTTAGTAAGTTTAAGACTTACTCATTTAAAATAATGATATTTGAATGACGCTTAAAAGTCAATACCTCAAGGGCTATAAAGTTCTCCATTAATCTGAAATATTTTTTAAAAGTCATATCTCCCCATTCCTTCATCGTACTTCTGGATCACTGGGGGCCAGGGCCTTTCCTAGAAGCACCATGAAAGAAACCAGGAATCCCCACTAACTCACACCCGGCCAATGTAGAGTCTCCAATCAAGCCAACTTTCATGTCTTAGCAGTTTAGGAGGACAAATGTAAAACACAAAGAAGAACCCACAAATGGCAGTGCTCAAAGCCATGCTGCCTTTAAGAGCCTATTGTATATAAAAATAGGCACTACCAGCAATTAACAAAAAAAGAACTGTTTAGTAAGAATTGTTTCAGGATTTAGTCACCCCTAGAGTATCCATAGTAGTTTCCAATACATGACATATAATGTCTATGTGCTTACTGATAATGTATCTGCAGAGTATGCTTATGTACTTCTTTGGTTTCTTTTTGTTATTTAAACTCTAGCATTTAAACAATCAGCCACAGCTGGAAATAATGATATATGGCAGTTCTAGGTTGATAGTGGCGGTGTGAGTCAGTAGAAAACTAGAGAGAAAGAAACAGTTTGCAAATGTTACTGCACTGCTTCTCACATAAATGTCTAGTAGTGCCTCAGGCAGAAATATGTACACAAGTAGCAGTAATAGTGGTTGCTGTGCTCTGCCCTTCTGGCTTACTGTGAAATGTCTTTACTAAATGTGACAGGACATACACAGTTTAATTCCCATTAGGCTTATAATAAATGTATCAATCAACGGGAGCCATAGTGGTATGAAATTGTATTAGTATAATATGGAAAACTGAATAATATGTACTGTGCACACCACATACGTTATATACACACATATAAACAGCACATACTGTGTATATAGTGCTTTGTATTAGGAGTTTCTCAGTTCCATATGTCCCCAAATAATGGAATGCACTTTAATTTTTCTTTTAACATGCTAGGAAAATGAAATGATGTCTACTCTAAATAGGAAGTTGATACAATCTCTACTGCACGGAGGATGTTAGGGGATTTAAAGGCAGGAAAGGGGCAGATTCCAGCAAAGTCCTGCAGAGAAAAGAAAGAATGCACTGGTGGTAGTGGTGCAGGTCATCATTACCTGTATAGGAGTTAGAACACCCAGGAAACATTAAGTCCTGTAAATGTGCTTAAAAGCTAAACAAGAAAGACAAAAGGAGCAACCTGGATGGAAAGAATCACTGCCACCCTACAAAATTAGAAGACATGCAATCCAGCAGATGCCAAAGGTGTTTGATTCACTGCTCTAGAGAACGTAAACTCATAAATGGTTTAGGAGAGGAGAACATATTTATTTGGCCAAAAGATGGCAGCCCATGTTTAGAGACTGGCTTGATAGGAACCAAGATACCCCATTAAAAGAACAAGCAATGGATAGACTGATTTGAAAGCTTGACTTTTTCCAGGCAGTGAAAGAGGTGTAGGAATACCTAGAGAAACTAGGATTAATCTTTTTGGTGTTGACACTGGTATTTTGCATGTACTGTATTTAAGGAAGAAGCCAACTGAGGACATGCAAAGCATTTGTTTCTCAATCTACAGACTCTGATGTACTTAACCACTAATGCAGTTGCACACTATTGTAATAGATGCCAGTGCAGAAGTGGGTATGCTAGCATCACAGCAGGGTTGGACTGAAGAACAATGCCCATCTGGCAGGCCAGTGTGATGGGAGGACAGGGAGAGATAACCTACCAGGACTACATGCTCCCCCGATAAAATACAGGGCAGCATCCCTGGGTCAGGATCCCACACAGACATTCACAGGGTTTAATGTGACCTGTAGTTCTGTGGGATAGCCCTGTTGGGTTCCATGGGGGACATCAGCAAGAGCTGCCGAGATAAATGATCCCTACTTTGTAGGGCATGCATTTGACCTGGAAGTACTTCCAACTGGCTATGCCCTAGCACTTGGAGTATTTCTGTGTCCAAGATAAACGAAGCCACTCGACCTCATCCAGGTGAGTTGAAGTTGGGTGGAAAAAGGCCAAAGCTCGCCTGGATGAGTGGAAAGAGACAGGGGAAGAGAGAAGAATTGTGTGGTGTTGTGCCACTTATTTGAGCGTTTTGTAAGGTAATTTGTATGATAAAACGTGTGTCTGCACCCGGGACTTGTGCCTGTGCAGTTGTGTCTGGAGTTTGTGGTACTGCAATGCGCCATACTAGTCATGCTATTATGGTGAGATTTATTTTGCTGTCTTCTTTCTAGACAGTAAAACAGACCCTTAGTATGAAATCTTCAATTTCTTGGCAACCTGTTACATCGAATAACCTTCATTCTGTGAAAAAAAAGTGTGACAGCTGTTTCATTTTAGCCATTTTTGAGCCCATTTTTAAACTAAGGGAGTTGACCATTAGCATACTGAAGGAATGGCTACTGAAAATGGGGTTTTGCAGCCATATCTGAATAACAAATTAAAACTGAAAAAAAAATCAGTCATTTCAAGCAATAGTCACCATTAGAAACATTATTAATGTCTTGCCTGTATTTTTAAATCAGTTTATTGGTATATTGATAGAAAAGGTATCAATTTCTCTCAAAAACATGAAAATATCTGGGTGTGTCCAGAGTTTTGACTGATACTGTATGTTAAATTGCAATAGTAGTGAAAATGTGTTTTTAGTGTGAATTTGTTTTCTAAATGATATAATAGAAACACAGTAATCTCTTTTTAAATATGTAAAATGAAAATAATGTACAGCATATGAAATATAAGTATACACAGTTACTTTGATAACTTGGTACCCTAGCAGGATAGGATCTGATTCCTCATGACTTTGATCTGGACAAAGCCGATTTAAGAAGTGTATGGGTGATCATTCCTATGTAAGATTTCCAGGCTACATTTGTAATGAAAGACATAAAGGTGACACAAATTATTGGATCAGACTAAAACATTAGTTTTATGGAACAGAGCATTGTAGGTAATTTCTTACTCTCTTAAGTTCCTTCCAAAACTCTAATTTCAACTCAACTTTTCACATGAACAAGATAACAGTCCCTTATTTTATTATTAGATTTACTCCTTCTTAATTCTATTGCAACTCCCTTTTTCATTCATCCATCCATCCTTTTGTTATTAATTTATATGTACATTTATTTGCTTAGCAGACACTTTTATCCAAAGTGACTTACAAAAAAGGTAAACAATCAAGTAACATTAGGTTAGGTCCTGTTTGTTCAATAAGTGTAATAGGACAAGTAACAAGTCGATTGCCACAAGTGAAGATGTAATACCTCCTACATTTACAATCAATAAAGCAATTAAACTTAACCAAATAACAAATAATATAAAGTATCACAGCACAAAGTTTTGTTGTTTTTTTTTTCATTTCAATTCTACACAGATATTAACAGAACAGATAGGTCTTCAATCGCTTCTTAAATACTTTGAGGGAATCAGCTGTGCAAATGGAGGTGGGCAGCCTGTTCCCTCAACTTGGAACAACACAGGAAAAGAGTCTTGATTAAGACTTGATGCCACACAGTGGTGGCATCACCAGACACTGTTCCCTGGCAGACCTGAGTAGGAGGGAAGGAGCATTGCACCTCACCATTGTCTCCATATACTCATATGCTGACTCACTGACTACTCTGTAGACGAGCATCAGAGATTTGAATTTAATGCATGCTGCTACAGGGAGCTAATGTAGCGGTCTGAAGAGAGAAGTGACATGTGCCTGTCTCAGCTAGTTAAATACAAGATGGACTGCTGCATTTTGGACCATCTGGAGCAGCATGATAGCACATGCAGATACTCCTGCCAGAAGTAAGTTGCAGTAGTCTAGACGCAGCAAGACAAAAGCCTGGACCAGAAGTTGTTCTACATACTGTGTCCGATAAGGTCTGATCTTGTGGATGTTGTAAATCATGAACCTGCATGAATGAGAAATACGTAATAAAAATGTGGTCAGAAAAAGATAGCTACTCATCAGTTACCACCCTAAGATTGCAAACTGACCTGGTGGGTGTTAGCAACAGTGAGCCAAGATGTACAGAGATTTGGAGTTGAACCGACTGGCTGCCTAGGATCACAAGCTCGGTTTTTGCCAGGTTGAGCTGATAGGTGATGGTCCTTCATCCAGGTTGAGATATCAGTAAGACATGCAGAGACTCTAGCTGATACCATGTTGTCCTGTTCTGGGAAGAACAACAATTACAGCTGTGTATCATTGGCACAGCACTGATAAGAGAACCCATGGGATTGTAGGACGGAACCCAGTGAGGTGGTCTACAGAGAGCAGAGCAGAGGACCCAGCACCGATCCTTGGTACACCATTCGACTGGTGTGTCTTTGACAACTCCCCTTGCCAGGACACACTGTAGGATCTTCCCAAGAAGTAGGACTCAAACCATCTGAGAGCAGTCCTATTGATTTCAGGGTTAGAGAGGGTGTCAAGAAGGATGTTGTGGTTGACCGTGTCACAGGCAGAAGAAAGATTTAGCAGAATCAGGACTGATGACATGTTGGTAGCTGTAGCATGGTGTAGCTGGTCAACCACAGATAATAGAGCCATCTTAATCTAGTGGTTCCTCTTGAAGCCAGACTGGTTGGTATCAAGCCATTCATTCTGTATAAGGAAGGAAGAAATCTGGTTAGAAATAACACATTCAAGGGTGTTGAAAAGAAAGGAGAGGAGAGGGACATGCCTGTAGTTTTTAACTTGGGATGAATTGAGTGTTGTTTTTTTGAGAAGTGGAGTTATCAGAGCATGTTTGATGATGTTAGGAAATTAACCTGAGCTGAGTGAGGTGTTAATGATGTGTGTGTAATTGCAGGAATGAGTGAGAGCGAGATGGCCTGAAGGAATACGATCGAGTGGACAGGTAGTGGAGTGATTGGACAGGAGGTTGGAAACATCAGTGGGAGACAGTGGAAAGAATGTGGAGAATGTTGTGTGTTGCTTGGAAGGAGGCATAATGGGTAGCAGCGAGTGTGAGAACTGACTGCTGATGGCAGCTACCCTATCCAAGAAAAAGGTGGCAATGTCATATGCAGACAGGGACGTTAGGAGAGGATGTGGAGTAGGGTTAAGAAGGGAAGTAAAAGCAGAGAACAGAGAGCATGTGTCAGTGGTGCAGTTAATTCTAGTTCAGTAGAACCTTACCTTAGCATTGATTGTGGCAGAAGAAAAGGATGCAAAAAATGGACTGATACTTATCAAGGTCTATCTGAGCTTTAGACTTTCTCCATTTCCTTTTGGCTATACTGAGCTGAGTCTGTTGATTACAGAGTGCTTCAGAAAGCCAGGGTAAAGACAGTCTTTTGTGTGCAGACTTGGAAGAGAAAGGACAAACATTGTTAAGACAGGAAGAAAGAGTCGAGCATAGGGTGTCAAACAGACTCAATGCAGTCCAGGGTCATGGGGACGGTCACTTTTTTACTGTACTTAATCAGTTTTCTTAAAAAGTTTTAATGATTTCCTTTGACTTCGTTTCTCAGTTCCATTAGCTTCTTTCTATCAGATTTCTAATTTCTACTTTTTTCTATACTCTGTTCCGCTTTTAATTATGTTTCAGTCTAAAGTTTAATATAAAGACAATCCATCAAACATTTCACTGGCTATGCCCATTAATAATTTCTAGTGAAATTGCCTTGTCTGTCTGTATGCAATTTTTGGAGTGTTCACTCTGTCTTTTTTGATTTGCCCTGATCTCCTCATTGCAATTATTTTAAGTACAATGCTGTCTCATCCTTAGATTCATTCATTCTTAGTCAGTACCCGTTTTGACCACTGCAGCATCACTGAAGTTCAAAGCCACATAATTTTGTAGAAACTAAGCTCTTTTGAGTATCTCAGAACATTGTTTGTCTTCATGCCTTTACACCTGATGTTCTTTCTACAGGGTGGGCCATTTATATGGATACACCTTAATAAAATGGGAATGGTTGGTTATATTAACTTCCTGTTTGTGGCACATTAGTATATGTGAGGGGGGAAACTTTTCAAGATGGGTAGTGACCATGGTGGCCATTTTGAAGTCGGCCATTTTGGATCCAACTTTTGTTTTTTCAATAGGAAGAGGGTCATGTGACACATCAAACTTATTGGGAATTTCACAAGAAAAACAATGGTGTGATTAGTTTTAACATAACTTTATTCTTTCATGAGTTATTTACAAGTTTCTGACCACTTATAAAATGTGTTCAATGTGCTGCCCATTGTGTTTGTGTTAACAAACAAAACCACCGCTATTGGTCTGACACTAACCCACATTGGATAGATCCCTCCAAGACTGTTGGAACAAAAAAATTGATGGTATGGTGTGGTATATGGGGTACAAAGATAGTGGGGCCATTCTTCATCAATGGAAACCTCAAGGCCACTGGATATGCGAAATTGCTACATGATGATGTGTTTCCCTCTTTATGCACTGAAGCTGGCACGTTCCCTGAGTTTTTCCAGCAAGATGGTGCACCACCACATTATGGGTGTCAGGTCCGAGCATTCCTAGATGAACAGTTTCCTGGAAAGTGGATTGGTCGTCGTGGGCCAGTTGAATGGCCCCCAAGGTCTCCCGATCTGACCCCCTTAGACTTTTATCTTTGGGGTCATCTGAAGGCAATTGTCTATGCTGTGAAGATACGAGATGTGCAGCACCTGAAACTACGGATACTGGAAGCCTGTGCTAGCATTTCTCCTGCGGTGTTGCTATCAGTGTGTGAAGAGTGGGAGAAGAGGGTTGCATTGACAATCCAACACAATGGGCAGCACATTGAACACATTTTATAAGTGGTCAGAAACTTGTAAATAACTCATGAAAGAATAAAGTTATGTTAAAACTAAGCACACCATTGTTTTTCTTGTGAAATTCCCAATAAGTTTGATGTGTCACATGACCCTCTTCCTATTGAAAAAACAAAAGTTGGATCCAAAATGGCCGACTTCAAAATGGCCACCATGGTCACCACCCATCTTGAAAAGTTTTCCCCCTCACATATACTAATGTGCCACAAACAGGAAGTTAATATCACCAACCATTCCCATTTTATTAAGGTGTATCCATATAAATGGCCCACCCTGTATATGTGCGTGTGTTATAAGCAATTGCCTAAACCGGCTTTACCCCATACTGCTTTTTCAATGATTTCCAATCATAGGCTTCCTTTACGTAATTTTAAGAAAACTATAGCAAGCTATGGACAGTCACTATTAGTCTGTTTGATTTTATTGTAGTAAACTGTCCGTCATAGGTGTGCGTTCTCGTGTGCGTGAAACAATAAGCAATCAATCATAGATGCAATGCATATATTTTCCACAATCATTAAAGAAAAGAAGAAAAGTGAGTATTCTGGGCTGTGCAAACAGAGGAAAGGCTTGTCAAACTTTGGATCCAGCACTCAGGTCTGTTTGTTTGACAAAAGAAAGGCTGTGATTGTGGCTGAACTCAACATACCTGGTAAGTGCTTTTCCACTCACTATGCTACTTACAGAAGTTCACACAGATTGACTGCTAAAATGAGTTAAACCTGTGATACTTCTCATCATCTCTCATTAAAATGAGGGAATCTTCTTAGTTGCATAATTTAAAACCCCCAGTGAAAACAAGATTCAACTGCAGCCATTAAATTTTATATGCTCTTCGGCTGGAAAACGTGTTGAAATTATATAGTATGATGTTGGCTCCTGTTGTGCAAAAGTAAATATCATAGTTGTGATGGCAACAGCTGTGATCTGGGTTTCAGTCAGTAACTGCATTCAGGCAGTAATATCTAGAGCATTGCGCAATTCAGCCATAAAATAACATATGCAAATGGCATCAATAATAATGTTATTTAGTTCTTGATAATAAGTGCACAGACCTAGGGGAAAATCCTTTAACTGTTCCATAACATCAGGTCTAATTAAGTTATTATAGGTCCTAAAAAAGCGTTGGCTTATTTTTCACAAATGTAATGCCTTTTTCATGCCTTTACTCTCTGATCCTAACTATGAATATAATCTGCTCTTTGGCAAAAGTACCCCAGGCAGTAGATAACAGCACAATCATACAAGATGCATGGTACAAATATTTCATGTGTGTGGTGCTCCTGACTCCACCTTTTTTTCTTCATCTCTGATCCTTTTTCTGTTTTTGTAAAGTGTTTTATATTTAGCACACAGACAGGAGGATTGGCATTTAGACCACATTCAGTGTTCTCAGGTGCAGCAGCCATTAGGGCTGCAGTCACTTTCCAGTAATACAAAAGATCCCAGGTTTTCCACAGCTCTTCACTGTGGCATTAGTTAGCTTAGCTGGCATTCTTTCAGTTCCTTTCTATGAACTTCCACTCTCCATGAGACATTTTTCTAATTATCTTACTGACGATAATTCGTAATCATTATAGTGCTTATGTTTGGGAAATATTCAGTACAGCTGAGACTTTTCTATTTGGTTTTTTTAGGTTTTGTACATTGCTTGTGTTGTAGTGATGGTGTACCATTATTTACTTTTACATTCCTCTTTTCTAATTTATGTGTGTTTTGTTCACATTGAAGGGCTCTCTTAGTGTAGAATCCAATTCTTCCATTTATTTTTACTTTCATTTGAAACAAGTTTTTCACACCTTGTTTTTATAGTACTGTGACACCACTTTATTTTGTATGGGTACTGCTTGCCTTTGTGTCCCCCCACATTTTCAATTATATTCTCCTTATAAACATTTGGATCTTTGTTTACTTTTTCATGATAATGTTTTTTTTTCCTGTATTGTTCCAACATTATTTGATTAAATTAGTATTTACTTATTTGTGATTTTTTAATTTTTTTATTAAAAGGTCTAATTTAGTTTTACTGTATAATTCTTTGTTGTCTTTCTTTAGTTTTTTTTTTTTTAGTTATGGTTTTGTTTATTTTTGGTCATTTTTTTCTATTTTATCTAATTCCATTTAAGGGGTAAAATCCTAAACTGTGGTAGTAGTCCTGTAGGCTTTACTTAATGCACAGGCACAATCAGAAAATTGACTAGGCAAAGTGGACGATAACTATTTTTTCTGACCTTAGACAAACTTTGTGAAGCATTTAAAGCTAATTCATTAGTGTTTCGATTAAAGGAGAAATTAAATAACCTTAACTGTCAGTCACTGGGGTAGCCTAAAATAATCTTAGGGATAAAGAACTTTCAATGAAAAAGTATATGTCTTCTTGATGCAGGACAACCTTAGATATTTTTAGGTATTGGCATCCATTCTGTGATACACAAACCAGTGGTTCCCCCATCAATGGCTTGTTATTTGATGATGTGTCCAACTTCTCCATGTCTACACATGCTCTCAGCACATCTCTTGGAAATGACCTGATTTTACACAGTGAAAAATCTTTCTAAAACCTTTTGTATGCTCAATCAGTCTATCTACATTATTTCTTAGTCTCTGTTATTGTTGGTTTGGCTTTTGGCAGCAAATGTTTATATATCTAATTTCTTTCTTTCAGTAAGCTTTGATTCAGGCTTGAGTGTTAAGCTTATTACCTCCTCTAAAGAATTTCCATAATTGTGATTTGCCATCTCATCATTACATTCTTCACATAAACCATTGTGAAGCATAGACAACAAGTTATTACTGTTCCAATCTAAATCAGATATTAGTATCATAATATGTATTATTTATTCTCCAATAGAGTTAGAGGCACAGGTCAAGCATGTTATTTCATAAATAGTCCATCAGTGAATTCAGTACATAGTATAAAACTTTAAGCCAGTCGAAACCTATTACTTCTTTTGTATTAAGTGGCTTTCATCAAATCTAAAATGCTGTTCTGAATCCATTGTAAAAAATTCTTCTTAAAGTCATTACCAATCTAAACCAGATTTTGTCTTGTTTTTTATTCATTGACTAATCTACTATTTGGGCGCAAGCTGATGTAGTGCAATCATTTTTATAGTGGAGACATGATGACGTTTGACAAAGTGTCTCCATCAGCCTGCTAAATCACCAAGAAAACAGCACTGTGATCACATTAAAAAAAGATAGATAAAAACTAATAACAGTAAAAATAACAATATTAATGTTTGAAAAAAGAAATAGAACAAAGCAGTATGTTCTCAAATATGTTCCAGATAAAAAAAAAAATGAATAGTAGCATTAAAAAGGCAACAAATGAATAAGTAAACCCAATGAGATAGGACAGTAAATTAACAAGTGCCTGACAGAATTAAATCCATTGAATTAAAACATGGTGTACCTGTGTTTTCACTTCACCATTTGTACAGGGTGGTGCAGGGAAATGAGAAATTTTCAATTGATGTTCAATGCACGAATAAACACATTACAAAATATATTTAATGATGAAATGTATTGTACAGGTTATGCAATTAATGAAGGTAATCAATATTCATTCGCTATTCATTTTATGTTTTGAAGAAAACATCATGAAGGTGTTGTTCATTTCTCTGTACACATTCTGACTGCCTGTTGCGGAAATTCTGCATTTCTGCTCGACATAACATGTCAAGAGGAATGCCAGTGATTTCCTCTTCAATCCTCTGTTTTATTTCAGTAATGGTTGCACAATGTGTGTGGTACACTTGACTTTTAAGATGTCCACACAGAAAAAAAATCACAAACAGTGAGATCTGGGGATTTCTGAGGCCATGGAATGTCACCGTTGAGTGAAATGATGCGCCTTGCAAACAATTGTCTAATAGCTGCCATCGATTGTCGGGCAGTATGCGACTCAACCTGGGGACTTCTTTTTTAAGGCTGAACACATTTCTTTGAAATCACACGCCCAGGTTATAATTGCATGAGCAGATGGGACACTATCAAAACGTCCTAATTGGAAATGATGCCAAAATTCCCTTTGCGCAGCAGTCACACTATCACCCCAGGACCCAGGGTAACCAACACCTAGTTCCAAAATTTCCTGTTTCCTTTCCACCCTGTCTATACAGCTTTTTCAAACAACTTGCCGGTAAAGATTGTATTCCAACAAACGACATCATGACCATAGGAGCTCCCATTAAAATGCAGAAAGCACAATAAAGTGAGTTAGTCCCTGTGTCTTTCTCAGTTCATTTTTCACAGTTACTGTCTGGATCATTGGAGACAACAGTAGAAAGTTTTGGGCTCTTTTAATGTGTCACACATGGGATGGGAAGGATGTTTCTTCATAGTGGAGACAACAAACACAACATTGAGGCATCCAGTTAATGGCTGTACCACTTTTGGTGTTACGTCTTTCGCTAAACTTTTTGCCAATTGCAAAGCCCTTTTTGGGAAATCCTGGGAAGAGCAACTCAACATGTAGGGGAGACGACTGAGAGTAGCAGAACTAGGAGTTGAAATAAACACTCAGGAAATATAAGACATAGAGAGAAGGAAGTATTCAAGAGATACCATAAGCATTCTTCATCATTTGTTGAGTGGGTGTTTTTCTGTAAACCTAACAATGGAAATTAGCAGTTGCATCCATCGAATAAAATACTGAACTAAATGAATCTGGGGGCTTACCTACAAACTGACACTTAAGAGTCTTTTCTCAGTTGGTCTCTACAGTGTATAGCTTCAAACTTCCCAGAGAAATGAAGATGAGCAATTTATTTTTGTAATAGATTTGTACCAGCTTTACTGAAACATTCAAATCACAAGCTTCCCAAAATAACACTGAAGCATTAATTTGAGATTTTAATTTGCTTTTAAACCGTCATTAAATTACTGCTTTCACTATTCTTATGAGGTTTTCCATCCAGCTAATGATTAGGACAATCTCCCTCGCAGCTTTTCAGATCTGACACTTTCTAAATCCCAGGTGGCAATGCTGCAAGGCCACACTGGCTTTTATTAATGGCTTACATTAGGAGAAAAGCAATTATTGGAACAACAATGTAATTTTATAAGACTCAAAGCCAGTGGAACAAATATAAATAGTTATTAAACTGCTTTAAGTCCAAATGACCTCAGTTAGCCAGAAAGTAAAATGCAATATATCAGAAATTCAAACTGCATGGAAAGGCTCATAATTTCTACTTAAATAGTGTGCATTTTAGCATTAAAAAAAGCTTTTAATTCAAAGAAAGACAAACAAACCGTTTTCCGCCGTAATTAATCCAGCACTGAGGTCCTTCTGTACTGTTTACTGCTTGCTTTTTTAAATATTTGCTTAATTAAGCCAACATCAACCCGTTACTCCTTAAGCAGTTTTTAGGGTGAACTGTAGCCTAGCTCAGCTGGAGACCCCCTCATGGGAATACAGCACAACTAATAGTCCTCAGAGTCAATTTGCCAAGGCTAATTAACCTAATATGCATGCCTTGGGACTTTAGGGAGAAGCCTAGTCAAACACAAAAATATCTAGAAATTCCATGCTAGTAGAACCCTGAGGTGCATTAAGCCATTGTGTCACAGTTAAAACATTGCAGATATCAAATGCCTGAACTTTCTTCACTAATTAGGTTTTCTACTTTGTTGATTATTATAGAACACTGGATGCCTAATAGAAAAACAAAGTTTCTACATTTTTTTCTAGTTGTTTGCAATTGAATGTTTTATATTGTCATGCTTTTCTGTGCGGTGTGGGCAAAATATGGTCCACGACAAAGACATACATCAGGAAATCTTGAATAATTAATTTCACAGTATCCAGAAGTATTCAGCAGTACATACACATTAAAATTAGTGAAATAGATGCTGCTTAATGGGTTGTCGCTCTAGCTTGGAGAGTATGGAGGGCTTTTAGCATATGCCTCTGCACCAAACCTATGAGCAATCAACTAACCCATGCTTCTACTACGCATGACAACCAAAATAACTGCACCATCAGTAAAAGTCACCCAGGACATTAGAGTAGTACAACAACAACCCTGAACGTTTCGAGTCACTACAATATTATTACATAAAATTCTCTGTTACTCGCTTTAAATATACCATGGAAAGAGATGCACCCAGTTTGAAATATAATCTTTTTTGTTCACCCGATGCTGCAACAGTAGACTTCAGCTCATTGTGACAGCACAACTGATCTACGAAAATAAATGGATGTTGCCAGCTCTGGCTCACCTGCCATTCTGCATGACCTTCCCAATGTGGTGTCCTGTATTAGAGCTTTAAAGGGATTCCACATCTGATAAATTTAGTGTGTTTAGAGGTTTGCAATCCGGTGGAAATCCCATGATACCCATGGGACTCGACTGAAGGTTTTGCAGTATGGGACTAAGACTACATGTATTTTAAACAAAAATGATCTCTGTTCACACTAGCACTTTTGAATCTTTTACAAAAGTACATGAGTGCACACTAAAATGGCTGACATCGCATATGACATAGACATTTGCCTCCATTGGGCAAAAATCTTTGAAGGGATGGTAATGCGGCTGTCCACAGGAGTAGTGACCGGTAAATGATTTGCCTTTTGTGCATGTGTACAGTATTCAAACTGTACAGAATGCAATTTAGATGCATATTGGTAAGCAATGGATAGTGCTTTTGCATCACCACTATGTTGGATTATGGTTTTTCTTCCAAGAAGGGTGACCAATCAGGGAATGAGACACTATAATGAGCAGGATCCAATCAGGGAAGGGCTACGTTATAATCATAAACAAATCCGAGTGTAATTAGAGTCAGCATTTTCAAAACTTTATGTTTTCACCAGTCCACTTTGCAATGCCGAGCCAGCATTTTCTGAAGTATATGACTCTGGAGAATATTTTCAAAAGCCTCCATTTTCATAGGTTAAATACGTTGGGGTAGTGTTGATGAAAAGTGAAAATGGAGACTAATGTCTGCATTTTTAAAAGAAAACGTAGTAGTATGCACTTAGCATTAAATTAAAGTGCTATGAGTGAATGCAGGTGGATAGTCTTTATTCATATAGTCAGGAGCGTGCAGTCAGATCACAGATGAACCTCTGAGAAAAAGTGCTTCTTGAAAACTAAATAAATAAAATGTTAATTTTATAATCAGTGTTCTTTCACTGTAAATGTATGATTTTTTTCAAACTTCTGTAAATTTGTTTTAATAAATTATTATTATAAAAGACATTGTGGTGCATATACATAGCAGTTTGTAAATAGTGAAAACTCACTAACATAAATTTTGTTTTGTTGTTTTAAGAATCCACTTAGACTGTGTGCCCAATTCATGTGTCTTTTAGTACACCTTTCCTCCTAATCATAAGTCTAAACATCTGCAGCCACTCACTCTTAAATGTATCGAATGTGTTTGATACTGTTTGATGTACGGGGAAATGAAAACCTCGAAAGCAGTTTCCAGAGTGAAACCAACTATCAGTCAAAATAAATATTAAAATCAATCAGAATTTTATAACCCCAGTGGATAAATAAAGATTGTCCAATGAATTTGCAAACTAATTATTTTATTTTGATCAAATAGGAATCTTTTGTCTACCTTGGCAATGTGTGCACACCTAGAGATTATAATAAAAATATACATGCATGTATGTGGGTGTGAAATAATTTACTGACTTGTTTAGTACTTGGTTTTGGTTACACAGATGATCACTGTGGAAGATCTGATCCTGCAATTGTGTGACTTCCATTTCAGCTCTTTAATTAGCAGGCTGCACTCTAAGAAGCTGAAACACTCCTCTATACTGCATTCTTAGGCTGCTGGTAACTATTCATGATAACAAGGTAAAATGTTGCTATAGGGAGAGTCCCAAAATAGTATTAAACTGAAGCTTATTCCATATAAAATGTGGGTGTTATCTGCCATGGAAGATTAGTTGTACCTACCAATAAGCAACAGTCCAAGACAGAAACATCAACCTTTTGTCAAACACTCCAATAAATGTGATGTAAAATTCCACTCCCAGTTTATCTGTGCACGGAATGAGTCAGGAGAGAAATGGAAATGAAAGACAAAGCCTCTGTAATGAAAAACAGTCAAAGGTCAAGAACAGGCAAGGGTTTTATGTATGGATAAATGAGTAATCCATACTATAAAAAAGCAGGGAAGGGAAAAAAGACAGTATTTCTGTTTTCTTTTTTGTGTTCTTTATTAACATCAACCCCCATACAGTCTTGCTGCTTTTTAATTTTCAAAGAGATATACCTCACTATATTAAAGTACAGAGTTAAATTAATGTATTTAGCCACGCAGGCCTTGAAGGAATTCCAATGAATATTTAATGAAAAGTGTACTAAGTCATGTTAACAATAACATGCATACAGTATGTTATTGCAAACTTACTTAAAACATGTTTTCACTTTCTCATTATGGGTTACTGAGTGAAGACTGAATGCCAAAAAATGGCAAATTCTAAGTAATAAAGTATGCAGAAAGTGAATCATCTAACTAATTAACCTTATTCAGGGTCACCAGAGGCCTAACAAAACACAGTTTATGTTTTTCACAGAAGGTAAGAAAAATTTGAAATGGTATACCCATTCATCAACAACCTAAACCTGATTAGTCCAAGGCAGGGTGGTCAGGAGCTGGAACCTATGTGGGCAGCACCGAGCACAAGGCAGTAATCAGCCATAAATGAGGAATGAGCAAGTATATTGATGGATGGTTGGATGTATAAAAAGGATTATGTAGAGGGAGACGTGCTGCTTAGATTAAATAGACTAAAATCAATCAAATCTCTGAGGCCAGATCAAATTTATCCAAAAGTGTTTAAGGAGATGAGTGAGTACTTCTATAAACCTTTATCTTGATTTTCAGAAAGCCTTTGATAAGGTACCTCATGAGAACATTTGTGATCAGACTTAGAAAAGTGAGAATTCAAGTCATTGTGTAGAGATGGGGACAAAACTGAATGCAAAGGGTTGTGATACAAGAAATCTCACCAGAATTAGGTTAAGTTAAAAGTGGCATCCCTCAGGGATCAGGACCAGGGCTGCCACTCATTTTTAATATGCAAGCAATCAAGATGAGAATATAAATAACGAGCTGGCATATAATTTAGAATCAGCTGTATCATTACAGAATCATCTGGATTGCATACTGTCTTGGGCAGAATTGTGGCAGATGGAATTTAATATAATTGAATCTAAGGTATTGCATGTAGGAAGTAAAAATGCTAACGGTAGGTTTGAATATTCAATGGGAGACTTGAAACTTGAAAGAGCACTGCATGATAAGGCCTAATAGCCCTAGTGTACTTTTCATTGTCTACACCCAGATAGTGGATAGAAGTGATTTGGAAGGCTAATGGCATTTTAGGCTTTATGGCCTGGTGCGTGGAGTACAATTCAAGGGAGGCTACGCTTAAGCTTTATAAGACACTAGTGGGGCCTCACCTGGAGTATTGTGTGCTGCATTTGTTTTCGGGCTTCAAAAAAGACATAGCAGTGCTAGAGAAAATATAGAGGAGAGTGACTAGGCTGATTCCAGGACTGAAATGTTTGAGTTACTGAAGGAGTTAAAATTTTCAGTTTAAACACACAGATTAACAGGTGACATGATTGAAGTGTTTAAAAATTATAGAAGAAATTAGTACAGTGGAAGGAGGCTCTTACTTTAAAATGAGTTCAACAAGAACACGTGGACATAGTTGGAAACCTGTTAAAAGTAAATTTTGTTAGAAAAGCCTTTCTTCACACAAATAACTACAGGCACGTGGAATAAATTATGAAGTAGTGTGGTAGAGAGTAAAACTTCTGAGAACATTCAAAACTCAACTTCATTTTATCTTGGGGAAATTGGTGGATGGGATTAATGGGTTTTGTTGGGCTGAGCGGCTGTTTTTGTCAAATATGTTCTAATGTGTTCTATTAAAATAAGTAAATAGTTGGATAGAGGCTAAGAGAGGTTCAAATTTTTTATTAAGTCATATTTACAAAAGAAAACATGCATTTTGCCTTCATAGATAGAGATAGATATCAAAAGGCACAGGTATTCCATCTCAGGCAGGATCCTGTCGTATGCCCATCCTTTGAGGATGGACTCCAGCTTCTTGAAGAGAGAGAGAGAGAGAGAGAGAGAGTCACATGGACAGAGATGTCCTACTTGTTTAAGTGTGGGAGTGCACATTTTGTTAAGGTATAATGCATATCTGCTTTGCTTCTCAAAAGTGAATTACGCAGAAGCACGAACAAGACCAAGAAAGAGAAGGAGACCTAAAAAATAGTATGCAGAATGTTCCTAGCAGCTGTTGGCAGGAATATTTGATCCTTTCCTTAGAGAAAGACTAGGTCAGAAAGGGAGCATGAGTATCTTATGGCATTCAGAGCCATACAGCCTCAAAAAGAAACCTATAAGTCCATGCAGGCAGCATGAAGGTTTCCTGAGAGACCTGCCCTTTGACTGCAATTTAGGGCTCAAGGGTGCAAGGACCCCAGGGATTTGCAGTGGGAGTTCTAACTCCTCTAGGTGCCCCTGGAGTAAGTGATGCTGGAGATTGACTTGACGTGGCCCAGGAGGTAGTGTAGAGTTGTATCACTGGAGATATGCAAAGTGGGTTTGGATTCTGAAGAAATGATTGGGTAAATTCTCAGCTAGCAGAAGGAAGAGAGGAAAAAAGAGAGATCAGTGTAAAAACGTTCTTGTGTGTGGTACTGTGTTGGGTAAGCAGACAAGGCAAGAGGGAAAGCAGATTTGTTAATCTGCTTTTGCCTGCTTAATAAATTATTGTTTCCTTATATTCTTACCTCTCTGTAATATATATAATTTTTTTATTCTTGTTCAATGCAGAAGACAACAGTTAGAATCTCGTCCTATAACACTACCTGTGGTTTATTAATTTATATTTTATTAAATTCTCCTAATTTATTTTTTTGTATTTCACCTTTTGCTTTTACATTTTGTTGTGTATTCACCTTTTATTTTAGTACGCATTTCATATTCAGTTTGCATTTTCCAAATGTGTTATGAGAGCACAGTATCTTTTAGGCTTTATATACACTGTAGTTATGTACAGTTTTTGTCTGTTTAGTTGTTATAGTCCAAAATTACTTCAGTGGCATATGACTATAGATGTCACATTTAATTAGCCAGCAGATTTTCAGATTTTGTATCAGAGGATGCAGAAACTAGAGTGGCGTTTCAGTGTTTTTAGCACAACCACTTATTGGTTTTCCTCCACTGACCCAAAGCAGCAGACCCCGCTGCCCAAATTAGACAAGTGTATTACCATTATTTTTTTTCTTTTTTGAGTAATGTATTCATTTATGATAATAAATGTGATTTAATTTGCCTTGGAACAAAGCAAAAGGTCTAGTGAACCCGGTGATGCATAAACTTAAAGGGAAAGCTGCAGCCTGCTGCGAAAAGAGAGCTCTCGTGAAAAGGAAGACACTTCACAGGAAAATGTTTAAAGGGAGCAGAAGAAAGCATTCATGGGAGCCTGGAAGCTTGACCCCAAGGGCAAGTATTGCATGAACTCGAGGCAGATGTGGGGATGATGGGTGAAAGGGAATGATTCCCAAATCACCCTGAACTTTGTAGTGAGGTTTTCAAAAAACTTCATGTGAGAAAAAGGGTACAGTGCCTTTAATTTTTTGCAAAAAAGTAATGACATTTGTTAATGGTGATTAAAAGAGAAACAAGGGAAAGGCAAATGCTGAAAGCACCAAGCAAATACAGATACTGTTAGAGCAGTTACTAAATGAAAACTTTACATAAACTAGAGCAGACAAAAGCATGGAAACAAAACTGGAGAGCCAATGCCTGCAAAAGAAGCCATCTGATGTTAATTAGTAATGGGAGGAGAAGGAGATGAATAAATAAGACGTCTATAATTAAGAGTTTAAATAAAAGAGGCTGGAAAATTTTTACTGGGAACAGAGAAATAAAGGCAAGAAACAATCATCATGGAAAAAAGGATGGATGCTAGTGACAAAAGTCAGGGATGACATTTGTATATCTAATTTTGATTTTGACTAACCTATGATCTTTAATTCTTTAGTATGAACCTTTGTATATAAAGGTAGAACCCCAAATTTCAAATTTGTGAAGAAACTTCAAAGCATGTACAGACAAATATACTGTAGCCCACCTCTTTAATCCAGGTGAAAATCATACACATATCCATTTACATATATTATATATTGTGATTAAAAGGCACTATATTGCGCCCGACCTGACACAGATTCACACTGGAGGCACGTATAAAATAAACAAGACTTTTATTTTCTTCAGCTGGAGGACACGTCTTCCCCGTAATCCCTCCAGCCACAGCACAGTCCCAAGTACAGTACACTAAGCACACTTTTCTTCTCCAGCTCTTCCTCCACCACTCCTCCAAGCTTTGTCCTCCTCCTCCCGACTCTGGCTGCTGAGTGGTGATTGCTGGTCTCTCTTATAGCCCAGCTGGAAGCGCTCCAGGTGATTGATCATCTATTTCTGGTTGCACCTCCGGGCTGGGCTGAAGATTCATCCAGCTAGGCTCAGGGACCCATGCAGCACCCCCTGGCTGCCACCCCAGATCCCAACAGGGCTGTGGAGAACTCCATCTCCCTTGGAGCCCCACAGGAAGCTGAGGGACCACCGTCAGCCAGGGAGGCTGCCACCAAGTGTCCTGAGGAAGGTATTGAGCAGCCCATGGTTGCTCCCCTGGAACATGCGATGAAGGGGCGTCCTGACTGGGCATGGGACCCGGCCACCTGCCACTATATATATATATATATATATATATATATGTGTATATATATATATATATATATGTATATTACCAGTCAAAGGTTTTAGAACAACTCATCTCCAGTTTTTATGGAAATACACACGGTTTAATGGCCTAATGTTTCATGAAATTAAGGCATAGACCAAATAAACAATTGCAAAAAAAAGTCAAGGCATCATTAATTGTACAAAATTTTATTCTAATGTTTGATTCATCAAATTAGCCACCTTTTGCTGATATAACAGCAACTCTTTTGATTTAGATTGCCATTTACTCTGTGCAGGTCCCCAACCCTGCCTCCAGTAAAAGAACTCATGACCATCACACTTTAACCTCCATGTTTGACAGTTGCACACCCTGCATGATGAATCGAAGATTTCAAATTTTGATTAATCTGTCCATAAGACTGCAGTAGTCCACAGCCAGTATTTCAAGGCCCTAAATTGTCCTTTAACACTAGAATTACCAGAGCCTACGAAAAAACTTGTAGATCCGTCTCACCTTAAAACGCTTGGCACCTCTCCGTGAGCATCTTTTGTCTTTTAAATGTGTTGATAAGCAGCAAACAGCAAGCAGCCTGCTATCACATCCCCCACCCCGCACAGTTTTCTCAGCTCAAGTCTGTTTACCTGCGTGTCAGTTGCTTAAAGTTGTATAGAGTGAGAAGTCAAGCAAAATGACACCTTTTATAAATACTATATCGTTATTTGGAACACTTGCATTTCATGTGTGTTCCGTGTCTACAACAATCTATGTAAACACATCGTTAAAACAGAAACATTTTTCATGTTTTAGTAATAACTGACAAAATGTAAACATGAAGCGTATAATGTGTGAAGCCTGAATTCCAAATATCAAAGAAACACTTTCACAAAAGGTACAAATATAACAGAACAAATGCGCTACCATTCAAAAATATAACTGCAGAAAAACAACCTGCGTTAGGGTGCAACATTGACACACAGTTGCTACTACAGCTTCGGTGGCGCAATGGTATCAACTATTGAGTGGTAATCAAAGCTTCAAGGGTTCGATCCTAGATGAGTCTGTTTTGAGAAGTGAACTGCTCGTATTCTTACTATTTTAGAATAAAAACATACATTTGAGTCCAGTCTGTAACAGCCGGTGTAATTTATGATATTTGTAAAGGTTAGCTTTGTTTTTTTTTTATTCAGTTTTATTCTCTCAGCCGCGTTCACGATCCCAACTCAATCCCGCATTTGACACTGCTGTTTTCACATAGACGTGCTATAACAGAGGTAAACTCAAATCATGACGACGGTTCTACATCGGATCAAAAATGCACTTTTGCCATCTCTGTACTTTGTATGTGTACATGGGAAGCTCTGCACTCTACTTGTGACTGTAGGAAGTAAGTAAATAAATAAAGGTAAATGGGTAAATAACATTCGATCTGGCTTTTATGTAAGTAACATATAAATGTTTATGTTTTGGGCACATGCACCGTCCTTTGTATGTACAGTAAGAGCCAGGGATTGAACTGGACATTCTCTGATCTAGAGGGATAAAAGCTGACACACAAACGCTTGTGAATCTGCCCTTCTTCGTATCTCACCGTCACTTTATTTTTTTTTATTCAGTTTTATTGCGTGTTCCTGCTGCACTAAATAAGCTCACGCCTTCTGGTGCACGATGTCAAAGCAGCACGGAGAAAAAAAAAGTACGGCTTTGACATCATGGATCAGAAGGCACATACTAATTCAGCGTAAGCAGGAACACTCAAGAATAAAACTAAATAACAAAATTCACATCCACAGTCATTCTCAGTCACGCACACCACTCATATCCACGTCCACAGTTTTCCCAGTCTCGGTTGTGCACAAGATCTGACACGGTTTTCAAATAAAGAGGGGGTGTAACAAAACAAGTTTGTACCACGTCTTTATTTGAAAACGGCGTCAGATCGGAAGTGGGGGTGGTCTGGAAGCTTGAATGTGAATCACACAATAAAACTGGGGGGCTGCACTGAATAAGCTCCAATTTTATTCTCTCAATCACTTTAGGGATGGGTTGGTGTTAGAGCATGATCATAATTGAATGTCCTTACTGCTCAGCTGACATGCAATAACATAATTTTATTCAGTCTTTAGTTAGCTAGAAACACATCTGTTTGATATCAGTTATATTCAATAATGTAACAATTGCATAGTTTTCTATGTTTCATGTCTGCATATTTGATGTTTGAACTTATAATAGAAACTCAAAGAAACATATCAAGATATATAAGAGAGAAAAAGACAGACGTTGGGAGCAGCACTAATTACAGTGCGTGCTACACCCACCACACGGTGAACCACCCGGATATATAAGCCTTGAACAAAAACATCTAATATAAGAACTTTTTTTGCATCATCCAATTTTGAATTTGTCTTGGCATGAACTGTTTTGCTTTGAATTGTACTAAAACTTTTTAAAACAGATACTTGAACTGCAGAATTATTGCATCCATATCAATTAGTCCCATTCATTGCATGAAACCCACGAGAAAGCAAAATTTTTGGAAGCCAGAAGAACAGATCTGGAAGTATGGCTTTGCAATGAAATGTATAGCCAGGCAATAATGTTTTAACACTTAATCATTTTTCATGTTTTACTTGAACTTGTTACAAACAGTAAAACTATTTATACACTGCACATTTACGTGGCTCATGCAATGAATTGAATATTTTAAGCATGGTGTGGAAAAGAACAGGTGAAAAGAAATATCATGAACTTTGTAAAGCATGGACCTTAGAAATCATTTGGGGGATGGAAGGGGGTTTGGTTTAGGGTAGTGGATACCACCTAGGTGGTATGCACGGGTTCACTACTGATGGTTCTATCACCATAGTTCTGTCTCATTTAAATTTTGATCTTATAATTCTTTTATATAAAAAAATCTATTCATACATTTTAAAGATCCTATTTCTCATTCAATCCATTAGGGAAAATGGTGTCTAAACTCCTAATCCACTCCTCCTATTTTTTAATTCTCCTTATTCCAGGAGTTATCCATTTCCACTGGAAAAAAATAGGTACATGCTCCTGATCCCTAAAATGCAAATATAATTGTGTTGTTTTTGTTTGATTCTCCATAATCCGTAAATGTTGAATGAACCTAGTCTTAACCATGTTTTTTGTTTCACCAATGTAAATTAGGTTACATTTTTTACATTGAATTCCATAAATACAATTGGTTGATGTTAAAGTTAAATCCTGTAAAATAGCCCGTTCATTATTTGTATAGGGATTCCTTATCAATTTTTTATTTTTAAAGGGAATTTGCCACGCTGTTTTATTTCTCTTTCGTACTACACATGATGCCCTAACCAAAAGATCCTTTAGATTTTTATTCTTTCTAAAGGCCGATACTAATTTTATTCCTACTAAATCCTCATCCAATAACTGAGCTATCATGAAATTATGTTTCACAATACGGATCACTATTTGTGCCTGTGCTGAAAACGTAAATACCAAAGGAACTATATTATTTTTTGTGTCAAAATTATCCCCCGTTCTCTCCTGATCTTCCCCCCTCATCTGATCTTCATTAATTCCCCCATGACTTTCAGGGTTAGGATCGGGGCTAAGGTTATCCTGTAAACCAACCGTTACTAATAAATCCCTCATACTCCCTTCCTCCAGTCCCACCTCCAAATTCACCTCCAACTGCACCCTCTGGTTCATAAATGGCGCCCCTAATACAGTTTTATGATTAGGCCCCTCCCCCACAATTTTAAGATTAGGCACCTCCAACACAGTCTTAAAATTAGGCACCTCAATCATGGTTTTAAGATTAGGCTCTCCCCCCACTATCTTAACATCAGGGTTATACCCAGTATTGTTAAGTTTAGAACTGGGGCTGGGGTTAGTCTGTAAAGTAAGTATAAGTGGTTCTCTATATCTATCGTCCTGATATAGTTCAGATGATAAGTTTGTTTCAGATGTCCCAATCTGATCTTCTATATCTATCAACTTTCCAAGGTAAGTAATTAGGGTATATTTTTGTTGGTATCTTTTTCTAACCCTCTCCTTTCTTTGCAGGTGCCGGATGTCCCATAGTGGTAAGAAAAAAGAAGAAGGAAGAAGACACGGACAGAGCCCACAGTAAGTACCCCCATCCACAATTTCCACTACCTCCTCAATTTCAGATATTAAAGAAATTCCTTCACTCCTACCATCACTTGGCTTTCTGGACCCCACTTTAGGATCTCCTCTATCCTTAAAAGAAAGGTAAGTATTCAACCCCTTAAAAACAATGATCGCCTCATCTGACTCATTGAGAGTTAACCAGGAAATATCCGAAGAATCTGATACATTATTTCGTCCCTTTACAATCTGGGGAATACCCGTTTTCTCATTCCCAGTATTAGGGAACTCCAGATACCTCCTATAGGTTTGTTCAACCTCCCATCTAATCTCCCTCAAGAATCTCCTGGAGTATCCTCTTCAAAAGAGATGAAAATAAAACACCAATCGCCTCCTTAACATGCTCATAATCCGTATTAATTCTATAAAATCTGATTAATTGAGACTTAACTATTCCCCTAAAGGTATGTTTAGGATGAAAACTCCATTTTTGCAATAGGGCATGTGTATCCGTATCCTTAAAGAACACCTTGGCACCTAACTTTTTGCGAGATTCCGATATTTTTTCAAAGTAAACCGTGGTATCCAGGAAGGTTATACTCTCCTTACTTATCTCCGCCTTTACCCTAATAGTATCATGGATCCCATTCAATGTATTCACGAAGTGACTAAATACCTACTCCGTATGCAGCCAGACTCCAAATATATCGTCCAAATACCTCAGATATAAAGAAGGTAATTTCCGACATTTCCTGAACGCTTCTTCCTCCCATCTAGCCATATAAATGTTTGCATATGAGGGCGCATATCTCTTCCCCATCGCTGTACCATAAGTTTGTAAATACAGGACACCATTAAAGTCGAACTCATTCGTTGTTAAATTTAACCTGAGTAAATCTATTAAATGATTATCTGGTCTATTACTATCTGGATACTGTTGCATAGTTTCCTTAACCGCCTCCAACCCCAAATCAATACTGATATTTGTGTATAATGATTCAATATCCATTGAGAATATGAAGGCTTGTTCCGGAAATAGTCTACCCCTAATAATCTGTAAAAAGTGATAAGTATCCCGTACAAAACTGTTATGTTGATACGATAAAGGATGAAGATAGAACTCAATCAGTTCTGATACCTGATATGACTCCGAACTACAGTCTGATATAATCGGTCTCCCTGATGGAATTTGGTAGGGTACTGACCATGAATCAGGTTTTTTATGTATTTTGGGTAGCAAATAAAATTTCCGTATCAAGGGATCTGATGGTCCTGCCAAATAGCGTTTTTGTTTACCTGATATGAAACCCTCCTCCTGCATACTATCAAGAATCGCAACCATTTTACTGTGTGTCCTGTCTCGTCTATTTTTTTTAACGGTCTATAATGGCGTCTATTACCTAATTGTCTTTTGGCCTCCCAAATATACTGGTCCCTATCCATAATAACCGTCATGGAGCCCTTGTCCGCCGGTTTAATAATAATATTTTTATTGTACTTTCTAAGGTATTCCAAGGATCTCCTCTCTTCCTTCGTCAGGTTATCTAATGGTCTAGGTGCCATTCGCATTTTCTCTAGATCTTGTTGATCCTCATGGATCAATTCCAAGATCCCCTGACTTAATTGTTGTTTTTTAGGTTGCCAATGTGATGGTTCTACAAATTTCTTGGACCCCTGCCCTATCTCATAATCAAAATAGTCCAATAATTTTAGACGTCTATGGTATCTGCAGATAACCCTTTTAATCTCGTCCATGTCTGTCTCTAATGGGGTAGGTACAAAAGATAATCCCCTCTGTAACAGAGATATATCTGATCTTGTTAATCTAAATTTACTACTGAGGTTATAGATATTGCATTCCTTAGATGATATAAATCTATACGATTCCTGCAAAAGGTCCATGCTATCTAGTCATTGGTCTCCAATTAAAAAGGCCTGTTCCATTGCCCAATGTAAGTTATCACCCTTTTCTAATTCTACATCACCCTGTCCCATAGAGTCTATTACTTCAATATTTGATACGGAACTAATAAGCCGATTAAATTCCTGTATTCTTTCAAACACTTCTTTAGATTGCTTCGTTACTGAATAAGGAATTGTAGCGAAGTATACAATAGACTGTGGAAATTTATGCTTAAGGCTACTAACTAATTGTTGCAAATAGTCCCTTATATTCCTCACACCCCGACTTTTATTACAATCGTTTAGGCCTATGCAAACTAACACTTTTAATACTGATTTATTTGGTTTTTTGATTCTATTAATCACCTCCATTAGACCCCTGACTCCTGCCCCTGGAAGACTAAAAGCTTCCAACTCACTTTGTCTGTAGTGAGGGATCCTACTAATATTTGAATCCCCGAAAATCAAATATGGCTTAGTAATATTCAGAACCAATTTTTTATCTTCCAACCACCCGTCCAATCTTACCGGCCGATCTACAATTTCGATTCTATCTATCTCATTCTGCATATTAAGACTAATGGGATCAGTATGGGAACCGGATTCACCCAAACTTTCGGGTGTCCATTCTTCCCCTCTCATCTCTTCCCCGTCTGTAACTCTATCCTTTACCTCCAACCTCATTGTACCTATCCCTGATTGCTCCGTCTGCACCGAAGGTGTTCCTAGAAGAAATGGATCAGATTCACCCATTAGTTCCTCCTCCCTCATTACTTGTTCTCCTACAGTCCTAAAATTTTCCATCTCCGGATTACCACCCACCATCCCTCCTTCGGTAAGTATTCCTTCCCCCTCCTTACTTATTAATTCCTCTTCTACTCTAGGTTCCCCCAATTCTAACTTATTCAATTCAGGATCATCAAAGGTAAGTGAAATTTCCTCAATGTCTTCTCTTTCCAAATCCACATTCCTCCCTATTCTCTGTTCCTCCCCCACTATTCCTCCTATATCTTTCCCACCCTGATCCCCTTCCACTAACCAATTCCCTCCTACTTCCTGCCCTTTCCCCAAATCTGAATAAGCTACTGAGTTAGGAGAAGAATACATATCCCTATCTTTCACAGACCCTGATTCCATTGACCCCCCCTCCCCCAATTTTTCATCTGTCATTTCTAAAATCCCAGTCCCTTTAATCAATTCCGTGGCTCCCAATGAAGATGTAGAAGAGAACGACATACACAGGCCACCTGGGAATCCCTCCCTCCCTTGTTGAGTTACTAGTCCCTTCCCCTCCCCAATTCCCCTCTTCCCAAAACTCCCAATTTTTGGAGACAAACAAACTGTTGATGAGGTAGAATCGTTATCCATATGTCCCCCACCATCCCCATAGGAAGAAGAATTTTTATTGGAAGAGTGAGAAACAGAAGGAAGAGAAGGAGAAGGAGAGAATGTCTGTACCATGTTAGGAACATCCTGCATTTTAGCCTGCTTAACTTGTTTTTTTCACCCTGTAGAGGTAACCACCTTCCATTCTTGTCCTGTAATATCCTGGTCCCGGGTCCTGGCCGACTCTGCAATGTCTAAATCAAATTCGACAATACACCCACTTTCAAGAAACATTCTCAATTTCTTTATTGAAGTATCTGTTAATTTGTTCCTGTATCTTACTCTACAAAAATGTATTGCCTTTTGTACATCTTGTTCAACCACTTGTTCAACCCTAGGATATTCCTTTAACAATAAATCAATATAATGATATTTCAAAATCTCTATATTAGCAAATAACCAATCAAGAGTATTATTTTTAATCTTTTCCGTAGTGTGCTCATTAGGGGCTACTGGTTTAATAAAAGTGATTAGCTTTTGTGCTTGTCTCAGCATTCCTGCCTGGACTTCATGATTTTTTAAGGCCTTAAATAATATTTCTAAGTGGTGTATTGCTTTAAGTAATTTCAAATACCTTTTATCTTTCCTTACAGGATGTTCCACCGGAAAAAGTGAAGACATCATGAGATCTCCATCCAACTCCATCTGGTCTCGGAGAGGTATTGGGTAAAGGTGATTTAAAGTTAATACATTGAAAAGTAAAATTTGCTAAAAAAAACTCAACTGCGCATTGGGTCCAAACCTTAAATTTAGTGCTATCTTATTATTCAGTGGGTTTTGAATGAATGTCTACCAAGAAAAAATGCAAAAGTTATTAATTACTTTTACTTACTCAAAACCATCGTCCTGTTTTCTTCTTATCACATTCTGAAAAGCAGCCTCTCCGTGTTTTTATTGTTGATTAATATTGCAAACGTAATTATGATATGCAGAAAATACAACCATTCATTTAAAATAATGTAGTGTGATCAGAACATTTCAGATTTATTTTCCACGTGTGGTGTACACTGTGTCACACACATGTGAGTAGAAGGCAGCTAAAGGCCCTCAGTAATAATAATTCCACGACAGACCGGGGGTGGCGGGGTGCGCCAACTGTCTCTCTCATTTCCTTGCAGACCCTTCTTGGGAAATCCTGCCTGCTTCCAAAGCCTCTGATGACGTCACTTCCACTTCTGGTGCCTCTGATGACATCATTTCCGGCACTGGTGATGACGTCACTTCCGGCTCTGGCACTGGGATTGAAGTTACTTCTGGTTCCGGTGCATGACATCATTCCAGTTTCGGCGTCAATTTTGTCGCTTCCTATACTGCCTAATAAAGACAGCATTTTTGCTACCATACCCTCAGCTCTGTTTTGGGCTCGGATCTGTGAATATCTCTGTTCTAATTTAAGACCTTTTTGCAGCCTTGGAACAAAATACGGTTGGTTGCCACAAACCTTCATTATGTCTTTGACTCATTATTGTGATAACAGTTAAATGAATTGCATGCTTGACCAAGGGCATGATGTCATGACTGTCTAGCTGTTTGAATCTTGCTTTGTAGATTATGACAAAAAAGGTAAAGATAAGCAATTTAGCTGAGTTTTCTTTAGAATATGTTACATTTTGTGTGTGATTTTTCAGTTTAATCAGCCAAAGCATTTTTAAGATTTTGTGGTAGTTTTTTTCTTGTATGGAGGGTTACACCCCTATATATTAACGTAGATGTACAATCCTGCCAAATTCCAGCTTTTTAACTAAATGGGAAATAGTATTTTTGTTGATGAGACAGTGAGTGAGTGACGTATATGTGTGTGTGTGTATATACTGTACAGTATACATATATTTATATATGGAAGGAGAGCAAGCACAGAACAAAATGAATGCAATTCTGCTTAGACACTAAAGAACACTTCTGTTTCGTGTTGACCTGATGATGTGGCTTTCTTACTTCAGTACATCCACATCTACCCTCCACCTAAAATGTGCCTGTAGTTTTTCACATTGTGGAACATTTGGTGTTTTTCATCTTATTCAAGAGTCACTGTCTATGGTGTGTGGTCCTATGTTACACTGCAATAAACTGAGAGATATGGTCCTTATTTTAGTTCATTATACATATCACCACATTTGATCATACAGAGTAATTACAATTCTTTCTGTTAAAACATGTAAATGATTATGGCCATGCCATACTGAAAATGCACATTTCAGGAAAAGTTAAAGGTGAATTAATTTG
This sequence comes from Polypterus bichir lapradei, assembly GCA_026402145.1. Classification (NCBI taxonomy): domain Eukaryota; kingdom Metazoa; phylum Chordata; class Cladistia; order Polypteriformes; family Polypteridae; genus Polypterus; species Polypterus bichir. The sequence continues at coordinate 69,976,300 of JANRMT010062813.1, read as the reverse complement.
TTTGCATCCAAAGGTAAAACTGGCAAACTTGTGGTTGCCTGTAAACATATTAAGAGAAAGTATTAAAAAAAAAAACTCTTTACTACCCGTTGTTTGCGTTTTGTTTTCATAGGGTATTTAGCTAATCAGAAAAAAAGAATCGTAGCAGACAATCAGGAACAGAAGTAGAACTCTGCTATGTGCCCCAAACATTAGGCTGGACAATGTGGATGGCACATTAGGAGTGAGTTGGGTTTGCTTTCTCAATGTTAGTTCAGTTTAGGACTGGACTCTGAACTTAACAGCATGAAATACATAAAATAAAAGCAAAAAATAAATCAAGTAAATCAATCAGTCCAAGCCCCTTTTTTAATTACACCAAGGTTCACATATTGTTAAGCTGCTAGTTTTAGAGGCATACAGCTAGATAGTGTTAAATGTATTGTTAGGTGCATTAGTTGCCAGTAAACAGGAGTGCACTCTATTTATTGACAGGATTTGAAGTGCTTTTTTATTTTGTAATGTAAAATGTTAGTTTTCTGCAAATTTGGTGCCTGACTTGGATGGTATGCTGGCCTTACCATTGACTGTTGAGTTTCCTATTTATCCTTTCTAGCTCTTCTCCAAATTTAAATTTTTTTTGACAATTTCTTGCCCACATAGGATGGTCCGAAAAACAAACATCACTATGCCTCTTGTTACCTCTATCACATTAATAATAATTTCTTTAGAAAAAAAAGTCATGCCCATGCATAACCCTAATTAGAAATACTAAAGTTTTTTTTCTGCTTTGTCTGCCGGGACCACTACCCTATTTTACATGCTCTATTGAGGATGTTTTATCGGATACTTTATGTTTCACCCAAGGAAGTAGAAATCATTGCAAGACATTTACAAAATACAAATACTGACAAATAAAAGTAACTACATTATATAAAGTAAAATAAAAAATAAATCCTGGTCTGCTTTGAGCTTGCCAAAAACACCAGGAAGCAAACTAAACAAGGAAAGAAAACATGAGTAATTTCCTAATGTCTTAACACACACTTAACATCCCTGAGGCAAACTCAAACGTGCCTTTACATTTTGTGCCCTAATAACACCCTCATGCACACAGAACAAATTGGATGAGCAATAAAAATGCATTCTTTTACATTTTCTTTTTTGTAATAAGCTGTATGACTCAATAAATTAAGGAACTGCAAAAAAAAAAAAAAACAAATTACAATTCTGTCCTGATTCCAGATACCTTTTGATAAGAATACATAGTAATTTCTGCTTGTAATTAAAAGTTTCACTGCTTTACAACCCCACAACTAGCTAAAGCTGTATATGCGATAAATGTGGAATAAGAAATTGAATTAACTGTTTAGTCTCGTGTGGCATAAAAACTTTCCATCCAAACATTCATCTACCCTTCCATTTTCCAGAACTGCTTTTTAAGTTGTTAAAGAGAATACTTAAGCTGCTCATATGGTCTTGCCTCCAACCATTGCTTAAAACATAAATCTTCAACTGCAGCAGTCTCGAAATCAGCCTGCTCTACCAGGTCACTTTGGATAACATACGCAATATGGCTGAACCTGAATTTCCTGGTTGGAATTCAAGTGTGCATACTATCATACTACCATCACAACCTGCGTGACTCTGTTTGTCAATAGATCACACTCTAGCAGTTTTTTTTCCCTGCTTTGCCCAGGTATTATTTCCAAACTTTGTAGTAAATTTTAAGTGGGAAAAAATGTTGTGCTTATACCAGACGTAATCTGTTATGACCAGTTGCTCTGACTCTGAGTTGTCAAGGCTGAAAGTTTTATGTCAAAAACCTGGCTTATGCAATTTCAAATAATAGAGACAAACAGGGCTGGGCAGGTTGTACTGGTGGTATAACGGTGAAAGATTAACTCCAGAGACAATATAGCTCCACACAAGCTAGCTTGGAGCCATAAGAAATATAGTGAATGAAATGCCTGATTTAAAAAAAAAGATCAGAATTTGAACCCAGATATTGTCCATTATAGTTAAGAAACAAAGCATAATATTAAAACAAGAAAAGGCCAATCCAGAGCAAATAAAAACAAACAGGGGTTTTTCAGGCCCCTTCATTTTATTAATAAGTTCGAAACCTAGAATGTCTCTGTTCCAAAAAACTCTTAATGTTAATTAATTGAATAATGATTAATTCAGTAAATAACGATAATGATAATAGTGCATGTCCAAACGGAATGCTGTCTTTGTGACAACTTTATTCATTTCCTTGAGAGAATCTGTGCTTTGCCTGCTTTAAGAGGACAGCAATTATCGCTGCACCTAAGGAAATAAAAGTAGACTGTCTGAATGACTACAGACCAGCAGCACCCACTCCAAGAGGTCCACGGAGGATGCAATATCCCTTGCACGTCATACCATCCTGACACATCTGGATAATGAAATCTGCTATGTCACAATCCTTTTTATAGCAAATATCTTGGCATTTAAAATTGTTGTACTGTCAAAACTGATTACCAGATTCATCAGTTGAGGACTCATTGCCACACTCGGCAATTGGATTTTAAACTTCCTAAGTGCCAGACCTCAGCATGTGTGGACTGGTAGCACCACATCCTCCACACTGACCATCAACACAGGCACTCCATAGGGTGGTGTGCTGAGCCCTCTACCCTCTTTTGTAGTTGTGGCCAGACACAATACCAACTCCATCATTAATTCTGCTGATGACACCACCATGAACCACGATGGCACAGTTTAAAGAGAAGAGGTGTACTTGTTGACATCTTGGTGCCAGGACAACAATATTATGTCAGCAAAACCAAGGAACTGACCATAGACACCAGGAATCAGCAAGTAAACCATGCTCTCATCTATATTAATTTTGTAAAATGTTATATAAAGTGATTTGAGGAGGCTTTGATGGCTAAAAGCATTTGTTGTAGTACACCATTTGTGCATAAACGTCTTGTCAGAAGAGAAGAGTTTTCCAGACCATTTAAACATTCTGCGATCAACACAAAGGAAAACTGTTGTCACGCCTTTAGTGGAAATACAACGGATCAAATAAAATAACAGAGAGGTGAATGTTCATATTAAATTGTGTTTTAGAGACAACACAACTTTGGCTCCTTGCATGTTCTTATTATAATTGTTAACATTTTAAATTAATATCTTTGCTTTTTATTTTTCTTCATTTTTCAGATAACATTTGGTACAGAAATTCACAATTCTGTAGTTTCCAATAAGATAAATATACCTGAAGTTTATTTCAAGTGGTATTTTTGCAAGTTTATTAAGCATACTGTTCTAGAAAAGTTTAGTTTTGAACTCATTGAGCTCCAAAATTAAGCTATATTCTTCAATGTCTTAACAATATTTTTTTCATCTTTTATTGAATTTATTGAAAGCATTGCATACAAGCAAGTCAAACTTAACCAAACTAAATTCAGTTCAACCCCACTGATGAGAAAGAGAGTAAAATTTTTGAGAGCAGTAAAGTTATCCACAATGTATTAATTATATATATAAATGAATATACATTATAATGTTTAAAGAATTATTTTGAATGAATCTTTCAGATTTTTGTTATAAACTACTTTTATAAAAAAATATCTTTAAAAACAATTATATTTATTAGAACGTGGTTGAAAAAACGTAAGATTTTGCACCTCTTAAAATGTGTTAAATATATTTTTGTATTTTCCTATTTTAAACACCTTTTTTGGTTTACTATGAATATTTACTATTCAAGGATAAGCCATAACCTTGTCAACTGCAGAATTTAATGGAGATTACAAAATCATATTTACATTATAGTTTACATTATTGCAGTTATAATGGAATTCAGTGTCATCTTAGCTATACTGTATAACCCATCAAGAACTTCTTGCATTAAATCTCAAGACTATACTTTAGGATCATGAAAATGCAGAACTTCTACCAGCAGCAATGAGGGCAAAGTAGGACTCATTCATGAACAAGATGTCAGCCCTCCAAGCAGGACCCTCATATGCACTCTGACACTCATAAAAGGCCAATTTAGATATTGTCATTCCTTCAGCCGAGAAGCCTGAGTGCAATAGAAGGTACACATTACCTCATATAAACAACATATTCTCTTTACTGTGACTTCATTTAATTGAATGAAAAATAATAATATGGAATATTATAATATGCAAACCAACAAACTCTTTTTACATGCCTATACTTTTTGCCTTACACACTGTTTACTGTGAGTTATAGCACATCAGAGCAGGGTTGGAAAACCTAATTTTTGCTTACTTTAATGCAAATTTCCTAACTATAGTGAACTGGGCTAATTCAAAACATTCTTCCTTGCCATAATTGCTTTCCTGATGGATTTCCTTTGCACCACTGATAGATCCTGTATATTGGAGGATGTTGGGTGTGAGCAGATGCCCTTTATTTCCTTGATAAGGGCTTTGCTCTTCATTTTTCTTATGCTCTGTTTTACAAAATCAAATTAAATGCATGCTTGCACTCCAGACTCACTGCTGTTCAACTCATGAGGCCCAATTGGCGTACACTGAAATAATGCTCATTTCTAAAAGTAAAATGACCCAAGACGATACAGAGCTGATATGCTGCAAGATGTCCTTTTCCTCATAAACAGGCTGTCAAAATGTCTTTAGTAACATGCTGTTCAGTAACCTGTTTTATCACCTTTCCCTTAATCAAAAAGCCCCGAAATGCAGTGGCTGAAAAAGCTAGAATTTATGGTCCACAATACAATTCTAAATAAGTAAGGAGCAATATCAGAAAGCAGGCACAAACCTTTCCCTTCAATATTTCTCTCAGTCCTGATGGGAGAGCATCACAGGCCAAAGTTATTTCATGTTTCTGCTGCAGACATGGCTTAACACCAAAAGAAACAAGACTGCTTCACTTTATTGTGTTCAGGAAGGCTTCTCACTGAATGACAGTTGCCGTAATTTATTTTTATTACTGATTTTGTACTTGCAATGAAGTTGTGAATATAATGTTTCTTTCATTACCTATTCATTAAAGATATGACTTGCAAACAGAGTTGCTATGGCAATGACTCTGAGAATTCGGAGGACATTACAAGAATTTCATAGTTTGTGCTGCTGTTGAAATTCCTGGTCATTGCATAAGTGGTTGGCTTGTTTGGAGTTCTTGTAAGTCAACCCCATAATGATGCAAGTAGTTTGTCCTTAAACATTAAGACTTGTTTGTGCTGAGACTTCTTTAACCAATATCTCTTGACATTTAATGAGACAGTAATAATGTCAATGATTAATTGAAATCAAAAACATGAAGGGCATGAGCCATGAAATGTGTTTAAAGAAAAACGTTATACTATTTAGATACTATTTTAAAATCACCCAGAATTGTTTCTGGACTAGGAGCTCAAAACTAAATGAACTAAGCTTAAGAATGTTACTTTTAAAATGAGTCTTTTTGGAAATAATTTGAAAACAATAAGTAAAAAATTGCATCATTGTAACAGTGACAATGCTAGAAAAAGGAAATGTCCACAAAGAATTACAAATGGGTTTTTTTGTCACTTCTGTTAAGCTGTTAAGTTTGCTTGTTGGTGGAACTGTGAATGGTGAAGCCCTGAAAAGGTGTGCCATTCACTGACTTGAAGTATTTTACAATGCCCATCGACAAAAAAACTTCAACACAGTGGAATAGTAAAGATGTCTTGGAGATTAGAATGTACAGAAGCTGAGAGACAGGTTATGGTGCAGTACATCCAAGGGGCTCGATTACCATTTTGGCAGCACAGTGGTACAGGTGTTAGGATAAATATTTGAATCCTGAGCTTCTTTGAGTTTTTTCCAAAGAGTACATCAGTTTTAATCCTACATCCCAAACATTTCTGTGTTGGGTTGATTGCCAGCACTACGTTGGACTGTCATGAGTGTAGGAGAAGGTTTGAGTGTGCCAGGAAAGGTTCTATCGTCAACTCCTCCTCCTTAGATCATAATTCTCTTTTTGCCTGATTTGTGGATTTGTTCTGTCCCTGATATTGACCATTATAGACTTTAAATTGTTATGATGCTGTCCAGGAAGATTTTTTTGTGTTCCAGATGAAAAATACATAAGTCAGAGTGAGCCTGAGGTATCACACAACAAACTCAGTGGCTAAACGTTATATTTAGCCCCCTAAAAATATCTCACTTTATAACACAGTAGTAGTTAAGAGGAGTTCATTTACCACTCATAAAAAATCTAAATAGAAAGTCTGAATAGAATAGACTAAGTCTAAATTGAAAGTCTTAAAGGAGTGCAATTTATCTTTTATATATCCAAAAAATAACAATTGCACAAGAAATACCTAGTTCAGAGTAAAAGGCAATATGATGTCTCTGCCTTCCTGTCCTGTGTCAATTTTGTTAATGCTATGTTCATTTTATGAAGAGAGTGAAGAGAAAGTAAAGGAGAGCTGTGCAGAAAATATACTCCTGGGCCAAGTGTTCAAGTCCAGATAGCAAGAAATATATGAAGTCTTGAAATGAATCAAACATCCCTATCCTCTCTGCTCTGAAGTCGCAGCCAAGGGAATAACAGGTTTCAGTTTAAATTCAATGTGCGTTACTAAGAGTGTGCCTCTGAGGAAATGCACTGTTTTAACCTTTTACCAACTATAGGAAACCATGTCTTGTCATTACATTTACCAATTTTCTGCATCTTCTTACTACTTCAAAAATATTACCTTATAATCATATCATTGAACTTGAGGATTTCAGGCTTTCCCTACTGTAAGAAGTTCACAATATTATAAAATGTTCTTTTCCCACCCTTCTAATAATAAGCCTACATTACATTACATTACATTTTTAATTACATTGTTGTAAAGTGCTGAAGCAGCAAAGTAGGAGCCAAACCTGGGTGGAATACCAACAGGGCTGAGGCATAGGTTATGCAGACCATTAATGAATGTATGTCCCTGTGGTATCAGCAAACTATAAAGCTATATCGGCTGTGTTTTAGTGAAACGTGGAGAGTTTGCATTATATTTTGGATTATTTGTTTTCCCTGATCCAGTACATTTTATTTAGTATTTTTAGTTTTTCTTGATCCCTTGCTTTCAATATTGTCATGATTTTACTGTGGTAAGACCACTATTTGGATTAGTTCTCTCAGTGTTGCAGTCACCTGAGTGGACTACAATAGTCTGCTGCTAGGCACAAGGTTTTGCTGTGGCATTAGTAAGCATTTAACTGCTATATTTATGGATCCTATCTTGCACTTCTTGTTTTAAGCATTCTGTTTAGGTTTTGCATTGAGTCATCCCTTTTGCCATTTAACATTGTAAAGTAAGTAATTTGCCTTTAACAGTAATAGCTTTGAAGGTAAGATGAGTTTGGATTTACATTTTGGCTGGAATAATTACACTTTCCTCCTTAGGTTTTTGTTTTTGATCCATATTTCTGGCCACTAAATTATTATTATTATTATTATTAGTTAATGTTTTTCTCCGATTCTGTTTCCAGCTTATTTTAAATTATTCACTTTATTTAAAGTGTTAAGTTCCTTAGTTAATTGAATTGATTCTTTATTAAATTAAACATACTTTATTAAAGTTTATTTAGTGGCTCACTGAGTTTTGTGAGGGGTTGCGGTTTTGGTTTTCACATTTAGGATTAAATCACAGCATTCTGCAAGGCTGCCCTCTTTCCCTCCCTCTCATTCACTTTCTCTAATAATCTTGCCTGCTGAGTCACCCGGTATTTATCTGTACAATGAACAGTTAATATGCTGGATGCTAAAGTACATATCTATACAAAATGTATTACTAACCTCACAGGTGGCACAGTGGTAGTGCTACTCCCTTGCAGTAAGGAGATCATGGGTTTGTGTCCTGGTTCCTCCCTGTGTGGTAGTGCTCTGAGCAGTGAGAAAAGTGCTATATAAATGTAATTCATTAATTTATTATTATTATTATTATTATTATTATTATTATTATTATTACTGATTTGCCTCTGTACAGATACAGCCATTCAACAGTGCACTACCTGCAGCAGACTACATGAGATTGTAGTGCTTCTGAAATTTTCAGCAATGTCATTGCACTAGCATGAAAAATTACCAGATGGAGCAATGGAAGTCTGAAATGGCATGTGGCACACTTGAACTGCTACCAGAAATGATCTGCATTCAAAACCCTGGTCAAGGTTCAGCGACAGTTTTTTTTTTTAATTGACATTGAATTTAAGTTGTACATTGTTTAGACATTTGTTGATTTTAAACTGTTATTATATGAGGGCAATCCCAAAAGTAAGGTCTCCTATTTTTTTAGAAATACAAACAACCATTTATTTTCTATAATATTTACATCATATTAAAGGTTGAAGAATTATTTATTTTTGTAGACGCTGTGGCAGTTTTAGAATGCCCATGTCATACCAGCTCGCCGTCATGTCCTTCAGGAAGCATTGAACCTCATTTTTTCACCTCTTTGTTGGAGCAGAATCACCTTCCGGACAAATGTTCTTTCAACTTAGGGAACAGGTGGTAGTCACTGGGTGCCAAGTCCGAACTATAGGGTGGGTGATGAAGTTCCAACCAAAGTTTTACAGGAGAGCGACGGTTTGACGGGCAATGTGTGGACGAGCGTTGTCGTGGAGAATGCTTACGCCCTTGCTCAACATTCCTCTTCTCCGGTTCTGAATTGCCCTTCTGAGTTTTTTCAGTGTTTCACAGTACCTGGCAGCATTTATTGTGGTCCCTGCAGGCTTGAATTTTTGTGGCTTGGGCAAAAAGGGATGCTGCCACTTGCGTGATTGTTGTTTGGTCTCAGGTGTAAAGTGGAATGCCCAGGTTTCGTCACCCGTGACAATCGAGTCCAAGAAGTTGTCCTTTTCGTTTGCACAGCGGCGAAGAAATTCGCAGGAAGAATCAACTCATTGCCGTTTGTGGTCTTCTGTCAGCATACGTGGTACCCATCTTGTGCACACCTTTCCGATATTGCAACTTTTCCGTTAAAATCCTGTGGATGGTGCTTCGGGAAACCTCAGGAACCAAAATACAGAGAGCAACCAGAGTGATGTTTTCCTCAACCTTCGCGACTGTCTCATCGGAAATTGACGGTCTCCTGTTCCTTTGTTAGTCGTGAATTTCAGTACGACCGGCTGTAAACTCTCTACACCACTTGCGAACATTTTTGACATCCATGCACGACTGTCCATACACTTCTGTCAATTGGCGATGAATTTCAACCGGTTTAAAGCCTTTTGCGTTCAAAAATCGAATAACTGCGCAAACTTCACACTTGGCGGTAGCGTTCAATGGGAGCTCCATTTTCAAGGGCTGCCAAGCAAAGATTGAGCATCCCAGCGAAGCCACGCATGCTTGTTTAGGAGTGGAGGATGCACCAATCACAACAGTGTGGCCAACAGCCGTACGAACAGTTTCTCTACGTCCCCACCGCTTTGGAGACCTTACTTTTGGGAATGCCCTCGTATTTTAGTGTGTAAATACATTCTTACATTCAGTTAAACAATATTCAAAGTAAATTTTCATACTACAAAATAAAACAGTAATAATAGCACATTTTATTTAATACTAGAATTACCACAGCCTACTAAAAAACTTGTAAACCCGGCCTACCTTAAATCCCTTCGCACCTCTCTGTCAGTGTCTTTTGTCTTGTAAATGTGTCAATAATCAGCAAGCAGCCTGCTATACTATCCCCCCCACCGCCGCAGAAAGGGCAAGAAGTTCTCCCAGTTCCAGCCCTGATTATCTTGGACTGAAGTGCTGGAGTTTTAGAGGGGAAATAATAGATCATTATTTGGAACACATGCACTTCATGTGTGTTCAATGTCTGCAACAATCTATGTAAACATATCGTTAAAACAGAAACATTTTTTATGTTTTAGTAATCAATGATGAAATGTAGACATGAACTGTATAATGTGTGAAGGCTGAAGTCCAAATATCAAATAAACACTTTCACAAAAGGTGCAAGTATAATACAACAGCTTTCTTGGTGCAGCGGTAAGAACTGCTGACTTGTAATCAAGAGGCTGCGGGATTGATCCTTGGTGTCTCGCAAATTTGCTGTTTTGATTAGTGAGCTGCTCTTGTTGTTAATATTATACAATAAAAACATACATTTGATTTATGTCTGTAACAGCCAGTGTAAATTTATAGTATTTGTAAAAGTTAGCATTTTTTCATTTTTATTCTCTCAGTCATGATCAAGCTACAACCCAACCCACCACCACCCCAGATCTGACGCTGTTAGTTTTTATTTCAAACCGGGAATAACTGTAGAGTGAGTGGTGTTTTGAGACAATGGAACTGGAATTTCTCTGATCTGGAGGGATAAAAACTGACACACAAATGCTGGTGAATCTGCCTTCTTTGTATCTCACTGTTACTTAAATTTTTTCTATTCAGTTTTATTCTTGTGTGTTCCTGCTCACGCTGAATTAGTATGCACCTTATGGTCCATGATGTCAGAGCCACACTGACAAAAATCGACACATTTGCAAAACAAAAGGCGCTGATGGAGAGGTACGAAGGGATTTAAGGTGGCTCAGGATTACAAGGTTTTTCGTAGGATTCAGGGATTCTAGTGTTAACGAACTGACTTACAATGGAGTGGGTAATGGTTTTAATGTGCCTACTCTGACATTATAAAGTTTATATTCTGTACTTCATAAATTTTAACTGTCTAATGTTGTATCCCTTTCAAAACACAAACTACACAGTGGTAAGAACACCATTTGGTTAATACTACTTAATAGTAAAATCAGAATGAATTTGAATATCTAGGCTGATAAAATATATTGCAAGTGGTTGTTTTAAAAGTATTTTGACATTCTTTTTTCTTTTTTAAGAATTTTATTGTCCTTATAGTGGTAATGGGTAATAAATTAATATAGCCCATTACACCCACTGATCAAAGTATTATTTTTTGTTTTCTTTTGTTTATAGCTGCAAATAGGTTGTGCAGCAGATATTATGGAAATTGAAAGGGATCTTGGTTAGCGCTGTGTCTGTGACTGTAGCACATGCAATGACCAGAGAATGGTGACCAAATGCAAACACTTTCATGAAAGTTTGGTTTGGTTTAAGTTAGTGTAAGGTAGTAAAAATATGCTGATACAGCAGAAGTCTTTTTTATATTTGGTCGAAGGTAGCATTGCCTTGTTCAATAGTTCTTGAAAGTAATTGTTCAGTATCATATTTTTATTTCATTCAGTGATTTTATACTGTACTAGCAAAATACCCGCGCTTTGCAGTGGAGAAGTAGCGTGTTAAAGAAGTTATGAAAAAGAAAAGGAAACATTTTTAAAAACAACGTAACATGATTGTCAATGTAATTGTTTTGTCACTGTTATGAGTGTTGCTGTCATCAAGGATTTGATTATCATTATTTCTTTCAATCAGGTTCGTATTTGGAGGATGCGTTGTGTTCAAGTTATATTCCATGTTTGTCAACCGTTGTAAAGATAACAGATTTCATTCATCGAAGTATTCACTACCAAAAGCGGTACTCGTGAATCTAAGATGTTTAACAGGCATTCCCGGTATTAAGCTGTGGATTTGCCTGCGAATATTTAGCGGCAGCGTGTCTATGAACTTAATTTAAACTTAAGCTTTACACCTTGCTTTCCTATTGATATGTCTACAAAGGCTTGTTCAGATCCAGATTTCTTACTGCATCAATAAACAGCTCGTCTTCCTCTTTATGTGAGACATCACACACTGTATGCACGGGTTTACCTCTCCCAGTCCTGCAAAGTCAGTTCACGTGAGCCGCTTGGAGTACATGCATCGAAGGTTCTCAGCCGTGCTTGTGCTATCTCGTGCGATCTTGTGATGTGCACGGCTTTATTTAATGTTAGCTCAGACCCGGCACTTAAAAGTTTCTCTCGCACTTTTGCTAAATTTGTGCCAAACACTATTCTATCCCTGACCATCTCATCTTCGTTTCCATAAGCAAAGTCCTTCACCAGCAATTTTAACCGCGTTACAAAGTGATGAAAAGTCTTGTTTATACCCTGCGTGCTCTCATTAAACTTGTATCTCGTGAATATCGTATTCGTCTTAGGCATGACAAACGCCAGCGGCAGCGTGTCCATGAACCTAATTTAAAGTTAAGCTTCACACCTTGTCTTCCCATTCATTTGCATAAGCACAGTCCTTCACCAGCAATTTTAACTCTCTTACAGCGATTTTAACTCCGTTACAAAGTGAGCAAAAGTCTCGGTTATACTCTGCGTCTTCTCATTAAACTTGCATCTTGCGAATATCATATTCATTGTAGGCATGACAAACACAAGTGGCAGCCTGTCTATGAACTTAATTTAAACTTAACGTTTACACCGTGCTTTGTTTCCGCAGTAGCTGCACTTATGAATATGCTTGTATGTGTCACTTGCTTCATATTCATTTGCTGCCTTCTCAATTGTGTAATGCGTTTTTTTAAAAAGGTTTCATTCATTGAAGTGATTATCACCCAAATTGGTACTTGTGAATCTAAGACGTTTAACAGGCATTCCTGGTATTAAGTTGTGGATTTGCCTGCAAATATTTAGCAGCAGCGTGTCTATGAACGTAATTTAAACTTAAGCTTTACACCTTGCTTTCCTATTGATATGTGTACAAAGGCTTTTTCAGCATCAGAGGGTCGTTTCTGTCCTACTGCATCAATAAGCAGCTCGTCTTCCTCTTTATCTGAGACATCACATACTGCACGCACGGGTTTACCTTTCCCAGTCCTGCAAAGTCAGTTCACGTGAGCCGCTCGGAGTACATGCATCGAAGGTTCTCAGCTGTGCTTGTGCTATCTCGAGCGATCTTGCGATGTCCACGGCTTTATTTAATGTTAGCTCAGACCCGGCACTTAAAAGTTTCTCTCGCACGTTTGCTGAGTTTGTGCCAAACACTATTCTATCCCTGACCATCTCATCTTTGTTTGCATAAGCACAGTCCCTCACCAGCAATTTTAACTCCATCACAAAGTGATTAAAAGTCTCGTTTATACCCCGCGTCTTCTCATTAAACTTGTATCTCGCGAATATCGTATTCGTCGTAGGCATGACAAACGCCAGCAGCAGCGTGTCTATGAACTTAATTTAACCTTAAGGATTATGCCGTGCTTTGTTTCCACAGTAGCTGCACTTATGAAAATGCTTGTATGCATCACTCGCTTCATATTCTTTTGCTACCTTCTCAATTGTGTAATGCGTTTCTTGTTTAGCCCTCCTTGGAGCTCTCACTTGTTCTCTGCGTACTGCGTTCACAGTCAGTTCACGTGAGCCGCTCGGAGTACATGCATCGAAGGTTCTCAGCTGTGCTTGTGCTATGTCGTGCGATCTTGTGATGTCCACAGCTTTATTTAATGTTAGCTAAGACCCGGCACTTAAAAGTTTCTCTGGCACTTTCACTGAGTTTTTGCCAAACACCAGTCTATCCCTGATCATCTCATCCTCGTTTCCATAAGCACAGTCCTTTACCCGTGAATATTTAGCGAAAGCGTGTCTATTGGATTGCTGCTGATGGATGGCCTTATATGGGCAGGCACTCAATTATGTGGGAGGCGTGACGATGAGGAACACAACTCCGCCTCACACGGCGACCGAGCTGCAGGCTATGGCCGTATATATGTGCAAAAGCAGGTTCCAGTTATGACCGTTTCGCGTAGAATTTCGAAATGAAACCTTCCTAACTTTTGTATGTAAGCTGTAAGGAATGAGCCTGCCAAATTTCAGCCTTCTACCTACACGGGAAGTTGGAGAATTAGTGATGATCAGTGAGTCAGTCAGTGAGGGCTTTGCCTTTTATTAGTATAGATAAAGATATGATTTAATTATTAAAAGCCTTATGCCAATTTCTACACTGTTAGGTTACTGAATGTTCAGTAAACAGAAGTACATTACAAACATACTACACGGAGGACTGACATCGTGTGCATGATTGACGGAAAAAGGGAGGAAACGGGGGCGGCTCCCTGAACATAATGGTTGAGGAAATGGAGGCAGGGGATTTTTTTCTGGATGGTTTGAGTGGGAGGGCTGTGTGGGATGTGAAGGTGATGATGCATGTGAAAGAAGTTGTTTTGTTGGGTTTTTTTTGGGTTAATTAACAGCATCTCTCAGGGCTAGAAAAATGAGTGATTCAGAGACACTATAAATAGTTCAAATACAAAGTTGTTCATTTTTGCTTTTACAATCATATTTTTTTTTTTGACTGTTCCAGTAAACCGTTCTGCATTCCTTGCTTTGTTCTACTATGTTTTTTGTTGAGGTTGCTACAATATTGTTTACAGGACAGCATTAATGACAAATTGCCTTTACTTATGTGTTGTCTGTGTAATTGTTTTCAATATTTTATTGTGTTTATTTATTTTTGCTAATTTAATAAATTCCCCGCTGTATTTTCATAATTATGTTATTATGGTTTTTGAAGGTGGTGGTGGTGGCTAGTGTGTGTGTTGGGGTGGTAATGGGGCTAATATTACCTGATTCTGACGTTTTCCTCTGGTGCTGTAATTAGTTTAGTTGTAGCACCTGAGGGCGCCACACACTTCAGGAAGCTACTTCTTCTTTGCAGTGGCATTTCTTTTTCACTAGCAGTGTTCCATGCTTCGTTATGGTTCCATTTCATTTAGTAAATTAAGCTGTTCTCTTCACCACTTGGGCTTTAGAGCGTTTTACATTTTTGCTTTGTTGTTTGTTTTTTTATTTATTTTTTTTAGCACAATTTTTTTTTCTTTGTTATTAGCTAATTAGGGTTAGGGAATTCTTATCAATTATTTATCATTTGAACTTATTATTTTGAACTTCAGTATTTAGTCTGTTTTCATTTTGGAGATTGATCTTTTGATCTATTTCTTACCTGTATATTGAATGAGAGATTTTGGAGTTTTGTTTTTATTTCCTAAAGTACAGTAATACATTTAATATTTAAAGTTTTGTGTGGCCAGATTTTTGACCATTTGTCCTTCCCTTATTGAGTAAAATCATAATGTGCTGATCAAGTAAATATGATTTTTATTTTAAAATGTCTGTAATCCAACAGGTCAGTCCACAAACAGGCAAATGATAACACACAGAACAGCAAATTTTATAAATACAAAAATCTGAAAAGGGCAAATCTAAAAACAATAAATCAAAAACATGCAGAAACTTAAATAAGAACATTCAAATAGGTAGCAAAATCAGGAAGCAATACTTGAAAAATCCATAAAGTCAAAACATTAAAACATTTGAAAACATGTTAAAATCATGTGACATAGGCAAAACTGCTAATGCTTGTGCCACAACAGTTAACAGCTTCCACTTTTTTATGTACATGTTGCCTCCACCCCATTGTGTGAGCACCACATTATAAAGGTTACCAAGGAAAGTACTCAGATATAGTCAGCCAGGGGGGAAAGGTGAGAGATGCCACTCATTCTTGACACTGTAAAAATCTACATCAAGTTAAGAATTTTTCTACAATACTTTTGTGTATTTGTGTAATTTATTTTCTGTGTGTTTCTTGTTGTGTCTGGCTGGTGATCTCTCATTGTGAACTGTTAAATTTCAGTTTTACTTTTGTATAACGTTATTTTTTATATTGTGTAAATCTGGATTGTTTACAATTTTATGTTCTTCTGTGATGTTATTTTGTTTTTGACACTGCCTTTGCCATTCTTTGAGCTGCTGTTGTTGAAATGCTACAGTATATTACTAGGCAGCAGCTATTGGAATTCGTTGCACTGACAGTAGCCGTCCCAGATTCTGAATAGAAAAGAAAATGTTTTGAGACTTTATTTTGTTTTTTGACTTTGCAATTATTCCAGGTATTTTTGACTGATTTTAGGCTTATGTTACTTGGTTTCTTTCGTTACCTCATGCTTTTAACTTCTGTTTGTTCCTGACACTGATTTTTAACTTATCAATTTCCTGGTCCTCCTCTTTTTATTTCTTTTTAACCATCTCCTCGCTCAGGCAGTAAAAATCCATTCTGCACTTTCTGTACCATTCTGGGGTAAGTAAAAACTTTGCTTAGCTACTTTAATTGAGCACTCAGCATAACATTTGTTTGTCCCATACTCTGTTTTTGTCACCTTCCTCTTAGGCTGCCTCTGCCTAGTCAGTTCAACGATATATTTCAAACCTTTCTATTTAATTGCTTTTTCTTGTGTTTCTCAAAAAGTGAAGACAGAGACCGTGTGCAAACACCACACAAACTGGTAATTGAATCACTGCTTAAATGCAAAGAGGAAGAAACTCCACTGACTGCACTACTGTGCTGCCAATGAGCTCTGCATAATGGAAGATGACATTAAAAAGAGTTCCTTTTATATGTTTTCTTTTCATTTTTACATTTCTTTCATCTTTCCTGTGTAATTTTGAGCCACCCAAGAATGATTAGCTCTTTTTTTAGTTCTGTCACCTGTCCTTATATTTTATATTTAAAGAAAGAAAAGTTATAACACAAATTGCTCAGATATTTATTTTACATTTTTGAATGATGAAATTATGTACATTTTTCTTTCGGCTCTGCGTTTAAAATTGCCTAAATATTCTTTCTGGAAAAAAGGCCTATTAAAGTATAATATTAGGAGAACAGAATTAGTCTATAAAGAAATTTAACTTAGCAATTGTTTTCTTTTAAGCTGCAGGCTAAGTGCAATTGATTTCCAATTTCCAAAACAGGAGATGCAGCAGTGTTAGTAAATGGCCACTGGTCAGTAAAAACTGAGCACTTACAAATCCTTTAAAGAAAAATCCCTTATGCACTGCATGTAACAAGACCTTGTCTGAAGGAAGAAGCAAGACAAGCTGGAATGAGTGATCTCAGTAATGGTAAATAGGGCTAGTTTAAGGGGAGTTGTGCTTATTTAGAATTCCACAAAAGCAACGCTCATGTAGAATTACTTTACCATTCTTTACGAGCCATAGCATGCTTATGGGTAGGCTGAGACTTGGGGCTCTGGGAGTAGCAGGCTGCTTTTGCTCATCTGCCCTATCAGCTGTTGCACCTCATTGTCATGCAGAGGCTGCTG
Source organism: Polypterus bichir lapradei (assembly GCA_026402145.1). Taxonomy (NCBI): domain Eukaryota; kingdom Metazoa; phylum Chordata; class Cladistia; order Polypteriformes; family Polypteridae; genus Polypterus; species Polypterus bichir. The sequence goes on along the minus strand of JANRMT010062813.1, from coordinate 69,959,328 downwards.
CAGGGGTTACGAAGAGAAATTTGTTTGAATTTATTAATCAAAAGAAGTCAAGAGCGCACAAAGATATCATCAAGGCTCCCTTGTATTAATGGAGCCTGCCGCCTAAAATTCATGATGAAGTGTTTGTGAGATGTTTGCAATCTGTTCAAAGCCCTTTCCACTTTGCAGGTGCAAAACCTTTCTACTCCCAACATCAAAGAAACAATTGTAAATTAAACATGGTAAACAGAGTGCCATAGGTTTTAATCTTGTTCTTTTTAAACCCTAAAACAGAGGCACTATAATTAATTTCAAAGCATTGCCTCAAATTTCATTCAGCATTCATTAGAAAGAATTAGCATTTTGTTACTGTGTTTATTAAGAGCACTTTATTTTTTATAATTAGAAGACACAGTCTAAGCCATCCACGTCATTCTCTTCCACAAAATCAAATCTCACAAATGCATAACAATTCTGCCAAGCAACAAAAACACTTTTAGTACCAAGGCCACAGATTGTATAGATCAGTTTTCTATATGTAACTAAAAATCTTAATGGCTCAGAAAGACAAATACTCCATTAAACATGGTTCACGCTTAAAGTGGTGGTGATAAATACCCATTGTATACAGTAGATCTTAATCATGTAAATAGCATATTTTGCAGGATTTTTTACCTTTGAAATGTGGTAAATATTTAGAATGCTTGTGCGTAATTTATTCGGATAATGTATATATTCAGCAAGTGTTGCATTTTATTAAATGACCAATGTGGAAAGTGTTTAAAATTGTCTTAAATGTGACAAAGAACTTACTCCCATATGAAAATATGAATGTCCAGAATGATCCAGGTCTCTACCCCTGATGCTTATTCATGTTTGTGTGCGTTGATCCAAAACACTGTCAATGAAAACAGAATAGAGTCTCTGAAGTTCTTATCACTTGTAACTGCTCAAAAGGTTCCTCAGGAGCATCTGCAGATGCACAGATAACCCAGACAGACTGGACTGAATCCACTTAGGGAAAGAGAGATTAATAAAGAGGAGAAGGAAAAGATTTTTCTCTTAATAAATCAGAAGACTTTACACATTTTTTAGTTATATTTTGTACACAGGTTTTCACAGTAAACACGGTAGTTTGGTTGGTGCTCTAATTTTTCATTCATGGTCCAGTAGGATCTTTCATAATTTTTACAATATGTGAAATAACATGAGATAACATCGTGATAGTAAGGTCAGCAGCATCCCTGTGTGTAATCAACAAGGGCCATTAAAAGATCAGTACAGGACTATGCAAGTCCAGAATTTAACTATGAAATGATGAGGTGTGGACTCCTGTTAGTATAGTAGAAGTTCTTCATGGTTCTAAGGGGCAGAGTGACATCCCAGTACAGTATGTTTATGTTTCCATCAAAGAGGACAACCTTGTCTGTACTTGGGGCTATTAGAGGCCACTCTGACCTCAGACCTTTTACATAGTTTCCCAAAACCATGGAAACTAACTCCTAAATAACTACTTATTTCTCTGTATAATCAAAAATACAAGGAAAAAGGACCAATATAAGATTTTCCCAAAGTGAATTTTATATTTGCTAATCTTCTGCCACTGGGCATGTAAATTTGTAAAACAACATATTTGGAACAGCAAAAAGTAAACTCAAATATGCTATGCACTGTGAACATTTGTGATATTAGAATGCTCCTTATTTGTCTGTTTATTACACAGACAACACATATATATCTTTCTGGAAAACAATGACTCAACAAGGTCCATATTGAATCTTTACCTTCAGTTTTGCAACTCTGAATATTACATCACACACACTCTCCAAAGTAGGGTTCATTTTTTTTAATTGTACAGGTAAACTCTGTAAAATGCAGGTTATTATTTTACCCTTTTCTTTGTATTCTGCCTCTTGTCTTTAACTTATTCTTGATATATCCCTACTATTGAGACAATTTTGCTAGTCTTCTGGTTAGGGGCTGTCATGAGTTACACCACCTACACACGGACAATCAACAATAACAAATGTTAGACCTGCTTTCAGAGATAATTGTTTTGGTTCTCTGATGATAAGTGATCCAGAAATCTGAAAAGAATTTACAAGTGGTGGTCATCCACCTATGACATGAAAAGCTTGAGTCTTTTGGTGTGATACTTTCAGCTATGAAGAGGAGACCAATACAGGTATCCAGACCAGGACTCAGGGCAGGCAGAATGTTTAGATGTAAAAGAAGTAGACACAATACACTATGACAGACAAAGAGGCTTATTTCTTGCAGATTATCAGAAGCTAAAAATTAAGTTATGGGGAATGTCTCATAATCTCTGCGAGATCTCACTGGTAAACTTTAACTTTAATCTGGTCCAAAGAAACAGTATGAAGTAGGGTTAGATGATGTTTAAAATTCTCAGGTTGATCAATCATCTCCTTAAACATCACCAATTGACAACGTTATGGCTGAGGGTGAGGCATCACTATTTTAACTGATGAAGCCAATGTTGCCATTGTACAATTCCTGCAATTTTCAATTAGGCCATAGGGCAGCCTTATTGTTTGTAACCATACACTGTAACAAGTTATGAAAGTACCTTATTTAAAACAGAAAAACACAAATGGAAGAACTGGGAGCTAAGAAGAACCTAACCTAACAAATTTGGCAATACTTTATCTGTAAATAAATTAGTATGATGAGCCAAAAGATTTCAGTTATGTTATTTGTTGACAAAACAAGAAGATTGTTCTTATGAAAGATTCACAAATAAACATACATAATCATTTGCACTGACCTCTGTAGGTGTTGGCACGGCTGCTAGTATAAGCACTAAAAGCTCATCTCACCACTAGCCATTAATTATTGTCGCTTTTGAATTTGGAAAAATAACAAAATATACAAAGATCTGGGCATTGCAAGATAGGCACAATGTATCATATACAGTATGTTTAATATTTGTTATGTGAATAAATGTTAATAAAGTATGTTTGCTTTGTACATTCTCTCTAAAGTGTCATTTTAAAGCTCTCTATGCCTGGTACAGAAGATGGTCAGTTACAGCTTGGAGTAAAATGAACTGGTGTCCCGTTTGGTTATAATAATCCATGTCTTTTTAGGCAGTGATGGGGATATGTTAACCATCAAATGCAAAACTATGTTATGTTTCAGCCAGGGTTCCTCCCCTGGCTAGGGTTCAAATCTATGTGTTATGTCCTTTTTCTGCCTTTTTGAATCATTTATTTAATGTTACTTTTGTTGTTTATCTGCTGGTGTTATGTTCTTTATGTTTTGTAGGTGGTTCCCCAAAAGGCAGAATCACCTCTCAGTCACTGCCAGTAACTGCCCTCCACCATATAAGTCCGGAGGATCCCCTGTAGTTCCTGGGGGTTCATTTTGAACATGCTAGGGAAAGGTGAGTTTACCTGTGTTTTCTATGCTTTGATTTACTGGATATCTGGATTTTTTTTACCTTATTGCTTTGTTTTTAGCTTTGTTTTTTGATCTGTATAATCTCTGTGTCCTAAACCCTGTGTTTTAGGAGAATTCCTTTGCTTCTTGTGGTCCATGGAGCTTCATTGTATTGAAGAGCAGTTTTGTTAAAATAAATGTTTTATTTGTTTAAAGAGTTTTCAAGGCCCTTTGAGGGATTTTCATTGTGTCTACCCACCTACTAGGTGTTATGCTTTTTGGAACCTTTGTGATTTATGTGCTTTGGAACTCCTAGCTCACAACACACTTCACTGAGGAAACCCCCATCTCCCTCTAAAGCCACCCACAACTTCATGGAGTCACTTCCTTTGTGGGAGACCTACTATATATATATTTTTTTATTTTCTTCAGTATAGCTGAATGGAGTTGTAACACAAATGCTAAATTATCAGTGAAAAAACAAAGAATAGAAAACTCTGGTGTAGCCACCATGTTGACCCCCCTCAACAGAGAAAGTGGTCAGATTTATAATTTCTGTTTTGCAGGGTAAATCTGATTTGTATTTGTCTACTAAAGAAACATTTAAAGTTTGGAGTGTAAATGAACAGTGTGTTTATGCCCTGTCCATATATAATTGAGATAGAAATGAGTAGTCTAAATAAGGTATTTATGATGTGTTTTAATAATTGGAAAACTAACATCCATTTAAGTTGTAAGTAATCGTTGATTGATGATGGTATTGTCCATTGGGACAAGACAAGAATGAAGTGTGGTTTACATCAGATACATGGGGAGAGCTGACTCTCACAATATTAGTTTTCACTACCCAGTGTGTTTACTCCATGTATATCATAGGTGTACACCACTGTCCTTTTAAACTCGGGGTTTGGCAGAAATGATGCAGAAGACCTAATCTAAGAAAATAACTGGATCTTAATAAAAAAAGCAAGAGTCTTAGGCTAAAGGTTGTGGGACAGAAGAAGTTCAAAAGAAGACTATGCAATAAATTATATTGGACAACCTCCAATCCAAGCACACAAAGTATGGAATTTATATTCATATCTTTATTGTTTATTTGAAAAACCTTTGATTACACTTTTTTCGTTTATTATATTTTTTTCAGCTGCAAGCACAAACGCTATAGAGAAACAGAGTTGATAAAAATAGACAATGAAGTCTCATAAAGAAATCTGTGAAATAATTAACAGGAGACATAAATTATTAGTGGAGCCTGGATTTAAACCAATTTAATCATTAGTTATTCAAACATAATCTGTTTCTTCCAACTAAATTCATATTAGATAAATAATAGTACTGGTGTTATCAGGGCTGATTAGCAGGTGATGGCTTTACAATTGCTTTAGTTTAACAATGTTCTATAATAGCATTTGTTTTTGAAAAACAGTATCAATTGATTTTATTTTTATATACTTTAGAGTATTTCTCATTAATGACATGTCCCATTTCACAAAAATAAAACATGCACTTAAATTTGATAAGAACACAAGCTTTTATGATTTCTGTTTTATTAACACGATACAATGTGTATGTCCATGACACTGGCGAAAGATTAGTCATGCAGGGAGTGATTCCTACAGTATGTTCACCCATTTTCATGAAATGTTGGGTCAGGACAGCTGGTGTCAAATCTGAGGACAGGACATAATGCATTGAGGAGCCTGCCTAGGGCAATTGTTGAGCTGGAAATGACCCTCAGGCAAGGTTAACCGAATTACAGATTTTAAAGCTTGTTCCCAGATACAAAGCATTCCACCTGCATGGCTGAATCCCTGAAATTATTGAATTGCATTTGAATTCTTCCATGTTTAAATCACATGTCATTAAACTTACTTAGTGCATTTCTAGGACATCAGTCGAAGCTGTGAAAAATGATGCTGGCTCTTCTCCCACACATGGCTTATCATTTGACACCACCAAGTCTGTCGTCATTTGTTAGCATTTCCACTGATTTGAGCAGTCACAGTTCATATTCCTGCAGTGTTTCTCTCTCTGGTAAATTCAAAATATTATACTAGAGTGGGATTAAATTCAGACACAACAACTTTCCTAATTCCATTTTCAGTTCAAATGCAGTTGTGTTATTCATCCAGCAGTATTTCATGTCAGTGGTTCCATGTGGTACTATTGACTCATCATTTCCACAGTTGAACAAAAATGGCTGCAGCTTTTTGAGTTGTTTTTGAAAAGACCCTGCCAGTTTCCAGCAATTTACTGAACATCATAATTCTGATTCCTATAGTTGTATACCCTAATTTTAAAAAAACTAGACCGTTTTCCAACATTCTCTCCACCTAAATTATCACTTTTATTATATCAAACTACTCATATCTTTGTGCATTTTAATAATTATAGTTTCTTCTTGTTGCCTGTTTTTCTGCTAATCTACAGTGTGTGTCAATATGTAATAATATTAATCTCTTGCAAATTTACTCATAATGACAATTGTTAACTTCTTCCCAGGTGAATATTTTGAAAGCATTGAAATTACATGTTTTATACCACCTCAGGGGAACATCTTTTGCGGGCCATTTAAGAAAATTGCAAGAATAAATTAATCCATTCATCTACATATTTTCAGAGCCAACTCTTTCCCACGGGGAGCCAGAACATCTCTAACAGTACTGGACTGAAACCAGCCACAGAAGGTATAGCATTCTATCCCATGACATATTAAAATGTGTTCATATCAGGTTAGCTATAGCCACCACCAAATCCATATATCTGGCTTGTAGGGGAAAGGCAGAATACCTGGGGAAAACCCACAACGAAATCAGAACATGCAATCTTCACAAATGTTCCTGTATTTTTCACAAAAAAATATTTTTTCTTCCTAAGTAATCTATTTAACATTCTTCTTCCTCCTCCCCATTTATCCCCCAAGCAATATTATGCTTGAAGAATAGAAGGATGCTGAGAGAACTACAGTTGAACTGTGTGATGGCAGTCTTACACTTTCAAAGTACAGTTTATCACAGCAGTAATTAGTACATCTGGGAACACACACCGTCAACAAAGAATAATTGTCATTACAAGTCTGACATCTGCAATTAGAATCTGTCTCTGGGTGCTATGCATTAACTGTCACAAAGAGTAAATTGACCAAAAATGTGCTGATGTCCTGCCATGTTGAGTTTTTGTTAGCCAAGCCTTGTGTTGTGCCAACTGCTTGTGCTTTGTTTAGTATTTGTGGGTTTATTCACCTTCAAAGAAAGATATTTATCCTACCTGGAAACCATTTGCCATTTCAGTGAATGGCCAGGTGTTCATTTCTTCAAACGCTTCCTCAGAAGATGGATAACAGTAAACTGCTCAGGAAGGGAGATTCATCCCTTCTTGAAATTCTGATTTGATTTGTGGATTTTTTGATAGTAAAGGAAATGTAATGGGAGGCTGGATGCAAGTCTTGTAGTATGCATGAAGGAAGTTTGACATTTAAAGTCGGGGAGCCAGATATGCCAGAAATATAACTGCATTTTTTAGTGTCACAACTGTACTACAACATATTTACTTAATACTCCCAAATAAAATATCATACATCCATCCAACCATTATCCAACTTATATCCAAATCACAGGGTCACTGGGGTCTGCTGGAGCCAATCCCAGCCAACACAGCGCACAAGGCAGGAAACAAACCCTGGGCAGGGCGCCAGCCCACCGCAGATATCATACATAGTATGAGTATGTAATAGTGGAAAAATACCTACTTTCTTATTTTCTTAAATAAATTAGAAAATATATGCATGGAGTAACATTCATGTGCATTTTGGGATTAGATAAAAGGTTTTGAGAGTCTGAGCATTTCTAAATTTTGTTTGCCTTATCAAAGGGACATTTTTGAATATTAAATACTTTGTCATAGTGGAGTGTGACATGTGATAAAGGTTTGCTCAGACTGCCGCGCAGCTGTTTTGTACATTCATACATATGCTTATCTCTGCAGCTGTTTCAATAGCTTGCACTGACTACTGAGGACCTGTTTGCCAACAGGAGTGCCTATCTGACAAATAAAAGAGGAACATACTGTATACAAAATGTACAAGTTGAAGTGACCGCTCTCAAACTAAATTTGAAATGTTAAACTAATCTTTAACTGGATTCCTTCTGAATGTTTCTCTGTTTCTTTTAATTAGATAGATAGATAGATACTTTATTAATCCCAAGGGGAAATTCACATACTCCAGCAGCAGCAGCATACTGATAGAAAGTGGTAGGAGTGATCAGTGAAATAGAGAAAAAGGTAAAAAGATAAAGTCATACACGGAGCTGCTGGAAAGGCTGCCACTCGCGGCGGCACCTATAAGCGACAAGAGAGTGTTGCTTAATGCAGGATGGATTTAATTGTCATATTTGTTTATTATTAATATATTTACATTAGCTGTGGTCTTAAAAACATTTTTGTTGGAAAAAAGTACCCTTTATTGGAGATTTATTTTAGCAACATAGTGCAAACCAAGCCCCTGGCGACCCCTTATTCTCACCTCATACTAGTATGTCATATTGTTTTCTTACAGAAGAAGTTTGGCATTTATTATTTCTTCACGAACATGCTATATATACATTTGCTACATGAAACTGTGTTCTGAAGTTAATCGCTTTCTATAAAAAAAATATATATATCTTGCCCGCATTGTCGCTTTATATTGCAGTCTATGGGGCTCAGAGGAAAAGCATAAAAACTTACCAAATACATCAATCTTTCAAGCTCAAAAACAATTGTTGAGTACTGATCCTCGTCTTGCAATTATTCACACATTGTAAAATAGTTTATACATGCCATTTTTGATCAAAAAACACCAATATTATGAGATTAAGCCATTTTAAAAGAAGACCAGCTATGCACAATAACTCAGCACCGAAGTTCATCTACACAACAATCTTTTACCAAGGTGGGTGATTTCCTCCTGACAGTCCAAATCACAGTAAACATTTTCTGCCAAATGGTTTGTTTTGGTTTGATTTACTTCAGTATTTATGTGAGAATTCACACAGAGAATAGAAAACATATCCTTACCATGAGAAAAATAGTAGGAGGAAAATGCTATGAAATAATTATTTCCAGATCCCTTTTCTTGTCACAAGCACAGAAAGCACGGATCAGTTCTCCACAACTGTCTTGGCTTGAAAAATGGAAGTATTTGCTAAGTTTTTAAGCTTTTCCTCTGTTCCCTCTGTAAAGCGCCAGAGCGGGCAAGATGTTTTTTTAAATTTATAGAAAGTGATTCTCTTTAAAGCAAAATTCCATGTGGCAAATGCATATATACCATGTTCGTGAAAAATTAGCTTTGACAAGAAAAATACCAAATTTAACAGATTACCAATCTGTTTCAGAGGATTTAAGATTGTACAGATATATATTCTATTTTGACTGGTTTTCTCTGATTGCTGTCTTTAATGTATCTTTCATAATGAACCATTCTACAAAGCAGCCGTACATTCTTATTCTCCCTATTTTATTACAGGATGCCAGAGCCTATCGTGGTAGGACCTAGCCTTGTGAGTAACACCTGTTCATGCTAGTGTCACAAATATCACAATGTAGAACAATAGTTTGAATTATAAACATTTAATTGATAAACTAAAACATTTAAAGTGGTACTGCAGTGCCCCCCTGCCCTTTGATTCCAATAACTTTAGATCTGACTGAGCTTCATGCACCTTGTTATATCCATAATTGTTACTTGTCTTATTTTGTAAATCTTGCAACATCAGTGTTGTTCCCACCACTATATATTTTCCTGTCTGCTTCCCCATCCTGATTTCCAGTTTCCAGCTTGCCACTCTTGTGCTCAGTTTATACTAGCATGGAATTAGACACTAACAAAACTGCCTGCTAATATCAGCAGCTGGAAACAACAGTGCCCTTTTCTGAGTGGAGAGGGCAGCGTACACCAACGTATTATATTTAAAATTATAGTATAAGAAACTACTTCGTTTCTAAAATTAGTCGGCTTTGACAGGTGTACCTTGGATGAGAAGAGGGCGGAGGCAACAACACTGTTATCAAATGAGACTGATTTGGATGTGCAGTTCTATGTCAACTAAAGAAAAGTAACTTTGTTTCATTTTCCATCTTCCTTCTTGTACAATTCCACAGTTCACATAAGAATAAAACTCACAGGGCAAAAGTTAGGAGAGTTAATGTTGAATCTTAGTTATTAAAATCTGAATTTCAAGTTTTTCTTTAAAATTTGAAGCACAAGTTTGCAGTACGTTTAAAAAGTAGAACTAGTGTCATATTTAATATCAGTGCATTATAATGTTAAAAGACATATACTAAATGCATGGCTTAGTAGTTAAGGAGTCACTTTCGAAGCTACAAGCTGAAAGGTCTATCTGTGTGATAGCAGTTTAACTCTTATGAATCCCCGGAATGTTTTTATGCCGCTAATGTAAAGTATTCTAAAAATTAAATTCCATATATTTAAGCTTCTGACCTCCTGCAATGATTTTTGTAATAGGATTTGGTTCATTTATAGTATTTCCCATTTGATCTTAATGTTTTTTAATCAGCATTCACATCTCATAATTCCTTTTAAGAAGTAAATCTTAAATCTTACCTTCCTGGCACAGTCAAAGTTGTGACCATGATGTGAGAAAAATGCAGGCACAGAGGTTCATTCTCCCAAAGAAAATTAACTTTAGTATCTTGGCAGAAATGCTGGTGCCATCCCAAACCTCAATTGTTATTAAATAGTCAATGTTATGTTCTTTCTTTCTGGAGATAAAGATTCACCTTTATTTCTGACTGTCATAATATGCGCTTTTATGTTCAACACAAATATGTTACTCTACTGTAATAGAGGCTCACTTGTCACAATCCATCAAAGAGGCAAAGCGTGTATATGTGTAAAAAATCCATAGCCACTTTGTGGGCACTAAAGACACTGTGGCAAAGTATCACAGCTGTCACAGACTACAAGCCAAGTCCATCTGATTGCAAAGACGGACATGATGAACAGCTTTTATGCTTGATTTGATGCACAAAACAACAGATCTCCAAGGAAACTCTCCCTTTCCTCGAATGACCTAGTGATCTGTCTGGCTACAGGCTGACTTTTAATCCTGTTAATCCTCTGCTTTATTCAACATTTTTGAACAAGGTTCATATAATTAATTCTTTTAATAACCTAACAACTAATTAAATAACTTAATATGTAATCTAATCAATTCTTATATGAGTTACTGTGCTGCAACCTTTTTTTGCACTGTCATATCTTTCTGAACTTTTTTTGTAAATGGTATTGCAATTTGTTCTGTCTTTTGTTGTATTGTTGCACATTACATGTTATGGAACTATTTCCATCAGTTTACATTAACCATCATGACCGTGATATTGTTTTCCTGTGGTCTTGGCCATATTGTTAATGGCAGTCACATGCCACTGTTGGGTGTGTTTTTATTATGGTAACAGCATTTAACATGGCAGTGCACATCATCCGGCATCCAAGGTTTAGGTTACTTTCCATGTTTCACAACAGATGGTATAAGGCACTTCCATGAAGATTCTAGTGATAGGCCTCTCAGCTCTGTATTTCTGATTCATGGTTTGATTTTGTGAGCTTTCCTCTTTAGGTCTTTCCAGTATTTTGAACCCCCCTGTAAGTTTCCTGACCTTGATTCTAACCTTTTCCTGTAACTTATTCCATCCTTCGGTTTAATAATTTTCTACCCTACCTCTGGGCACTTGCTCACTATCCTTACAAGTGAATAACAGTAACAGTTTGACAGCTTCACATATTTTACCCTCATGTGGACATAACATAACTAGAGTTCAGAGGTTAACCCAAGCTACATGTTGTTGTTCTATGCTCTTTCCTCTTGAGAGATGATGCTGACCCTGAAGTACCACACAAAAGAAACTGTAGAAAGAAAAGCTTCTGTTCTTTACATAGCCCCTTGCAAACCTACATGTTGTTAATTTCACACTTAAAAATCTTTCAGTTACCTCTGATGTCCAAGTAAACCACTTTCGATTTAGTACAATACAATACAATACAGTTTATTTTTGTATAGCTCAAAATCACACAGGAAGGGCCGCAATGGGCTTTAACAGGCCCTGCCTCTTGACAGCCCCCCAGCCTTGACTCTCTGAGAAGACAAGGAAAAACTCCCAAAAAAAACCTTGTAGGGAAAAATGGAAGAAACCTTTGGAAAGGCAGTTCAAAGAGAGACCCCTTTCCAGGTAGGTTAGGCCTGCAGTGGGTGTCAATACAATATAATACACAGAACAGAACAAATCCTTAATACTGCATAAAAATAAAAATTTTAGAAGTACGGAGCAGAATTTAACAGTAGATGATAACACATAATAAGATTTGGATATTTTTAGAGTCCTGGAGACCTCATCCATCAAGCTGCCTCCCCCATTTGGCCATTCCATGGCTGAAACAGTGCTGGGCCAGCCAATCCGATGAAAGGATCCCTCTTTCCCATGATTCCTGTGATCCTCCATCAGGGATGACTTTACCATAGGCAGGCAAACAACTTGGCAGGTGGGCCGTGGCGCCAATTGCCACATTTGAGTACCGAAAACGGAAACAGAATAGGTGAGGGTTAGTATTCAATTATAACTATCATGTTACTTATGTTTTAGTGCTAATGACTAACAACCGAGATGCAGTATGTACAGTTAATCAGCAGCTGTAGTCAGGATATGCTAAACTGAAGTAGTGAGTCTTCAGCCGGGATTTAAAGGCTGAGACTGAAAGGGGCATCTCTTATAGAAGCAGGAAGACCATTCCACAGTTTAGGGGCCCTGTAACTACAAGCCCTACCTCCCACTGTTATTTTATTAATCCTTGGAATCGTAAGCAGACCGGCATCTTGAGATCTTAATGTGCGCTCAGGTTTGTAAGTCATGATAAGTTCAGACAAGTAAGCCGGACCTTGGCCATTTAATGCTTTATATGTTAAAAGGAGGATTTTGAAATCTGCCCTAAACTTAACCGGGAGCCAGTGTAAGGATTTAGGAACTGGAGTTATGTGTTCATATTTTCTTGTTCTTGTAATAATTCTTGCAGCCGCATTTTGGATTAACTGGAGGCTGTATAAAGAACAGTTTGAACAGCCAGTGAACACCGCATTGCAGTAGTCAATCCTAGTAAAGATAAATGCATGAATTAATTTCTCAGAATCCTGTTTATTTAGAAAGTGCCTTAATTTCCTAACATTTTTAAGATGGAAGAAACATGTTTTGGACAACTTAGTAATATGTGCTTTAAATGACATGCTAGAATCAAAGATAACTCCTAGATTGCGGGCTGATTCAGTAAAATTAATTGGAATTCCAACTGAGTTAAATGATGACAAAATATTGCTGTGATCAGCGTCATTCCCTCCAACAATTAACATCTCTGTTTTATCTGTATTTAAAGACAAGTAGTTATCATTCATCCACTCCTTTAATTCGCTAACACAACTAATTAAAGACAACATCGGAGAAACTTCATTTGATTTAAATGAAAGGTATAACTGTGTGTCATCTGCATACAAGTGAAAATTAACATTATGTTTCCTAATGAGAGATCCCAGTGGAAGCATGTAAAGTGAAAACAGTAAAGGTCCCAGTACTGAGCCCTGCGGGATATCATATTGAACTTCTGTGTATAATGATGGAATACTGTCAGCACATTTCTGTACATATTGGAATCGATTTGATAAATAAGAACTAAACCAAGCGAGCACGGGGCCTGTAAGCCCAACATCGTTTTCTAGCCTCTGCAGTAAAATAGAATGGTCAATGGTGTCAAATGTTGCACTTAAGTCTAACAACATAATTACATCAGACCTTCATCAGAGGATATCAGAATGTCATTTACAACCTGTGTTAGTGCAGTTTCTATACTATGACCAGTGCGAATACCAGACTGGAATTTCTCAAATAAATTGTAATGTGAGAGGTGTGACTGAAGCTGACGGGCCACTACTTTTTCTAGTATTTTAGAGAGAAACGGTAAGTTTGAAATAGGCCTATAATAATTTAGTAAGTGTGGGTCTAGGTCTGACTTTTTAAGTAAAGGTTTAATGACTGACACTTTTAGTGCATCAGGTACGGTGCCATGCAGTAATGAACTATTGATAATGTTTAGAATAGGCACTGCAAGAACATCCATTGCACTTTTTACTAGTTTTGTTGGCACTGGATCTAGGGAACAAGTAGTGGGCTTCATTTTAGTAATTAAAGTTAAGACTTCCTGCTCAGTTACAGGATCAAAATTATTAAAGTGCTGAATGCAATGTGAGACAGGGTCTGCTAAGCTAGTATTTGGTTTGTACTGTATTGCTGAGATCTGGGATCTTATATTTTTAATTTTCTCATTGAAGACGTTCATAAAGTCTGTACTGCTAATATCTGTTGGTATTTTGCACTGTTGATCTGAATTCCCATTTGTTAATTTAGCCACTGTTCTAAACATTACCCGAGGATTTTTATTATTGCTATCTATTAATGTAGAATAGTATTCTGAGCGAGCTTTAAAGAGGGCTTTTTATATTTATTAACACTCTATGTCCATGCAATTTGAAAGACATGTAGCTTTGTTGTTCTCCATCTGCGCTCCAGTTTTAGACACTCTAATTTAAGAGCGCGAGTGTTTTCATTAAACCAGGGAGAGTTTCTATGTGCTTTGATCACTTTTGTTTTAAGGGGAGCCACTGTGTCCAGAGAATCTCTCAAGGTCACATTATAATGTGATGTTAGCTGGTCTAAATTGTATTCCACGTTTACATTTGATGTTAACTGATCTAAATGGTTTTCCACAATTACACTTGACTTACTCAAAGTATCTATAAATTTTGAAGCAGAATTACAATCTAGATGTCGCACTGTCTTTGTTTTAATCTGTGAGTGCGTTGGCAAGGGCAGGACTAAATCAAATGTAGTTAAGAAGTTATCGGAAATAACTTCATTTAATGGAGTAATATTTAAATTTTGAATTTCAACTTTGTAAGTTATAATTAAATCTAATGTGTGGTTATGATTATGAGTTGGACCTTTGACAATCTGACAAAATCCTACTGAATTTAACAAATAAGTACTATGGTGTAGGACTTCACAGCTGCACATACCATATCTCCCTTCTTAACTTTGTACTGGTCCTAAAAATATATACTATGCTTTGAGGGAGGGTATGCTCATAAGATGCTACAGATGTTCTACCAGACGGTTGTGGCGAGTGCCCTCTTCTACGCGGTGGTGTGCTGGGGAGGCAGCATAAAGATGAAAGACGCCTCACGCCTGGACAAACTTGTTAAGAAGGCAGGCTCTATTGTAGGAGTAAAGTTGGACAGTTTAACATCTGTGGCAGAGCGACGGGCATTAAGCAAACTCTTGTCAATCATGAAGAATCCACTGCATCCACTGAACAGTGTCATCTCCAGGCAGAGGAGTAGCTTCAGTGACAGACTTTTGTCACTGTCTTGCTCCACTGACAGACTGAGGAGATCGTTCCTCCCCCACACTATGCGACTCTTCAATTCCACCCGGGGGAGTAAATGCTAACATTACTCAAAGTTATTGTCTGCTTTTACATGCATTTTTATTACTATTTAATTTAATATTTTTTTTGTATCAGTATACTGCTGCTGGATTATGTGAATTTCCTCTTGGGATTAATAAAGTATCTATCTATCTATCTATCTATCTATCTATCTAGGCATGGCTATTTGGTGCCACAAGCTTCACATCTTTATGAGCTTGTTGGACATTCCATTCCAAACCCATAGAGATTAATATGGAGCTGCCACCCCTATCCCACTCAAAATAAAATTGTGGCTATAACAACCTTCACTCTTCTAGAAGGTCTTTCTACAAGGTTTTAGAGTATGTCTTTAGAAATTTGTGCCTATTCAGCCAAAACTGTATGTGTGAAGTCAAGCACTGATGATAGACGAGAAGACCTGGCACTCAATTGATATTACAAATCATTCCAAAGGTCTTCAGTGTGGTTGAAGACATGACTCTGTGCAGATAAATCAAATTCCCCCACACTAAACTTGTCAAACCACGTGTTTATAGTTCCTTCCCCAAACTTTTACCACAAAGTTGGAAACACACAATTATTTAAAATATCTTTGCATCCTGTAACATTAACATTACCTTAGACTGGAGAAAAGGGGCCCAGCCCAAACCCTGAAAAACACCCCCAGATCATTATCCTTCCTTCATCAAACTTTACAGTAGGCACTATGCAATCTGGAAGGTAGCATTCTCCTGGCATCTTCCAAATCCAGATTTGTCCGTCAAACGGCCAAATAATGAATTGAGATTCATCTCTCTTTCCACTGCTCCAGAGTCCAATTGTGATGTTTTTTCACACCAGTCCAACCAACACTTGGCATTGCCTTATGTACAGCTGCTAGGCCATTGAAACCCATTTCATGAAGCTCCAGACTCACAGTTCTTCAAGTACTGATGTTACTTGGAACACTATTGTGAGTGATGCAACAGAGAATATGTGATTTTACATGCTACTATATGTGTTTCAGAACTTGGCTGGGCTATTGTTACTCTTAGACAAATTCACTGCACAATAATAGCACTTACAGTTCTCCCAGGCAGATCTAACAGAGCAGTTACTGTATTTCATAAACTGGCAAAGGTGGAATCCTATCACAGTTTCACGTTTAAAGACACCAAACTCTTCAGTTCAACCCATTCTACTGCCAGTGTTTGTCAATGGAGAAGCACCTGAACTCAATGCTTTGGAGGGTTGTTCACATACTTTCGGAAATATACAGTAGTGTATAAGAAGACTGACTCAAAAAAGAGACTCTTTTATTTAACAAATGAATAAAATTACCTATGATCACCCTTCAAAATAGTTCCATTCTGAGTTGACACTCACCTGCATACAATGCTGACAATGTTCAAAGTAATTCCACAGATTTTTTTTTTTATATATTTTTATTAATTTTATTGCAATCCATACAAATCAATCAAGTTTTTACAAAAAGAAAAAAATGAGTTAAGGACAAATCGATCCCCACCCCTGAGAGAGAGAGAGACCAAGGCAAACGGCGTGAAATTTAAGGCTTGTAAACATACCTAAATTAATAAATTCTCTGTGCTTTATGAGCTTATTTTTAAATATTACTGATTAGATCCTGCCATTTTTTGAAAAAAGTCTGTACGGATCCTCTAACTGAGTATTTGATTTTTTCCAATTTCAAATAGTATAACACATCGGTTTCCCACTGACTTAAAAGAGGAGAGTTTGGGTTCTTCCAGTTTATCAGAATAAGTCTGCGTGTCAAAAGTGTAGTGAATGCAATCACAATTTGTTTGTCTTTCTCCACTTTAAACCCATCTGGAAGAACCCCAAACACAGCTGTTAATGGGTTAGGAGGGATTGTGAGACCAAGGCTGTCTGAAAGGTAATTAAAAATTTTGGTCCAGAATAATGTTCATTTGGTGCAGGCCCAGAACATGTGACCCAGTGAGGCTGGGACTTGGTTGCAGCGTTCGCAGGTTGGATCATGCCCTGGAAACATTTTGGAGAGTTTTAGACGAGACAGATGTGCTTGATATATAATTTTCAGTTGTATAATTGTATGCTTTGCGCATATGAAGCTCAAATGAATTCTCTGCATTGCTACTTTCCACTCCTTTTCTGATATATTAATTGAGAGATCTTTTTCCCAGTGTCCTCTTGGATCTTTGAAAGGGAGGGATTGTAAAATGATTTTATATATTGTAGAGATGGTGTCTAAGTCCTTGAGATTGAGCAATATTTTTTCCAGCATAGATGAGGGTGCAAGATGAGGAAAATCTGGAAGGTTCTGTTTAACAAAGTTCCTGATTTGAAGATAGTGAAAGAAATGTGTAGCTGGAATGTTAAATTTGGAATGTAATTGTTCATAGGATGCAAAGACATTGTCTATATAAAGATCTCTAAGCAAGTTAATTCCAATTTTTTTCCAGATATTAAAAACTGCGTATGTTTGCAAAGGTTGAAAGAGGTGGTTCTCTTGCAGAGGTGCCACAGATAGAAGCCTCTCTGTCTTAAAATGCTTTCAACATTGGTTCCATATTCTAAGTGAGTGAAGCACAATTGGGTTATTAGTATATTGCCGATAACATGTGTTTATTGGAGCACAGAGCAGGGAATACAAAGAAGTATGGCAGGATTTTACTTCTATTGCGGACCAAGCCTGTGTATGTTCTTCTATTTGTGTCCAGGTTCTTATCGCCTGTATATTTGCTGCCCAGTAATAAAACTGGAAGTTAGGTAGAGCCATGCCGCCTTCTGCCTTTAGTCTTTGTAGGGTTGCTCTTTGGATGCATGGATGTTTTGAATTCCAAATAAATGAGGTTATTGTTATTGTTGAATCTAATTGCTTAAAGAATGATTTATTAATGTTTATTGGAATGTTTTGGAATAAAAAAGGAGATTAGGAAGAATATTTATCTTAACAGTGTTAATTCTTCCAGCTAGTGTGAGATGAAGGGTTGACCATCTATGCAAGTCTTGCTTAATTTTTTCCATGCAGATGGCGAAATTTTGTTGATAAAGAGCTTTATGTTTACTTGTGATGTTTACCCCTAGGTATTTAAACTGTTCTGCAATGATAAAAGGTAGGGTATCTAATCTAATATTATATGCTTGAGAATTTACTGGAAAGAGTACACTTTTATTCAGATTAATTCTGAGACCAGAGATCTTTTGAAATTCTGTGAGTGCTGTTAAGACTGCAGGCACAGAATTTTCTGGGTCTGTTGTATAAAGTACCATATCATCTGCATATAATGAAATTTTCTGTTCCAGTCCTTCTCTGATAATCCCCTTTATCTGATCAGTATTTCTACAATGTATTGCCAGTGGTTCAATGGCAATTATAAACAGTAGCGGTGAAAAGGGGCAACCTTGTCTAGTACCACGTTCTACTTTAAAGTAGTCTGAGCAAGTGTTGTTGACACAAACTGAAGCTTCTGGGTTAGTATACAGTAATTTGATCCATGCACAAATGTTCAGGCCAAACCCAAACTTCTCCAATGTAGTAAAAAGGTATTTCCATTCAATCATGTCAAATGCTTTATCTGCATCCAATGATAATAATATTTCTGGGGTACACAGATTATTTTTTGAAGGGCTTTTGATGATCTCCATTGTTTTGCTTACACATCCTCTACCAACAAAAATGGGTTCCTTTGAGCCATTCATAAACACATGCACAAGACATGTAATTCTTCATTGTAAGTCTCAGTCAATAATTGAAAAGTTTCCATCATGGATTTTTTCAGTTTCACAAGAAACTTGAAGTTAATTCGCTGTTCATTCCTGCACTCTGACATTTTCTGAATGAGGGTAAGAAAACATCTACATGCATCCACTAGTACTGAGTGAAGCTATCGAGATGAGCCTTTTCCCATTGTGACAAGTTAGAATATGTTCTATAACCATCTCTTTGCTTGTCCCCTCCCACTCTAGGTTTCCAAGTTATTAGGATAGTCTCATTTTTTGTGTTTGACCTATATATCTATACTAATAAAAGGCAAAGCCCTCACTGACTGACTGACTGACTGACTGACTCATCACTAATTCTCCAACTTCCCGTGTAGGTAGAAGGCTGAAATTTGGCAGGCTTATTCCTTACAGCTCACTTACAAAAGTTGGGCAGGTTTCATTTCGAAATTCTACGCGTAATGGTCATAACTGGAAGCTGTTTTACTCCATTTACTGTAATGGAGATGAGCGCAAAAGCCGTGGGGGCGGAGTTTCGTGTGACATCATCACGCCTCCCACGTAATCACGCAGTACGTAGAAAACCAGGAAGCACTTCAAAAAGCACTGAAGAAAACATGCATTATATAATTGAGAAGGCAGCGAAACAATAAGAAGCGAGTGAGTGATATATACAACCACATTCATAAGTGCTGCTACCACGGAAAGAAAGCACGGTGTAAACCTAAACTTTAAATTAACTTCATAGACAGGCTGCCGCTGGCGTTTGTAATTTAGTGCCTGCCCATATAAGGCCGTCCGTCAGCGGCAATCCAATAGAAACACTGCCACTAAATATTCACGGGTGAAGGACTGTGCTTATGCAGAGGAAGATGAGATGGTCAGGGTGGTGTTTGGCACAAACTCAGCGAAACTGCGAGAGAAACTTTTAAGTGCCGGGTCTTAGCTGACATTACATACAGCCATGGACATAACACGAGATGGCACCAGCACAGCTGGGAACCTTCGATGCAAGAACACCAAGCGGCTCACGTGAACTGACGCAGTGCACAGACAAAAAGCAACAGTTCCAAAGAGCGCTGAACAAAAACAGAATTACACAATTGAGAAAGCAGCAAAAAAATATGAAGCGTCTGATACATACAAGCATATTCATAAGTGCAGCTACTGCAGAAGCAAAGCACACGGTGCAAAAAGTGAATGTCCCGCTAAAGGAAGACAGTGTAAAAAAAAACCCGTGCATGCAGTGTGTCACATCTCAGATAAAGAGGAAGCTGTTTATTGATGCAGTAAGAAACGAATCGATAAATGAAACCTCTTATCTTTACAACGATTGACAGACACGGAATGTAACTTGAACACAACACATCGTACAAATACGACCCTGATTGAAACAAATAATGATAATCGAATCCTTGATGACAGCAACACTCAATAACACTCACAAAACAATTACTGTATATTGACAATCATGTTACGTTATTTTTAAAATGTTCCCTTTTCTTTTTCATAGCTTCTTTAACACACTACGTCTCCGCTGCGAATATATATATATACAGTATATACCCCAATCTACATACTCTCAAATAGATAAGCCACACACCGTGGCGCAATTGTAGAGGCTTCCCCTCTATCGCCCACATCCGAGGTTCGATTCCCGAGAGGGGATGTACTGAGTATGTACGCGCGCTTCTCGGTTCATTTTAACCTCGCATCTCCTTGGTTTGAGACGTATGAAAAAATATGCGGTTAACGCAGAATCATGTTACGTTATTTTTAAAAGCTTTCCTTTTCTTAGCACAAGCACAGCTGAGAAGCTTCGATGCATGTACTCCATAACAAAAAATAACGCATTTAATCACATTTTCAATTCCAAGCAAAGGGGAACTTTTGTCAATGCATGATTTCCTGGTACATCGATTACACTGATGCACACATCACAGCTACAAAAATGTTACACTCGGAATGAAGCGCGTTCCTACGACTGATCGGAGGAAAATTTCATTTCAAAAAACTACCCGAGCGAAACCTTGATAAAAGCATGGTTTTGTGCACACTGAAAAGCAAGCAAAATTAGATGCATTACAGAAAGCGGACTTTGTGGCTCTTACTGGGGATCATTGGACTTCCGTGACCATTAGTAATTCTAATTACATCTAATTACAAAATGTTCAATGATCACACTGTTTTAGCTTAATGTACAAAATAATTTTGGCTAAGGTTACTCAGAGTTTAAAGATTAAGTTGGTCAAATTACCTTTTATGTTTCTGACTTATTTTTTTAAGAAGAAAAACTGCACTTTATGTTGAAATTTTGGTTATTATTATTTAAAGACAATACCATTCTGAAAATGTACTTAAA
>JANRMT010062813.1:69857160-69928359 GCA_026402145.1 Polypterus bichir lapradei | reverse complement strand
AATAGACAAAGCAGGGTGAACAAGTTCCTTTCTACTGCAGCCACAGCCGCGACATCACATAAAAAACATCAATAATAGCTCATAAACTTGCAATATTATTTAGGAAAAATGCAACATTTTACTCACCAAAAATTTGGATTATTTGTAAACAAAATCCATCCTCCTCTCTTTCCTCAAAAACAGTTTAATTACTCTGTCGTACAGATTATCCGTGCGCTTCAGTTCCATCAAAACCTCACTTTCTATCACCATCGAAGCTAATGCTGAAAGGCGAACCCGCCCTATGGTATTTCTGGCATAAGTTTGAATTCGCTTTAGGGCTGAAAATGTCCGCTCGACAGAAGCAGTGCACACAGGAATGCTCACCGCCAAATATACCAATGTGGACAGCTGCCCCATGATCTCGTTCAGATTTTTCTGATGAAGGAAGTCAAGGAGATCAGTGGGAGATTCTCCTGCAAAATCATCCATGGCATACATTACAGTCAGTTCTGTTTTTAGCCGAGACAGATCAAAAAGCGCTTCGTGGCTCTTGTGTTACACTGAAGAAGGCTGCATGTGTGAAATTTTTCTTGTATTCCTGAAACTTCTGGGGCTCGAGGAGCGTGACAAACATCAGGTTTTCGTGGTCTTGAAATCTGGTCTGTGTCTGGCAAATAATATTGTCCAGAATCCTGCCATGGAGTTGGCCGTAGTGCACGCGACGATCTTTCGCTCGGAGCGTTTGCGGTGCGTTCAATGGCCTTGTAGAGTTCCTCATATCGGCTTCTATCCAATCAATGGGTCTGAATACGGTGATGTTGCCGAACGCCTGCTAGAGGGCCCTACTGGCACCAACTCAAAATCTGATTGGTTGAAGCAACAGGTTAATCGACATTTATTCTGTGTTAGAATGCCTCCACAACAGATTTTGAAAGCCTTTCTGGCTGGCAACAAATGATGGCTGAAATGTGATTGGTTAAATGCTTTAATACGCAAGTCCGCCTCCCACGGTTATCGAGCTGCAGTCTATTCTCTCTGCCTGACAACAAATGACAGCTGAAATGTGATTGGTTAAATATTTTAATACGAAACTCCGCCTCCCACGGCTATCGACCTGAATTCTATTACAGTATATGGACAAAAATACGTTCCACTTATGACCATTACGCGTAGAATTTCGAAATGAAACCTGCCCAACTTTTGTAAGTAAGCTGTAAGGAATGAGCCTGCCAAATTTCAGCCTTCTACCTACACGGGAAGTTGGAGAATTAGTGAAGAGTGAGTCAGTCAGTCAGTGAGTGAGTAAGTCAGTGAGGGCTTTGCCTTTTGTTAGTATAGATATATATCAGTATATATATATATATATATTTATATGTTGCATAGTTTACTGTCAAATAATGCAAAGAGTACGCGACACGTGTTTCCACCAATACAATCAAGTCGGAACTCAGACTACAAATACAATGAATATAATTACTATGATCTACAGGCTGTCAAATAAACGTACCACACGCCGAGACACAGCATAAAGGGACTTCGTCTCTGATGCTGACATCCAAGGTTTGATCCCCGCAAGGGGAGCAGTGGAGTGTGTACGCCTGATGAGCCCAAATAAGGGCGAAACACATGTCGCGTACTCTGCATTATTTGACAGTAAACTATGCAACATTCCATGATCTGCTTCTCGCAACTGAAAGAGGCGGATGTTTGCCGAATGGCAGACCAACCACATGCATTACCTGGTAGGTAACCATCCATGCAATCAAGTCGGGACTCAGACTACGAATGCAATGAATATATATAGATATATATTGTCGAGGATGCCAGGGGCCACGACCCGGCCGGGATGCCTTGAAGGACCGGAAGTGGGCGTGTGCCCATCTGGGATCACGTGGGGGCCGCCTTCCTGGTTGCTTTGGGGGCCACGGGTTCAAGGCATGGAAGCCCCACCCTGTAGGGGCCCGTGGTCACCGCCAGGAGGCGCCCCAATGCCTTGGGGACTTGTGACCTCAGCACTTCCGCCACACCAGGAAGTGCTGGGAGGAAGAATTAGACGGACACCTGGAGAGCTGCCAGGAGAACAGCCGGCTCTTCCGCCACGCTGGGGCGTGGCCAAGAGGGGAATGCCGGAAACCACCTGGAGCTTGTCCAGGAGTGTATAAAAGGGGCCGTCTCCCTTCATTCAAGGCTGGAGTCGGGTGGAAGAAGGACAAGGCACGAGAGAGGTGTGGAGGCGGCCCGAGAAGAGGCAGTTGTGTGGCCAGGACTGAGTGTTTGGGTTTGTGCACTGATTAGACTGGGTCTTAGTGACCATTTATTGTAAATAATTGTGTAAATAAAACGTGTGGTGGTATTTAACAACATGTCCGCCTGTCTGTGTCCGGGTCAGCTCCACAATATATATACATATATATATATATACATATATATATATATATATATATATATATATATATATAGTGGCAAGTGGCTGGGAGTGGTACCCAGCCAGGACGCCTGGATGGGCCGAAGGAGGGATTACACCTCCTCTGGACCATGAGGGGGCGACCGCCCTGGTGGCTATGGGGACCACGGGAAAGGAGCATGGAAGCTCAACCCTATAGGGGCCCGTGGTCACTGCCAGGGGGCACCCAGATGCCTGGAGAGCCCTGGTCCTTACTACTTTTTCCACACATGGAACTACTGGGGGGAAGAAGACCAGGGACACCCAGAGTGCTTCCGGGTGCATAGCCGGCACTTCTGCCAAACCAGGGAGTGCCGGCAGAAGTTCATCGGGAGGCACCTGGAGCACGTCTGGGTGGATATAAAAGGGGCCGCCTCCCTCCATTCGTAAGCTAGAGTCGGGTGGAAGAGGATGCAGCCTGGAGGAGAGGAGTGGCATTGTGAGGGCCTGGACTAAGGGTGATTGGTACGGGGTACTGGGTTGTGTGCATCACTGTAAATATGAACTGTGTAAATAAACGTGTGTTTGGGGGCAAACCAGCGGTGTCTGCCTTTCTGTGTCCAGGTTGCTTTCCACAATATATATCATCTTTTATATTGTAGTAACCCGGCAGCCAGCGCTGTCGGCGTGATGCATTATGGGTAATTTATGAAAAGCTTATTGTTGTGTAATTTATTATGTCATCAAATTATTTTTTTTATTTGTTGTAATTATTGTATGTGTTCGTGCTCAACTGGTGGGGTGGGTTGGGTTATTGCCGTCCGGGGATATTAAACTGTAAATAGTTACCATCATGGAGAAGTATGGTTTCGTTAATGACCTTGGCAATGGCTATACAATGAGCTTGAGCTTTGTTTACTGACTATCTACTCTAATAAAGAGATACAACAGGACAGAGCTGTGTATTTGCTAAGATTTTATCTAAGCAATTCTTGCCGAGACACTGGGAGTCGTGCGGTGTATGGGACACGAGTGCTCGCTTTTTAAAGAGCTGGTTGTAGCTGCGTGCATAGCGCTGGCAGTCCGCTAGCCGACAGTTTGGAAGAAGTGCATGGCAGAGTTTGGCTCTGAAAAACTTTAAGACTCACCCACGGGTCGCTACAATATATTGTCACAGATGCGTGTCGAGGGTCTCCTTCCAGGGTCAGTGACACAGATGGAGACATCAATGAAAAAGGAAATAGCGAATAGCAAATAAACTGAACAAATATTTCACCCAAGTATTTCCTGTATAAAGGAAGAAAGAAGTGTAATGCCTATTGTAGAAGTGAAAACAAACTCTCAGTTCATAGATTTTAAAATAGAAGAATCAGATGTGTTTCAAGCCCTCATTATGTTGAAGATTAATAAAACTCCTGGATCTTACTAATTGTTTTGAAAGAAATGAAAGATGTCATCTTTAAACCCTCATTAGGAACATTTCAGCAGTCACGTCAGAAAGGAGATGTACTCGAGGACTGGATGAAAATATGATTCCAATCTTCAAGAAGGGAGACAAATTGGGCACAGCAAAAATATATAAATAAAAATATCAAAATGAACCTGGACAACCTTCAGATTGGGGGGACACCTGGAAAATGAAGTTTAATGTAGAATTATGCAAAGTGGTACACATGGGGACATCAATTATAAATACAAGATGGGGGGCACTGTCATACAGGAGCCAAACTCTGAAAAAGATTTAGGGGTTTATGTTGATGCAACATTTTCGTTGACAAAGAAATGTAAAGAAACAATTAAAAAAAAAACAAATAAAATGTTAGATTATATCATAAAAACTATTGAATTTATGTCAAGGGACATTATGCTCAACCTATATAATGTACTAGTAAGACCACATCTGGAGTATTGTGTCAGTTCTGGTTACCACGGTGCAAGAAAGACATAGCAGCACTTGAAGCTGTGTAGAGGAGAGCAACCAAATGCATCCAAAGATTTAAGGACATTTCCTACTCTTACAGACTCAGAATTAAAACTGTTTAGCCTCAAGCAGAGGAGATTACGTGTGGACCTAATCCAGGCATTTAAAATCCTGAAAGGCTTTGGTATAGTAGATCCAGCAACATTATTTTGGCTTAAGGGTGAAGCCTATACTCTTGACATAAGTGGAAATTAAGGAGTACATTTGTAACTGAAGCCAGGAAGCACTTCTTTACGCAAAGAGTTGTGAGACTCTGGAACAAACTGCTGAGACATGTAGTTGAAGCAGAAACCTTGACAACCTTTAAGAAGAATCTGGATGAGATAATGGGACAGCTTAGCTATTAGCTAAACAAACAGGCTTGACGGACTGAATGGTCTCCTCTCGTTTGTCAAATTTCTCATCTATGTATGTTTCCCAGCTGAGGTATGCAATACCACTCCAGAACGAGAGGGGATACTGTTGCTAACATTTTCACTTGTCTCTACTTCCTCAGCTCCAAGAAGACATCCAGTGAGGACACCTGACAATGTACCCTCCTTTAAAGCCAGGCATCCCTGGAAGGTGGTGTCTCACTTTAATTTAAGCCAGACCGAAGGACAGAGCTCTGCAAAGACAAGACTCATTCAATTGAGCAGCATTATCAAATTAAGAGAAAAATAAAGCCTGTATTTCTGTTGTTTAACACCACTGTGCTTTTTTTTTTATTTTTTTTAATGAAGTAAATAATATAATCCGTTCTTTCATTTCTTTTGGACCAGATTTTCACTACCAATCCACCACAATATATTTAGATCATCTTTTATGGTATAAACCAACCCAAAGTATCTTAATAATAATTAAATAATTAGAGATCAGATATATTTATACTACACTGAGGTGACAGACTGTAAAGCTAATGATCATTTCTAGAACAATGCCCTAACCAGTAAACAACATAGCTTGCCTAAACTACACTCAAGTAGCGTACCCACCATCTGCAAATCCTGAATCTCTACATTATAATATAAACCTATAAATACAGATTTGCATTAGAGACATGTTGAAAAGTGAAGATACATTTGATGCATGCTTATTTAATGAACTGCACCGTATAGATTTAGGTTAATAGTTAACTTGCTTTACTGTATTTCCTCTGTGACTTAAACTTCTAATGTTATTGCAATATCAGCTCAACCGAACAAAAACACTAGAGACAGATATATGTTCACATGAATCCAGTCCAAAGGGTTATTGTCCGTGAAGGAAGGAGAACCATGCGACAACAGCAATCAGATTGGGACAGATCAAGGGAAGATGGATGATGGCGCTATCCTGAAAGTAAAAAAAGTCACAGTCCGAAAATTGGCAAGCCAAATCATATGGACAGTCTTAAGGAAGACAAAAAAGGCAGGCAGGTGACCACCTCAATAACCTTGTCCCAGTGTCGGGGAGAGATGTTTCAACCAATTATTTTTTTCTCGACATTGATAGTTTCCGTTCAATTTCCCTTGTAACGCAAAGCAATTCCTCTCAATCACTTCCTTCATGCCGGTTTTAATTTTGCCGCTCCAACCCTTCATTGGCTGTGAATCGGAACAGTTTTTTTGTCAGGCCTTCCAGATCCCGCCATTGAATGCAATGCCATCAATCAGTGCCTCACAACTCCCAGTCCTGAACTCCAAAAGACTTCTTTACCTGACTCTGAGTGGAAGCCCCAGGCAGTGACGAAAAGCACACAAAAGACAGACAAGATACAATACAACACCCACAGGTAAAACATTTCAATACACTCCTTATTTGGCAGTGCTACAACCTGATGTACTTGTTAAGTTTATTTTTATTTATTTATTGATTGATTGAGTGATTCATTGATGATATTATCTGTCCTGTGAGTCTGTATCCTTGTGTTTATGTTTCAGCTGCCCAATGCATCTGAATTTCCCCATTGGAAGTTTATCTAAACTAATCTAATGCAATCTAAACTACTTTGCAGCCTCTAATCATGAGAATAAAGACAGCATGCACT
The DNA here is from genome assembly GCA_026402145.1 of Polypterus bichir lapradei. NCBI lineage: Eukaryota > Metazoa > Chordata > Cladistia > Polypteriformes > Polypteridae > Polypterus > Polypterus bichir. Next base: position 69,922,005 of record JANRMT010062813.1, on the reverse strand, counting down.
TCACAAACTACCATTGATATATAAAACCAAAAGGCATGGATTCTTGTCTCAAATTATGTACCCATAAAAAGAACATGCATGTCAGATGATAACCTCCACACAATGCCACGCTATTCTTGGTCTTACCAACCAACTTGGCTCACATAGGTTTACCCATTCCCAGTATACTCTAAGCAGGTGTGTTCATGCAGAGTTTGTAAAAGAGTTTTGGTTAAGACCCAAATTGAAGTGCTAGTTTTATGCGACTTTACAATTTCCCTTTATGAACTGACACCCACTTTTTGCTAAATCTGTCTTTTCTTAATTACCTAAGCATTTCTTCTAAAGAAAGAATAAGTGCTATCATCTCTTCAACTGACATAACAATTGCTGGCTATTTCCTCATCTGTGTGAAAAGTGCAACTTGCTGTCTATAAGACAAATAGTATGTCACTGCAGCATCAAAAGTGGTTCCTACTGATATTCTTGTTTTATCTTGTGAACTCCTATAGATATTATCTTGGGAAAGATGTTATCCTGGGAAACCATGGGCTCAGATTTAAGTTTTGATTATAAGACTCTTGAGAAGAAGGGAGCTGCTACCACATGTTGCTAAATTTAAAATGAAGAAATATGTCCACAATATTAAATAATCACTAGTTGCTAACTCCAAATGTAATGATTCTGCTGTAATCACAGTTTTTAGGAATCAACTGAATTGATAATAGCACAATAGTAAGTCTGACATACAATGCTACATCTTCAGATCAAGTAGAAATCCTTCACCCTACTCATAAAAAGGGCAGGAAATAAGAAGATTTAATGTGAAGTAAGCAGTCAAATATTTTGAGGTATTTTATAGGTAAACATAGCTTGGGAGCTTTAAAAACTTGTTTTGTGTTATTTTGGAGAAAATAAATGAATAGATCTGGCAAGCTCATTAGGCTGAACAATATGCTCTTGTCTAAATTGTTCTAATGTTGTAATGTTTAGAGGATCAGTATGCTTAAATAATTAAGGACAGCCTTATACAGAAGTTTTGGAGAGGTCCTTGTTAAAGAAAATTAATTTTGTCCAATGGTAAGTAAAGCAGGACATGTTTTTCCTCATTGTGTTTAGGTAGGTGGGATAGGATTTCTTCAGTTGAGCTGCTAGCAATTTAGTATAAGTTTCTACAGTAGATTGTTCATTAAGAAGGTGTTAGCTGAAATAGTGCTGTTTAGAGGATTAGGGATTACTCAGAATCCAAGAATGTCTGATTAATAAGCAAAGATGTTATTCCAATAAAATATGTAAGGCAGTAAAGAAGGTGCCGGATTAGAGCACATTTGGGGTAGTCTGAGTAAATAAAAATGTGTGTAATTGTAATGCTGAATTTAAAGTATACGTTTTAAGGTATATTTTATCATCTGAAAATATAATTGAAAGGTATGTTCCCTAGACTATCTCAGTTTATCTTGAGGTGCACTCTTTTGAAATCATTGATATAGCCTCAAGATGCCATCTATGTATCTGGAAAAATTGCCAAGATTTGTTTGAGCAAGTCTGTAAATTATGTTAAGCAAAAGAAATGTTTTGATGAAATGTTACATTTTTGGCAAGGCTGTTCAGTGGAATAAACATATAGCCATTATACAAATCTCTAAATGTCTCAATATGAAAAATATTCCATGTGTTAAGTATTGTGTACTTTAGTGATGGTGGAGATATATGTTTCACAAGTGTGCAATTGACAGTAATGTCTGAGCTTGAAGTGTCTCCTGCATTAGTATCATATTCTAAGTGAGTGATAAACCACCAGGCGTCTATTTAATTGGTGCACAGAGCAAAGCATGCTAAGAGGAATTAATGCAGGATACTCTCTCCATGTTTAAACAAGCAGGTACAACTTCATTTCTGCATGATTCTACCTCACAGTTTGTATATTCTTAATTCCCTGAATGAATTCAAAGATAGTTAGTACCATGCTCCCCTGCTTTAGATCACAGGTGGCATGCAGATATGACCAAGTTATTGCCTTGTTTAACACATACCATCAGGTTGCTAAACTTAAATTTAGAAAGGTTTTTACATCACTGTGTAATCATGTTTACTATATGTGAACAGCTTTGAGACAGTTAATGAAAGTTGGTTAATTGTAAATCGATGTGCAAGAAAATTCACAGGACACTGTTATGATTTGTAGCTTCCTGCAAGATAAAATAGAGCTGCTACTCATACAGGCCAGGACCGTCACTAGTCTGTGTAGCAGAGCCTCACATTAACCAAGCTAGGCCCCAAAAACTACCTGCTGGCTTCACCTGGAGCGGACCTAAAGTGGAAAGCTGGAAAAATAACTGTAAAATAACAAAAGCCCCACAAAAGGAGGGAAGACTAAACCATTGGCTTATAGAAAAGAGTAAATGAAGAATCTTTATAAATTAAAGATTTATTAACAAAAATAGCAAAATACAAAGAAAGGCTGAAGAGAATAAAAAGAGGGACAAAGGGGTTGCCTAAAAGGCAATCCGCAGCAAACAAGTTTCAATATGATACCCAAAAAATCGGAATCCTTAAGACAAAGCAAGAAATAATTAAAGATCAATCAAATCCAACATGGAAAACACACCTGAGCATTCTCAGCTAAATTAAAAACTAATTTACTGTTTACTATATCTTAGTCTGTGCATGCAAGGTACGCAATATAACCATCCTATCAATGCGCAATATCAGAGTTTTTCCAGCAACAGACTAACCGTGGGAAACTTTTTTAACATGCCAGAAGTGAAAGTGAAGAGCGCAATCAGTCAAGTCTCAGATGGTAATGAACAATGGAGGACAATATTTGTAGAGTTTTAATGCAAGTTTAATTGTAAGCCCATTACTTGTACTTTGAATAAAATCAGCCTGTAGGAATGAATTCAAAAACTAGAGCTGAATTCCTGTTACCATCTTAATTGTTTAATTTCAGTTTCCTCATTTTGTGTCTCTTAAATTATGCCAGTTTAAGTATTACTATCATTGTTGTTGTTGGATTATTTATAGTATGTTGCTACCTATACTATTTTTTGGCCCCCCCCCCCCCCCCATTTTTATGACGATTCAGTATTCATTGCTGCATGCATTATTTTTATGTATAGGGTGGTCCAGATCTAATTATGCAATTTTCATTACGCTAAAACTTATTAAGTTTATTACATAGAAAATCACCCGAAAAACCCTGGACCATCGAGAAGTGTGCGAACTGACAACATGAAGAATCGTCTTTGCGCTGAACTGGAATCCTCCCCGCATAAATCAAAGTCATCCAGATAATCTGGATCTGCATAATTATATCTGGACCACCCTGTACAGTCAGTCAGTCAGTCATTATCCAACCCGCTTATACCCTAACTACAGGGTCACGGGGGTCTGCTGGAGCCAATCCCAGCCAACACTGGGCACAAGGAAGGAACAAATCCTGGGCAGGGCACCAGGCCACCGCAGGACACACATACCCACACACCAAGCACACACTAGGGACAATTTAGGATCGCCAATGCACCTAAACTGCATGTCTTTGGACTGTGGGAGGAAACCGGAGCACCCAGAGGAAACCCATGCAGACACGGGGAGAACATGCAAACTCCACGCAGGGAGGACTCAGGAAGCAAACCCAGGTCTCCTTACTCTTTACTACATCTTCAAACTACTATCAAATTTCTCAAACTAGTTTCAAAAGCAACAACTTTAACATAAAAATCGAAAAGTACATTTAAGTTTATCTAATGTTAACAGTATATCATCTCAAAGCTTATATAGATATTAATGGAGAAAGCTGCATCTACCTAAAAAGCAAATTGGTTACGGATATTGGCAGGATCAGAACTCTTTATATTATTGTTATTATTATTATAGTTCAAAATCAATTTATAGTTTTGTCCAAAGTCTATCTTTCAGTAGTGTATTATGCAGCAGTCATTATATAAATGTTTTTAATTTTCTGCACAATACAACTATTTTAAATGGTCTGTTGGAAAGATGTATTCTTTTATGCCACTGTTCAGAGAAATGTGTGTGCTGGTTTCTTATGTAGTCTATTCTTCAGGGCTCATCAAATCAATTTGACCTGTGGCCAAATTCTAACAGAGCACATAATCTTTTGGGCCAAGGAGGGACAAGCCAGATATCCAACCCCAAAATTCCCCAATGCGGACAGAATTTGACAAACGCACTCCCTCATTCACTCCTGCACACTCTCATCCAATCACCCACTCATTCTCATAACACATACGTTAAGTCAATTCCACCTTGTTAAAAGTGCATCTGTGCAAGGTAAGTAATCATAAAATACTACAATATTAGGTATCACTATCTTCAGAAAAATTTCACTATTAATGAATGAATTATCCAACTACAGTCTGAGGACTGGTACAGTAAAATTGAGGTCTTGAAAGCAGAAAAATATTCAACAAGAATAAGTAACAAGTGCTTTCCTTCAAGTTGCATGGATTCAGTCTAAGCACAATTGGACCTTCACTGATGCAGACATATTAAGGTTGTGTTATGGGCATTTTAGAGTTTATGTTCAATTTTGGATGGAACAGAATTCACAGAAGAACAACTGCCACTTGCAGATGGCTAAGGGTTCCTGTGCACCTACTCACTTTGCTGTAAGTGGTACATTTGAGTCATTCACTCCCTTTGTATTATTAGCGAAGCAACAATGGTGAAGCGATTATTTAATTACCTCACTGTGAATTGTAAGCCGTGGACTCTGAAACTGAAGCAGCAAACTTAAAGCAAATTATTTAATTTCAATATGAATTCTCTCCTGTGTCTTGCCTTATTTAATTACTTGATATTTCATTATGCTAATAATAACCTCAGCTCACACAAAATGGAATATGATCATATCTTTGACTTCCCCCAACATTCACTTTCCTTAACATATTCAAAGTTCTTGGACAAGCCAAGACGTGGCGTAGGAAGGATTGCCACAGACACAAGTAATGGTTAATGGCCCTTAGAAGGACTGTTTAGTATCTTTCTTTCTGACAGAAACCTGGACTAACTCCCTCCGGGGAGACCTGGTAAAGTGCTTAAACATCCACACCTTACTGTGCTGTTTTCTCTCTTTTCAAGTCCAGAATACCATTTGTTTTAGCACAGCTACTTTAAACTACTTCATCAAACATGGACTCTCACCTGCATATTTTCTCATAGATCAGAGTCAGTATTTATAAATTTTAATGCAAAACAAATGTGTTATACAGTACGTGAATGTCCCCAACTATTATGAAATAAAGCTCATTTCACTTACTAAACAAATAATAGGCTTAGAACGAAGATAAAACCACCAGTAAGCAGAGGTATATGATCATTGATAATCTACAAAACCCTCTGTTGGTATCACTTTCTGCTCCGTTGAAATATGGAACGAAATTAGTGTGAATTCATGATGTTATTATACCATTTTGTGTCATGATATTAATGGCAGGTGCAACCACTTTGTGTGTTTTTGTATGTCTGCAACAATACTGTTTACAGCTTTGATGATTGACACGTTTTTACATCAGATCCCCCTATAAAGCTACTTTCAGCATCCAAGTTTTTGGATTCTTGAGTTAGCTTGGTGATGTGTTTAGTCAAGTGAAAAATCATTTTAGGGTGCATGCATTTTACTGAGATTTTGGATTGCATATTTGGCTATGCTGTCTTTCTTTTTCTCCAACATTTTAGCTTTGACTCCTCCTTGTTCAGCCTTGTTTTCCTTTCATCTCCTAGTCCATTTAATTTTCACCAAATTTAAATTTGTAATTACTTTCTGAACATAATGCTTTCCTTATTTATCTTATTTGCCATTCTTTTATCATATCTCTTCAACTATTGTGTTGTCTGTCTATGCAGACATCTATTTGTTTGCTCATCAGAATCTTTCAATCAATCAATCAATCAATCAATCAATCAACATTTATTTATATAGCACATTTTCATACAGAAAAATGTAGCTCAAAGTGAAGAATAGAAAAATAGAAGACACAATAAAAAATAAACATAAGTCAACATTAATTAACATAGAATAAGTAAGGTCCGATGGCCAGGGTGGACAGAAAAAACAAAAAAAAACTCCAAGAGCTGGAGAAAAAAAAAAAAAAATCTGCAGGGATTCCAGACCAAGACACCGCCCAGTCCCCTCCGGGCAATCTACCTAACATACTTTGCATCCTTATCTGTTTATCTTATCTTTATCTTATTTTATCTTATCTTATTTTATCTTTATCCTTATCTGTTTAGATTCTCCCAAGTAATGGTTGAAATAGCAAGCCTAAAGGGCTTTAGGAAATGGACTGGAAGATGAATTTAACTTCTTCTTCTTCTTTCGGCTGCTCCCATTAGGGGTTGCCACAGTGGATCATCTACGTTGTCCGCATATTGACTTGGCAAAATTTTACACCGGATGCCCTTCCTGACGTAACCCTCCCCATTTATTCGGGCTTGGGACTGGCACAAAGAAACACACTGGTTTGTGCATCCCCTGTGGCTGGGTTTGGAAGATGAATTTAACTGAGAAGACAAAATGTTAATCTAAAGCACTAGTGAAAATAACCTAGCCTAAAGTGTAAATATAAGAACATCACTAATATATAGTGAACATTAAAGTCTTTGAAGGTGTTTCCACATTCTTGGACATTGCAAATCAAACAGTGTTGACTTATACACATATGGCAGTGACAGTAAATACAATAGTGCAGCTTCTCGGACAACAACCAACCATTATGTCACACAACAAAACTGCAAAATGACAGTAATAACAAAAAACAAAATGGTGACATGTAAATTACAAAAAAATGTTGGTCAGTTGCAATTTACTTAAGACAGTATTGTACTAGCTGTGGATGAAGAACAGATTACATGGTACTAACAGCAGATGATCCTCACGTCTAACAAGATCAATATCAAGATTAACTAATCCGCAGCAAGTCTTGTTTTTGTTTCGTATTCATTCTCTGTTTGCTCAGCTGGCTGTCTGATTGCCCATTAACTGTGGCACGCCAGCAAACTTCTCACTTTTTCTCAAAGAACAACATGCTGCTATACATTTCTCTCTTAAATGTACAGAGCACATAGAAAAATGTACATCCTCATGTAAACTTATTAAAAAACAATTGCAATTGTTAAGCTACATTAAATTAAAATGAGTGCTACTGTCATTATTGTAAATGTTATCCACTTCGAGCTTATGAAAATGCTCTGAAATTTCTATATAGAAAGTAATGATGATGAAAGGTAAACATTAGTAGAATTGTATCTGAAGCATAATTGTCTCTCTGTAACTCATGGGTGGATGTACAATAAGTTTCACTTTTGCCTTGGCATATATGAAAAAATTTAAGTAATGCAAGCATTTCTGTTTCATCGGAACTACTTGCTCTTCCGTGCAACACACATACGCAGTTATTTGTATGTTATATTGCCGCCCTCAGATCTAATGTACAAATGACAGCTGGCTTAAATCTCCAAGGGAGACCACCCCAGGCTTGTTTTATTTTTATATGTGATGTTTATAAAGTGCACATATATGCATGTGACACCCTTGGGCCTGTGGGGGTTTTAATCTGGTCTTGCTCTAACTCATTTCCCAATTATGTAAATTATACTGAAGAACTGAATCTTGTAATTCATTATCCACCCAGCTTTTTTTAATAACCAAATTAATCCAACAGTCGCCAAAGCATATAAAATACAGAGTCAGAGGCAGGAAATTTTTCATGAAGAATGCCTCACCGCAGCACAAATTTCTCAGTAGAGCACAAGCTCTATATAATATCTGCTGTGAGAGATCTCATATCAGTTCTGGAGGACACCTGCAAACAAATGTCCACGGCATTCTGAAGGAATACAATATGGAAGCAACTGGCAGTGTCTTTCAGTACACACTTTTTGAAACTTTGGCCAAGCAATTCCTTAATTAGGGGCACCAACTCTGTATTTTTTTACTGCAGATTGACGGTTAAATGTATAGCAATCCGTATTTTTCTATTGCTTACATTACACAATATAAATATTTCAATGCATCGATTGTCTTTTTCTGTAGCATTGAGACTGATTCAGTATTACACTATACTTTAATTCAAATATAAAAATACATTTTTGTTTCCATATTTTTTAATGTCATAGTTGCACTTTTTCATGCCCAATAAGTGTCTAATGCATGTGTAATTCATTTTGTAACATTACCCACGGCACTACAGTATGTCCTTTAAACCTATTCACAAGGTGGTCTGAGTTAGAATGTTATTTTGTTCTTTTTCTATGACTCCAAGAAGCACACTGCACCTGCACTTAGTCTTAGTCTTGGTCTGCTGCTAGTCGGCAGTTCCTACGCACACTGCAACAACACTAAATCCGAAAGCTAGTCTACTTACCATAAATACGTATTAAGACCAGATAGGAGTGGGATTATCTCAAACTTGTACCACAATGCAACTGACCCAATGGTAATAACATTTAACAAAATTTCACACAAAATGTACAATGCAAATAACACAATCCTTCATACACATACACTAAAGCTACATAGTAAAGGATAATAACGATTGCCAATTTATAACAGTTGTCATGTCTTACAGGTGTTATCATAATGGGCAATACACTGGTGCTGGGGTTGGTGAATACTAATTCTGAGGAATGGAAGTGGTCTCGTTTTAGTATCAATAAGCTCTCATTTACTGGCCTCAAATCCACACTGTAGACTTGCTTCTCCTGCTCCATCTTTCTGTTATGTTCAAGTGACTGTTGTGTCTGAAGTATACCGCACAGTGAGAAGAATACTTCACCTAACCATTTAGGTTGTATTATATTGTACTCTATGCCATAGGCTTTTCACTGTAATTTTCCATGCTTTTATTGCATTGGTGCCTGTTTTTTAAGGAGCCTTGCACTGTGAAAGGCTCTGTATGAAACGAAGTCTGACTGATGGATTGAAAAAGTAAGGAAATTTAGGAAGTAAGGAGTTTACTTAGTTTAGGTCTGAAAATGACTACAGGAAAAAAGTGTTTTAAGATAAATGTTTTTGATCTTCTAGTTTCTTGAGTGAAATAAAGTGGTTGTACACAGCTGAACCATTGTCCCCATGACATCGATCCTTAAGCAATAAGACTGATTCAAAAAGTTGTTACTCCTCTATTTCATATTGCCCTTATAGTGTGCCTTTTTTAAGACAGTTTTTTGTTTTGATCTGTTTTTTATTACAGTGTTGCATGGTGCATTATAAGGGAGTGGCAGTATTGGTTGTGTCTACTTCTTTGGGGCTGGAAACCTGGATGTTTGCACTGATTCTCTAGAAAGACAGAAATGGCTCAATTCTGGTTTGCTGACTGGAACAGGAGGAGGGGGTCATGTTTACACTTGACCTCACGATGAACTGAATTCGCTTTGGGGCCCACCGCTGTGAAGATTAAAATAAACTTATCACAGTAGGGCCTATATGAGTGCAGCAAGAAAATGAAAAGCCTTTACCTCCAAATATGAAAATGATATTTCTGTGGCAATCATCTATTTCTTCACTGCTAGAGCTCAATTTTGCAATGTTAATCATGTAGTTGTATTTTAGATAAGGAAAAAGCAATTTTGCTGCTATTGCCTTTATAAACCCCCTCCCCCCCCCAACCCAACAGTTGTGCACACTTCATTTTTTTCCTTTTTACATAAAAAGCTTGTTCTTTTTGCAATCGCTTGTAAAGGAAAAGAAACAATATAACATGTTTTCAATAAAAAACAGCAGTCTATTTTACTCATTTTAAGGGGCTGAATAGCTGAACAGCCTTCACAATCTCTAAGAAGTTTGCAGGTGTAATTTAGACGACTAAAGAGATTTTAGCATAACCCCCTACAGACTTTTAAAACATACAGTAAGCTCCTGACACTCCTAACCCACTTACAATGATGTGCCATTCAGCTCATCTCTTTCTGGCCCTTTCTTTCTATTGTGCCTTTCATTTTATTTAATACATTTGCATTGGTGATTCCAAGTTGCGTGTCTGTCAAGGACCACTGCCATGATATCAGACTGGGGCTGGCCTCTGTCGCCATCATCAGAGGCTTCTGGAGATGGAGATGCTTTAAGCAGGACATACCAGACCACCGTGCATCCCTCGAATGTCCTGGTGGACGGAGTTTATAACCCTCAAAGATAAGAGTTCAGAGAAGAGGGCAGTTTAGCACCCCTTGGTTCAGTACCCTTCAGTCAGGTAGTCAAGACCTGTCTACGGGGGTGGGAATACCTTTAAAAGCCAGATATTAAGGAGTCTAGTAAGCAATGGGTAGTGGTGGGTGTGAACAGTGAACCTAGAGACCAGTTTGATCGTGTCTCCTGGCTGCTAAAGCCCATCAGCCCTGATTTGTGGTCACATGTAAGCCTCGGATGTGGATCCTAGCCTTGGGTTGGCTCATAGAGCTGGGGGATAGTGTGGTACATGGGTTGCCTCTGACCCCAGGTGACCCTAGGTAGGTGGAGCCAAATAGCGTGTATGAGCAAACAAACTGTTGAAGCAGCTGGGAGTGCCTGTTGTCACTAAAGATCTGAGTGGCGTGGCAGAAGCCAATGATCTTTTTTAGGGAAAATTCAACAGCAATCACTGTAAAGAGACTAATACAATTCCTCCACAGACATACTGTATTCTCTCCAGCATCTCTTGGGTCTGGGCCTGGGTATCTTCACAAAAGGACTGTGCTTGAATAACATGCAAAAGGATGCTTTTCTGGGAGCTTTAACACCTGTGTATTGCCTGAGGAAGGTGCCCGTGGAGTATCCTAATTACACGTCTATACTGCCTCAATTTTCTCCTTCCAAACAAGAGAAGCATCAGATTAAATTTAACCTGTATTGCTAAGATCCCTATCTTGTCATGGAGTGTGAATCTAAAAACCATATATAGAAACCTTTTTCTTTTTTACCCTTCATTCTTTGAGTCACTGTCCTGAGCTTGTGACCATAGATCAAAGGGAGAAATGTAGTTTGACTGGTAAATCAAAAGCTTTTTACAGGTATTTAGCTTCCACTTCACTACTATAGTGTGGTACAAAGTTGTTCAACCTCACTATCACCATTAATCTGACTCATGAATAAGATTTTTCAAATTTAATGGCTGTATTGTATGCATTTTTAACATCATTAAAAATAAATCACTTTCTTCCACAGTGATATTTTTGTTATGATCATGGCAAGGTTCCTGGCCTGACTCATATTTAAAGTCCTCATTTTTGTCTTATTTGTTCTTTTTTATTATTCCATTGTGTTTTGTAATATTTATTTATGTGTTATCTGTTAATTTTATTCCATGTAGGTATTATTTAGTTTATATATATATGTTATCCTACGGTGGTGCCCTGCCCGGGGTTTGTTTCCTGCCTTGCGCCCTGTGTTGGCTGGGATTGGCTCCAGCAGACCCCCGTGACCCTGTAGTTATGATATAGTGGGTTGGATAATGGATGGATGGATGGGTAGATGTATGTTACCCTGTTCTCTGATGTATCTTATATTTTGTGGGTGGATCTTTCAGAGGTAAGGCTGCCCATCCATTACTGTTAAGGGACCACCCCCAACCCTGTAAAAGACATGCTGAGAAGTGAAGTCCAGTGCGGTTCATTTAAATATGCTCAAGTCTTGGTGGTTTTGTAAGTGTTGTTCTCTTGTGACAGTTGATGTATATTGTGGATGTATTTGTTAGGATTGTCTTTGGCAACACCTTGTTTGTTCTTTTAAACCTTTTGTTGTATTTTTCACTTTCATGTCAATAAATCCTCCTTTGTAAAGATTTCTTGTGGCCTTGCTCTTAAAAAGTCAAGGGTTAACTGTGATATTCTCCATCATGGGTCATTTTGAGTGTGTTGTATAGGACTTTGCAGAATTTATTTTTGAAGTGAAGTGTATTTTTTCATAGTTTTGGCCAAAGTTAAGCTGCCTTTTTGGTGTACCTCTTATGGACAAGCTGGTGGGATTTTGGCCTGTTTCTCTGAATGTTTTTGAACACCTCATACCACCTTGGCTTATTGTGAGATAAATAACAATTGTATTTTTCTTGTGAGTACTGCTGTTACATGTGCTGACAGATGATCAGGATGGCCAAGAGTTTACAAAACCTGACACCAACACTGACAGTCAGAGTTGTGTGCTTTCTGATTTATTCGTTTGTGGATACAACCCAAAAACCCATGTGTTAGTTTTTTACAATAACAATAATTCTTATTGATTATTGGTTACAACATCTGTTCCATCCTTTTTGACCTCAAACTTCAGCTTGGTTTATTTTGTCTACTTTGACTGGTTTTCACTTTCTTGCTGTAGGCTCCCTGACTGCTATTGATGACTGGTGAAATTTGTCAAAGAGTTTTTCAGTTGTACATATGCTATGCTCTCTGAAATATTTTATTGGAAATATGCTGTTTGGTCAGCTTAGATAAACATTTTTCCCAGCACCCCATGATGACATGAAAGGCCAGTGTAGCATTAGAGAGTTGTAGCAACCATATACAAAACATTACAGTCCATACACTGGAATCAGTATCCTGTTACTGTAATTACTTCAGTTCACTGTGTAACCATGATACATGATGCCATGATAAAATGTACTTTCTACTCCCTCTATTTTAATTTCCTACTTTACATTTTATATTATAATCTCTTAATGAGGTTTGAAGAGAGAGAGGTTGAAGAAGAGTTCTATATAAAATCACACTGAAATGATGCCACTTAAAAGGACTTCATTGGCAGTCTTCCTGCAGAAGACCTACAGGAACCAAGAGGAGTTCACTAAGGGATAAGTTACTTTGATAAGCATACTGTCAAGTGGGAGCATAGAATCTGGATTTATATCTTTCTGGGATTTTTAACTCAACATATTTTTGCACAAATGAAATTTACAAACTTTTAGAGGTTTGTGAAAAAACATCAAATTCATTGCCAACAACAGTGAAAAAGAAAAATTCAAAAACTGGTCATGCCTAATACGAAACACTTCATTCTGTATCAACTCTAGCATTACAAAGCTTTCTTGTGAACACTGCAAATGAAAACAGAAAAACAGCTGGAAGAGGATCCATGGAACCTGGAAAGCACCGCTATGAGTCTCAAAGTTGCCAGTGTATTATGTTTCTATATAAAACTGGACATGGTCCATATATAAGATCTATTTGTTTTTCTAAACCTCTTAGTTCCAATTACTGGTTTTTCGTAGAAAATCCCTTTGATTGTATGGGGTCATCTGGTGCCCTGAGAGAGAAATCAGAGGCATTAAGAAGTCCAAGCAGTCAGTTGCTCCATCACTATGTCTGCATCAACATTGGTCATACTAAACCCAGCAGGTCCCACTTTTTCACCTGCTGACATCATCTGTAGGTATTATTTTACAATATAATATTTGGAACCTTACAATATTTACAATGCAATATTTTAAGTACAATTCAATACACCTCATGACTATAAAATACACTTCCACCACTGCACACAGGTCTTCATTTCTTTATTTCATCTAGAGCATGCAGATATGCTGTACACAACTGGTATCATTTTCTGTTTTGTGAGACAGACCCCCAACTGCTGGCTTGTCAAGAAATAACCAGTAGATTTTAAATATTTGGAATAAAGTCTCACTATTTACCTGTTTTTTTTTCCTCCAGCGGGGTAATTGAATGCGTAGGCAATTAGACAGAGAGAACCTACTGGGATAACCTCCAATGCAATTATTATCTCAGGCTTGTTGTATGAGCCCCTTTTTTTCTTGAAGCACAGCAGTACTTTTCAAGGACAAATAGAACAAATTATTAGTAAAAAGGTGTTGTATTATCCATGCTTTTATTCCTAAGGATTTATTTTATTCATAGTTCTACTACCGCTAGAAGCTAGCATTGAATAATTTACATAAATATCAATACAGGTTGCTATAGCCGTATTGAATGAATATATAATAATATAATATTTCATAATAAAATTTAACTGTACACAGCACACACACACACACAGGAAAATGAAAAAAGATGGCAAAAAGCAGGATTTTATAAATACAAAGCAAGACTATTTTTTTTTATAGAAGGTATATAGAACATACAGAAATCCTCAGGTTTCCATGTAAGTACAATTTGTGAGTCTACAAACAGCGGCATAGCTGACCAAGTGGGCATCAAGGTTAACCCCTGAAAGAGTGCAGCTATGATGGGCATTACATCTGTTGTGCAGCTATTTGGGGAAGGCGGATTGGCCCTTCCTCAACCTTTTTAAGGTAAACTGGAAGGAGGTTACTTTGAGATGCGGTGGCTTTATGTCATTGGAGTTTGGTGGTCCCAATCATATCAGTGACTTGGGTTCAGGGCTCACAATGAAAAATGCTCTATGACAATTACCGATTTATTAGCTTTATTTAGGGAAAGGTCAAGGTAAAAAGTTTGAGAGTTATTATGTCTTCTGATATAACCAGGAGAGTTATATTTTTGATTTCTTTACATTCTATTAAGCATTGAATACTTAACTATCTTCATTATTAATGATGTAAAGCAGCCGTTAAGTGTCAGCTTTTTGAGGCACATCTACCTTATAGCAAGTTAGCCTCGTTTTATCCTCAGATTAGCCTGAGATTTTCAAATCATGGCCTCAACAAGGTATTGAAACTGAGCCCCGGGGAAGCTGGGCCATTGATTCCAATATGTCTCATAGGTGATCAGCTTGTTTAATTTCATTTGACATATGCCTGACTGTATTGAGGTCAAGTGACAGAAGGGAATGCTATATTGAGCTGAATTCCATGTCATTTTCCTGGAATTTCTTTATCTTGAGTTATGGAGCATTAAACTCCTGAAAAAGACAAAGTGAAGATGGGTGAGCCACAATTAGTGATGACGTTCATATGTCTTGGTATTGGTACATTGCTCTGCTCATCTCTAGAGAGCTAATGCAATGAAAACAGTCATCAACAGCAATCAGGATTCATCAGACCAAGAAATTTTTTTCCCAATCATCCAGTGTCTAGTAGTTGTGTTTGTTAGCAAACATTGGCCATAGTGTGTTGTTATTCATTGACAATAATGAAACACTGTTCATCTGCAACAAGATTTGATAGGGATATGTTCTGTTATGCCTCTTTCATCACCTTTGCTACAGCTAGTTGTTAGCTGGCTGATTGAACCCTGACTGTTACTCTATGTCTTTTCAGTCCCTGTTTGACCCCATCAATTAATTCTTTCCAGCCACAGGACAACCATTTCCTGTCTGTTTCCTTAAATGTGTCCAAATCTTGATATATCTTTTACATTGTCAAGCATGAAGACCCCAACTGGGCTGTTGCTCCAGATATGCTGGTAATTCTAGTACCCACTATCCTGCAGTGTTTATAACTACTTACTGTAATACTGTAGTCATATTTTTTTCTGTTTTCCATCTAAATCATATACATACCTTATGATGATGTCTCTGTTTAAGCACTCAGTTAAGTAAGAAGGGTAGGTATAGTTAATAAAAGATGATACAGTGGATTCAGAATATACTGATTTTCAGTTTTTTTTTCTGTTTTCTTTTTAAATAAATTTGCAAAAAATTCCACAATCCTGTTTTCGCTTTCATTCTGGGGCTTCGAGTGTTTTAGGCGATTTTAGGCTGCAACATAACAAATATGTAAAAAGTTAAGGGGTCTGAATACTTTCTAAATCCACTGTATTTGACAATCAAAATAAGAAACAATATAAGATTACCCTTCACCTCCTACGAGGTGGTGGTGGTCAAGGAGTATTGGTTATGTGTGGTACACTGCTTTAAAGTGTGCTGTTTGTGAGACCAGGACGGAAAAGTGGGCTTTGTTGGGTTTGACGGTATACTGAGGTGCAATTTATGACAGCTAAGTATGTAAGCAGCAGGTATTTCAGTACGCAAGGATTTTTCATGCTTCTTGTCATTGCCATTGTCATGTTTTGAACAAACGCCTTGCATTGTACGTTTCCCTCAAAATCACACATAATATCAGATATCTGGTCATTTAAGACGGGAGGTTGCATTAGGTGTAAACACATACAAATAACTGTGATCTGAGCAGAAGTGTAACTTTCACATGGTTCCATTCTCTAATAAATCTCAAAATTCATTGATATTTTCGATATTTTCAATGGTGTTACTATTTAAACTCTGCTATATGAAAACACTTTGTATGGTCATAAAAAATGATATACAAAATAAGGCTGAAATGGACAACAATATTAATATTGTGCTTTTTATTTATTGTAGATGTTTATCCATCAAGTTCCCCCCTTATTCTCCATATAATGTTAGTTATTATGCATCTAACCAGCAGAGTTCTTCATATAGCCACTATTTCTTATAACTTTTTTAACTCCTTCAGGGTGGATGTCAGGGTAGATGTCGACTTTTGTCGAAATTCACGGTTAGAAGACAGTAATTAGCTGTAAACTGCGACAAAAACTCGCTGTTTTGTTTTAGTTCGATTTTCTTTGCTAGAAGGAAAGTTAGCTTTGTTCATTGGACCTTGATTTCCTGTGTATGCAGGAGTAGCGAAGAGCAAACTACTTATACAGCATTGACATCTGGTGAGAGAGCAAAGCGAATGCGCAAAGCAAAATACTCAAAAACCTTTTGCGTATTATCGCTGAATTGGATTCTGACTTCATGGACCCCGATTTTGATGCAAATGATCTGGAGATGAAGATCATAAGTGAAAGTGAGGTACTCGCATCAGCTGATCAGTCCCCAGCTGATCGTGGTGCTGAACATATTCATGTAACTGATGGGCCTACAGTAACATTTGCCTGGGAGGACCGTCCCTTACGACGATGAGGTACAAACTAGACTGCAACTGTCACCGTTGCCTACCAGCCGCCCTAAAAAAGCCAGGCAGCCGGCCTGCTATCCATCTGGCTGTCACTGTTGCCATAGACGCCAAATAAGGCACCAACAGCATCCGCAGCATGCAGCAACAGATGTTTTACGTTGATTTATGTGTGAAACCATTGCTTTGTGTGCTTTTCAGAAAAATCTGTTTTTTTTGGAAAAAATATTCAGCCATCAAAGAGTTAAAAAATGGGCAGTCATTATGTACTTTTACTGACCCCCCCTTTATGCTGCTTCTCTTCTTGGTATCCAGCTGTGTAACACATTGCCATTGCTACAAAGTGACATCCGAGGAAGTACGAACCCTGGGATTCAGTGACAAAAGGATTTCATCTTCTTTTTAAACTGTCTGGTATTTACTTACGATTTTCTAGAATGCCTGGTGAGGAGAGGAGACGTCCAATAGACACAGGTCATCAGAAGAGTGACTTTGCCTTATTACTGAACATTGAACACCAGGGATTTGTGCTGTTGGCGAGCTGTTTTGTTTATATCTCCTCCATGTGGGGTTTTACAGCTGGCAGGTGCTTTATTATTTGTTTTCATTGTGTGGCGAGCACTTACCTGCTGCTTTACGTACTGGCTGTAACATCACCACAGTAATTGTCTGGAATGTACTCACTATAAGATTTGTGTGTGCAATCCAAACGCTTTAACATGTAGGTGCTCCTCTGTGTTCTGCGTGTTCCTGCTGATTTGTGGCATTGCAGAAATGAATGTTTAAAAGGGGCAGATCCATTGCAGGTATATTGGCAGCTTTTTCCTGATTTTTCTCAAAACTGCTAAATGTAAATCTTTAATTTCAATTGTTTTGACTGTGTTTATTATTTTATATAGTGTTTCATTTGTAACTTCATCAAAGTGCCATTCCGGGTTTTGTTTCATAACCCTCGCAAAGTTGTTTGAGGCATCTGTTGTTGATTGCATTTTGACAGCAGTGATACATTTGACATTACTATCCAAACATTATTTAAGATAGCCACATGTGTAAGCGACCGTTGTATTAAAAATTCAAAAAACTATTGCATTTAGGTACACAGGGAAATGACATTTGTTAAGCTAGGGACTTTGCTCTGCTTTTGACTACTTGGCCATCATTAATTTGGTCTAATTTTGAACCCTCAGTTGCTCTACAGCTACTCTAGTGCATTGCCCATTGGTTTTGGTCTTCATTTTCTAGTCCATTATCTCAAAGATTGTATGTTTAGATAAGAATTTCGTGTCTACTCACAAAACTAGACACCTACTTTATGATGGTCCTTGATGAATTCTCCTTACTGCTGTCTTGTTTATTTGATCTACTTGTCTTTTGTTTGCTATTTACCTTGCATGTCTTCATTGCAGGTTTTCATTTCTGTTATAATTTTTTGAATTTATATTGTTTCTTAATGTTCATTTTTTATCATTATCTTCTGTATTGGCATCATACTGCTATTTACTGGTTTATTTTGGTTCAAATGAGCTAACACTTTGTGAGTTCTAGCTTTTCTGCAGCCATATGGTTTACAATAACCTCTTACATCACACAAAAGTTATCTGACATATGGCGTCATCATGCTTACCTTTTTTAGAATATCAGAACGTTATCAGCAATGTCAAAGTTTCTCAAAAAGTACAAATCTTTTACAGAGCATTTTGTCACTCTGAATATTACTAGGCAGCAGGAACATTACAATTTTTGATTTACATACTGGTCTTATGTTTTTTTGACCTTTGCGTGTTATAGACCTCTGCTTCCTCCCCATTTACCAGCACTGGCATTATACTCCAATATTTATTTTTCCTTTCTTCTTCCATTTTTTGTCCTAATTTTTAAGTGTGGTGTATTTTGTTCTCCTTGGTGCAAGCTAGGGTTAGGGCAAGCTCTAGATTCATAGGGCTGGAGAAGTGAAAAAAACCCTTGGGAGGGAATAACTTCATTGGGCAAATGATGCCTTTTTTCCTAGGTGGAGCTCAGAGTCGGAGCTTGTTAGGGAAACGCGATGTGTTGTTTAACTCCCTCTGTCACCATAACTGATATGGTGCAGCAGCTGACATCTGACATATGGCTGTCAACTTGCCATATCTTAATTTTAATGTTAAAGGGCTTAATATTGTCATTAGCCATGTTACCTATTGAAGACATGTAATTGAATACATTTAAAAAATATATATATATAGAGGTGTGTCTGAACCTCTCCTGAGTGGCGCTCCCACTCTCTATCTCATTTCTGTAAAGGCTGCTTTTCAGACCCTGTCATTTTGAGGAGTCTTGCTCACCTCCTCTCCTCCTTTATACTTCCTGACTTTGAAGGGATTATTGATTATTAAAATCAAATAACATTCCATACAAGCAACACAAGTTTAACAAAACTAGGTTCGAAACAAATCTACCCCTACCCATGAGAAAGAGAGCTAGGCCAACAGAGTAAAACTTTAATAATAGTAAAAATATGTAAATAAATAAATGACTAAAAAAGAGGGGAGAGAATCCGTTTCCTCAGTTTAAATGCTTTTCTAAAATGTTATTGATTAGATCCTGCCAAATTTCTAAAAAGTTTTGAACAGATCCCCTAAGGGAGAATTAGATTTTTTCCAATTTCAAATAGTATATAACATCAGTTACCCACTGACTTAAAATAGGAGAGTTAGGATTCTTCCAGTTGAGCAAGATAAGTCTGCGTGCCAGTATTGTAGTAAAGGCAATCACAGTTTGTTTATCCTTCTCCACTTTAACCCCATCTGGGAGTACCCCAAACACAGCTGTTAAGGGATTAGGAGGTATTGTGACACCAAGGCTGTCTGAAAGGCATTTAAAGATTTTGGTCTAAAATTATGTTAATTTGGTGCAGGCCCAAAACATGTGGCCCAATGAAGCTGGAACTTGATTACAACGTTTGCAGGTTGGATCTTGCCCTGGAAACATTTTGGACAATTTTAAACGAGACAGATACACTCGATCCTTTTCCCACTGTACCCTGGGATCTTTGAAAGGGAGGGACTTTAAAATGTTTTTATATATGTTTTATACATTAGCAGGTTGGATAATGGATGGATGAAAATGCTGTCCTCAAGACTGATCAATATTTTTTCCAGAATAGAGTTAGGTGGGAGGTGAGGGAAATTGGGTCAATTTTTCTTAACAAAATTTCTAATTTGAAGGAAGTGAAAGAATTGCATGATTTCTACACCTTCACTCCTCCTTGTACCTCTTACACTCACACTTCCTCTTTCAGACGCATCACAAAAACTGGCCAATCACATCAAAGCCAAACTGGCCAATCAGATTGCTCTAATTGACCAGACACACACAGAGAGCATAGCATTTTATTATATGACAGATGCTTCATTTGTGCTGAACAAACTGATACTGCACTGTTTTACTGTGTGTTTAACGTAGTTTGTATGTTCTAATATTTATATGATGTTATATGATTGAGCAGTTTGCTGCAATAGCATTGTAATTGTTGATTTGTGCACATGTTCTAAGAAGAATTTGATAGAATTTGTATCATATACACTGCTTAATTTATAGGTTCAGGACCTTACAGCAGCAAAAACATTTACCATGAAACATCCATTTCAAGGTTGGGTACATTTTTTTAACCAATTTATAACTTTTACCAAATACCTAATTGTACGAAAACTTTATTGTAAACACAGTACTTTTCTTTCACACAAACAGCCACAATATCTAGATATTGACAAATGTCTTCATAGTAATGAGGTTCTCTGATGTCCACCTACTGTAACAGTCTTCTTTTGCATTTGTGTTTTCCTTATAGGAATATTTTGATATTAATGTCATCTATCTATATGTGCATTGTTTCATAATAACTATACACAAAAGTAATCACTTCTATATTGTAAATGATACTTGTATGCATGAGCTATGATTTTTTCTTTATCTGCTGTAGGATGGTGAACAAATCGTGTAACCCCTCCCTTTCTATTGACTTTAACATGGTGATAAATGCATTTGTTGGCTCTTAAATTATTCCATATGCCATTAAGCTCAGGCAGCTCCCATGTCTAATCCTCTAAAGACAAGTTATTTTCATTCATTGTGCAACATAGAAAGTGGATACTTTATCTTATGTTCTTGGAGACACACAATTTCTTGAAAAAGCCTTCAGTAATTTTTTACAAGGTCTGCTGTTTTATAGAGTCCCAACAGAGAAGTGTGATGACGCAGCATCAATAGTACTGAATCCTCCATGAAGGACTTTGGTAGTGTGGCGGCAGTTCAACGCAGACTTACCCGATCCACTCTCATGAAAATTGGCAAAGGTTAGCACTTGTGACACCTTCTCATGCTCTTCTTCAATATGTAGCAGGGCCTTCTCTTGTTTTCTCAGATCCCCACTGTATACTCGTTGTCAAACCTCCTAATAAAGCATGGCAATCCAATCATCTTGGATATTTTTTGTCAGCTGTCGAGTCAAAATTAGTGATAGATGCTACAGTAAAACCTTACGTACTATGCATGAAGAAGAAACCTGCTTAGAGTCCATTTTCAGGGAGTGTCATCCTTCTTTAAGGAAGATGAAGATGTTTATGCTCTTCAGTGTGGGTTTATAATGCAAAAATTAATGTGCTACAAAACTGTTGTGTACAACTTTTTTCTGTAATAATTCATTTAAGAAGCTATGTGGCCTGCTGCTCTTCTTCTTAATTTCTACAATACTACACATGGCCTGAAATACAACTTAGTATACAAATATAAGAAAATTTATTTTTTAGCTTACAAATCAGTCTGTGACAATCGAGTCCCATCATTCATGGCACGTGTTTTTCAAATGTAGTCTTGCGCTGCATAACATGCATGTATCATTTGGAGTTGATACGTTAGCATAATGCAATTTCCTAGACACTGATATATGTTGCAACAAGCCTGTGCTGACGTTCATAAAAAAATGATTCATTTTTGGAAGGACATAATTTTACAGCCTATTTTCATATTAAGTTTACCACTCTGCTGCCTAACAACTCAAAGATGCAAGTCAATAAATTACAAACTTGGCAGGTCCTAGGAGGACCTGTGATTGAATTAGGAAAACTTGAATAGTAAATGTGTTTTAGCATGTTCAGGCAGAAATATATTTTGTGATTTGTTTCACTGTGGTCCCATGGGTTACTACTACTTTTCAGAATAATACAAATAGCGCTAATAATAATTTACTTTCCATTTTGAAAATTGTATTGTTGTTAATAAGTAATATATGCCTGATAATCTAAAGCATATCTTTTTCATGGAGAAACCATTTTAATTCAGGATGTGGAAACACATGATACCACTGGGCATGAGTCTGCAACAGCAAAAGTAAAAACTTTAGAAAGAGATGCAGACTTCCAGAAACTTGGATCAAGGCAGTAAGAATATAAAGAGAATCAAACTTCAGTAATGAATCATGTTATACTAGACCAGAGGTGCTAGACATGGTTCCTAGCTGTAGGTTTCTTGCTTTAACTAGTTTCATAATTAGAATCCAATACTTGAGGTTGATGAAACATATTATTTATTTATATGGTTCAATAATGCTCTCGTTGCGCCATGTTATAGATTTTCCTTCTCTGACACTCTCACTTTATTTCTCTCTCTCACTGACAATTTAATGGCCATTTTCCAGGTTTGGCCAGGTTGGCTGGTTGCCCCCCTCAAAGGAACTATTGGAGCAGAAATTTTTACAGCTGGATGCCCTTCCTGACTTTAGCCTTCTTTAGTCTCCTTTAACAACATGCAAGAAGGACGGTGACCTTACTCTAACCCCAAGTCACAGCTGCAATTTTCCATTTCTGACAACATCATCAGAATATATTATGAACTAGAAGAGATTAGAATTTCATCACTATTCACTTTGCTCCTCTTATTCCTTTTCAAATGTTTTGTAGAAAAATATATTTTATGGTATACAAGCACCATTAGCTTTTGGCTCCCCATGCCATTCCACTGTAAAATAAGCACTTAAGTAAAATTAAGCTAAAAAGTAACATAAGAAAAACACAAAGAAGTTCTGTTTGAAGTAATGACTGACTCAATAAATAATAATAATTTGAGAATTGGCTAGAAATGAAATTACAACCCCTACAGCCCCTTAGGAACTGAGTTTGGCATGCCTAAAACTGAGGATTAGTTCGTTTTGGTTTTGAAGAGCAGTGTTTCTCTTAGGTCCTTGAGAATGTTGATTCCAGATACACGTCACCTAGGAGATCTCCACAAGTTGTATGATTTTATTTTGACCTATATACTTGGCTTTTTTCATGATGTGTAAAGGGTTATTAGTAGTAACACAAAGAGCTCAGACATAAATGGAGTGTTGAGGTTAGCTTGAACCACACAATGACTTGACACAAAGATCCAGTTGCATAAAATGGTTCTGCATACACTAAAGCTTACTAGATATCAATAAATTTAGTAATTTTATTAATTTTAAAACATATTTCAATTAGAAAAATGCTGGTAGGTAAAGTGATCAATTTTGTTATTGCTAATGCCAGAAAAACAATGGAGCTTGTGGTTCAAGAACACACAGTTACACATCAAATCACCAGTAGCATTTGCTTAGTAGTAGAGGGATTAATGAAACACATGCTATCAAAAAACTCTTATTTACAAATTGTTCAAGCATACTGTCAAGAGGCTGAGATAAGATGGAAATCGAACAGATGTGGGTTCTTGATGCTTATGCTGCAGACTTTGGGTAACTTGCCACCCTTAATATTTTCCTTTGTGCCATTTTAAAGTTAAATTGATCCCTTATCTGGTCTACTAAAACAACTGTTAAGTGGTGTCGAACACTGATTGTGGTCCTGGTATAATAACTCAAAAATCTACAATTTTGGAATCTTTAGATCCCAGATATTGTATCATCACTTCTTACAATCCACAGAAAATGACCAGAATGAAAGGCAGATGAAATTGGCACAATTAGACATACGTAAAAGCCAGTACAGCATACAGATTCATGCTGCCAGTAATGGCTGTGAAATTTTTTATATTTCCAGAATTTCCATTTAATCAAAGGAGTGTTTAGGTCTTTGGGCTCACACTGATTTCTTGTAGGGCTGTTTAGTTTAAACCAGTTTAATAACTGGAAGCTAATTTTTCTTGCTAAAAGTATATAGTTTTTTTTCTGCCACAACAGATCATTTCTAGCTATATACAGTATATTTTAAAGCAGGAGATAATAAGCAAAGATTCTTTGAAATTTGCATGGATTGAGCATCCTTCAATCCATTTTTTTAGGTATCAATCAATTTTTTTTTAGGTATTGCCCTCAATTTGGAAACATTCAGCTATACAGTATGTCTGGCTACATTAATCATTCCACCATAAACTACCTTGCTATTAGCATTTCCTGCTTCATTGGTTAAGAAGAAAGATGCAATCAGGGTTTAGTTGAAATAAACATGTGCACTAAAAGATACTACTTTAATAAGAAACTTTATTACGTTTATAGAGAAATCTCACATTATTAGAAATTCCTAATGTGACAAGCAAATAGATTAGGCAATATATCTTTAATTAAGCTGAATTTTGCTTTAGAAGCATGTAAAACTATAATTGCAATAAATGCTTTGTTGTTGTTGCACAGAAGAGGAGTTTGGAAATACAATGCTTGGGTATCAAGTACACTGACCATGTTATTATTGCCAGTGACACCATCACTCATGATTTGAGTTTACCTCTGTTATAGCGTGACTATGTGAAAACAGCAGTGTCAAATGTGGGTTAAGATGGGGAGTTGGGATCATGAACGTGGCTGAGAGAATAAAACTGAATAAAAAAAACCCCAAAGCTAACCTTTACGAGTATCATACATTACACTGGCTGTTACAGACTGGAATCAAATGTATGTTTTTATTCTAAAATAGTAAGAATACGAGCAGTTCACTTCTCAAAACAGACTCCTCTGGGATCAAACCCATGAAGCTTTGGTTACCAGTCAACAGCTGATACCATTGCGCCACCAAAGCTGTTGTAGGAACTGTGTGTCAATGTCGCACCCTAACGCAGGTTGTTTTTCTGCAGTTATATTTTTGAATGGAAGTGCATTTGTTCTGTTATATTTGTACCTTTTATGAAAGTGTTTCTTTGATATTTGGAATTCAGGCTTCACACATTATACACTTCATGTCTACATTTTTTTAAATTATTACTAAAACATGAAAAACGTTTCTGTTTTAACGATATGTTTACTGTGCATAGATTCTTGTAGACACGGAACACACATGAAATGCAAGTGTTCCTAATCACAATATAGTATTTATAAAAGGTGTCATTTTGCTTGACTTCTGACTCTATACAACTCCAAGCAACAAACACGCAGGTAAACAGACTTGAGCTGAGAAAACTGTGTGGGGTGGGGGATGTGATAGCAGGCTGCTTGCTGTTTGCTGCTTATCAACACATTTAAAGGACAATAGATGCTGATGGAGAGGTGCAAAGCGTTTTAAGGTGGGACGGATCTACAAGTTTTTTCATAGGCTCTGGTAATTCTAGATATTCTCTTAAATAGAAGGATGGACTCCAGCATTGCAGAAACACCTGTGGCCACTAGAGGGAGTTCTGAAAGAATGATCCCAGGTGTTCATTGCCCCTTTCCTATCTCTGGAAGCAGTTTCCCAGTTCCGAATCCTTTCTAGCCATACACCATTTGAACTTAGAGTCAGAAAAACAATTACTAAGAGCTAATTTGGAGGAAAAGAGACTGGAAAAGAAAGAAAGACAGAAAAAATGAACAGGAGAGGATAAAGGTATACAAAGTTAGGCCAGCAAGCCACACAATACTTGGTAGACAGGAAATGACTTTTGTTTAAGTAGGCTCAATGGGTTATCAGGTGTATAACTTTGCTCCTACCATTTTTGAATCCTTATCTATAAAAACTATACATATTTGTTTGTTATATTTTTCTTACAATAAATCCTTTATATATATTTGGTGTTGACATCTGCTGCAATGCTTCAACCTTCTGGCCACAAGCAGATATTGGCTTATTCTTAAAAAATATTTGAACTGAATCTTGCATCCAATGCATCTCTAAGGTAACCATGTTTTTAAGTCTGCTAGCAAATGGTTCAGTGCATTTAAAAATACATTTTTATTATAAACTGCTTCTTGAATTAATCTGAGATGTGATCCACCTTTAGTTGATGAGTATAACCAAAGATAACCTTTATAACTCAAATCTCACTACGTCAGTTTTTGCACGTGTTTCAGTGCTTTATTAGATTTTCTTCTAGAACCTGATTTTTCTAAAGTTTTGCTGGTATATAATGTGCACCATGTTTCACAAATATTTCCAGTGTTACTAGCTTTATTTTAAAAAATTGGCCACTCTGTTCCAAAATATAGCACATTATTGCAGTATTCTGCATAAAATGCACTGAAGAACAATTCAAATTTACAACCTAATATCATACCATATAATCAGGCATTGGTGAATGGCAAGCCAAGTCACATCATTTATTATATTTAGGAATATCTCTAAATAGCTTTACAACAGTATTGTGAACCCTTAGTTTGCAGTTTTTTTGTGATACTGAAATAAATATTTGAAATGCAAAATATAGAAGTGCATTTTGGGAGAAGGTCAGAATTTACTTTTGACTTGTCACTGTTTTAGGCCTGCTACATTTTTGTAATTAAAAGGCATACATTTTGACCACACTACTCTGGTGGTTTATATCCCAATAACAGACATTTTGAAAATGTTCTCAAGGGCAGAATACTTCTGAAAACGCAGACTCGGCTTTCTAATGTGGACGAATGAAAACACGGATTTTTGAAAATGCAGACTCTAATAACTCTCTGATTGGTTTGTTCTTATTATGTGACCCTTTCCTGAGTGGATCCTGTTTATTACAAAGTCTCATTCCCTGATCGGTTACCCTTGACAGAAGAAATCATACTAACATAAAAGGCATAAAAATTGCCTTCCATGGTGCTTGTTGTGTTGCTTACCTATATACATATTAACTCTGTTTTGTACAGTTTGAATGCTGTATATATGTACTAAAGGCAAATAATTTAATGGAGGCTGCAATTTTGCAAAAAATCCCATGGCCAATAGTGATACCACTCCTTCAATGATTTTTCCACCCATGCGTGCCTGCCCAGTGTAGCTATATACCTACTTTATATGTGTTTTTGGTCATCTTTTTGTGAACTAAGATACTTCCATAAACAATTTGAAAATGCTAGTATGGAAAAAGATCATTTATGTTGAAAAAAATATGTTTTTAAAAGAAAACTTAATAGTGTGGACATATTCTTATATATATGGTTATGATGTCAAGACTGTGGAAGCTGAAGTATACAATATGTCATATTGAAGCAAAACAAAGTTATCATGCAGGGTAAATTGAATGCGCTTATTTCCTTATTTATATTTTTAGTTGCTGCTTGACACAATAAATGCTCCTTTAAAAATCTATGCACAAGTGAATGACTTCCAAAATGAGAATGGCACACTTTCATATTTGTACTTCTTCACTCTAGCAACTTGTAACTTGCAAAGAAAATTAGAAACAGCAAGGTTAGTTTAGTTTACTAGTAGAAACTGAAAACAGGTATATTACATCATTTAAAAATCATGCAAAGACACACAACATTACATCAGCACCAGAAAAAGAATAGTCATGAAAAAACTTAGTCAAGATGTTAATTGGCCTAGTAAGTTCTGGTGATACACACAGGAAACACACTACCAAAAGTACTGCATGATCCTGAAAAAGGAAATGCTTCTGCCTCCTAGTCGCAGCAAAAAATATTTACACAAATGAAAAAATTCATGTCTTATCAAAACATTATTAGCCAGTTACCCACCTTAACCCAAATGAAGTAATTTGTGACTTGTGATCAACATCACAGACCATCATTAGCTCCATTTTTTGCTTGCAGCTAAACTTTTAGAGGCTGAAATAAGTAATATCATTGCCCAGAGGAAGCAGAGGGCTATGATGTGAGGAACCTAATCAGAATTGGCTGATGTTAAGAGTGCTGCTGCACAGGGTCAGTGCTACGGCCACTGCTATTTTTAACATATATATAAATGATTTGGATAGCAACATAAGTAATAAGATTGTTAACTTTGCAGATTATACCAAGCTAGGTGGATTGTCAGATAATCTGGAATCCATTCAACATTTCAATCAATCAACATTTATTTATATAGCACATTTTCATACAAAAAAATGTAGCTCAAAGTGCTTTACAAAATGAAGAATAGAAAAATAGAAGACACAATAAAAAATAAACATAAGTCAACATTAATTAACATAGAATAAGTAAGGTCCGATGGCCAGGGTGGACAGAAAAAACAAAAAAAAAAAAAACTCCAAGAACTGGAGAAAAAAAAAAAAATCTGTAGGGGTTCCAGACCAAGAGACCACCCAGTCCCCTCTGGGCAATCTACCTAACATAAATCAAACAGTCCTCTTTGTATTTAGGGTTTTCATGGAAGGACCTGATGATGATGGTCACGTAGACTTCTGGCTTTCAGTCCATCAATGTTGGTGCATCATGATGCTTTGAGTAGGTGGTGGTGGCGCAGGCCGCCGCCACCACAAAGAAACCGGAAAAAGAAACAGAAGAGAGAGTAGGGTTCAGTACGGATTTTGGAGCCACTGTGAATAGTTATTATAATGAATTGAACATACAGAGTATCAATATTAAGTTAAAGTGAAATTATAAAAAGGCCATGTTAAAGTAATGTGTTTTCAGCAATGTTTTAAAGTGCTCTACTGTATTTGCCTGGCGAATTCCTATTGGCAGGCTATTCCAGATTTTAGGTGCATAACAGCAGAAGGCCGCCTCACCACTTCTTTTAAGTTTAGCTTTTGGAATTATAAGGAGACACTCATTTGAGGATCTGAGGTTACGATTTGGAATATAACGTGTCAGGCATTCCGATATATAAGATGGAGCGAGATTATTTAAGGCTTTATAAACCATAAGCAGTATTTTAAAGTCAATCCTGAATGACACAGGTAACCAGTGTAGTGACATCAGAACTGGAGAAATGTGTTTGGATTTTCTTTTCCTAGTTAGGATTCTAGCAGCTGCATTCTGCACTCGTTGCAATTGATTTATGTCTTTTTTGGGTAGTCCTGAGAGGAGTGCGTTACAGTAATCTAGTCTACTGAAAACAAAAGCGTGAATTAATTTCTCAGCATCTTTCAATGATATAAGAGGTCTAACTTTTGCTATGTTTCTTAAGTGAAAAAATGCTGTCCTAGTGGTCTGATGAATATGCGATTTAAAATTCAGATTACAGTCAACAGTTACCCCTAAGTTTTTTACTTCCGTCTTAACCTTTAATCCTAATGCATCAAGTTTATTTCTGATAACCTCATTGAATCCATTATTGCCAATTACTAAAATTTCAGTTTTCTCTTTATTTAGTTTGAAAAAATGACTATTCATCCATTCAGAAATACCAGT
The DNA here is from genome assembly GCA_026402145.1 of Polypterus bichir lapradei. Classification (NCBI taxonomy): domain Eukaryota; kingdom Metazoa; phylum Chordata; class Cladistia; order Polypteriformes; family Polypteridae; genus Polypterus; species Polypterus bichir. The sequence continues at coordinate 69,892,755 of JANRMT010062813.1, read as the reverse complement.
AAGACATTGTGTTAGTGTATCGAAAGAGTCGGAGTCATCAGGTGCTATTGATAAGTACAGCTGTGTGTCATCAGCATAGCTGTGGTAGCTCACGTTGTAACCTGAGATAATCTGACCTAACGGAAGCATGTAGATTGAGAAAAGCAGCAGACCCAGGATAGAGCCTTGTGGAACACCATATCGGATATCATGTGTCTTTGAGATGTGATTACCACAACTCACAAAGAATTTTCTACCTGCCAGGTAGGATTCAAACCAATTTAAGACACTGCCAGAGAGGCCCACCCATTGACTAAGGCGATTTCTAAGAATGTTGTGATCAATGGTGTCAAATGCAGCACTCAGATCTAAGAGGATGAGAACAGATAAATGGCCTCTGTCTGCATTTACCCGCAAGTCATTTACTACTTTAACAAGTGCAGTTTCTGTGCTGTGATTTGTTCTGAAGTCTGACTGAAATTTATTAAGAATACCATGTTTATTGAGGTGGTCATTTAATTGCAAAATGACTGCCTTCTCTAGAATTTTACTTAAGAAGGGCAGGTTAGAGATAGGTCTAAAATTTTCAAAGGCAGAGGGGTCAAGATTATTTTTCTTGAGCAGGGGTTTAACTACATCAGTCTTAAAACAGTCTGGAAAGACCCCCGTATCTAATGACAAATTAACTATGTCCAGAATATTGTCAATTAGCACGTCTGATATTTCTTTGAAAAACCTTGTTGGTAATGGGTCAAGGACGCATTGAATCATTACATAGGGACTTGGGCAGCATACATGCTTAGGCAGATTTGTGGCAAATGAAATTTAATGTAAGTGAATGTAAAGTATTACAAGTTGGAAGTAAAAAAAAGTTAGGTTTGAATAAAAAATGGAAATTTGAAAGTGCACCTTATAAGTAGGATTTAGGAGTTGTGGGGGAGACTTGATACTATCAACTGCCAGCCAGTGTTCAGAAGCAATTAAGCAGGCCTTTTGTATCCTGCCAAATTAAAAGTGAATATTGAAAGTATTTTTTTACATTTTTGGCTCTCCAAATGAAGCAGAAGAAGACAAAGATTCTGCTTGCAACTTGAATTATTGGTAATGCGACATTTACTGTAACTATACATTCTATTTCCTTTTTGGCTACCTTTCCCTTTTTTTGTTTTTTAAACTTAAATTATTATATTATATTGAAATTTATTTAATTGAATATATGTACTTTTTGGCAACTACAAAGTAACTAACTATTTAAAGTGTATGTTTTTCACTTCATATCCTTGATTTATTGTATTGGGAATGTATCATACGTCATCTCAGTCTCCATGGGAACTGTTTAACATCATTCCCTAGGTCTATTGTATTCAGACTGCACTTTCAAAACATACCTGTTATAATCCTTTCTACATCACTGTTGAGGGATTCATTTTGTACTCTGTCTCTCCTGGCATGTCAGAGCACTTGGGACTTCGTGAAGTGTGGTCTGCTTTAAATGGGGAGGCAAAATTGTGGTGTGGATTGGAAAGGGGAAGGAGAGAGTGAAACAGAGCTTTGCAATTTCTTACTTATCCTTTGTACCCCAATAACCGTTAAAGCAAACACAACAATAGGCTTCATAGCCATTAACACCTGGCAAACATATGAAATCTAGGTCAAAACTATCATATGTAAAAATGTACTACCTTAACTTAAGACTACAAAATGTCAACAAAAGTTCAGAAGCAATGTTTTTATGACCAAACAGTGAACTTTGTGAGCTGGAATGTCAAAGGTACCAATCATGAGTTGAAAAGAAGGAAAGTATTCACTCACTTAACAGGTTAAAATGCCAAGATAGTATTTTTACTAGAGACTCACATAATATGTAAGGACCAGTTTCAATTGCAAATGGATTGGATTGGGCAAATTTTTAACTTTGGCTATACAAAGAAAACTAGGGGTGTGGGAATTTTAATACACAGAACTATCCATTTGTAGTGTCAGGCATAATATGTGATCCAGTTTGTAATGGATCACAACTTAACCAGACCCATGGAAGTTTTTAAATCCTAACCTTAAAGCATATTCCTTCTTCTCACAAGTTAATCATTGCTATTCAAGAGTTGATTATTTCTTCATAGATAATATTATTTTGTCCATTATCAAATTGTGTAAGTATGACACTATTGTAATCTCTGACCATGCCCCTCAGATAATGGAGCTTAACTTACTATGCCCTACACACTCATCTTGTAGCTGGCATCTTAACCCCAATTTATTAGCTGATGAGAACTGTACAGAATTCATATCCAAGCAAATTGATTAATTTCTGCAGACAAATGAATCCCCAGAGATTTCTGCAGCAATACTCTGGGAAACTGACAGCATTTTTAAGCGGGAAGATTATTTCATATCTTTCTCTCATTACTCTCACTGCACCACTTGGAGTATTTACATACGATGACGATTTCATTTTTAAGATTAAATGCAGCAAAATATGTTTATTATATTATGCAGATAAAACTTTAACTTCATTTAAATAACCTATATTGTTAATAATTAAACATGTGAGGACACAGTGTCACAGCGCTAGCAAGGAGCTGGCGCTCCGTTCATGGATTGTTCCTGCCTCGCGCTGTATTCTTGCTGGGGCTGGCGTGACACTGAAAGGATAGATGGATAGAATAATTAAACATGTACTATGAAGATATTTCAATGTTCCTAGGCAATAGGCTTGACGTTTATTACAGAGCTGATTGTGTGGCGATTGGGTATTTGCAGAAAGAAAAGGAAGGACAGGACTTGGGAGTTAGCACGTTTGAAAGAGACAGTACTGCTGCAATAAATTATTTCATTGAAGGTCATGCACGTTGCAGCAAGCTTCTTACGTGAGGCATGAACAATCGCTGCGCCACCGTGTTCCCATGTTTAATACATGCTTTAATTCCCCTCATCATGAAAATGATATCAAGTATACATCTCAGTATTTAAATTATTCAGAGAGCTGTAATATCATTAATGTAATGAATTCTGTGTCCTGTCAGAGGAAGAGAAAGCCCATTTAAGAAGCACTTAGTGATTCACACACATAGAAGAACATATACAAAACAAAGCATTTAACATGCTACTTTAGTTATGATGGGATTTGAGAAACTTGTAAATTAAACGATTTTAAAATTAAGTTTATGATGTTCTACTTTAGTGACAAAATAAATTACGTGATTAAAGTGTAAATTTCGAGATTAAAGTTGACATTTTGAGTTTTTTTCCCCCACTGTGTCCCTTTTTTTTTGTTTTCTCTGTACCCTAATAGGCTTTCATATGACACTCAAATGGTGGGCTATGACCTTTTCATGGCGACTTTGATATCTTACAACTTTTTTATTTTGGGCACTGTGAGACTTTGTGAACTTGAGCTTTCGAGTTTCTCTGACACTCTATGTCACTCGATCAACCTCCTTTTGTTGTTTATACCACTGTTTAAACCAACAAATAGTACATTTTTCCTTGCCTCCACTTTGTATTTGCTAAAATTCTTCTATTTCCCACCCCCACCACCCCCCGTGCTTTTGCCATTGCCTTTTCACAGAACGCTGAGCTTAAGGGCTATTTATATTGATTTGCATATTCAAAGAGGCATAATTCTTGAAGGTGTTTGGGGAGTGGCAGCAGTCGCGTGCATGTGCGTTACTTTTCATGCTGACCGGGATTTATGAAGTTGAAGAACGTGGAAGTTGACGAATGCACAGATTTATGCATCTAGATTTTTTTGTGCGTACGAACATTTCCGCTTTTTTTTCCGCTTGGTCTGTACACCATGTTTTAGTGTGAATTCTATGCACAACGTTATGCATGAGGCCCCTGGACATCGAAACAAACTGATGAACATGTACAAGCCTGGTCAAAAATAGAATTAAAATCTTGCAGTGCTTCTTTATTTTTCCTGCTGTGTGCTCCAATAAATACAACTTATCATCAACATACCAATAATCCAATTGCCCTCCATTCACTCAGAATATGGAACCAATGTAGGAAGCACTTTAAGACAGACAGGCTCTTATACGTTGCACCTCTTTATGACAATCTCTCAAGCAAACACAGTATTTAATGCTTTGATAATGTTTTTGCATCATTTGAGCAATTAAACTTCAAATTTAACTTGTCACCAACACAATTTTCCACTACTAGAAACTTTGCTAAATGGAACCTGCCCACTTTTCCTCACCTTCCACCTATTTCTATTCCAGAAGAAATACTGATTGGTCTTGAAGAATCAGATAGCATATCCATAATTTATAAAAACGTTTTAAATTCCCTTCCTTTCAAAGGTCCTAGGGCACAATGGGAAAAGGGTCTTCTACTTAACATTTCAGAAAATGAGTGGAAGGCAGCCATGGACAAAATACACTCTAGCACCATATGCACAAAGCACTCAATTATTCAACTTAAAATCTCATATTAAGCTCCTTTATCTTGATTAAAACTATTCCAAATGTTTCCAGTGCAAGATTCAACCTGTGAACATTGCAATCTAGCTCCAGCCTCACTGGGCCACATGTTTTGGATGTGCACCAAATTACATCATTCTGGGCAAAAATCTTTAAATGCCTATCAGACAGTCTTGGTGTCACAATCACTAGTAACCCATTAACAGCTGTGTTTGGTGTACTCCCAGATGGACTTAAAGTGGAGAAGGACAAACAAGCTGAAATTGCCTTTGCTACACTACTAGCATGTTCACTTGTCTTGTTCAACGGGAAGAATCCCACTTTTAAGCCAGTGGGTTACTGATGTCCTATACTACTTGAAATTGGAGAGAATCAAATTCTCAATCAGAGGATCTGTTCAAAATGTTTTAAAACTATGGCAGGATCTTATCAATAACATTTTAGAATAAACTTCTATATTGGGGAAAGGGCTACTCTTCCTTTCTTGCTGCTTCAAAGATTTGCTTTGTTTGCTGGATCTCCTCTCTTTCTTTTGAGTGGGGGTTGAATTTTGGTTTTGTTAAGTTTGATTTGATTGTATGGATTGTTATTTGCTTTTAATTAAAATTAATATAATAAAAAGGAAGCAATTAATAGGGCTAATAAGTTAAGTTATATAGCATAAGTTGTAGAGTATGAATCTAAGGAGGCCTCTTCTGGAGTACTGTGTACAGGTTTAGTCTCCAGGCTACAAAATGGACGTAGCTACAGGGGATGAAAAATGAATAAAGATTAAAAGAGCCTGCAGTGGGCTGGCACTCTGCCTGGGGTTTGTTTCCTGCCTTGCGCCCTGTGCTGGCTGGGATTGGCTCTAGCAGACCCCCGTGACCCTGTGTTAGGATATAGCGGGTTGGATAATGGATGGATGGATTAAAAGAGCTGAGCCTTTTAAGTTCAAGCAAAAGAAGATTAAGAGGAGACATGACTGAAGTGTTTAAAGTTATGAAGGGAATTAGTACAAAGGATTGAGACTGTTGCTTTAAAATGAGTTCATCAAGAACATGGGTTACAGTTAGAAATTTATTAAGGGTAAATTTCACACAAACATTAGGAAGTTTTTCTTCGTACATAGAACCATAGACATGTGAAATGAGCTATAGTGTGGTAGACAGTAGGTCTTTAGGGACTTTCAAAACTGGCCTTGATGTTATTTTTAAAGAATTAAGTGGATAGGACTGGTTAGTTTTGTTGGGCTGAATGTCCTATTCTCGTCTAGATTGTTCTAGTGTTCGAACCATCTTTTATGTAAATTGGAGTGCTGGGTGTCTTTGCATGTTTCACAGTGATTGTGCACCCTATTTGAGGCTTTAACTGTCAATAAGATAGATGGTTTGTAACTGACTGATGGGACATTTTGGGAGGTGTAAAATCAATTAAAGGGCATCAGGTGGAATATGAGGCTATGTGGAAGTCGTTGCTATTTTGGGGCTACAGTTAAATCCTTCTTCATCTACATATCTGCCCCCTCCCACTCATTTATAACAATCACTAAATTCTCACATGGAGTTTGTCAGCAATTGCTGTGCATATCTACCAGCAATAGCAGAAAACACGATTTTTCAGCAGTTTATAGTGTCCTGGATGAGAAATGCAGTCAGCTTACTGGTAATAAAACTGAAGAGATTCTGTTTGTCTCTGAACAATTTTCCACTAATGCTCTTGAATTTCAAATGACAATTTAGTCACATGGGTATTGTTAAACTACTCAGACATTTTACTTTCTAGTTTGCTCTTGGCATTGTGCTTTTAATATACATTAATTCCAGTAGTTTTGTTTAAGTCAGCATTTGTAGCATTTAGATTAATAGCCTGGCTCACTAGGTACTTTAAATGTTTAACATTATTTAAAATCAGCCCATTTCTTGTAGTCTTGGTTTATTCTGCTTTTAGGTTGATATTTATAGTGACAAATGTTATTTGCTATTGCCATTTCACTGTTTTTAAAAGATAAATGCATAAATGTTAAGTTTTTATGTCTAATAGTACTGTATAGATATCAAGGAGCATATCAAATTTCCTTTTATATTAGAATTAGCTATATCTGCTTTTACTATTGGACAAAAATTAATTGGTAAATCTTCTTAGCAGCAGTATATCAGCAACACACAATCAAGCTGACACTTTTTTACGATATGTAACCGGAAAAGTCTTTATTAACTGTCACCCAGGGATTGAAGCTCTACAACGGGCATCATCAGTTAGCAGCTCGCAGGGAAGGTCCTGAGAGGTCACAAAGACAACAATTCCCTCAAGGTGGTTTCACCAGACATCTCCCTAGGCCAACAGCAAGGGTTAGTCCAGATCCTTATCAGAAAAGAGGTAATAAATGGTCCTTCCAAGGACTAACAACTGTTGCTTGCATTTATGTGTCACTCCTTCATCCACCACACCTCAGGTTGCTCATGGAACATTGAATGAGTTCAGGAAGGTAAATGTTGGAGGAAGTCAAAGATACAATTATGCTGAGGTTTGTCTGACCAGAGGTTATCAATAGCATATTAAAATATTAATTGATTAAAGAATCTGACAGATTTTATATTACCAAATTGTAATATAGAGTATTTGTTGCTATTGCACTGTTTATTTGGGCTGAAAGTGAAAAATAAACTTTCACTTAGGCATTTGCAATGCTTCCATTTCAACTGAAATATCACTTTCCAATTAGAACTTCAGATGCTTCCCAACTGATTTGTACCCTGGCACTGATCCTCTTCTCTCAAGAAATCATCCAATGATTTTTTTTCAGTTATATTAAAATGATTTTGAATCTGTAAATGTCAGGGACCTATAAAATTGGGTAAGTGCAGAGTGTTTGAAAAGGACAGCTTCTGAATTCACATTCAGAAAGAATGCAATGTGCAGGAGATAATTCATAATGAAGTTAAATCCACATTTAAATCATCCACTCTGAAATCCTCCACATTTACTGGTTGGATTTCAGAGTATGTGCAGTACAGTTCACAACAGGATAACTAAATAATCATTCCACGTTTGACAATTTCATTATAAAGCCAGTGCCTAGAAAAGGATGAGTGGGAGGACACCTCTCCAAAACCAAAGCTCAAAAGTGACACTTATAGCCACTAAGCATTCCTCTCTGAATACTGCCCCATGTAAAAATTGAATTTAACATACAGTTGTGCCACATCTGTTTTGTGTATCATTTCAAAAATGGCTAACGATATATGACCAGCCTGACTGACAACAACTTACGGTATACTCTCCCAAGACAAGAACATGACCATATTTATTATTATTATCCATTGATTTATCATTAACAATAAAATGCCCTTAATGTACTCTTTTAATACAGTATGTTTTCGTCTATGAAGGTTTTACTGTGCTTGGCCAGTATCACTGTAGTTTGGAAGGAAGCACTTGTAGTATGTTCCTATTAATTTACTGAATGGCTGAGCATATTTCTGCTCTGATTATAATTTGCTATCAAGGCCTCAGTTTTCCTGTGTCAGACCTCAAACTGTGGTGAATCACTTTCATTGAATGTGGTATGCTTCTGAAGATAGTGGGATGTCGCATTGTACTCTTTTACGATAGCAACTATTCCACTGCGGATCAGAAAGGCTGGCTGTGAGTTTCAGAATGAAGGCATTATAGACATACTTTTCAGTCCATTTGCCCTTGAAATTCTCTGTTTACATTTTCCTGTTTAGATAGTTTGAAAGATGACTCACTTTGATAACTAACTAGCAATGTGAATTTGAAGTATTATTTCCAGTCTAATCAATAAAAATTACTTGATTTGGTGCAACCATTTGGGATCTTCATGATACAAAAACAAATTTAGATAATTAAGTTGGCTTGGGTGGAATGGTAATAACACCAGAATGAATTCAGTGAAACATGTGCTTGATGATCTGGCGTAGATATAACTTTGAAAGGTTTGAACTGACATAACATGTGTATGATGTGAATGAAGTCATGATTGTCCATTGAGCTCACTGGCCAAACTCGGCCCAATGAGTTCATGTCTATAGTGATACAGTAATGGCTTCAATAAATTGTTTGGGACACAGAGACTGACTAGCGCTAAAAATTAGCGTTTATATGGGAGACGTGTTACGGAAAAACTTTCCTCCATCTTCTAAGAAGACTGTTACAGAGTCCAAATGAGAATTCAGAATATTTCTTTATTTGCACAGGCCACAGAGTGAACAATCAATAAAACAATTCATCTGAAGGGTGTTTTGCAGATTGTCCTGCTGATCTTAGCACCACTTTATAGGAGGGATGAATGGACTTTCCCATCAGTTTATTCACTCCTTCTGGAGGGGTGTTTACCTCATTCTAATGTTGGAAAATGGCATTCAATAGTTTCTCTAAGATGAGGCAGAGACTTCATGTGCTTTACCTTTAAGTTACATTTAGTTAACCCTTGGGTAACATTTGATACTTTCCCTTGTGTTTAATAATTCATTCTGTTTTGGCTTCATATATATACTTGTAATAACTTGTAAAAGATTATTATATATTAACTAAAAATTCCATAAACACAGTAATAGTTATACCTTTTAACACCCAATCCAATAAATTATAAAAATGATTCAAATAAAAATGTTTAACATATAGATGCATTTTTATTGTTTATTGTAAAAGCTTAAAAATTCTGCACTTTATAAAAAAGCAAGTTCAAAAACTGGAAATGTAAGAAAAGTTACATAAAAATATCGGACTAAAAGACATTGCTGCAAAGACATTTCACCAAATTCCAACAGCAATGAAGGTTTTCTGATTTGCCTCCTCTCTGTCTGGCATTTGTTCCCATATGCAATTTTCACCTAACACAATTGATTACATTGCCATGTTAGTAAAACCCTTTGATTTTGTTATTGGATAGGAGTATTAAAAGCTTGTTGTTCATTAGAGACAATCTTAGCTCCTAGAAATTGTAATAGAGGAAAAGTAGATAGATAGATAGACAGATAGAACTTTAAGAATGTCTTGTGGGAATTTGTTGTTTTTTACAGAAGCTCTTTAAATAATATATAAATATATAAATAAGTATATATACACATAACCTACGGTCTGAACGCAGACCAGAATGATAAAAAAGAAATAAAATTTAAAAAGAAAGAAAAGTTCTGTCTTGGCAATCACAGTGGAGCTTTATGTAGACGTATTGCTGTTGGTATAAAGGAGCCCAAGTAGTGTTTCTTCACACACTTCTGCTAAATAATAAATAGCAATTCAGTGGGCCTCTCTTGAAGTGATGTTACAAGCCCAGCACACCACATCCTAGAAAATTGCACTGGCCATGACAAAGTTATAGTAGATGTGAAGGATGTCACTACCCACATAAAAAGAATATAGTCTCCTAATGGAGAAGAGCCTACTCTACCCTTTCTTATATAGTTCCTCTATTTTATTAAACCAGTCCCACCTGTCATTGATGTGGACCCCCAAGTACTTGTAGAAGTGCACCATCTCTACATCCACTCCTTCGGCCAGACATAGAGGCTGTTTGATGTGGCAATAGTCAATAATCAGGTTCTTGGTTTTGCTGAAGTTTTGTCCCGGACAATTGCTTTGCACCAAGAAACAAAGTTCTCCACCTGATTCCTATACTCTCTCTCACCCCCCTTGTCAATACACCACATAAGTGCAGAATCATCTGGGAATTTGTGCAAGTGACATGTCCTGCTGTTATATTTATAATCGTACAGAGTGAAGACAAAAGGAGACAGGAATGTTCCGTATAGTGCTCTAGTGTTGCTCACATCCATATCAGAGACACAATTGTGAGCAAGAGATCAAGGAAGCAAAGAAGATATATCTGAAAAGAAAAATTAATCCTGCATTGTAGGCATAATTTTTTATTTTACGTTTTAGAGGAGTTCCACAAAAATGTTAAAATACAGTAAGAGTGGAACTTGGAATTAGAATAGCTTGTTGAGAATTTTGAATAAACTATGGCCACTTAACTGCAAAAGTTAAAAATCAGCCATGCCAAAAAATGTCAGCCAATATGTGCTTAGCTTGATTTATTTAGTAAGATAGCTGCACATGTACTTGACTCACCTATTTTAGCATAAATTCTGATAATTGTACACCACTTTTTGATAGAGTATTAAGGACAAAACTCAGTTCCAGTTCCAGTAAATGGCTAATTGATGGTTGCATTTGTAGTTTTTTGGGGAGTTAATTGTATAGTCTTTTTTGTTTACAGTTGTTTTTATTTAGAGTTTAAGCAGGGGAGTATTCTCCGTATGAGGATTACCAGTTTAGTAGGATTAATTTGTTGTCAATTTAGCATGATCCTAGATCTGTCAGTTCTTCAAAACTCTTGTTGGAAATATCATCGTAGCAGCAAATCATAAACCTTAAACCTGGTCTATGTAAACAAGTATTAGCTCATACACTTAATGAGTTTAATTGCATGGAAATCCGTTCCTTGCCATTCATAGGTGAGTGACTGATTGCAATTGGTGCTCAGATAATATGAAGAGAATTTCAAATCAAGAGAGTTTTGCACAGTCATCAAGATCCTTTAGCCTGTCCGGATGATTATCGTTTTGAGAGATATCACTTCAACCAAGAAGGAATTTTATACATCAGAAATTTATTAGCTCCTTATATTAGGAGAAGCTGTGGTCTCAAAGCCACACAGACCATGTGCATGCCTCTGAGGTTTTTTGAAAGCGGCACTTTTTTGTATGGTAGGTGATGCGTAAAATCTGTCAAAGAGTGTTGTTTGTCAAGCAATTCGCTAACTCTACTTGGCTCTGAAACACTTCCTCCGAATTGTTATTTTTTCTTGGATGCCTGCGTGTGTAGACAAATAAAGTGGCATTTTATGTCTTTGTAGGTAATATATAGGCAAAAGTGTACAATTCATTAAGGAACTTTAGAATCAGACTAATATTCTCATTTCCCAGTATTCCCTAATGTGATTGGAGCGTTATACTGTACTCAGATTCAACTCAAGGCCCAATCAGGTTCAAATGAAGGGGATTTTTGAATAGAAAAGGCTTCTACAGTATTAATGTACAGGTAGTGTAATCTGTAATATTACACCTTAAAATGGTCAATAGACCTGTTGACATAGTGAATACATTTGTCTAACATACATGCTATGAATACATTCTCAGATTATCTCTGCTGCATCTTGCATCATTTCAAACATGGGGGCTAGATGGCCAGGGTCAGTTCATGACTTCAGACGTTTTAGGGTCACACCTGTATTGGACACTTGACCAAGGTAATACCCATGCATATTTAGAAATCATGGTGAAGCATTTATTTTACTCAAAACTGTTACATTTTACACAGGTCATCATGATGGGACCCTGGTTAGAGACAGGGACTATGCCTGCAGACAGTTTTTAACGACCTCATTCCCGAACTCCAACACTGGCCCACAAACCAGATATAACGCAGCTCTGCCTAGACAAGGGCATGAATTGAAATGACCTTTGGCCACCCAAAGGAGAGATTTTAAAGTCTAAAAAGGATGAGGGTTGCACCCGACAGAGCATCTGACATAATTGTTTCATGCTGTATCTTACACAACATAGTCACCATCAGAAAAGAAATCAATCAATCAATCAACATTTATTTATATAGCACATTTTCATACAAAAAATGTAGCTCAAAGTGAAAAAAAAAGGCCCCCCTGAGGTGGTGGTGCCACCTGATGATGACCTTGAGCCACTGCACCTTGACCAACCTAGTGGCAGAGCTGCCAGAGTCAGAAACATGGCACAATATTTTCAATTATGACAATACACTTGCTCAACACAAATGTTATGTTTATTACCCAAAACTCGTATTTCCTTTCAGCCTGCAAGGGGGAGAGAATGATTAATAAAGATTAATTAAGTACACACAATGTGAGAGAGAAAAAGAGAGAGAGATTAATTATTTACAAATTGTTTCTGAAGTAGCTGTATCTGCAATTTGAGTCTGGTTTTCCTTAGTTTATCTACAGTATCTCCATGTCCTGCTGTATTTTTCTCATTTTTTATTTTCTGTATGTCATTTTCTGTTGAAGATATTCTTTGTATAAAGCACGCAAATTTTTCTGAAAATAAATATCAAATACAAATGCCTTAGGATTTTTGTCTGCATGGTGCCTATGTACTAACCCTCTGGTGGTGACAGGAAAAGGATCACCATTTAGCACTTTGAACCCTTTTGCCATGTCATGTGTTCACAAAATACAGCAAATGGTTCAAGAAGCTTCATTAGGACATCACAACTAACCTCTCCATCTCCCTTTTTGGATGTGGACTGTATACCAGAAGGGACATGTGTCCTAGCAATGGGCTCTTGTGCAACAGTTACATTAAATCACTATCAGTACAGGAATGCTTAGTGTTTAGTTTTAACATTATTAAATGTTAAGTATTTAAATACATACCTCTTCTTCTGATGAGAAGACTGACACTGTGTTCTCATCCAACACATCACATGGGTCAACCTCTCTTTATTCAGGCACAGGTGGATGTATTATGACATTCCCTGCTAACTGAACCATCAAAAAAGGAATATACGGAAATTGAACCACAAGGCATCTGAAAACACACCTATGGCACACGCAAACCACAAATATGTGCAACGCTGGTCTTTTACCCACAATGAAGTGAGCACTGCTGCATCCTGCCACATACTTAGAAATACACATTTAATTTGTCAGCCATTTTTTGCCAGCCCTCTTTTCGAGTTTTGGTCACGTTTGCGCTGTTTCCTTTTGTACATATCAATTCCTTGAATTCTTCAACTTTGTTAAATGGTGCGACTCAAACCACTTACACCTGAACACCAGAAAAACCAAGGAACTGGTGGTGGATTTTAGGAGACCCAGGCCCCTCCTGGACCCTGTGATTATCAGAGGAGACTGTGTGCAGAGAGTGCAGACCTATAAATACCTGGGAGTGCAGCTGGATGATAAATTGGACTGGACTGCCAATACTGATGCTCTGTGTAAGAAAGGACAGAGCCGACTATACTTCTTTAGAAGACTGGCGTCCTTCAACATCTGCAATAAGATGCTGCAGATGTTCTATCAGACAGTTGTGGTGAGTGCCCTCTTCTATGCGGTGGTGTGCTGGGGAGGCAGCATAAAGAAGAAGGACGCTCTCATACCTGGACAAACTGGTGAGGAAGGCAGGCTCTATTGTAGGCATTGAGCTGGACAGTTTGACATCTGTGGCAGAGCGACAGGCTCCTGTCAATCATGGAGAATCCACTGCATCCACTGAACAGTATCATCTCCAGACAGAGGAGCAGCTTCAGCGACAGACTGCTGTCACTGTCCTGTTCCACTGACAGACTGAGGAGATTGTTCCTCCCCCACACTATGCGACTCTTCAATTCCACCCGGGGGGCTAAACGTTAACATTATACAAAGTTATTGTCTGATTTACCTGCATTTTTATCACTCTTTAATTTAATATTGTTTTTATCAGTATGCTGCTGCTGGAGTATGTGAATTTCCCCTTGGGATTAATAAAGTATCTACCTATCTATCTTTTATACTCTTTCCAGTAAAATGTCTTGTTCAGCCTGGGAAAAAATTTGCACTTTTTCTCTTGCCATCTCTATCCACCAATAAGTGACTCTGATCATGTTTTCTAGTCACGATGTACAGTATATAGAGTTTTCAAGCAGCATGGAAGTGCACAATCATCTTAGATGATTGAATCTGACATTGCAAATCTAATCCTCATTTGGATAACCAACATAACCAGATGAGTTTAACCACCATTAGCTGATCCAAGAAGAGGTTTCTGATCTTGAATGATTTAAGCAACGTAGAGGGAATACCCCAAGAGGTTAGCTAAAAGACAGATGATATTGACAACATTCTAATATTTACAGTTTTAAATATCAGCCAAAATATACTGGTTATTGCATCAATATCTGTGTATACAATATATACAAACTTTTCATTTGTCTAATGAATGTAAGACAAATTGTATATTCAGAATTCTCACATAGTAGTATTAGTAATGTCACATTTACAGAGTACTGATACTCTTACTTGTAAGCCTGACCAACAATGAAACATGTTGCCACCCTCAAGCAGCAGGAAGAATGAGAAGGTATTAAACTATATAACTTTATTTTATTTAATAGAAAACACCAATCATCTTACCTGATGTACTCCTCATTCATGTTTCCAAACCACTCCTTCAGTTAAGTATTTAAGTCAAAAGTGAATTGTTATGCTGAGACTTTTGAATTCCATGTTTACCAATTTGACTTTGTTTTGCATATTGGGACACTATTTAAGAAAGTGTCCATTTTCCAGGGTTTATTTTATTTAAGGGTACTTGACACACTGATTATCCTATTAAGTTATATTTAATTTGCCTCTTTATCAACGATTGTGTTTACTCATTTTTCTGTACTGACTTTGCCAGTTACCGACTATATCATTATTCTGCAGTTCAGAAGCTTCTTTATCAATCTCATACCCTGTGATACAGTTGTCTATTGTTTTCCAACCTGTTCATCTACATTATGTCCTGCTGGAGTCCCAAATAATCGTAAACATTTCAATAATAACCAGAAAATGACTCCTGAGTGACTTGTTAGAGATATGTCTGTCTGTATTCCTGCTGCACGATGATGGCACAAAAAATCCACAAAACATTTCTGTACTGTAGTGGTCTTCTAAGCTAATGACTCACCGAACACTAGCAAATGGCTAAATTAGCTCATAGTCATCAGTTCTGTTATACTAACTACCATTATTTACCACTTAAGGAAGCAGCTGTGAGTAAGTCAAACAAAAAAAAAAAAAAATCATTTAATAATACTACAAAAAATACTAATAATGATAATAATAGCAATGATTACAGGAATTATTCACTAAACAAGCACACTGTTCTAAGCACTTCAAAGAAAAAACGATAATTAAAAACAAAATAAATGATAAATACATTATGAATTCTGCATGACATTTCCAGAAAATGTCAAAATTAATTAATAAATATATATACAATAATCAAGAACGTAGTATGTTTTTTGTATGACATAACATTCTAAAACTTGCTTAATTTTAAGTGAGGGTCTCAGAAGGCTAGAGGCAGCCTTATATACTTCACTAGTTCATTGTGCCAATACAATCAGACATACATGATCCATTTTAAAATGACCTTTTATCCTAACATGCACATCCTCCAGATGTGGGAGGAAGACTGGAATACCTGGAGAAAATCCCACAATGAGATGGGGAGAATATGTAAAATACACAGACAGCACCTGGGCCTGTGAGGCAGCAGTGATAACCACTGCACTACCATGCCACCCATGATAAGTTTTTGAAATAAGAGTAATAAAATTCACTCTTAAAAATAGTGTTTATTTAATGGCACTATATAGTTTGTTAATGGCTTGTGTAGTTCCTCATTGCTTGATCAAGAGCCTTTCCATTCAGGGAAGGGTTCTTGGCCTATGAAGTTAGTTCTTTGTGCTTTAAAAATCTTTCTACTTTGTAGAAAAGGGACAAAACCTTGAATGTATATTAAGAAAATTATTATTATTAGAAAATCTGAACTTAGCCAGTGTTATTGTACGTGTGCAGCAAGAGTCCTTTGAAAATCATGACACACTGGTATTTCACAAACCAGTTTTCATATGTTTATGTTTATTTACTGTATGGAACCTGTTACAGATCTAAATAAATAAAGGTTCTTTCTGAAACCAAAAATGGTTCCCTCACAGCATCTCTCTGAAGAACCTCTCTTGCACCTTATTTTTCAAAATGTACACAAATGTCACTGAGATAATCCTGAGTTGCTAACATACTAAGAACCTTGAATCTGGGTAACAAAAAAAGACTTTTAGTACACACATTGGTTAAAAGTATCAGAGAAGCATAATATAGTAATATTTACCTATGGAACTTGTAAATTGTGTTAAATTATCATTTTGAGAAGACAGGTGCTCATTGTAACCAGTCTTTCAATCAGAAAGTAATTTGGTCTTTAACTAAACCTCTTTTTAATTAGCTGGCAAGGCACATTGGATTCGGTGTCAATGAAGTGGAGTTAGGCTTGTTTGATCTATGAAAGTCTGGCCACAGTTCATTTTTCTTGTAATGTTATTTACTAGTACTTTTATTTAAAGCCTCTTTGAAACACTGTGAGAATTAAGACTGGAAAAGAGCTGCATATGAGAATGGACTGCATTATTAGGCAAGATGCTTAAAATTCACATTGAATGTAGTCTTTTTAAGCTTATTTTATGTTTTTTTTTTTCCCAAATGTTTATTCTTCTCTCCCTCTCTCACTATTTCAGATCCTCTCTGGCTCATGTTGTAGCTCATCATGTTTTTGTTTCAGGTGGCACTCAAGCATGCAGGGATTTAGACTCTCATTTGCAATATTGTCTTTGTTTCCTCAATAGTGAAAACAAACTTCAAGCTTCAGTGGTCATACTTTTTGTATACTCTTTCCACACAGGAAAGATAATGAACAAACATCTTAAAAGTTTTGTACACTTTTATTCATTTTAGGTTTTCCAGCAAGAAACTAATCCATGCTTATATTTGGATTTATCTATTTTGCTGTTTATTATGTACATTGCGTGTCAAATTACTTTGTCATTTCCCATTTCCATGTCTCTTATCCTTGTTTTACAGTTTTCAATAAAAGTTTTGTAGAAGCAAATGGGTCTTTTTGACTGTTAGGTTTCATTCCAAATTGCTGCTTAATCAGAAGTTAATCCACCTTGTAGTGAACACCTTATTAAATTTAATGCAATGACTTATTTATAAAACTTCTCATAACACTTATCATTGCAGTGCAGTGTGTGATTAACATTTGTGAGAAATTTAAGAAAGTGCACACTGTTTCCTCATTAACTTAATTTTTACAAGCCTGTTTAAGTCCTATTATTCTTTTTTTATATTCCTTAGGCATCAAGTGCTATATGGAGGGATGAGATAAACATGTGCAAATAAATAAAATGTCATGTCATTTTCTAACCTGTTTAATCCAGACCAGGGTCGCAGCTGGTACCTATCCCAGCTAGCATTGAACAGCGCATCCGTCCATTGCAGGGCAAACACACACACACACACATACCAAACACAAAACAGGGTCATTTTAGTTTCATCAATTCACCTAACCTCCATGTCTTTGGACAGTTTGATGAACTCCACACGGATATGGGGAAAACATGCAAATTCTAATCATGGAGTATCCGAAATGTGAACCCTGATCTCCTTACTGCACTAGTATTAAACCACTATGTTGTCTTTTTGTGAAATGAATATTTATTTCAGTGAAATTACATGCAGCTTGAAATACGCCTTGAAATGAAAGCTGTCATTTTCACCCAAGGTGAGAGGGTGGGCTCTAGTCAGTATTCTGTTTTGATTGATGAATTATCAGTGAAGTGCATGCTTAAAGTTGTGCCTGTAAATATTTGTGTCATATATGAGTGCAAGAAAAAGATGTACAGAATTTCTACAACAGGGGGACTAGTTTAAATTCAAGATTCTCTGAATTCATCGTCAGGAGTCTGCATCTGAAGTGTCTGCTGTTAATGTAGCATTTATGGCTGAAGATTTAAGCCATATTATCAACAATTCACAAGTCACAAGATAGTATTCACTAGAGCCCATCCTGTTAACTTTGATGATGTAACCAGATAACTATTTGAAAATTGAAATTTCTGCACTTAATTGTGTTAGCACATATGCAAATGAAGTTTCATTCATGCTTAAATAATTAAGGCAGATCCACTGTTCACAGATAATCAAAAGAATGTGCTGTGTTTGGGTCTTAGAAGAGCACAGTCCAAATATAACATATTTAAATAGATCAGTCAGTAGTTACCCATCCTTAGGAATTTTTCACAAATACCTCACTGAATATGCTAAACGTGTGGATATTTAAGGATGGTCAGGAAATTCTAGAAGCAGGAAGCTGCGTGCAAGAAAAATGCCTCCTGACTTCCGCCGAACTGGAAATATAGTCATCGGCATTGTGCACTGAAGAACTGGACGATGACTGTACTGTTTTAATGGCTTCTTTTCGGTCTGAATTTTATGTATAAATGATACTACTACGATGTATACTGAGTACTAAAGCTGCATACATAGCCCTATGCACCACATTTTTCTTATCTTAATATTTCTGCCATGGTTACTGAAGGGGTATATATACAGGTTCAAGTATTTCTAAAAAAGAACACATTCCCACGGAGCAAGTGCCCCCTGCTGGACACAGATAGGTGGAAATGACAGTTTTTATTTGCAGGTGTATTAAATAAATGAAGAAATAATTGAATAAGTACATAAGAAAATAAACCAGAAAAACATATTTCATGACGACATTGACATATCATTTTATTTATTTATTGTCACATTTCACAATGCATTTATTTATTTATTTAGTTATTTAATTTTGTCCAAAATATTCCTCCATAGTGGTAGGAATTAATTAATTTTGTATATTTTGTTTATGATTGCATTGGCTTATTTCCATTGCTTATTTTTAGTCTACTAAGATTGATGAACAGGTCTGAAATTTATAATAATTTTAGACATACTGTTTCATGAAATGTAATTAATTTGTGTAAATGCAACTGTTGGGATTTTAATTCTGATTTAAATATAAAGTAGTGTGGAACAAACACCATCTATTTCATATGTTGCCAAGGTCTATTAATGTAAAAGTAATTTTGTGTAATTCAGTTTTTTTATTTTTAATTAATTTTTACTTTATTTTATTAGTTTTTATATATTTATATATCTATCTTGTGACTATCTTTTTACTTTATTTTATTCGTTTTTATATATTTATATATCTGTCTTGTGACATTATGTAGGTGCCTGTTAAACAAGATTGGTTTGTAGATCATTTGCTGTCTGGTGTTTGTTTTGTTTTATTTATTGTTAAGACTTGCAAGCTTCTGTTTGGTTTATTGGTTCTCTGAATACTTGACTGTTTATCAAAAGCATTACTTCATTCACGCTTTGGTTTGCTCTGTAATTAATCTGACATTGCTCCTCTGACTTCTCCTTTGGATGTTCCATTTAATTACAAGAACTTCCCCCTCACATTCTTTTCAAAAAGTCAATCTCTGACCATTACATCAGTTCAGATGTGTCATTCTAACAGGTGTATTTCTACAGTAGAGTTGCACCCATATAAATGGCCTGTTACACATGGGGCAATACTGCAGATAACTGCAACATTTGAGTCCACATCTGAGGTCAGAAATTGCTACATTTCTTATGGCCAGTGACATTGTGGGAGTGAGTTAACACAGACTTGACTACACTCAGTCATCAGCTTTTTAGTTTGAAAATTCATTGCCTGTGTTCTGTGCTCTTAGAATCTTCTGAGGTGCTGCTGATATCATAAGTATCTATGTCAATATATACTATATAGTAGCTTGGTCTGCGAGTGTTTTGCAAGATGAGCTAAAATTTTTAATAAATTTTAACTTGATAAACGAGGTCTTGCAAAACGAGTAGTATGTATACACTTTGTCCACCGAGCATCACATGGGGATTGTGGGTAATTGTCTCCCATGCTCATTCTCAGTTGGCATGCCTCACTCATATAGTCAACATCCATATGAGCGTATACTGTTTACTATAGCATGGTGACCACGTGTGTGTGCTGTAACATGCAAGTCCTCGTCATGCATGCCAAAACACGAGGCTGAGTCTCAGTTCTTTAGTAAAACCAGCTTTATTCAGTGTGAAACAGGAACAGCGTGGTTATTTATCGTAGCGGGATCTACCGCTCTCCTATACAGAGACACAGCAATCAGGCAGGGTCATTACCAGGTTAGTGGCTAAGTAATACAGTGCTCTTGCATTTATAATGTTCCTTGCATCACCCATCGATGGCCGGCGCTTATAACTTGACCGCAGTCTTTTCTGATTCACTTTTACGGCGAACTGCTACAGTGCTGGGAGCCTGTGATTGCTTCGGAATGCTCTTCCGCGTGTTGTCCCATTGGGGGGAATCCCAAAAGAGTTTAGAAACCTTACAGTGCATAAAGCATTTTTTTTTTATTTTATGTCCAAGTGTTGTGACTCTTCAGGCAAAAGCAACTGTCATTGGATAGGTTTCCTTCTTAAAGTCGCAAAAAAAGAAAAAAATTCCAATGAACCAACAGATAGCAGTGATTCTATTAGTTATAGTGAAAGTCGTCCTACACAATAACTCTCCTCCTCCTCCTCTCTCTCGTCTCCCTCACACCTGCCATGATTCTTTTCAAAGGTAAAGTGCAGGTTAATTTGTTTTATGTATTTTTACTTTATATTTCGTATTAATCATTTTTATATAAATATTTGTAGGTTGTGAAACGAATGATCTGAGTTTCCATTATTTCTTATGGGGAAATTCGCTTTGATATATGAGTGCTTTAAATTACAACCACATTTCTGGAACGAATTATGCTCGCAAACCGAGGTTCCACTGTATTTAGGTATATGTACAGTTTATATGTGTGTACTGGTCAAAGGTTTTAGAACATCTCAGAGCATTATTACTCTTAGAAGTGTTGGCCTTTCATTTAGAGAAATTGTAATAAAAATCAAAGTGCCAGTAAGTACTGTGTCCTAAATAGTCCAAAGGCAATTGGAAACTGGAAAAAAACTCTGATAGGAAGATATTTGTCAAGTTTCCTCATGGTTCCTTAGTGTGTGACACCAACTGTGATCACAAGTGTAATGGTCAGGGGTTCTTTGGCTGGAGGCAGAATTGGTGATTTGCACAGTAACTGACATTCAGAATCAAAAGGGTTACGACAGTTTGGCTTTTATATCAGCAAAAGATGAATCATAACATTTGAATAAAAGTTTATACACTTAATGATTCCTTGACTTATTTTTTATTTTATATGGTTATTATTATAAGCATAGCAAGCAGTTTACCTGGTTGTGCTAAATAAACAGAGCCTTGGGCAAGATTAGCACTTCCTCATCAGAAAGTCAGTGGTGTGGTAAAGCAGTGGGATTCCATTGCCTTTAGCAACCTATGTGTTATCATGTGACATCATAAATATTTCAAAGGTTTCTGGTAAACTTACAGCATACATCTATACACTCTGACATTTTTAGAATGAAATTTCTAGTGGGACCACACAGATCTGGGAGAGAAATGCTGCCCAAAGGATGAAGTAATCCGGAAAACCATGCAGTGTATGTGAGTGTGAGAGAGAGAGAGAGCAGCATTTGCGAGACATACCTCTACTGAAATGCCTGTGTACATGCCTTGCCAGCAGCAAGTCTCAAAAAGGATCCTGTTACGAATCAGTTCACACAGTTGGAGAAAGTGAGTGCAGGTGGTGTTACCCCTGTCTCCAAGTGATGGTGTAGGGTGGAGCTGATGGTGTGAATATGCAGTAGGTAGAGACTGGAAAGAAGTGATTATTGGGTATACATGGAAGGACTTAAAAATGATCTTGTACTGACTGCACTAGGTGACAAATATACAAATCGGCAGATGCAGTCAAAGTCAAAAATGAACCAAGGTTGATAGTAGGGAGTCAAATCAATCTTTTAAATAATCCAAAGATGTTAAACAAAAAAAGTGAAATAAACCAAGCAAGAAGGGTCAGAAGCCAGTAAAATATACGAGTAACCTACTGTATGCCAAAGCAAAAGACACAGATCATTGTAGAAATGGAACACACATGAAACTTCAATGGAGACTTGAGTTGGAATTAAACATTCTGGCAGGCTGATGGCTTCAGCTGTGAGTGCAGGTTGCGTACCGCAAATCGACATATTTGCAAAACAAAAGCCCTTATCAGAGGGCAATTTGTGCATTGATAAGGAGTTATGAATTTCCTTGCATTTATCAGGAAAATTAGCATGGTAAGGGACAAGAAAATATTTGCAGGCTTTAGTGATTCTAACAATAAAGAAAAATATTCTACGTAAAAATTATATTTTTTTAAACATTACTTACCCCATGTACTTTGTACTGGTGGCTGAGAATAATTTTTAATCTTGTGTTTTTTAGAGAAAGCACATCTTAAATATTCAAACTCAACAATGCCTGGCAGAGACTAATTCTGGACAACAACAAACGATGTGAAAAACACCAAAGGGAAAAAAAAATTCTCATGTAACTCGTGTTGCATAATCAATATGTCTGATATCCATTCATATGGTCAAAACATGCAAAATGTGTGATTTTATTGTTAAAATATTATTAACAGTTACTTCCTATAAAGGTATTGTTCATAGTAAACAGGAGAGATGTGCATTTGACTTGCAGATCTGACTTTCCTTCTCATTCACTGGCCAAGAGTCATGTCTTTAATTCAAACCCACAGCACTATTGGAGTGGCATCTTTCCTGTTTTGCTACTTGCAAAATAATTTCCATTAAATTATCGATTAAAAAACTTGCGAATCGTAAACCCGCAAATCACATGGGCAGACTCTCATTGATATATGTATATACAGGTATGAAAAATTCTTCTTTGAATGCAACACTGACATTTGATTGTAAAATAATGGTATTTTATTTTACTTAATACCAATTTCAGCTTTTTGTTACTCTAGAGACAGTATGCTGAAGTACTTCTGTAATTTGGATGTGTTTTGGACATCACTTCCACAATCAGCTTTTTCAAAACTTTTAATTGTTAATTTGTATCTCAGATTTTTCTACTGTATTGCTGTGTTTTTGGTTAAAAACAAAAGATTTTTTAAAAACATTTTATTGAATGTAATAAAATCAAATAACATTCCATATTAGAAAGTCAAATTTTACAAAACTATGTTCAAATCAAATCAACCCCCACCCATAGTATTAACAAAAGATTTTAAATTCTTCTTTAACAACATTAAAATATAATTTTGTTCCTGATCCTGTATTATTTCACTTTTGAACTTGAGATATTTGATTTTCTGTTGCATTAATCACAGCAAACAAATGCTGTCTTTGTTTCTCATTAAACATAATGAGAAATATCTGTCATATTTCTGGCTTTACTTTTATTATTATAACAGCTTTAAAATCAGCATTTTTCAATGTCAGGAAAGCATACTTAGCTACCTCTATCAACGCGTGCCTTTTGGAGGCTGCTGGCTTGACACATAATTTCTAAAACAAAGGCGTAATGAAAAACAAGCATTAAGGTCATGTTTTTGCTGAATCTTTAAAAGGGGAAAATAATCCCCTCCTGTTATTATTTAACCACTGGATAGCCGCTGCAGCACTTGAGTGGTGCTCAGCTTAACAAACTTATCAAATCAGGCTATCCTGCACAAATTATTAACCTTCCCTATGCCGTTTTTTTTTTACATTTTCTTTTCTGTTTTAATCCATAACCTATACTTCTTGCGATTTATTTTAAATTTTGCTGTGTATTATTTTAATTAGTAAATGATTTTTCAAGCATCTGTGAATGAATCACAAATAGATTTTCTGTGAAACATAAATAGATTTACTGCTGTGACATATATACTTGTAAAATGAACATAGATGGGCACTGACTTCGGCTGGAGAAAGGGGACAGTGTGTGGAGACTAAAGTAACAAGTGCATTTAATGTTTTTACGTTTCAATGAGGAGCTGTTTTGTATGGGTTTCATATATGTTTAACAATTTCGCTTTCAAACGGACGTGTTTTTCAAGTGAAAGCTGTGTCAGTGCACAGTTCTTAAGTGCTTCATGCTTTGCAAACTCGCAGCAAGCATAAATATTAATGATAATGAAGCATAATACAAAGGCTTGTTAAGCAGAAACATACATGTAGTAGCACTTAGAACTTTAACCTAAGTTTGAATATATTTGATCTTCTTCTTCTTTCAGCTGCTCCCGTTAGGCGTCGCCACAGCGGATCATCTTCTTCCATATCTTTCTGTTCTCCTCATCTTGTTCTGTTACACCCATCACCTGCATGTCCTCTCTCACCACATCCATAAACCTTCTCTTGGGCCTTCCTTTTTTTCTCTTGCCTGGCAGCTCTATCCTTAGCATCCTTCTCCCAATATACTCAGCATCTCTCCTCTGCACATGTCCAAACTAACGCAATCTCGCCTCTCTGACTTTGTCTCCCAACCATCCAACTTGAGCTGACCCTCTAATGTACTAATTTCTAATCCTGTCCATCCTTGTCACCCCAATGCAAATCTTAGCATCTTTAATTCTGCCACCTCCAGCTCTGTCTCCTGCTTTCTGGTCAGTGCCACCGTCTCCAACCCATATAACATAGCCGGTACCATCCTTCTACCATCTCTCCTGTTTACTTCTACCATCCTGTAGACCTTCCCTTTCACTTTTGCTGATATCTGCCTGTCACAAATCACTCCTGACACTCTTCTCCACCCATTCCACCCTGCCTGCACTCTCTTTTTCACCTCTCTTCCACAATCCCCATTACTCTGTACTGTTGATCCCAAGTATTTAAACTCATCCACCTTCACCAACTCTACTCCTTGCATCCTCACTATTCCACTGACCTCCCTCTCATTTATACATATGTATTCTGTCTTGTTCCTACTGACCTTCATTTCTCTACTCTCTAGAACATATCTTCACCTCTCCAGGGTCTCCTCAACCTGCTTCCTACTATCACTACATATCACAATGTCATCAGCAAACATCATAGTCCACTGGACCTCCTGTCTAATCTCGTCTGTCAACCTGTCCATCACCATTGCAAATAAGAAAGGGCTCAAAGCCAATCTCTGATGTAATCCCACTTCCACCTTGAATGCATCCGTCGCTCCTACTGCAGAGCTCACCACAGTCATACTTCCCTTGTACATATCCTGTACAACTCTTACATACTTCTCTGCCACTCCCGACTTCCTCATAGAATACCACAGCTCCTCTCAAGGCACCCTGTCATATGCTTTCTCCAGGTCCACAAAGACGCAATGCAACTCCTTCTGGCCTTCTCTATACTTCTCCATCAACACCCTATGAGCAAACATTGCATCTGTGGTGCTCTTTCTTGGCATGAAACCATACTGCTGCTCACTAACCATCACCTCACTTCTTAACCTAGCTTCCACTACTCTTTCCAATACCTTCATGCTGTGGCTCATCAATTTTATCTCCCTGTAGTTACTACAGTCCTGCACATCCCCCTTATTCTTAAATATCGGCACCATTACACTTCTTCTCCACTCCTCAGGCTTCCGCTCATTTCCCTAGATTCCATTAAACAATCTGGTTAAAAACTCCACTGCCATCTCTCCTAAACACCTCCATGCTTCCACAGGTATGTCATCTGGACCAACGGCTTTCCCATTCTTCATCCTCTACATAGCTGTCCTTACTTCCTCCTTGGTAATCCATTTCACTTCCTGATTCACTGTCTCCACATCATCCATCCTCTTCTCTCTCTCGTTCTCTTCATTCATAAGCCTTTCAAAGTACTTTTTCCTTCTGCTCAACACACTCTCCTCGCTTGTGAGTATGTTTCCATCTTTATCCTTTATTACCCTAACCTGCTGCACATCTTTCCCAGCTGGGTCCCTCTGTCTAGTCAATCGGTACAGGTCCTTTTCTCCCTCTTTAGTGCACAACTCATCATATGCTTTTTCTTTAGCCTTTGCCACCTCTCTCTTCATCTTGCACCTTATCTCCTTGTACTCTTGTCTACTTTCTGCATCTCTCTGACTATCCCACTTCTTCTTTGCCATCCTCTTCCTCTGTATACTCTCCTGTATTTCCTCATTCCACCAACAGGTTTCCTTTTCCTCCTTCCTCTGTTCAGCACCCTTCTTGCTGTCACCATTACTACATCTGCTGTAGTTTTCCAACTGTCTGGTAACTCTTCACTGCCACCAAGTGCCTATCCCACCTTCTCCCTAAACTCAATCTTGCAGTCTTCCTTTTTCAACTTCCACCATTTGATCCTTGGCTCTGCCCTCACTCTCTTCCTCTTCTTGATCTCCAACGTCATCCTACAGACCACCATCCTATGCTGCTTAACTACACTTTCCCCTGCCACTAATTTGCAGTCTTCAATCTCCTTCAGATTGACTCCTTTGCATAGGATGTAATCTACCTGTGTGCATTTTCCTCCACTGTTATACGTCACCCTATGTTCCTCCCTCTACTTAAAATACGTATTCACCACAGCCATGTCCATCCTTTTGGCAAAATCCACTATCCTCTGACCTTCTTCATTCCTCTCCTTGACACCATACCTACCCATCACCTCCTCGTCTCCACTGTTCCCTTCACCAACATGCCCATTGAAATCCGCTCCGATCACCACTTTCTGTCCCTTGGGTACACTGTTCATCATTTCATCCAACTCACTCCAAAAATCCTCTTTCTCATCCATTGCACACCCAACTTGCGGTGCATATGTACTAACAACATTCATCATCACACCTCCAATTTCCAGCTTCATAATCATTACTGTCTGACACTTTTTTCACTTCCAAAACACTCTCGACATACTGTTCCTTCAGAATAACCCCTACTCCATTTCTCCTCCTATCCACACCATGATAGAACAATTTGAATCCACCTCCGATCCACCTAGCCTTACTCCCCTTCCGTTTAGTCTCTTGCATGCACAATATATCAAGCTTCCTTCTCTCCATCATATCAGCTAACTCTCTCCCCTTACCAGTCATACTGCCAACATTCAAAGTTCCTACCCTCAGTTCCACTCTCTTTACCTTCCTCCTCTCTTCCTGCCTCCGGACACGTCTCCCCCCTTTTCTTCTCCTTCTTCTTCTTCGGCCAACAGTAGCCCAATTTCCGCCAGCACCCTGTTGGCTAACACTACTGGTGGCGGTCGTTGTTAACCCGGGGCTCGAGCGATCCGGTATGGAAATTTGTATTGTTGTCCGCATATTGACTTGGC
The DNA here is from genome assembly GCA_026402145.1 of Polypterus bichir lapradei. Lineage (NCBI taxonomy): Eukaryota > Metazoa > Chordata > Cladistia > Polypteriformes > Polypteridae > Polypterus > Polypterus bichir. The sequence goes on along the minus strand of JANRMT010062813.1, from coordinate 69,865,527 downwards.
AAAGTTTTACACCGGATGCCCTTCCTGACGTAACCCTCCCCATTTATCCGGGCTTGGGACCAGCACGAAGAAACACACTCGTTTGTGCATCCTCTGTGGCTGGGTTTTTGAATATATTTGATATGTTTATTTTTAATATGAGCATTTAAACCCTAATTTTTGTATATTTTGACAACCCTGTGAGCTATAGTATATAAACAGCAATCTGAAATAATTCCCCTTGCTTTTATCAAGGTGGGAGAGAGTGGTGTGCAGGACGTGGAAGATGACATTCTCGGCATACCTTTTTGAATGCTATGTAGACTAGAGTGGGGTGATGTTATTTGGAGGAGAGGAGCTGATGAAATCTTTAATGAGGCTCTCAAAATATTTCATTACTAATGTTGCCAGGACTAGAGGATTATAGTCATTAATGTAAGTAGGCATGCTAGTCTTAGGTACAGGGATTTTCTTTTTCAGATTTTCTTAGCCATTTATCCAATATTAAATCAGTATAGTCCACTCGGGATAGTATTTCATAATAATGCAAGTGACTGCAAACATGTGTAATATTTCAAAACTTGTTATTTTATGATTTTAAAAGCTGTGGTAAACATATACATTTACAACATAAGATAAATTATATGTTTACTGTCATAAATGGCTCACTGAGTATTGCTAGACTTCTGCTTGGGAAGAATGGTCAATGTTTTAGTGTTCTTGTGCCTCATTCTGAATTTTTTCTCTTTGACAAGCTTTTTCAAAAAATAACATTTTAAATCAGTAGGCTACTTTTACTTTGTGATTTTAGATTAGGCTGGTAACATGCACTCCAAGGTCTATCTCTGTACATATTCCTTTACGGCAGAAGTAAACTCTTCCACTCGACGCCAATGGAACATATGCAAAATTTAGAAGATGTACCAGAACATCATTAGGAACAGTTGGGCACACTCATAAATAGCCATGTCAGCATAGAAAATGTAGCTATACTAGAAATTAAATGAGGCTCCATATCAAAATGTTATCTATAAAACTAAATAGAAGCCTTACATATAGATGCCTGATTTTGAATTGGCCACAACATACTTCTCCATGAAGAGAATAGCAAATATGCAGACAAGACTAGCTGAAAGGAAGTAATATATTTGTAAAGTAGCATTATACATTTGTGAAAAAACGCACTAATTACTGTGAAATAATACAAAAAGAAAACAAAAACTTTAGTGGAAGTAATAAGCTCCTGTAAAATAGAGGGTAAAAATGACAACCTCCTAAAAACAGCAATGGATAGACTGTCCACAGTAAGGCAGCACAAGTTAGTGTGCTGAGGTTTCACAAGAAGTGATACACAATTTGGCAGATACTTTTGAATCTGCAGATACTGTGAAGAAGAGCACTTAAAAATAACAGCACAGTGTCTTGGGACTACACAGCAATAAGGTAAGAATTGGCAAGGAGCATTTGAAATGCCTCCTGAAAGAGGGTTCCACTGTAGCTGCCTCAAAGAGAACAATTCTAACCTAATGTCTTCGTGTTATGATTTACTTTCATTGTAAATTGCTTTACAGATTATTTTTTTCTCTTGGACCCTTTGGATTCATTTAAAGGTTTTGAAGTACAGTAGCTGAATTTATTGTAATTGTAGTTTTTTATGTTTATTTAAAGATGTTAAATATGTGCATTTTAGCATGTTTAAATTCTGGCTCAGTCATTGACAGTTTCGAGTTACATATTATTTTTCAAGTTTATGCATTTTCTCAAGGTGCTTTAGTTCCTTCCAATTCCAAAATACAGATGTTTCATAGAGAGAGTCTGCCGTTTCTAAATTGGCCATTCTTGGGCTGTGTGAGTGTGTGTGAGTGCAAGGCCTGACTGAATGTCATCCCATCTAGGGTTGATAACCTCTTTCCTCATTTTCACTTGGAATGTTTTGGCTTGCCAAAGACCCTCCAGTGTTAACAATAAATAAATGTAGTTATGATATCCATTGAAGAGGTGTCTGGCTTCTGTGTTATTTCAGACACTCAAATCAAATTCTTGCTGGCTATTGTGCAATTTCACAATATTTGGTGCCAAAACTCAGAATTCGAAATGGATCATCCTCCAGAAGAGGTTCAATAGAACAGCAGCTACCAAGGAAAGAGGGGTGGTGAAGAGTAATGTTGTTTACAGAATAAATGAGCAAAATAGTGCCTTTCTGAAATATATGTAAATACTGTGTAGAAAATTACTGTATTGTGCTACTGTACCTCTGATGAAGATGTGTCCTTACTTGAAATGTTGTGTATGCACTAAACCAGTGTTTCTTAACCACTGAGTCATGAGTTGCACATGTCTGTTGTTTATAATAGTGGTGAATTGCGGTGGGTCGCACACAAAGGTCGCTGCTTCGACAAGGTGCTTGATACACCAAAGGGGTCCACTCCACCCCACTATGATGTTCATGTTTGATTCACCAAGGGGGCACCAAGGTTTGAAGATTGCACTCAGTTTAGCAAGGGGGCAAACTCTGATGATCATGTTAAATTCAGCAAGGGATTATAGGAGATCTTGCTCAATTCCCCAAGGGGAAACTCTTCCCTTCTTGGTGTGTCACAAAGACATTTCTGTGGAAAAAAGTGGGTCACAACACCAGAAAAGTGGAAAAATACTGCACTAAAGTAAGTGTTGCATTCGTTTATGCAATATAAAGGTAAGCAAAAAGTGTATGATATAGAAATTTGAGTGTTCATCAAGCATTGTGTTGGATATAAGATATGTTGTATTTTGCTCTGCCTGCACTTAAGCCTATATTGTCCTGTAATTACACCTCAAAACAGATGAAAGGTTAAATATTTTTAAATGAAAATGTGCAGTAAGAAGACTTGAGACAGTACCCACTCTTTGAAGGGTAACTTACCCTGTTACCATCGTAGTGCAATATTTACTCAAGGAGCACACTGAGTCACGTACAGGCCCCTCAACCTTTGTGTTTTGGTTGAAGGCACCACATATTACCTTAGAAATAGAGAAAAGGATATATGGATTTTTGTAGAGAGCATTTGACATACACACTTCTGCTTGAACCTGCACATTGATGCTGTGAAAAGATTTCTTGTTCATATAGTCTCCTTTATTCATGCTTTGGTATGGATGTGCACTCTATCTACAGAGACACATACATTGGAAACTCCTGTAATAGAGAGGAGAGAGAGGTTAGGAGCATGCACTGATACAGTGCATTGCTGCACCCACCACATGACAAACCAACTCAGGATCCCAGATTAGGACCCGAGTGCAGCCATGCAATGGGTGATACCTCAGCACCACACTAGTTCAGATGGAGTGGAACAGTGTGAGGTATTTTTTATGGTGGCCTTCATGCAGGGATGGATGCAGATTAATGTCATTCCCAGATGGAGCAATTGCAGGTTAAGGGCCTTGCTCAAGGGCCCAACAGAGCAGAGTCCCTTTTGGCATTTTACGGGATTCAAACTGGCAACCTTCTGATTGCCAGTGCAGATCCCTAGCCTCAGAGCCACTACTCTGCCCATACATTTACATTTATTAATTTAGAAGACTTTCACCCAAAATGACTTACAAGGGTTAAGGTACAGTTGAATAGCCATCTTTTATGTAAATACAGCTACACATGCCACACAGAAAGGTACCCAAATGAGTAAATGCAAATTTGAAAGAGGGAAATAAGCTAATAGTCAGAAGTATGCTACAGACAATGGTTAAAGCAATCAATCAAATAAACTACAATACAATTCAGAAATAATATTATTGTCTTATTCCATTACAGAGCCCTGAACCGAAACCTTATTAAAATATTTGGTGTAGTTGTGCTTCTGTGCTGATTGATTCGCTTTGGAATGCTGTATGAACAGTACACTTTAAAAATGTATTATGAGTAAAGTAACCATTTCTTACAAAAAAGTAAACATGGGTTTATTCAACATCAATTGTGGCTGCTCATTTGCAACTATTATAGTCCCCGGATCTCAGTAGTAATTATTTTGTCATTATTTTTTAATTACTTTCGTGTTATTATTTTTTGCGTATGGATGTGTTATGAGTCCCATTGTTGGAATGTTGCTCCTGGTTGCTGAGGTTTGTGGTTTTGGATATCGCTGCATGTGAGGTTATCAGTGCAACACTTTAAGTACCGACATGACAGGTCCTTTAATATTTCTGGTTAAACATAACTACAAAAAGTTTTCTGTGCATGTTTTTCTGAATTCTGCCTTTTGATATCATTAGCCTTTCCCTTTGACTTAACCTTTTGGCTTTCATTTTGGCTTTGGAGATAGAGTTAACGGTTTTTTGGTTTTGGCCCTTTTCTGGCTTTTTGACTACATTTCCTCTCCTGGTCCATTAATTATTCATTCTTTCTACTCTTAAGACTGAAGTCAGAATATATGACAAACAATATTTTCTACATTGATTAATCACTTCATGTGCTTTCACTGATGTTTAAATAGTGCAATGAAGATTGGCATTTCCAACATCATATTTTTGACATTTGATTGTATGATTGCATTCCCTGCTCTGGAATGGTCGCAGCTGAAAATCAGTAATCCTTCAAACCTGCTATTTTACAGGTTACTTTCAGGAGATTGGTTACAACAGTAACTGTTCTGGATTTCATTACATATTTGTTTCTGGAACGGGCAGAAGCCTAAGCTCGTTCCAGAAAGGAGGATTAGCAAGTTATCTGCATCACTGGCCTCACAGATCATGTAATCCTTGCTTTGCCTGTTGCAGAAACAGAGGCTTAGTGAATTAGAGGTTTTTCTGGAAAGGAATAGGCCTGATTTCACTGGATCCTGATGTAAATTAGCTCAATTCCACAGTAATCCTTTTTTCTGGAATACCCTGATCAGTATTGTTAATTGTAGCAAACATTCAGCAGGGAAGTTCAAAGACATATATATTTATTTACAGTAATAACAACAGACAAAACAAGATAAAGAGTTGAGGGACCTTAAAGGTAAAACCTATATAATTGGATGGAAAACAAATAAACAAAAGTTGACATAATGGAAAAATACTGATTATCATTGGAATTAACATGTTAGCAGACTCTAATCCATTGATTGAAGTGTCACAGTGGTGGCAGTCTATTTTAGGCCTCCTTGGCAGAAGGGGAGGGTCCAAGGTGATCTTCAGGCCTGAAGACAAAAGGACAGGAGAGGCAGTGACAGTGACAACATGTGGCTCGAAGTGGAATAACCAATAGATGGGCCCTAAAGCTGCCTCCCAATTGTGTGTGGCAGTATATTAGTTGCACATTAGTTACACTTTCCAAGATAAACTCTTCTACCATTTTAATAATTTTTCCTGCCTGGTGACTCTATATTAGCTCGGTTAGTGTTTTTCTAGGTGTATGCGAGTTACTTTTTCCTGAAATGAACTCTCGTCTTGTCTAGGGTTGGTTTCTGCTAGATGTTTTATTTGGCTGGGATTGTCACCCAGCAGACCATCATTACATCTAAAATGTCATTCTGCAACCCTTCTGAATGGATGTAGCCATAGCCAAGAGTGTTTTAACACTTACCACAAAACGCAAAGTTCTCTCTCTTAAACCGCTTCTCCCAACCTCCAAATTATATCCTTCTTGTGGCCTTTCACTCAAATTCTTGTCAACAGGTTACACACTGACTTAGCTGGGGATCCCAAACATCCCAACTTCTTATTCCAAACAATCCTGGACAAGATGCTGGTACTTGCACTTCTTTCTCTCTGCTGCTTTCTCCTATCCCTACAGTTAGATCAACTAGAATGACTGTTTATCCTCTGTAGATAAAATTATAATGTCTGGTCAATGCTATAGGCAGTACTGCTTCTGGAAACAGGAGTTTTCTTCTCAAGTTGACCTTCATCTCCCACCACTGGATCTGCTGCAGCAGGTTAAACTTTGCCTGACTTTGCTTAACTGGTCTCATTCCTTCTTTAAGAAATGTTATGATCTTATGCAGTATCTTTCCCTGGCATGGTGCTTCTTCCACCTCTCCTGCTTCAATATAGCTACTAGAGTTGCTGGCACTCTGTTATTATGCCAATTGTACCTCCCTTGTGTCAGGGGGTTCAGAAAATGGGTAACTATATAGAAGATTCTACAAGCAACCAAAATGTATTCCAAATTAGCAATATGTATTTTATTTTATGTCCTATCACTCAATCAACAAATGTAAATAAAGTACAAAATAAGCTAAGTATGAATTTGTGTAAAAGTTAAACAAACCTTCTTGAAAAAAATTAAAGAACCACACAAAAAATGAAATATTTTGTTTAAACATTTCTCTCCTGTTTAGGTAAAAAATATATTCCAGCAGTGAGGAGTGCACAGCAGGAATACACTCTTAATAAAATTTAAATATCCTTATTTGAAAAAAAAACATACACAAGCTGAGAGCACCCATGGATAATTTTACGAGTATAAACAAAAATTATAACTGAGCAAATCTAAATCAGACTGTCTCTAATATATTTACTCAAAATGTACCTGCAATAATGAATGTGCGACTTTCATGAAACACAGTCTAACATCAATCTCTTGTAAATGACTTCAACAATCCAGCCATTTTATAATCATGCTCTGTCCATTGCCAGTTCTTAAAGCTATTTAGTTAAATGTTCTGTTTGATCACCTACAGTTATAAATAATGCCAGTGAATTTACATACAGACAGGGCCATATTTGTAAAGAACTGGGTGAAGGTCTGGCCGTGAGGCCAACTATAATAGGTCAGGATAAAAAAGATAATAATGGGAGGGTCCCCTGAAGTAATGACTCCAGAGATAGATTAACAAGAAAAGGACAATGAGGGCAACAGGACAAGACGTTGATTGTTTCTCGAAGCAATTGATAATGGCAGCAGAGAACATCTACCTATGTTATTCAGTCCCCTGCAGGATTTCTCTGACTCATTTTGGTTAAATTGGCAGATAAGTTTGCAAGAATGCGTGAGCTGTGAGGAACACAAGGAGGTTTACAGAGCCAGCTGGCTGAAGCCCGAAAAATGATACCTAAATTGACCCCAAAGTGCTTCAGGACTGGGATTTAAAATGGACATGTTGTAATAGTCCAGGCAACCTTGAAGTGAGGTGTGTAGTGTTAGCAAGGGCTCGCCTAGCAAGAAGCAGGAGAAGCCAGTGTGGTTCAAGAGGAAAGGTTTTGTAATTTTCTTATATTGTATTAGTATTATCTGTCCTTATGTAATATCTACGCTTTGTATGCTTTTGTCTTTTTGCTTAATAGATCATTTTGATTATCTCAGTTTCATTTGTGACACTCTGAGTTTTGATTTTGCTTTAGAGCAACCTTTAAAGGTCACATACTCCTGTGACGATGCGGGTTGTGCTTCACACTCCCACTTCCCTTTTGGGAGCCCTTGAATCCGACACCGTTGGTAATGTAACTGGATGAGCTGGACAATGAGGACACCAAAACGAAGCAAGGGGACAGGTGCAAAGTGCAAACAGTACTTTTATTAAAACAACAAAACCTTTGTCCAAATAAATAGTGGAGTGCAATCAAAATGTCCATAAATAAATGATCCATTAAAAACAAGTGAAATGTGGAGGTTAAAATCCAATAAATAAATCCAACTAAAACCAAGGTTAAAATACTGGCAGGAAGCAATCCCTTCTTTAAAAAAAAACACAGTTCCTTCTTCAGCTGGCGGCTCCCCTGCTTCTCCCATCCGGGCCCTGCACCAGGGGAGTGGTCCTACCTGCAGCTTACTTTTTTTACTGGTCTGGTAGCCTTTCAGTCCCTGGCTCTTTAGGGCTTTTACCAGACTGAGACTTGGGTTCCCCAGCAACCGGGGCGCTCACGCTGGGGCTTCCATCTCACAAGCCTCCGACTCCCGCTGCCTTCTGCAGCAAGCCAACCACCTTCCTGTCACTCCTGCTCCTCTAAAGCACTCAGCAGGAGCGACCACTTCTTGCTGCCCCCGAGTGTCGGCCTAACACACAGTACACTGGATATTACTTATTATTTTTGTGTATATTACAAAATCTCCCATTGAGAAGCATTGGTGAAATTGTGAACTTGTCTAACTTAAAACAGGGAAATATTCTGTGTGTCTTTAACTACAAAGTAGTTTACTGTTTCTCAGTTTTACATTGAGAGATGTTACTTCACTTTGTATAATTTTTTTAATTTTTTTATTTTAATTGTTCAACAGCTGCTCCTGATTTCAAAACAATGAAACACCGGCAGTTGTATGTGCTGAAACAAGTACACCTTGGGATGGCATGAGTTTAGATGTAGGCAGGGTGGCATGACCTAGTATCTATACTAATAAAAGGCAAAGCCCTCACTGACTCACTCACTCACTCACTCACTCACTGACTGACTCATCACTAATTCTCCAACTTCCCGTGTAGGTAGAAG
>JANRMT010062813.1:69831419-69852160 GCA_026402145.1 Polypterus bichir lapradei | reverse complement strand
TATACACACACACAACAATTACATTAACAATCATGTTACGTTACTTTTAAAATTTTTCCTTTTCTTTTTCATACCTTCTTTAACACACTACTTCTCCGCTGCGAAGCGCGGGTATTCTGCTAGTTAAACATATATGGAAGGTATGGTTTAAGATGTGTATTTACTGTATTTATTTTCTTACAATAATGATATTGTTTATTTAATTTGGTAGAAAATAATATTGTTTATTTATTCAATTTGGTGGTAATGATATTGCTAACTTATTCATTACTGTCCCTTATACTAAAATACAGGGTCAGGTTTCATTATATGCTAACAGTTTGGGTTCTGCTCCATCCCGTGCTCTTCTCTGAAGCTATGTCCAAGTGTGAGACAGAATATTGGTGAGACAACCCTGTCTTTAGTGACGAATGTGCTTCTTTTTCTGACTTCCATTGGGGAGAGATATCTGACCTGTAACAACACAGTGCAAGATCTACCCATGTCTGAGCAGCAAAAGAGCAGCATAGCACCTCAGCAGTGTCTCCATATACACAGGTGCTGACCCAGTGACTACTCTGTAGGCAAGCATCAAGGATTTGAACTTAATGTGTGCTGCTGCAGAAAGCCAATGTAACAACCTGAAGAGAGGAGTGGCATATGCACATTTTAGCTGGTTGAATACAAGAGGAGCTGCTTCATTTTGGACTATCTGCAGTGGCATGAGGATGAATGCAGGTCTTCCTGCTAGTAGTGCATTGCAGTACCCAGATGTGACAAGACTAAAGCCTGCGGACCAGTAGGTGTGCTGCACAATCAGTAAGATAAGACATTTTCAGATGTTATACAGATTCATAAATGATAAATACTATGATGATGTGCAATTTAAAACATCTAACCTGAACTATAACAGTGCTGGTTGTGTACAAAAGCTGAACCATTATCTGGTGTTTCTGTTTTTTTAATATTTAATTGTGTAACTGTTAGTGCTTTTTGGTATGTTGTCTTGCAGTTCAGACAATGCGTATTAGTTTTCCCAATTATTACAGCAAATGCCTTTGTTTGGTGGTTGTAATGCGTTGTTTTTGCTACACAAAACTGTTCAATAAGCTAACTGAAATAATTTAATATGCATAGGCAAGGGATTATTAAAGTTGCTTTGTATTAGAAATTAATTACTGAGTTATTTCTGCTTTACAGAAAAATGTTATTATGCTTGAAGGAAATACGATAAATTGCAATTAATATGCAGTTAATTTCAATTAATAATTTTAATTACATGATTAATTACGATTACATTTTTAATCAAACTATAGCCCTAATTATTAATAAACCTGCAAACATCAGTGGTATGTGGGAAAACTCTCACAGACAGGAAAAGCCTCAGTGTATTTTAGCACTGTTTTCATTCTTAAGTCTTTAGAATGGCATTGCATCTGCAAGATTAAGTTTAAATAGTAGTCATTACTTTCCCTATAGAATTTTCAAATGATAAACCCCTGTTTTTAAGGTTTTGGAATCATATGTCTACATGTATGAGGGATGCCCCCATCAGTCTAAGGATTTAAAGTAATGCTGAAAAGCTATTATAAGCCTACTATTGCAAGCTCTGACAGGGGATGAGGACTTATTTTTATTACTTGTGTACATCTAATTTATGATTATATAGGGTGGTCCAGATCTAATTATGTAATTTTCATTAAACTATAACTTATTAAGTTTATTACATAGAAAATCACCCGAAAAATCCCGGACCATTGAGAAGTGTGTGAACTGACAACTTGAAGAATCATCTTCGTGCCGAACTGCAATTGTCCCCGTATAAATCAATGTCTTCCAGACAATCTGGATCTGCATAATTATGTAAAAGATTTCTTCTGGTTTTGGCAACAGTTTTTTTCTACTTTTTGGTGTACACTGGGAGCCAACCTTAAAACATCATAACAGGCTGATGCCAACATTGGACCAGCGGCATCAATTCTGATGTCATCTCTGCTGGTATGCATGTGTCTCTGCAGTTTTGGATGTACTGTATATTTTTAAAATTCAACAGGGAAAGTGTTGATATTCGAATGGCTTATAATTCTCAGGCATGTCATTTATCTGAGGAATGTGATTTCTAGGAAAGAGCCACGTCATACTAAATTTTTTGTTTTGTTTATTTCATTATCATCAAGCTTATTCTTAAGTTGTACTGCATGCTTCTAATTTTGTGCACTTTGCCTATTTTAAATACTTCTTCAAAATATATGTGCAGAATACAATAATATATGTTAATCCTAGAGGTCTAGATGTGACACTACTCCGAAAATAGAGGAGAATGACCTTAGCTGAAACTCGCTTGCCATTGTTCCACAATGGCTGCTTGCTTTTGATCTAAATCAGTATTTCATTTTAATATCAAATTTAAAATTGTATTTCATTAGGCTTAATTTTCTTTGCCTGTGACGTTACTGTGGTAAGAAGGTTTAGTTGTAACCCAAGATAGCTAGTTAACTAAACTTAAAATTAGGGGTGTCGAACTCCAGTCCTGGAGGGCTGCAGTGGCTGCAGGTTTTCATTCTAACCAACTTCTTAATTCGTGACCAGTTTTTGATGCTAATTAACTTCTTTAGCCTTCGCTTTAATTAGCTTGACTCAGGCCCCTTAGTTGGTTTTTCCTTAATTAGCAGCCGGACAGTAATGAGACATAAAACAAGCAGGACATGACCATCCATCAAACAATATCTGAAAATAAAGATCAAGGTCTCAGTAAGGTTGATCCCTCAGGTTACCAAAACATTTTAGGAGTTCATAGAAAAAAGCAGAATATCAACATTTTTGGAAATGTCTGCTGTGGCAAAAAAAAAAAAAAGCAGCAACAAGCCATGGAATTGAATAATGGGTTTAATTGACAGCAAGAATCAGCTTCTCATTAAGGAACTGGTTGGAGTTTGAAGCCCCAATTTAGCTGGTCATCTGTTGGCTCATTTCATGTCTCATTTCTGTTTAGCTGTCATTTAACGAAGAAAAGAATCAATTCAGAAGACTTAATCCTTAAAAATAGGGCTATTAAAATAGAGGGAAAAGAAGTTAAGCAGTAAAAACTGGACACTGATTAGGAAAAGGGTTACAAAGAAAACCTGCACCCACTGCGACCCTCCAGGCCTGGGGCCTCATGCATAACGCCGTGCGTAGAATTCGCACTATAACATGACGTAAGCACAAAAGCCGAAATGTGCTTACGCACAGAAAAATCTAGATGCAGTAATCTGTGCGTACTCCAACTTCCACGTTCTTCCACTACATAAATCCCGGTCAGCGTGAAAAGTAACGCTCGGGCACACGCCTTCTGTCCCGCCCCAACTTCTCCCAGAATTATGCCTCTATGAATATGCAAATCAATATAAGTAGCCCTTAAGCTCAGCCTTCTGTGAAAAGACAATGGGAAAAGCACGAGGGAAAATATAACAATTTCAGCGAATACCAAGTGGAAGCAAAGAAAAACTTACTATTTGTTGGTTTAAACAGTGGTATAATCAACAAAAGGAAGCTGATCGAGTGACAGAGTGTTGGAGAAATTCGAAAGCTCAAGTCCACCAAGTACCCAAAATAGAAAAGAAGTTGTCACATATCCAAGTCACCATGAAAAGGCAAGTCGTAGCCCAACGTCTGAGTGCCGTATGAAAGCTTGTTAGGGTACAGAAAAAAAAAAAATAAGCACACGGTGGGGAAAAAAGTAGGAAATGTCAACTTTAATCTCAAAATTTCCACTTTAATCACATAGTTTATATTGTCATTAAAGTAGAACATTATAAACTTCATCTTAAAATCAATTAATTTACTAGTTTCTCAAATCCCATCGTAGCTAAAGTAACACGTTAAATGCTTTGTTTTGTATTTGATCTTCTTTGTGCTCTGTGCGTGAATCACTACATGGTTCTTAAACTGGCTTTCTCTTTCTCCGACAGGACACAGAATCCATTACATTCATGATATTACAGCTGTCTAAATAATTAAAATACTGAGATGTATACGTGATATCTTTTTCATGATGATAGGAATGAAAGCATGTTATTAAACATGGGAACACGGTGGCAGTACTTTCTCTTTCAAACGTACTAATGCCCAATTCCTGTCCTTACTTTTCTTTCTCCAAATACCCAATCGCCACACAATCAGCTCTGTAATAGACGTTAAGTCATCTGTAAGCATACAACAACGATTCTTCAAAACTTTTAAGGAACATTGAAATATCTTCGTAGTACGTGTTTAATTATTCTATCCATCTATCCTTCCAGCATACAGCAATCAATCAGGATCAATCTGTGTACTAGCTAGCGCTGCGGCACCGTGTCCTCACATGTTTAATTATTAACAATACAGATTATTTAAATTAATTTAGTTTTATCTGTATAATATAATCAACATATTTTGCTGCATTTCATCTTAAAAATGATATCGTCATCATATGTAAATACACGCTTTATAAAGTGGCGCAGGTTGTGCAATATTATAACTGAAATGCAAGTTTACAGTGAGGTAATTGTACTTATAAGTACAAACAGCTCTACAAGGAGCACTTGATGGACTGATTGACTGTGTTTAAAGTTCTTGGGATGAAACTGCTTCTGAACCGTGAGGTCCGTACAGGAAAGACTCTGAAGCGTTTTGCCTTGGCTGAGGCAGCGTGTGCTTGATGCTGTATCCTGATAATTCTCTTTCCGATCAGATGCTGCTGTGATTCATCACTCAGATACAGTGATATAAATACTCCGAGTGGTGCAGTGAGAGTAATATGGAAAAAGATGATCTGCTGTGGCAACCCTTAATGGGAGCAGCTGAAAGCAGAAAAAGAAGGTGCAGTGAGAGTAACAACGCTAAAGCAGTTATGTTATTTGGAATACTATGGCTATTCCCTGGACCATTATATTGTTACAGGTTAATTACAATCAGATGCATTACACTAATAAACAACATGCAGTTAGTTTCAGTGTATTTATAAAGCAGCGTCAGGAATGTGCCTCTAAGAAAGAAAGGATAACCACACAGAAACAGTAGCACTGCTTTGACGCTGGGTGCCGCCAGTCTGCAAAACCAAGCGGAGAACTTGCGTATGACAGGGTATGAGGTACCGTGGAAATGTGCGTGGCTTTACACCAAGTTTAGGTTTTATACATCGCAATTTGAAAGTGGAAACGTTTTTACGCAACATTTCTGTGCGTACGCACCATTTATACATGAGGCTCCTGGAGTTTGACACCCGTGCTTTAAATGATTCATTTTAGTGCAAAGATTGATATTCTGGTACTTCTCTGTTCTTGCTAAGTGAGCAATTTCATTATTTTACAAGCATTTGGTCTTCAAATTACCTTTCTAGTTTGATTTCAAGAAAAATAAAACAGCCAACTTTGACCAAGAAGCAATAGGGCAAGGAGTACAGCGCCCATATGTGAACATACAGATCACAATACCAACTGAGATGTGCCAATGGAGAAGTAGGAACTTTAATGAAGCAAACAATGCAATTAAACACTCATTAAAAAATTGTGGCCGGGATCATGTTCAGGGGACTCTGTGGGTCTCCATAGCCATAATTTTTTTGAGGCCACCAACTAAAGTTTCATACAAGAAACACAAAAAGCCAAATTTTGATAAAAAATAGAAAATAAAATGATCATCTTTTTAAAAGCACAATTAAAGCTAAAAGCAGCAAGCAGTTGAAACCTTAAGGAACATTCCTTACAGAGGAACAGCAATAATTTATTATGACCGTATAGGTGATGTTAATATTTATAAATGAAACAGTATGTGCACAGAATAACATAGTAACAGATTAAATTAAGTTGATATTCTGTACCTGACTTTGGCACATCCTGCAGTGATCTCTCTTAATGTATGCATAAAAATAAAAGAACTACCCTGGTGAACTCTACGAGTAGAGCAGAAATGCATGGGAATAGGAAACACCTGCTGTTCTAAAGGGCCATGTAAAAATGCAATGTGTGTGGCTTTCATATTATGGAAATGATAGGAAAATGAATTAAATGGGCTGAGGAAGCTATGGTTGCGATTGTCAGGAATCATAACCACATTTTAGAGTCTTGTCCTTTTTATTTTTGGGGTTTTGTTTGTTTTTGCCACTATTAGTGCAACCATTTTGCTTTTCTTTGCTATGACACCAATCATCACTAAGTGGTGTGGCTATTTGTACAAATTATGTCAAGGTAAACATATTTGTTAAGGGTGAGCAAGAGGCTTGCTAACTACTCTCTGTGATTACCTATGAAAAATACCAACCTCCTCCCTTTAACCATCTCTTAACATTTTAGGCTATATTCACACACTTCTGTGTTCTAATGAAAACAATCTCCATCTGCACAACCATTTTCCCATCATTTACAAAAGTATTTTTGTCCACATATAATCGTCCTCCTAGATTGGGCATGCCTTAAACTGGGCACATACTGTGAGATTTTGGCACAATTTTAAGCCTGATCAGCAGTTGCCAACTGATTTTTTTGAGTCGGCTTGAATTTCAGTTTTATTGGCCATTGTTTCACATGCAGTATGACGGTGGTTGCTATTCCTGATTGTATTTCATGACTAGGCTGTCGCATGATCATAAAAATTTCTGTCATGTCAGAAATTTCAGTCAGCTATCTTGTAGTATGAGGAGTCTCCCGAGCCAATTTTCTGATGCCAGTTTAAAATTGTGCAGCAACTGCAGTGAGTGTAAATTGTATACATATAGTTTGAGCACCCATGTCATGGCAAACCAATTGGACCAAACATGTGTGTGCGGTTTGAACACATATAAGACTTGCAACTCTAAACATGCAATGCAAGTAGTCGCTTGATCACAATTTGTAAAAATTTCACAGAACGTAATTTAGATGCATACAAGTAAGCAAGACAAGAAGCACCATGGAAAGCAACTCTTTTATGCCCACTGTGTTGGAATGTTTTTATACTGTGAAGGGTGACCAAAGAGGGTATGAGACCTAGTAAAGAGCCGGATCCAATCAGGGAAGAGCCACATAATAAGCATGAAGTAACCACATTGTGATGCAGTCTGTGTTTTCAAAAATCTTCATTTTTCGTCCATCCACATTGAAATGTTGTACTGGCATTTTCAAACATTTTTGGGTCAGGAGAGTATTTTCAAAAGTATCCTTTTTTCGTTGATTGAAAAGGCTGGCATAGCATGAACAATAGACTAAGAAGGAGACTAATGTCTGTGTTAATGTAGTAATGTGGTCAGCTCCTTTGTCACAGTGTGATTTTAATTGGTTCAGCCCATACAATTTCTGTGTACCATGACACTCTAGGTCAGAAAAGAGGAGTTAAAGGAGAAAGGAAATAGCAGTACAAATGCATCATTAAAGTCAGGAAGGCTTAGATGTTTTTGTGTGAAGCCTATTTGTGGGATGCTAATTGACTATCTAATGTATCTGAAAAGAAAAAAAACTACACATGTTAATTTGTGAAATAAAGCCCTCTATGTTCCATGCAAATTCCTATGTATTGTCATAAAAACGAGTCCAAGACATTATAAAGGTTTGGGGCGGCCACCCGTATATTGTTTTTCCCAGCTGCAAAAGGGTTTTCTTTATCAAACAAACAATGTGCATATCACAGAGTCCAAAACAGAACTGGCTATAGTAGCCTAAGATGGAGACTTTAAAAGGTCTTGAGAGGAACTGATGTCATCAAAGGGGCCAGAACCAGAAGTGACGTCATCAAAGGGGCCGGCTTCGGAAGTGATGTCATCAAAGGGGCCAGCTTCGGAAGTGACGTGTTCAGAGGCGCTGGAACCTTGAAGGATTTCCCGGGAAAGGTCTGTAGGGAACTGAGAAAGACAGTCAGCACACTCCGCCGCCCCCTGGTCGGATGTTTTATTACAATTACTTGAGCCCTTTAGCTGCCCCTTCCTCGCACGTGTGTGACAGTATGCTATAATGGTGTATGAGACAATTTCTGTCATTGGCAGTGTTTCAATAAAGATCAAGATATGCAGAGAGGAGTCCCAAAAGTCAGGCACAAGGTGCTCTAACTTTAAAAATTTGTTTTAGAGCCTTGGCCTACTAGATTAGAGACAGTAAGTCCTTCTATCGTTAAGTTAAACAGAGTTACAAATGTACTTATAAAATTGTAATGTGCAGTGTATTCATTCAGGCTTGATTCAGGGTCTTATTTTGGGAGCCTATACTCTTGAAAAACAGAGTAGAGGTTACCAAACAAACCTCACTATTTTGTTAAATAACTATTGTCAGATTTAGATTTATTATATTTCCTTTAATGGTTCATTTAAATTAATGCTCACTAATTAATCAAAATGATATATTTAAAAAGAGTTTGCAGAGAGGACAAAATTGCCAGTAGTTTCTGTTTGGCTTTAGGCACATTGATGGTTGTGTGTGCTTGCTTTTCTTCTTGCTGATACAGTATTATACTTTCATAGTCAGAATACCATGTTTGTGGCATATCAGCTGAGGGGTATTTGTTTGCATTCACAGTCCACATTCAGAGAGCCTAAGGCTAGATACAGGGCTGGATAAAGAGACAGAATATAAAAATACTGAAAAAAACTCTCAGAACTTATTTTAAAAACTTGCCAGCAGCACCACTGGACACAGGGAGCCAGATTTATTAAGCCAAGTCTAGCCCTGGGTGGGGTTTTAGCTCATCAGAGGGTACACTCATGCACACAGGCACCAACTCTCAGTCATATGCAATTTAGAGGCACCAGTTAACTAAACATGCACATCTCTGGAGTACTCTGAGAAATAAAATGATATAAATACAAAGATAATGCACAAATTGTACATGGTTCTGACTGGCATAAAACTGATATATCATGGTATTTAGCTATGAGAAAGTAGTCCTAACCACTGTGCCACTCATAATTTTTGGATGGCATAGTGGACCATTGGGTAGCACTGCCTCATCCTAGTGGATCTAGTCGCTATTGGCACAGTTGGAAAAGTGTAAATAAAATAATTCAAGTTATAATGACCAGGAAATTAGGGTAAAAAAAAACAGGAAACGTTGTTGGTATAATTTCTGGATATTTGACATTTTGTATGCTTTATTTTAGTTTTCTTCTTTTTATGAGTGTTACTCTCGTGATACTTTTTTTGAGTTCCAGAATTTGATTCTTGCATTTGGTTTCTGCTAAAAATCTTGTTTAATTTAATGCAGACTATTTTGTGTCTTTTTCATCATCATCTTCAGTTTGGTTGCTAAGTAGTGTACTCCCAGAAATCACACGTTTGATGACAACAACATCACACTTTAAAAAACATTGCCATAAATTCATCAATCATCATCTGGACAAACAAAGGAAAACATTTCTGTGTGTGTTTAATAAATGCTCTTTAGATTTCCTAGTTTACTGACTTTTTTGTTTAAAGACTAAGCTTTTGGGTATTGACAAATGATAAGAATGACTCTTGGTTATTGAATTGAGTTCCTCTCCTGGTTACCTCCATTTCTCTTTGTCTTACCTGATGCAAGGCATAACAGTTCTCAGGAACAGGTGCAAAGTTCAAAGACCAAAAAAATCCACACAGAAATCCAATGGTCAAACTACAAAGTATTAGACAAAAATTGCAATCAGATAAGTTAAAGCAGATGCCCCTAACCTGTCTGTTGTACATTCCCTGTCTAAACTAAAAGATTGTTTGTTTTGTGAATTAATCTATAAGGGTGCTATGTAGCTTGCTGTCATCTTAAATTGCTGCTACTTGATGACCTAATATTCCTCTCCAAATTGACATCAAATGTCACATCCACATGATCAGTAATTACTAACAACACGCGGGCACTCATGAGAAAGCAATTCAGAATTGTAGCACCAGCAAGAAAAATAAGCCACAAAATAGCGCTATGATGACATTGGAGAAATCTACCTTAATAACAGAAAAAGTGTCTGTATATCCACCTAATTGCTATGTCTCTCTGTCATTCCAAAAGAAGGTGCATCACAAACATTTTTAGTAATAAAATGCACTGCATTTGTCATTCCAACAGATGGTGCATTACAAATAGTAACAGTTATTTTACGAATCCTACAGCAAATGACATATAACAGAGACATGAGCACTGTATATTGCACAGCAAACGTTATTGCTGACGTTTACGTTAATTGCTTAGATTTCAACCTATCTTAGACATGTAGCTCAACTAGTAACAAGAAAAACGGGTAATAAGAGAAATAACTTCAAACATGAAAGTCAAATCTAGAATAATACAGTAAAGTTTCAAATTAAGTTTGCAACACTAGAATTCAAAAAAGCTGCATGTGGTCATTGTCCTTGCAGGGTCTGCTCCTAATGTCTCCGAGAGTTTTTTTTTTCTCTGAGGACTCCTGTTTTTCTTTCACATCCCCAAAGATGTGCTATGTAGTTTGATAGATTATTCTAAATTTTGTAAATGAGGCTATGCATAAGTAGGTGGACCTAAAATAGACTGTCTGCCAAGTCTGTACACATTGTATTATTTGTTTAAATTTTATGTATTATTTACCATTAAGTTGGTGATGTCCTTTTTTGTCATCTGTGCATTTCCCTATAGTTAGTGCCATTGTGTATTTGGTATCAGATTTGTTACATTTAAGTATGGACTCCAGCAGTGTTCAAGAAATTAAGGATTGGCCATCACCAACATGGCCAGTAAAGGAAATTCAATGGTTTGAGGGCTTTTCAAACTATTAAAGATGTTTTATAAAGAATTTCAATGCTATCATGTCTGTCATCATAAACCTAACAGGGAAATCTAAAAAAATTGCCTGGACCAAGGAAATTCAAGTAACATTTGAATAACTTGAAGAACTATTTATATCAGCACCAGTCTTGTGTTCAGTTTGGAGCCGAAGGGGATACTTGCAGCACAGGGATAAATACAACATTTATTTCTGTAGCATGTTTTTGTACAACAGTGTAGCTCAAAGTGCTTTACAAGATGAGAAGGAGAAAGTTACAAGAAAAAAGAAACAATTAAGATTAGGCAATAATATTAAAGAATAAGTAACAACAACATAATGCAAGTTCAGATTTCTGGTAGGAAAGAAAAAAAAATCGTTAAGCTGAAGAAAAAAAAATCTGCAAGGGTTCCAAGACCAAAAGACGACCCAGACTGACCCCACTGGGCAATATTATCACTGCAATTTCCTAATTCCCTAGCAAAGGAAAGTTGCTTCTTTGTGCTTACAATTAAAAGCACAACTTTAATAATTTAAAGTTCTGAAAACTCTGAGGTCTAAGTTTATAACTTGTTTTAATTTCACAAAGGCGTTTATTGTGTGGTGATTGGTTATGTGCAGAAAGAAAAAGGAAGGATAGGAACTGGAGGTTTAAACCTGTGCAATACCCATTCATATATACAGTTTTCTGGAGCCTCGTCACACCTGCCATAAAGTTCACTACACTGAACATACACCTGGGGACCCCTTAATGCAAGGGAGCACTACAGTCACGCCACCTTGCCCCCTGCCACCCATGTTTAATACATGCTTTAATGCATTTCATCGTGAAGAAGATATCAAGTATTTATCTTAGTATTTTGAATGTTCATAGAGCAGTAATATCATGAGGTCAATGTGCGGCGATTGCTGCTGGTGCCTATCAGTGCAAGAGGAAGTCGGTTTAAGAAGCACATAATTAACAACTGGGTCGGGGAACACTTAATATAAAGCATTTAATGTGCTACATTAATTTATGACGGGGTTTGAGAAAATCTAGTAAATTAAACATTCATTTTAAGATGAAGTTTAGTTTGCAACATTCTACTGACAAAATAAACTTCTAGAATAAAGTGGAAATGTCAAGAATAAAGTCAATATGTCGACTTTAATCTTGACATAAATGTCGAAAATAAAGTGGAAATGTCGAGAATAAAGTCAACATGTCGACTTTAATCTTGACGTAAATGTCGAAAATAAAGTGGAAATGTCGAGAATAAAGTCAACATGTCGACTTTAATCTCGATGTAAATGTCGAGAATAAAGTGGAAATGTTGAGAATAAAGTCAACATGTTGACTTTAATGTCGACATTTAGATTTTTTTTCATGTGGCCCTAATACACTTCCGTAAAAAACAATATAAAAACAAACCTAGGCCTATATATATAAAGGAGTAGGTGACAGGAATGACACAATGAAGAGTTGTAGTTTAGAAGTTTGTATACAATACAGTAACACTCAAAACTCGGACTCCAAATGTAAAGTAAGCATTGTGGAGAATTAGCAGCAAAGATACACAAAAACTAAAATATGGAGTGGGATGAAAAAGGATCCTGGACAATGAAAGAAAGGGAGCAAAATAAAATACAACAAAAAGAGTAATGGGTTGGAAAACAGAATCATCACATAACACAATATGACAACTAGGTGGATTATTCATTTTTTCATGAGTCTTACATACAGTAAAAAAATAAAATGCAAGGATACATGAATGTATACTTAAAAGCTGGTTATGTTTTGTTTTTTTTTATCAATCAATTCAGAAGTATGAATTTATTCCACCATCGAGTAAGATGCAGTATGATTTTTCTAATACATGGGATTTCATAGTTCATAGTTGGAAGGACCATTTATCCATCCATCCATCCATCCTCTTCCGCTTATCCGAGGTCGGGTCGCGGGGGTAGCAGCTTAAGGAGAGAAGCCCAGACTTCCCTCTCCCCGGCCACTTCTTCCAGCTCTTCCGGGAGAATCCCAA
Organism: Polypterus bichir lapradei; assembly: GCA_026402145.1. Classification (NCBI taxonomy): domain Eukaryota; kingdom Metazoa; phylum Chordata; class Cladistia; order Polypteriformes; family Polypteridae; genus Polypterus; species Polypterus bichir. The sequence goes on along the minus strand of JANRMT010062813.1, from coordinate 69,839,479 downwards.
GGCGTTCCCAGGCCAGCCGGGAGACATAGTCCCTCCAGCGTGTCCTGGGTCTTCCCCGGGGCCTCCTCCCGGTTGGACGTGCCCGGAACACCTCACCAGGGAGGCGTCCAGGAGGCATCCTGATCAGATGCCCGAGCCACCTCATCTGACTCCTTTCGATGCGGAGGAGCAGCGGCTCTACTCTGAGCCCCTCCCGGATGACTGAGCTCCTCACCCTATCTTTAAGGGAAAGCCCAGACACCCTGCGGAGGAAACTCATTTCAGCCGCTTGTATTCGCGATCTCGTTCTTTCGGTCACTACCCATAGCTCATGACCATAGGTGAGGGTAGGAACGTAGATCGACTGGTAAATTGAGAGCTTTGCCTTACGGCTCAGCTCCTTCTTCACCACGACAGACCGATGCAGAGCCCGCATCACTGCGGATGCCGCACCGATCCGCCTGTCGATCTCACGATCCATTCTTCCCTCACTCGTGAACAAGACCCCGAGATACTTAAACTCCTCCACTTGGGGCAGGATCTCGCCCCCAACCCTGAGAGGGCACTCCACCCTTTTCCGGCTGAGGACCATGGTCTCGGATTTGGAGGTGCTGATTCTCATCCCAGCCGCTTCACACTCAGCTGCGAACCGCTCCAGAGAGAGCTGAAGATCACGGCCTGATGAAGCAAACAGGACAACATCATCTGCAAAAAGCAGTGACCCAATCCTGAGTCCACCAAACCGGACCCCTTCAACACCCTGGCTGCGTCTAGAAATTCTGTCCATAAAAGTTATGAACAGAATCGGTGACAAAGGGCAGCCCTGGCGGAGTCCAACTCTCACTGGAAACGGGCTCGACTTACTGCCGGCAATGCGGACCAAGCTCTGACACCGGTTGTACAGGGACTGAACAGCTCTTATCAGGGGGTCCAGTACCCCACACTCCCGGAGCACCCCCCACAGGACTCCCCGAGGGACACGGTCGAACGCCTTTTCCAAGTCCACAAAGCACATGTAGGACCATTTAATTTTTTAAAATGTTTCTTTATACACAAGACTATATTCTTGACAACGATTGCTCCTCTTTTATCAAAAGCACAGATGATTATATTACTTTCTTTTTTAGTAAATGTAATGCCTGTTACTCATCATGCTAAACATTAAAGAATGGGTTCTATTTTTCAAAAATGTCTATATCACGAGTAACTAGGCAACATAAAGTACCAACTTCAGTCTTGAATGAATTAAGATGGTAAAAGGGAGATTCTACACAAAGGATGTGTTTTCTACTTATATTATAGTCTTTAAGACTATTCAATCTAAGTTTTCTAAAATTGTAAACAATTCAGTTTATTTATTCAATGTATTAAACTGTTTTGTATTCAGAAGAGAGTGCAAAAGAAAGCCTTTTGAAAGAACAGAAATTTCATGTGGTTATAAGGAACTACTGATTATTGAAATGTGACCTGTTTTGTGTGGCTGCTCCTTGTCCAGTCAGCGTGGGGGGCTAAAGGTTTAACATGATGGGCATGTCTAACATACTATGTTGTTTACAAATGAACAGTCTTTGTACAGTATACTGCATTGTCCGTTTTCAAATTATTACACTAAAAGCCAAATAATACCTGCCAGCTTATAAAACTGCCTGATAAAGATGTTCTTTCTCCTAGATTGCTTTTAACAGTTTCACCTGAGGTGCCCTTTAAACCTCATGGGGACATTCAGTACTCATGCGTTAGGAGAAAGGCTGTGTAAGGTTTACACAAACAAAGAAATAAAATAAAACTTGAACAATATTTATTGCTTTTACCATTGTTTTGGTAACATCATTTTGTTGTCTGTTTGTGCATTTGCTCTATTTTCTCATGAGAGTTATTACTTTTCATCATTTTGTGCATTTATTTTGTGTCTGGTGGCTGTTATGCTATGTGGTTCTCGAGAATGGTAACATCATGACAGCCATTTTATAAAAGATGTCTGTCTCCATTGAGATGTGTCTGAACTTTGCTATAAAATAAATGAAATTCCTAGCCAGAAAACTTTGTTTTTGAGGACTCTTCTAGTTTGAAGAGTCTTCTTACGAAAATTCTTAGTTCCTTCAAAATTAATAATTAATCTCTCCTTTTTGTGATCAAATTTTTATTTATTTTTCATCAATAAAAAATGAATAGTCAAATGTTTCAAATAACAAATGTGAAAACAATCCCAACCAATACATACTTGTAATAACTCTATCCCAACACGGAAATGACATCATAAAAAAAAATCATAATCCCCCACCTTCCCTGGGGCTCTGGAATTTCATCAGTTGTTATCGAAAATTGTGAGAGATACTTGAAAGCAAAGGTGCAAAACTGAAAAAGAAAAGAAATGCTAGTTCTATATATAGGCTTTTAGTGCATCAGCGGCCAACCTCCACAGGTTGATAGATTTAGATGAAGCCACATTAATTCTAGCAGTGGACATTTTTAAATGGATCAAACTAAAAAAAATAACTAGTAGCAATAACGATTTAGGTAACTATGATACCTAATAAGAACACTCTTTTTTGATAATAATTAAAGCAAAGAGAAGAATCATCAGCAAGGAGAAGGACTGAGTGAAAAAAGGGAATTTTACAATTTAATATACACGAAAGCAAATGAGCAACTGCCGACCAGAAGGCAAAGACACCTGGTGTCTCATATATAAATGGTGCGTATGCACAAAAATGTTGTGCACTCCTGTTTCCATGCTCAGATCGCGATATATAAAAACTAAACAGCATAAAACATTTTCACGCTAGCTCGATCCCTGGTGTACACAAGTTCTCCTCTTAGTTTTGCAAACTGGCGGCACCCAACGTTGAAGCAGTGCTTTTTTTACAGTGTGGTTTCCCTTTCTTTTTTAGATCCACATCCCTGACGCGGCTTTATCAAATACACTGAAATTAACCACATATTGTTTATTAGTTTAAGGCATCTGATTGTGATTAATCTGTAACAATATAATAGTCCATGGAATGGCCAAGCTATTCAAATACCATAGCTGCTTTAGCACTGTTACTCTCGCTGCACCACTCAGAGTATTTATATCACTGCATCTGAGTGTAGAATCACAGCTCTACAGCAGCTGATCGGATAGAGAATTATTGGTATACAGCATCTAGCACACGCTGCCTCAGCCATGCGCACAGTCCATTTGAACTGCTCTCATACTTTAGAGACTTTCCTGTACGGACCTCGCGGTTAAGAAACAGGTTCATTCCAAGAACTATACATGTGCTTAATCAGTCCATCAAGTGCTCCCGGTAGAACTGTTTGTACTTATAAGTACAATCACCTCATTGTAAACTTGCGATACAGTTATAATATTGTACAACCTAAGCCACTTTATAAAGCGCATATTTACATATGATGACAATATCATTTTTAAGACGAAATACAGCACAATATGTTTATTACATTATACAGATAAAATGTTAACATCATTTAAATAATCTGTATTGTTAATAATTAAACATGTGAGGACATGGTGTTGCAGAGCTAGCAACGAGCTGGTGCTCTGTTCACGGATTGTTCCTGCATGCCTCACACTGTATGCTTCACTGGGACTGGCGTGAAGGATAGAATAATTAAACAGGTACTACAAAGATATTTCAATGTTCCTCAAAAGTTTTGAAGAATTGGGGTTCTAAGCTTACATATGACTTAATGTTTATTACATAGCTGATTGTGTGGCGTTTGGGTACTTGGAGAAAGAAAAGGAAGGACAGGAATTGGGGGTTAGTACGTTTCACATAGAAGAACAAATACAAAACAAAGCATTTAACGTGCTACTTTAGTTACAATGGCATTTGAGAAACTACTAAATTAAACGATTTTAAGATGAAGTTTATGATGTTCTACTTTAATGACAAAATAAACTATGTGATTAAAGTGGAAATTTCTAGATTAAAGTTGACATTTCAAGCTTTTTTCCCAATGTGTCCCTATTTTTTTTCTTTTCTCTGTAGCCTAATAAGCACTCATATGACACTCAGACGGTGGGCTGCAACTCGCCTTTTCACGGCGACTTTGATATCTGACAAATTCTTTTTCATTCCGGGCACTGTGCGACTTTGTGAACTTGAGCTTTCGAGTTTCTCCAACACTCTATGTCACGCGATCAACTTCCTTTTGTTGTTTATACCACTGTTTAAACCAACAAATCTATGTAAACACATCGTTAAAATAGAAACTTTTTCATGTTTTAGCAATAAATGACAAAATGTAGACAGGAACTGTATAATGTGTGAAGGCTGATGGCCAAATATCAAATAAGCATTTTCACAAAAGGTACAAGTACAATATGACAGCTTCCATTGTGTAGTGTGTACTGAGTTCGAAACCAGCTCCCCCGCAAATTTACCACTTTGAGTATTGAGCTACTCTCATGACTTGTGTCTTATGATTTATCCCAAAAAATGGAGACAGAAAAACACTCAGAAAAACCCTGCGTAAAACAAAATTATTAATTAATATAACCTATTAAAGTCAAAAAACATAAATTCACAAAATTAAAAAAGTAATTCAAAGAAGCAAAGTTAATATAAACTATTCAAAAAGATAACCTAAATACAAAAAAAAACTTAAATGTAAGTATAACAAAGCAAATTTGTAATCCACCAATTAATGTGAAAAAGCACATGCAAAAGTCCAAAAAGCACAAGATCATAAGTTCAATGGCCATGCCTGAACAGAATGTGATCAACGATCGTATTTAATAAAAGTGTCGGGATCAGGTTTTTTAGCTCTTTTTCTGCTTCCTCTGTAGAAGTAAAAGCGAACAGCTTGCCTTGAATGTCCACTTTCAGTTTGGCAGGGTACAAGAGGCTGTATCTGATCTGGGCTTTCCGTAAGCGCATTTAATGTTGTAAAATATGGCACGTTTAGCTGCTGTTGAGGGTGAAAAATCCAGGATGATACAAATGTCGTTATTTTCAAATATTATCTCTTGCTTCTGTCTGAGAAGTAACATTATCTGACGTTTAAATTGTAATTTTTCAAAACCCACGATAAGAGTTCTAGGTTTAAAGGGATTTGATCCCCGTGATCCCTGTATGCGGTAAGCTGCTGCTATCTCATTGTCTGATTTGATTTTTTTTAATGTGAATTTTTGGAAGGGAGTTTTCAATTTTTTCAAGTGTTCTCTGCTCAGTTTTTTCTCAGTATTAATTATAAACTTTTCTGCAGCAACATCAAGTTAGCATATATATTCATAACAACTTGAATAAGGCTGTTGCTCAGAATCAAAGCACATCCATAAAATTGCCTGCTTTATTTTATAAACAAAAACAGCATGGGTTCTGGAGTTAATGCCATTCTGGTTAAATTTCTAGGAGTCAAATATTCTTTGTGAATATATTGAGTTGCTTTGTGAATTTTCTAGTAGAATATACAATTGAAATAATCCATACCTTAAATAATTTAAGTACTGTCTGGAACCTCATCAGCATTGAGCTCAATGCTATACCATTGTAATGTAGCCAAAGCTTAATAGTAAGAATTAGATTACATATGGCCCTGCAAAGAAGAGAGGAAATGCTAATAGAAGGATTGGTTAATTGACAATAAAGATAATTGGAGCAAACTATATGAAATTTTATGGTAAAAATGGAAATGAGAATTATATTAAGTTTGTGGAGTAAACAAAAGTTGGGTGAAAAGCAAAGATTTGTCTAATTGAGGATTAAGCCAGAGTATTTAAAGCTTAAAATAAAAAGAAAACGGTTGAATTGAAGATGTAGACAAAGACAGTCTTGCCCAGGCTCAACAGATTTCCAAAATCCAGATTGGGACAGCCACCACCAGATGATGTCAAGGAATTTAAAAAAATAGATTATTTTAATTCAAAGATGTATATACCTCTATAATTATGTATAATTTAAACATACGTATATGTAAATAAGTACATACTGTATACAGAAGAGAATATATATAAAATACTCAGACAATAATCACAATAGTACACTTTCAACAAACATTCGCAGCAAACGTACAACAACATGAGCAGAAAATGTAAATGAACAAACACGATGCAAACACTCAGATAGAGCTGACAGTTACAAATTTTAATCATAAAAGGTTGTACGCCATGCTGTTTACAAAAATTTAGCAAGCCTCTGTTAACTAGATATTCATTATAAACTTTAATTAAGATTTTTTTTCTACGTAAAATTTTTGTTCAATCAGGATTTTCAGAAGCAATGAGGGACTCAGGATTCGTCTGTTGAACTTGGGGCTGTCCCAGTCAACCCTGGTCTTGCTTCAACTGCACTACTGAGAATTATGTGAAATTGTACTTACCACTTTATACTAATTTTGCAGATAGGAGGACAACACTTATAACAGAGTTCATGTAAATAAAGTTTGAGAATGTATTCATTCTGACAACAACTAATGTAAGGTAACAGATTCAATCCTCTCCTGTTACTATAAAACTGCTGCTTATCACAGAAAACCACATTCCTCTAATCGTGTCATAAACTAGGTGTTCCAAACTACCTGTCCAAAAAATGCCAACTAGCAGCAAATCCTATCAAAAAACCATGCCTAGACATTGTGGCGGAGTGATGAGCTCTCACTTGGTTATTGGTGGTTGGCACTTGCACCTGTGGTAGTTTAGTGAAAGGTACAGACTTTTCTCATTTTGAACCACTAGATCTGATGACATATGAATACTGCAGAGAGCTAATAGAAACAGAATAAGCAGGCTGGAGCAGATAAAAGTCATCAGGAGTACATTCAGGTTCTTCAGATTGTCTTTGAAATAAAGAAGATATCTACTAAACAAATAATCACACGCAGTTTTGATCACAAAAAAAGCAATCACTGCACTGCAAAACACAAGCTGTGCAATAGACTCTTCAAACAATTAAGGCTGTTTCATTATATTATAAAGGCATTGTACAAATAATTTCAGAGGTGGAATGTTGTGGAGTGATATTTTGTATATAAGTTGATAAATATTTTGCATGTCTTTATTTGTAAGTCAGACAAAGCAAATGTAACATTACGTGTTTCAGAAGGCATGTTTTATTTCATTTATGAGAACAGCACTGCTTTGATGTCTAACTAACCCACCCCCGAGTGTTTAGGACTGATTTATTGCAGGGTTTGGTGTTCGGGTGCCTCAAACCGGTTTGGCAAGGGATTCTGTGCAGGACATTCTTATAAGCCAACCCTCTCAAGAAGGTCATAAAGCTCAATAGCTGGAAAGCTTCAGTTAAACAAATGGTATCCACTACTTGATGCTAGGTGTCAAAAGGCAGTGTTTGCACCCATTGGTCTGAAGTATGGCTGTTTGGGTTTGGTTTTGAATAAGAGGACATTCCGTACCATAACACCCTACTGGCCTAAAGATTTAGACAAGAGTGTATAAAGTCAGCCACTTTACCTCTCCCTCACTCTCTTTCCCACACCATGGCAATGAAAAGAACACATTGAGGAGCACAACTTACCACTCGTATTGAGACAGGCATGTGGCCTGCCCTGAAGAAAGCTGAGTAGAAATGATGACTTGTCCAGAGGCATTTGAGTAACTACAAGGCTGTGTGGCGCCTGAAACTACACATCTAGCATTTATCAGTTTGTATGGGCTGCCAATATTCACATGTACTTTGCTTCATTATTATTATTTTAAGAATGTTATCAATAATACATTATTAAAAGTTGTAACTTAACTCCTGCTTGTCTTTTTACTCTGTGTAATTGTCTGAGGTTATAGATACCAAAAGGAAGGTGGGGAGATGTTATAAAGTACAATACCTTGTAAACAGTGGTAAGTCTATGGTATTTGAGTCATTCTGATAAAGTCTACACAATAAAGAATACAAAAGGGGGGAAGTAGAGTAATATAGGACTCTTCCAAGATAAAACAGACACAAAAGGATCTTGTAGAATCTAAAGGGCAGTTTCTGGCAGTAATTGACCAGTGGGCCCATCTTTTGGGGTACTACCAACAAAACACATGAAACATAACACAGGCAAAGAAAATACAGCAGGTAAATAAAACAGGTAACATTAACATAAATAAAAGTCACAACAAAGAACAAAAAGGA
>JANRMT010062813.1:69819329-69831319 GCA_026402145.1 Polypterus bichir lapradei | reverse complement strand
AGGTTTCGTTTCGAAATTCTACGTGTAACGGTAATAACGGTCGACAACGTCCGCCATTTTGAACTTTCTTATTTATGGCCCCATCTTCACGAAATTTGGTAGGCGGCTTCCCTGCGCTAACCGAAACCGATATACATACTTATTTCGGTGGTATGACGCCACTGTCGGCCGCCATATTGAACTTTCCAACGTCACTAATTATCCAACTTCCCGTGTAGGTAGAAGGCTGACTCCATTTTCACGAAATTTGGTAGGCTTGTTCCCTGCGCTAATCGAAACCGATGTACGTGCTTATTTCAGTGGTATGACACCACTGTCAGCCGCCATATTGAACTTTCCAATGGTCTTTGTTACTTATGGGCCCATCTTCAAGAAATTTGGTACATGGGTTCCCATCGCTAACTGAATCCTACTTACATACATATATACGTCCATAGCCTGCAGCTCGGTCACCGTGTGAGGCGGCGTTGGGTCCCCCATCCCAACGCCTCCCACGTTGTTGGCTGGCTGCCTGCCTGTATAGGGCCGTCTGTTGCTCCGGTCTCTACATTCCCTTCCTTGCTTCGCCACGGGATTCACGTCTCCCTGCTGATAACTACACATTTTATTTAATCCACGGCTTCTCCGCTGTTTAATTGTTCGTTTATTACGATTATAGTTATTGTGTAGGTATTTTAGACTTACTTTACATTGTTCAGGTACCCATTTCCTTTATCGTTCCAACCATACCCCTATTAACATGTCTGTCGAGGTAATCGCCATCGATCAAAGAACTGTCACTTACCGAGTGGTTTCCATGCCCGGAGATGGCACCTACCTTTTCCATTCTCTTTGTTACATATTGCACAGCCATATCAGGCTCACTCTTGATATCCGGAGGAACATTGCGTCTTATGTATTGAATGACTGGGACAGGTCCAAGGTGTGGACTGATGACGGTACAGGAGATAATTATACTACACAGGAGCACTATAAGAGTGAAATGCTTAAGCCCTTCACCTATGGTTCTGCATGTGAGTTGATGGCTGCCGCTGAATTGTTCGGTTGTCGCTTTCAAGTGTACTGAAATGGCCAAATATTTTACACCTTTCGACATCCGCCAATGTCTCTTAAACATCTTAGATTCACAGGTGACGATTTCAGTAGTGGACACTTTGATGTTTATGAGTGTTTAAACTCTCAAAAGCTGGATGTGAAATTATCGATGAAACCAGTTGATTGCTTACAACGCTTAACAGATGCCGAATGTCACTTCAACACAAGTCCTGCAAATACTGTCGTAATTGAAACAAACCATGAAACTCAAACCGATTGTGACAGCAGCAATCCAAGCTGAGAGATTTGAAACAAGATTACTTTTCACATGGCCAACTGTACGTTGCATGCTCAAGAGTAAGCTCAGCGCACAGCTTGGTCATATTACAACCGGAGGGCCGAAATGACAATGTGGTATACAAAGAGATCCTTAACAAATAATTATTGGCATATTTTCCCTCAGTTTAAAAAGGTTTAATTTTCTTCTTAATAAAAAGTTTAAGGCAGTACTTTGCTGCTGCGAAGCGCGGGTATTTTGCCAATATATATTAGGGCTGCACGATTAATCTTTTTTTTGTCACGATAACGATATTTATGACCCACGATCAGTTAATAAATATCGTCGCGATTTTACAGTATAAAGACCAAACTGTTTTTTATGGGCGGAGTTTACGGATTGGACTGCGTCACTATGACGTTACTGCGTCTAGATTGCAATCGCTTTCTGAAGCAGTAGAAGTCAATAGCAGCAATAACAGTCAGTCAGAATAAACATATGATGGCGGAGCAATGTGAGGAAGGTGCAGAAGTGCGATCGTTAGTTCCTAAAAAGGGGTCATACTCAGTTGTCTGGAACTATTTCGGTTTCGAGGAATGTGATGTTGATCAGTTACGAGTCTTGTGCAAACTTTGCTCCTGTTCCGTCCAAACATCCCAAGGTAACACAACAAACCTCATCAACCACCTTAAAAGCCACCACAAAGTACACTATCAAGAATTTCAACGACTGAAGGCACAAACAGCAACAACAAAAAATTACCAGCCATCCACAACACAGACAACAATATCAGGGACATTGTTCAACGCAATACCATATCTGCCTAGCTCTCAAAGACACCGGGAAATAACAGAGGCGATCACGTACCATATAGCCAAGGATATGTGTCCAGTAACCACCGTGGGCAGTGAGGGGTTTAAAAAAAATGATCGCAACACTTGATAAAAGATATAGCATTCCCTCACGCAACCATTTTTCCAATGTTGCGCTGCCCTCGCTGTATGCGAAATGCCGAAAAGAAATAGAAACAGAAATTCTCAGGCTCAGCCTTGAATATTTTGCTGCCACGACCGACTTATGGTCAAGCAGAACTGCGGAACCGTATTTGAGCTTGACAGTTCATTTCATTGACAGCGAGTTTGAGATGAAAAGCAAGCTTTTGCAAACTTCGTTTTTCCCACAAGACCATACAGCGGAGTTTATTGCAGTGGGCCTCAAAGAAGCGATGTCCGCTTGGGGCTTGGAGGAAGAAAGACTTGCGTGCATCACAACGGACAACGCAGCTAATATGATTAGGACAGCATCTGTGAATAACTGGCCGAGGCTACACTGCTTTGGTCACAGACTTCATTTAGCCATCGGTAAGTTGTATGTTTTTTTTTCCCAGATATATTGAAACAATTTGACAATTTAAAAAATATTAATTGTTGTTTTTGTTTTAGTGATATTATAATCAGGGGTGCACATAACTGGTACGCAGGTACGCATGCGTGGCAAAAATGATGAACTCGTAATATTTTGTTACTACAGCGCTTTCGCGTACAAAACAGAAGAGCTCTTGACTGTGACCGTTTTTTGACAGCGTGTGATTAAAATTTCGCCTTCACCATTTGTTTTATGTCCTTTCGGTTTAGGTACTGCGTTTATGTTCGAAAAGTGTTTATTCCTCCGACTCAGGACCCTATTCTGCACCGGCGGAAAGCACCATACAAAGTGGTTTCATTTTGAAATAAAATAATTTTGCGTGTTTTCCGCTTGTGGCAGTGGTCATTTTTAAATGAGGCGCAGCTGTGCGCATTTTCGGCTACTTTAAGATGGCCAAATGACAGTGCGCTCTTCACCAACAGTCTTTAGTCAGTGATGTTATTTATTAAACGATATTTAAGCGCCACGCACTCACGTGATATTAGATACGTACTCAAATAGCATTTTATTTTATTTCGGTTTTATCACAAAACAACTGATTCTTTCATACCATTTTTAATGAAAACGCAATACATTTGTTTAATGCATATTACGCTCAAGACGCAACCTTGTGTTCCGTCAAGTTGCACAATGACGATAAAAAACACAAAACCTTGAGGGAGGTTTGTTTATTTTTCTTTATTTGTGGTTGTAAAGTGCAATAAGAATACACAAGTGAATAAAAGTTCATTACCAAAGGAATAATCGTCATTATTAATCGTGATAAAAATTTTGAGCAAAATAATCGTGATAATCATTTTTTCTGTTATTGTGCAGCACTAATATATATATATATAACTAGATCACAGCCGGAGTTTTGCAGTAGCTCGCGCGTTTGATTGTGCATGCGGGATGACAAGTGTGTTAGAAGAAATGAGATCTCAGACTGGCCGCCCTGTATGTCAATCAAGTGGCAAATGCCATAGGGAGGATATATGATAGACTAACGTTTAAAAAAAATTTTTTTTGAATACAACGCGATCAACCTGCCTTTCCGACCCTACCGGTCGATCGTGATCAACGTCTTGGGCACCCCTGCTCTAAATGGTAATAGTGAAGTAAAGGCAATTACAATTTGTTTCTCCTTCTCCACTTTAAGTCCATCTGGGAGTACAATAAACACTGCTATTGGATTAGGAGTGATTGTGACACCAAGGCTGTCTGATAGGCATTTAAAAATTTTTGTCCAGAATGATGTTAATTTGGAACACACCCAAAATGTGGCCTTGTGAACCTGGAGCTTGACTGAAACGTTTGCAAGTTGGATCTTGCCCTGGAAATATTTTGGACAATTTTAAGCAAGATCTATGTGCTTAATAAAAGATTTTAAGTTGAATAATGAAATACTTTGTGCATATGGAGCTAAAATGAATTCTGTGCATGGTTGCCTTCCACTCCTTTTCTGAAATGTTGACTAAGAGATACCTTGCCCACTGTACTCTTGAGATCTTTAAAAGGAAGGGACTTTAAAATGGTTTTATATATTATAGAAATGCTGTTGGAGTCTTCAAGACTTATCAATCTCTCTTCTGGAATAGAAACAGATGTGAGGAGAGGAAAACTGGGAGGATTTTGTTTAATGAAGTTTCTAATTTGGAGATAGTGGAAAAATTGTGTTGATGGGAAACTAAATGTAGAGTGTAATTTTTCATAGGATGCAAATACATTATTTATAAACAAATCTCTAAATGATTTAATCCCATGTTTTCCAAACATTAAAAACTGTTTAAGTTTGAGAGGCTGGAAAAAGGTGGCTATCATTTAGAGGTGCCAAAGATAAAATATTCTCTAACTTGAAATGGTTCCAACATTAGTTTCATATTCTGAGTAACTGAAGAACAATTGGGTTGTTAGTATATTGATGATACCTTGTATTTACTGGTATACAAAGCAAGGAATATAAAGAGGTGCTGCAGGATTTCATTTCTATTGCAGACCAAGCTAGTGTGTGTTCATCTATTTGTGTCAGTGTCCAGGTTATTATAGCTTGTATGTTTGCTGCACAGTATACAGGGATGTTCTGAAATAGAAACAGAAACTCAGGGAGGTTATTCATCTTGATAGTGTTAATTCTCCCTGCAAAAGTAAGATGGAGGGTAGACTACTTATGCGCATCGTGTTTAATTTTGTCCATGCAGACAGCAAAATTTCGTTTGAGAAGAAAAAAAAAAAAAAAAAAAAAAAAAGGGCTTTTTATTTGTGACGTTTACCCCATGATATTTAAATTGATCTGCAATGATAAAAGCAAAGGCATCCAATCTAATGCTGTTTGCTAGAGAACTCAATGGAAAAAGCATACTTTTGTTTAAACTAATTTTAAGTCCAGATATATTTTGAAATTCTGCTAGTACAGTTAGGGCTACAGGCACTAAATTTTGCTAGTCTGATATATACAGTACCATATCATCTGCACTGAGTGATATTTTCTGTTCAACTCCTTCTCTGAAAATCCCTTTTATCATGGATGCATTTAGAAAGTGAACAGCCAATGGCTCAATAGCGACTGCAAACAGCAGCAGTGACAAAGGGCATCCTTGTCTAGCATTGCATTCTATTTTGAAGTATTTTTCAAAGTCTAAGATAGTGTTGTTAATATAAACAGAAGCTTCTGGATTGGTACACAATAGTTTGATCCATACACATATGTTAGGGCCAAATCCAAATTTATGCAAAGTGGTGAATAGGTAATCCCATTCAACCATATCAGATGCGTTTTCTACATCCAAAGATAATAAGATCTCTGGAGTGTTAAGACTTTATGGGTGAATATATTACATTAAATAGATGTTGAAGACTGGAATCCAAATATCTACCTTTAATAAATTCGGCTTGGTCTTGTGATATTACTGAAGGGAGCACTTTCTCTATCCTTCTAGCTAGAACTTTGGAGAGTATCTTAACATTATTCAGAAGTGAGATTGGTCTGTACGATACACATTGTAATAAGTCCTTATTTTTCTTAGGAAAAATGGTAATTAATGCTTGGCGAAAAGTTTGAGGTAGACTTTTAATGTCTCTGGCTTCTATGAAAGTTGCTAATAAGAGGGGAGCTAACTTGATTTAAAATTTTTTATAAAATTCAGCAAGGCAGCGATCAGGACCTGGTGCTTTCCCACTCTGAAGTGAGTTTATAGTGTCCAGTAATTCTGATAGTGTCAGAGGTTTATCCAGTTCCTCTGTGCTGAGAGTATCTAACTGTATCCATAGTATATCAAAAAATGCATCAGATTGTGTCTTGTATTCTTTAAACTGAGCAGAATTTAAGGACTTATAGTAGTCTCTAAATGTGTGCATTATATTTTAACATCGTCTGTGTTGGAGATTACTGATATTGCACTGTGAAATTCCCGCTTGTGGATTTGTTGAGCTAAGACCTTATTAGCCTTCTCTCTGTGTTCATAGTAATGATGTCACGATTTAAAAATGAGTTGTTCCGTTTCTTTTGTTGTCAAAAGGTTGAGTTCTGATTGCAAAGCCTGTCTTTTCCTAAAAAGTGCCTCATTTGGAAACCTGCCATGTTCTTGATCTATTCTGGTAATTTTATGGATGTGGTGAGAGAGGACACGCAGGTGATGGGTGTAACAGAACAAGATGCAGAGGACAGAAAGATATGGAAAAAGGTGATCCACTGTAGCAACCCCTAATGGGAGCAGCCAGAAGAAGAAGAACTCCTCCTCTGAGGTCTTCTTGGTTTCCGATTTAATTTTGTGATAAAGATATGAGATCATTTGTCCTCTTAAAAATGCCTCCAGAGTTTCCCCAGTTTTCCTGCAGAAAACTCCGAGGACACATTTGTCTCTAAAAAAATCAATTTGCTTGGATATAAATTCTGTACAGTTATTGTCAGCTAATAACTGGGGGTTAAGACGCCAGCTGTGAGAGGAGTATGTGGGGCATAGTGATGTGAGCACCATGATCAGAAAGGCATGGCCAGAGATAACAATAGCATTGTATTTGCAAGATTTGATCTCAGGCAAGAAATTGTCCATAAAGAAATAGTCAATTCTTGAGTAACAAGGATGTACTGGTGAGAAGAAGTAATAGGGTCTTAAGTATTGATTTAGAAAACTCCAAGGGTCTGATAAGTTATGATCAATTAAAAACTGTGTGATTATTTTTGCATTGTTAGATGTTGTCACCCCTGTAGCTAAAGTATCCAGGTCATTTTAAGACTTTTTCTCACACTGGGCCCCAGGGACATATAGACACACTACACAGACACAAGTCCCAGGTTCAACTTGATGGTTTATTATTACATATTACCTTGACAAAGTTATTATTTTTAAAAATTGCAAACAACTCTTTTTCTCTTCTTCTTTCTTGCTTCTCATGTACACCTCCTAGGCAAGCTTTGTCCTTCTACCTGATACCCGGCTCCAACTTACCTGGGGGAAGGCAGAGCGACTCCTTTTATCCATGACCTGAGAGTACTTCCAGTGCTAGGGCATACGCTGTTGGAAGCACTTTAAAAGTTAATTTGAACTGCCTGGAAGTAGGGAGCATAAACCCCTGCAGTGTCTCATGGCGCCACAGCACAATTCCCAGCATGCCCTGGGGGTGTCCATTTGAGAACTGAAGCCCAGGAATATTGCCAATTATAGTATGGAATCCTCCCTGATTGTTCCATGATGTTTTCCTTCCTGCCAATCTCATGGCAAAGATAGGAATTCTCCTGCCTTTTCTTTCTCCTAGCCTCCCAGGATATACTGTATATATCATAATTGTGAAGACACAATCACCAAACTTATCCTTTAAGGTCTGTGCTGATCAACTTTGTGGCATCCTCTGTTACCCATTCAGTCTCTCAGTAAGGCTCCAGAAGTGCAGTTGTTGTGCACCTGTACCAGTTCTTAAGAAGGCAGGCACTTCTTCACCTGAAGAACAAAGACCAGTGGCTCCTAAATACCATATCTTGAAGACATTCAAGTGGTTTGTCCTGAACTATATGAGTCCTCTTCTGAAACAACACTTGAACCCACTGGTATTTGCTTACAGAACAAAGACTAGAGTGGAAAACACAAGCATCTATGTATGCCACCAGGCATACTCACATGTGGACAAGCCTGGCAGCATTGTGAGGATATATTTTGATTTCTCAAGTGTCTTCAATACTATCCAGCCTTCCTTGTTAAGGAGTGAAATTGGGGATATACAGGAAGATAAGCTTTTGGTATCCTTTAAGTGGACTACACGTCTGGTAGTCCACTGATTTGACGCTCAGACTGCGTTTCTGATATGAATGTGAGCGATACTGGAAATAGTCCTGTCTCATTTTCTGTTCACTCTGTACACCGATGACTATAAATACAATGCTATATTCATGTCATTAGCAGACATTCTTCAATGATTCTGCAGTAACAGGGTGCAGTAACAAAGGGGATGAGACATAGTATAGGATTCATGAGGAGCAGAGAACTTTGCATCAAAGACGATGGCTGCAGCATCGGCAAACCCCAGGATCTATGCTCAGTCACTACTTAGGGAGTGTATGTGGAGGTGGTGCACTGCTACAAGTACTTAGGGGTCCACACCAATGACAGACTGGGCTTGTCTTGTAATATTGAGAAACTATAAGAGAGAGAGTATAACAGGCTTCATTTTGTTCTATGGAGACTTCCCATAATGTGGGTAGTGACACCCTCTTCATGTTCTATAACTCTGATGCCCAGTGTAATTACATACACTGCAGTGTGCGTGGCCAGAAACATCACTTCAAAATTGCCCGATCTAATCAAGAAGCTAACAAAAAAGGCAGACTCGGTTATAGGACATATTCTCGACTTGCTGAAGGCTGTAGCAGAGAAGAGAATTAAAATACAATGCTGCACATCATCTGTGACACACTAATATTGAGTACTTTTAAGCAATGAATTAATTATTCAGCAAAATGTTTAGAAAAACATTACTGGGGATCCTTTCTACAAAGAAAATATGCCTTTATAATGTCTAACCATGACACTGACTGTTCTTTTTATCTTTATCTAGAAGTTTTCTTTCTGTTTAGTAGTTCTGGTATGTATTTATTTTTATTTATTCAAGCTAGGGAAAATTAAAGTTCAATATATTTACCTATTCTCTGTAGACTCCAGAGACTGTGCTGTGCCCAAGGAGGGCAGCTGTTTCTAAGACGCTGGAAAATACCATGTCAGCGACCAACAATTAAAACAAGTTCTTCCTCAACCACTGTGTACCAGCTAGACATACTATCAAATCAATCTATCATACATTCAGAAAATGTTTATGGAGAAGATACAATGCTAACATGCTTAACAAGTTTACAAATAAAATAGACAAATTTTGCTGTTAAACTAAAAAGCCTATAGTTTACTAAGCAGTAATTTCAAATTCTTATTTCTACTTTACCTAATTGAAAATGTGAGCTGCTGCAATTAACACAAGCTCGCTAACCATCCAAACTCAGAGAAGCAGTTTTCATTTTAAAGGACAAAATTAGAAGGTAAGAATTCATTAAAGTAGCTGTTTGTAACTGTACAAGATTATTCCTCAGATTAGTTTTTCTCCACTTTCTTTAGTGTAAAGGCTAATGTTCCATACTCTCTGGTAGAGTCTGCCTTGCTGATCTCTGTTTACATGAATTTCACAGCAAATAAAGACCTACGCTAGCTCAACTACTCTAATACCTCTTTGTAAAGGGACAATGCAACAAAATTACCATAAAGCTCAGAAAAGCAGATGCTGAAGAAAAAAGAAAAAAAAAAAAAAAGTTTTTTGTGATCAGCAAATTTGTTGGTCACCAATGAAGTCTTTTGTAGTAAAAATTGTATGATCCATCAAGAACCACTAGTGGAAACTGGAATATCAAAAGAAGCCATACAGAGACCATAAAAGCTCAGAAATACAGCGTCTGGTCAGGTGAAGCAGCTAAAACTATACATATCCACAACACAATGAAATTAATAACTTAAATGGGACATTACACACAATTATTCTACACCAACACTTCATAAGTCTACTATCTAGCTATCTATCTATCTAATCATGATATCAGATTTTAATTAATGTCACAATGCAATGAATTATCGGTAAAGACAACTTACCTGCACAGGCATTAAGAAACAGCCAGTCAGTCTTCCTCATCCTGTTTTTGATTTGCTTTAATTTTTTAAAGTCAACCTCAAGTTCCTCTTTACTACCAACAGCTCCTGCGGCAAGTTCAATTCTTTGAAAATCCATTTTCACATCAGACTCCCGTTTAGAAGTAGGAGGAGACCGTCTTTGCCCACTACTGCAGCCACCTCGCCACCTTGATCGGTCCTGTTCATTTATAATAGAAGGGTCCTCTGACTCTGCTAGCTCTATTGCTTCAATGTTATTAGGCTTGGGGTGATCACAGACCACACACTTCCTGGTTTTTGGCCAGTTCTCATATGTACAAACTGTGCAAGTCCAATGTTGTGCTCTGGTATTTAATCTATTCCGATCATTATATTCCTCACAAGGATCCACAGCTGGCAGAACAGGTCTTAAACCAGAACCAGATGACTGAGGAGACTCTGTAGGACTTCTGGTACGACGTTGACATAAGCACTGAGTACAGCGTATTGCACGGGGCCAGTTCAGGTAGGTACACATATGGCAAGACCATTTACTAGTGCTTTCAGTTGTAATGCAAGTTTTAACTCTAGGCCTAGCACTAGAGTCTGGACAGATTAAAAGACTGCTCCCTCCTTCGGTACTTGAAGGTTCCCATTCTCTGTTACCATCAATAGTTGAGCTGCTCTTAAATGGGTCTTCTGTAATAATGGTTGTAGTAGGTCGCTGAGCACGGCACATGGTGCATTTAATAGCTGAAGGCCAGTTTTCATACGTGCAGTATTCACAGGCCCACTTAATTCCAAGTTCTGTCATCGTTGGTCACTGTGGTAGACACCAACAGGTTGAGACCAAAGCTGTTTAAAAATAAATAAATCCAGAAATAAATAAATATTTATATAAATGAAAATTCAAAGAGCCTGCAGATCATCAAAATGCAAATTGGTTTTAAGTTTAGTTAAATTAGCTAAATTTAAAAATGTAACAGAACTCAGCAAAAATCAATGCTAAACTGATACAAAACATTGCCAAAATGTTCACTATTCATAATAATAAAGTACAAAGTTTCAATTAATGTTCTGCACTTTAACAGTGTGAAAAATTTATTTTCACAACCAGAAAAAAATAAACTTTAAACATTATTTGACAATGGCAATGATAGACAATTTAGAAAGGAAAGAATATAACCCAAACACTATCCAGGTACATTTGATGAATATCCATCCGCAAACTAATTTTCACATACATATTCAATGAGTAAATGCATCATCAATTTTGAGAATGCAATGCTTTTTTTTTTCTCTTTTCCTTAAAATTACAGCTATGCTGTTAAGACTAAATCTGGCTTTCTGTGCTCTGAAAAGGAATACAGTGGAACCTCGGTTTGCAAGCATAAATCGTTCCGGAAACATGCTCGCAGTCCAAAGCACTCGTAAATCAAAGTGAATTTCCCCATAAGAAATAATGGAAACTCAGATGATTCGTTCCACAACACAAAACTATTCATATAAAATGTTTAATACAAAATATAAAGTAAAAATACAAAAAACAAATTAACCTGCACGTTACCTTTGAAAAGAATCATTTCTGGTGTGAGTGAGTTTCTAAATTCTTGTGGGATTTCACCAAACGGGACGACATGCAGAAGAACGTCCCAAAGCAATCCCAGTCTCCCAGCGCTGTAGCAGTTCGCTGTAAAAAGCGAATCCAGAAAGATTGGGACATGCTATAAGCGCCTGCCGTCAGTGGGTGATACAAGGAACATTATAAAAGCGCAGGGCACAGTACTACTTGGCCAGGACCCTGCCTGACTGCTGTGGCTGTGTATAGGAAAGTGGCAGATCCTGCTACAATAAATAACCACACTGTTGCTGTTTCAAGCTGAATAAAGCTGGTGATGCAAGACGAGGACTCGCACGTCACAGCACACACACACAGAGAGTCATAATGCTGTAGTAAACAGTATACACTCATACGGATTTTGACTATATGAGTGAGGCATGCTGACTCAGACTGAGAATAGGAAACAATTGCCCACAATCCCGCAGCGAGCGAGAGAGAGAGAGAACCATCAGCTCAGTTGTGATTACATGATGCTCAGCAGACAAAGCATATACATACTACTTGTATTGCAAGACATTTGTAAGCCAAGTTACTCGCA
>JANRMT010062813.1:69809180-69819229 GCA_026402145.1 Polypterus bichir lapradei | reverse complement strand
AGACTTTGGAGTGGCCTAGTCAAAGTCCTGACCTGAATCCAATTGAGTTGCTATGGCATGACCTTTAAAAGGCGGTTCATGCTAGAAGAACCTCAAATAAAGCTGAATTACAACAATTCTGCAAAGATGAGTGGGCCAAAATTCCTCCAGAGCGCTGTAAAAGACTCATTGCAAGTTATTGCAAACGCTTGATTGCAGTTATTGCTGCTAAGGTTGGCCCAACCAGTTATTAGGTTCAGGGGGCAATTACTTTTTCACACAGGGCCATGATGTACGTTTGGATTTTTTTTTCTCCCTAAATAATAAAAACCATCATTTTAAAAACTGCATTTTGTGTTTACTTGTGTTATATTTGACTAATGGTTAAATGTGTTTGATGATCAGAAACATTTTGTGTGACACATGCAAAAGAATAAGAAATCAGGAAGGGGGCAAATAGTTTTTCACACCACTGTGTATATATATATATATATATATATAATTATATATATATATAATTTAGGTTCTGTATATTACCACAATGAATTTTGAATGAAACATCTCAGATGCAGTTGAAGTGCAGACTTTCAGCTTTAATTCAGTGGGTTGAACAAAATGATTGCATAAAAATGCACGGCAGCTAAAGCATTTTTTTAACACTCAAAAGTAATTGGACAAATTAAATAACTGGAAATGAAATGTTCATTTCTAATACTTGGTTGAAAACCCTTTGCTAGCAATGACAGCCTGAAGTCTTGAACTCCTGGACATCACCAGATGCTGGGTTTCCTCCTTTTTAATGCTATGCCAGGCATTTACTGCAGCGGCTTTCAGTTGCTGTTTGTTTGTGGGCCTTTCTGTCCGAAGTTTAGTCTTCAAAAAGTGAAATGCATGCTCAATTGGGTTAAGATCAGGTGACTGACTTGGCCATTCAAGAATTTTCCACTTCTTTGCTTTAATAAACTCCTGGGCTGCTTTGGATGTATGTTTTTGGGTCATTGTCCATCTGTATCATGAAATGCCGCCCAATCAATTTGACTGCATTTAGCTGGATTTGAGCAAACGGTATGTCTCTGAACACCTCAGAATTCATTCGGCTGCTTCTGTCCTGTGTCACATCATCAATAAACACTAGTGTCCCAGTGCCACTAGCAGCCATGCACGCCCAAGCCATCACACTGCCTCAACCGTGTTTTACAGATGATGTGGTATCTGTAAAAGCTTTGGATAATGAGCTGTTCCACGCCTTCTCCTCAGGTTTGGATAATGAGCTGTTCCACGCCTTCTCCATACTTTTTTCTTGCCATCATTCTAGTAGAAGTTGATCTTGGTTTAATCTGTCCAAAGAATGTTTTTCCAGAACTATGCTGGCTTTTTTTTTTTTTTTTTTTTTAGCAAAGTCCAATCTAGCCTTTCTATTCTTGAGGCTTATGAGTGGCTTGCACCTTGCAAAGCACCCTCTGTATTTACTTTCATGCAGTCTTCTCTTTATGGTAGACTTGGATATCGATACGCCTATCCCCTGGAGAGTGTTGTTCACTTGGTTGGCTGTTGTGAAGGGGTTTCTCTTCACCATGGAAATGATTCTGCGGTCATCCACCACTTTCGTCTTCCATGGACGTCCAGGTCTTTTTGCGTTGCTTTCTTTCTCAGGATGTACCAAACTGTAGATTTTGCCACTCGTAATATTGTAGCAATTTCTCGGATGGGTTTTTTCTGTTTTCGCAGCTTAAGGATGGCTTCTTTCACCTGCATGGAGAGTTCCTTTAACCGCATGTTGTCTGTTCACAGCAAAATCTTCCACATGCAAGCACCACACCTCAAATCAACTCCAGGCCTTTTATCTGCTTAATTGATAATGACATAATGACGGACTTGCCCACACCTGCCCATGAAATAGCCTTTGGGACAATTGTCCAATTACTTTTGAGCCCCTGAAATGAAGGGATTGTGTTAATGCTTTAGTTGCCTCACATTTTTATGCAAACTTTTTGTTCAATGCAGTGTATTAAACCTGAAAGTCTACACTTCAGCATTTTTAATGTAGGTAGATCATTTCGACCTGGTCATTTTAAAAGTAGCTCGCAAGCCCAAAAAGTTTGGGCACCCCTGATTCTGTGGGTAATTGATATTCTGTACTATTTAAAATTGGAAAAAATCTAATCCTCTCTTAGAGGATCTGTTCAAATCTTTTTTTAAAACCTGGCTGTATCTAATCAGTAGTATTTTAGAGTAAACACTTACATTGGGGAGAGAGAGAGACTCCTTTTCCTCTATACTACTCTCAAAAGTTTTACTCTGGCTGTTGGCCTTTCTCTCTTTCTCGTGGGTGGGGGGTAAATTGAACTTAGTTTTGTTAAGTTTGACTTGATTGTATGAAATGTTATATGCTTTAAATGAGTTTAATTAAACTTTTTTTTTTTTTTTTAAAAGTACAGAATGCAATACAATAATCCCTCGCTATATCGCGCTTCGACTTTCGCGGATTCACTCTATCGCGGATTTTAAATGTAAGCATATCTAAATATATATCAAGGATTTTTCGCTGGTTCGCGGATTTCTGCGGACAATGGGTCTTTTAATTTATGGTACACGCTTCCTCAGTTTGTTTGCCCAGTTGATTTCATACAAGGGACGCTATTGGCGGATGGCTTAGAAGCTACCCAATCAGAGCATGTATTACATATTAACTAAAACCCTCAATGATATAAGATATGCTTCCCGCGCGGTGCTTGATTGTTTGCTTTTCTATGTCTCTCTCACTCTCTCTGCCTGACGGAGGGGGTGTGAGCAGAGGGGCTGTTTGCACAGAGGATAGGGACGCTCCTCTTCGGCATACTTAAAAACCCAAAAGTACCTATTGATTTTCTGATTGTTTGCTTTAATCTCGCGCTCTCTCTCGGATGTTCTCTGCGCCTGAAGGGGGTGTGAGCAGAGGGGCTGTTTGCACAGAGGCTGTTTGCTTAGAAGATAAAGATACAGAAGCTCCTCTAAAAAATGCCGCTTTATCGCGGTGCGGCATACTTAAAAGCATAGAGGCACGTATTGATTTTTTGATTGTTTGCTTTTCTTAGCGAGTGCTCTCTCTCTCTCTCTCTCTGAAATTCTCTGCTCCTGATGCGCGCACTCTTTGGAAGAGAAGATATGTTTGCATTCTTTTAATTGTGAGAAAGAACTGCCATCTCTGTCTTGTCATGGAGCACAGTTTAAACTTTTGACTAAAGGGTGTTATTTCATGTGTAGAGGGCTCTAATAATGTTAACAATGTGGGAGAGTTTATAAGGGCTTAAAATATATAAAAATAACCATACAAACATATGGTTTCTAATTCGCGGATTTTCATCTATCACGGGGGGTTCTGGAACGCAACCCCCGCGATCGAGGAGGGATTACTGTACATCCATTTTTCAAACTAATGATTTTATTGAGCATTGATCTGCATATTGATTACACAAACATGCAAAGCAGCATACCCCCTTTTTTTTTTTTTTTTTTTTAAGTAGGGAAACAAAGCAAAAATTTGTTACGAGATTCAGGCATTTTAAAACAAGACCTGAGTGCCCTTTCCTGCTTGTTTTCTTTCATAATAACCTTTCAGGGACAGGTATGTGAACTTGGAAAGTCATCATCTAGCTCCTTTATTGCCATTGAATGTTGAAAAAAATTTCTGAATTGCTGTCTTCTGTTCAGTAGACCTGTATTTTCAGTGTTCAAACCTCAGGGCCCACTGTGGCTACAGGTTTTTGTCCCATCCCACTTCCTCTCTTAATTGGACTTCAACCTTAATAGAGCCATTTGTTGTTTCACAGTTTTTATTCTTTTTTTTTCTATTGTTTAATGTCTTGGTTATTTAGACAATTATTTACTAATAAGTGCAAAAATAGGTAACACTGAAGTAGTTGCTCCTGTCAGAGTCATTTCTTCTGTTGTCTGCTCAGGTCATCATTAATTGTCTGTATTCAGATAAAATTAAGCAAAAATGAAAGGTAAGCATTTAAAGTAGAACCTGACTGACAGTGTTGTTGACACGTGGGCAGCAAAGATGAATGATTACAGTTACATATTGTACCAATATTGCTGATGTGAATATGTTTTAATTTAACATTTAAACTTGATAAATGACATGTTTTTCACAATCCCAAAATAGTTTTAATGCTTATAAAGATGATAATATAGTCCATTTCACTGACAACAAAGTTGTTATATACTCTCATGTGCTAATTATAGAAGTAAATAAAAGATTAGGGGATTTTATCTGTATATACCTACATATAATATGTACAGTATTAATGTAGATTACTGTTTCACAACCAGGATTGTCCATACCATAGGATTATCCAGTTTTATTTATTTTTACTTTTGTCTTTTAAATTCTTTACCAGTTTCATTTACGCATACTCTGATAGCTGAAAGAAAGATCTTTGATAGTCTGCTGGAATATTTCAATTTGCATATCACCCAGACTCCCACAAGCAAGAAAGTAGGCTTGAAAACAAAATGAGTGACCATTGCAAAAGAAGTAGCATTTGAATGCATTTGAGTAACAAGCAAAATAAGGGTACCAATCTTAAGTCATAATTTTGGAAAATGGTATGGACATTTGAAATAATTGTCCTGAATTAAAACGCTGTTTTGGAGCCAACTGGTTTTGCTTTTGCTCATGAGCTGAGCCAAAAGTGTAAACTTTCTTTCTTATTTCAGTATTTTCTTGACTTGTATATATAATTTTGTATTAAATGGCAACACATTACATAGTTTCTAGCTTTTCTCACACATTTTACAGGTCCAGTAACGACCATGTAATACACAAATGGTGCCACAAAAAAAAAGATACATTTTTCTCATTATAATTCAGTGTAAAAGTAAACCTATCTGGTTTGTAAGGATGTATAACATGAAAATTTCTTTGTTGTACTATGATTGTCTAGGTTGGCTGCACGATCTTTGACAGCTTAAACCGGGAATTGTCAATAGTCATAGACCGAGAATGAGCCTGGCAAATGAAAACGCAAACAGTAAGCAAGAATAGGTGTAAACATACATTAGTGCTTTTATTTAAAGATAAACAAAGAAGCAAGGGTTCAAAGTCCAGATAGTCCTAAAGTGCAGTGCAAGTCTACAGTATACACAAATAATCCAGCATAAAAATTTAGCTTTCAGTGGAGGTTAAAAATCAAATAAACAATCCATTAAAACAAGAACACATGGCAAGAAAACGTTCAATAAAAACTCATGATCCCTGGTGTACCTGATCTCCACTGCTCACCCCACTTGGGTTTCTGTGGCCAAAGTTGTCCTTTCATAGGCATAGTCAATCCTGGTTCAGGCCCCTGTTGCCAGACCCTCGGCATATGCAGCTTTAATTCTTGCTCACTCCATGCCATAGTCCGTTGGACTTCTGTGGTAGGCACCTGGAGGACTTGGTTGCTCCGGCCCCCATCGAGCATATGGCCATACACTGCTCTCATGGGACACAATTTTCTGAGTGCCTGCTTTCCCTCTCTTATTGCACAAGCTCCTTACCATTCCGGTCTTGTTACCTTCACATTCCTTTTACTTCTTTTCCTTCTATCTTATTGTTCTTTTTATTTTTCTTACTCCCTTATAAAACCCTGTGGGATGCAGGTGTGACAATCATGATTCTGGCGCGAACAAAAGTAAAGATCAATTCTGCACGTGTGCACTGAGCTGCTCTGCTACACTGTCTATGCCCTTACCTGAAAATGTGAACATGCTAGTTATTCATTCATCTACAATGTACATGCCATAGATCCACAATATCACATGTACACTAAGAAATTACTGTTCATTTGACAAGTCTAATTACATTCGGAGCTTCCGTATCTGTTGGTTCTGCATCCATTGATTTAACCAACTGCAGATTGAAAATATCTGGAGAAAAGTAAGTTCTGAAAACAAAACTTCAATTTGGCGCACAAATAATGTGATCTGTATGCATACCCTGTTGCATAAAAGTTGATAAAATGGCTCATAGGAATAAACCTACAGTTCTTATATGGCTGCCAATTGTTGAGCCACCATACTGCTCTTTATTTGGCTAGTTCTGCTCACACAAAGTACCCATGCTCTACTCTGTAAATCGATCAACTCTATCTTCCAGCCATTACCACTTTTTTTTTGGAGCGCTACCATTTGCTAAGGTGGAAATCTGTTTCCATTTTTATAGTATTGTAGCTCTAAAACAAAACACACACACAATCCAAAAAAATAAGATACTTGAAGAAGACTGAACACACCGAAGTCTGACCTTCTTAAACCGCTGCTCCCCTCAAGCCAATTAAAGTAAGTCTGTTCATCACTCTGTAGACTCATGGCCAGAGCATGCCGGCTTTAAATCTAAGGTTATCTATACACGTGTACGCAAGATAAAAGCTTTGCAGGTTTGAAATTGCTTGGACTTGCACAGACTGCCAATAGGTAATCAGCACACTGTAAATTATTATTGATGGGGATATGTGTGCACAATGGCAGGAGCTCCCTGATTTTCTTTAAACAAAAGCTGTTACAGTTCCCAACTGTATGGAACTATGAGACCCTTGGTATCGCATTGTATGCACTTTGTTTTTGTAAAAAAAAAGTCTCCTAAAAAGCAATTAAATGGTCAAAGCAATCCCTCAGAATCTAAGAGGGAGCATAAAGTACAATTTCTCGATGAGAAAATAAAAATCTTAGTTCTTTTGAAAAGTGGCATGTGGCTTGGCAAAGTCATTCCCTAAACAATACAGTATAACAACTATTTACATATTGTAGGCATTTTGGGATACTCATTTACATGTGAAGTGTGATTCAGTCAAGAGTAACATGCAGACTGTTTGTAAGTTAAATTTTTTGAGAAGGAACTGCCAGTTTGAAAGCACGCTATTGAGCTGTGGACAAACATAACAGGTTGGTGTGCATTTATTGAAAAATATGCCGTAGAAAGCCAGACCTATGTTCTTTTGAGAGCTGGCAGATAGGGCTTTTTAAAAATCAGACTGAATAATGAATTGCATTACATATCACTTTGAGAGGAAAATGATCACTGGAATAGTGGTGATTGCATATCTGCAAGCTCTAACAGTGAAAGTGCTTTATAAGCAATCACTGAGGCATACACAGGGAAATGTGTAACTGTTTAAAAGCAAAACTTCTGCTGTTTGACACTGAATAAACGCCAGACCTTTGAAACAAAGATGATCTTGGTTACAGAGTGAAAACCTTGTGTACAATAGGATTAGGCTTAGCGGCCTCCATTTTGGCAATGGAGGAAATGCAGAAAAACATGGAATAAAAACCTTTAACAGGAACACTGTGAACTGTAAGTAAATGTATGACTTTATGCTTCCTCTATAAATTTTTGCTGTATTGCCTGTTTGAGGGTGTTAAATGTGGGCAAAGGTTAGCATGTAGAATTGCATAGCGTGTATATTGTTAAGGCTCAGTTTGTTTCATCATTGGGCATATCAGTCAAGGATAGTGGCTTTTCAGACAGAGGTCTTTTAAACTAAAACATTTGCATTCTAAACGTGTTTGACTTTGGAGAGTTTCAGTATCATAGTATCAGTGCTGTGGGTGGGTGCAGAGACCAAATATCGATAACTGATATTATGAGATAGGTTTTATGTTGAAAAAAACATGCCTTAATTACCTGTAAGTGTAAATTTGACACTACTGCTCTTTTCTAAATGCAGAATAACATGAAAAATGAGTTGGCCTGTTAAGCAGTGAGATCAGTTAAATTTAACAATGACTGACTGATTGAGAAGCTCATTGGAACCAAAACCTGTAGCCCCAGAGGACTGAAGCTGAGAACCACTGCTGTAGAAATCTAGACAATAGCTGAACAAAGTCAGACTTAGTCGCTTATGGTCTTTCACTATGTGGAAGTTTATTTCATTATATTGTAAAGATATTGCATGCTAAAGCCTGCATGCTTAAAAATTTATGTACTTTAGTCCAGTCTAGTGAAGGACACACTGATTGTTCACGTAGCATGCAGACAAGTGACAAGAATATGTTAAGGCATACATTTAGTTGCAATCAGGTTGAAATTTAATTAATACACATGTTTAGCAAAGGCAGAGTATTAGCAGAGCTGTCATTCCTACTTCACAGTGTGAGATTTATCATGGAATTTGAATGTTCTCACCATGTATTTACAGATTTGTTGGTATTCATGAGTTTTCCAACTCAAAAAGGTTGTCCTCAGTTCCGTTATTACCATATTTTCAGCAAAGAGCGAGTCATCTTGTGTTTTTTTTAAATAAAAAAAAAAAAATAAAAAAATTAGTAATTAGTTTGTGGCTCACCAGTCTATTTCATTCTGGTTGGTCTTAATGACATGCTCTGAATGTTTCATTTTCAAATGCAATGCAGTATAATCAGTCCAGATTTATAGCTTGTACACATTCATGTGAAGTAAAAGTAAGCCAATATAGGCCAATAAGCATAATATTTTGTTGTCAAAACTCCACCCACATTGCCTGCTGTGAGCAGAGAATTGAGCAAGAAATGTATCCTTATGAAGAAAACTGTACCAAAAGCATGTTAAAAATGTGTCACTTACTTTTGTTGTCAAAAGCATGCCTCAAAAGCAAGGACATTTTTTTTAAATCAAAATCTTTGCCTCTTTATAGTGGATGTATAAGTTTTAAAGCTTTTTTTTCCCCACATTGGGACCCCTTTATTGATTTTAAAGCACATGAGTGGGCTAGTTACTTTTTTCAAATTTATTAATTATTTGCCTGAATCAGAACCTGGGGACATACAAGTCTGCGCTGACTTGCTTGGCCTGCTACTGCTTTGACTCTCACCAAGAGAAGCAGTTTTAGATAAGGAGATGAAAAACTGATCACAGATTTCATGTTGATAGAATTGAGCATTTCTGATGTTTTTTCTTTTTGTCCCTTGACCTTTTACAATTTTTTACAGTAAGCGTCTGTGTAACCAGACATCTAGAAGCTTTCTGTTCTATATTAAAGTGTTAACTGTGGTAATATTATAATTAACTGCAGACAACAGGTTTTACCTATTGATGTATCTCTCTATTATTAAAGAAAATCCTGTGACAAGACATGATCTTGAAGAGAGACACTTCAGAGAGGCAGAGACACTTTAACTTCCCGCGACACGGTCTAGGCACGTCATACTGACATCCGTTGGAAGCATGTTCCCGTGAAACTGTGACTTGTCAGACAAGATCACGGTCATGTAATCTCTCAGTTGTTGCCCCGCACTACTTACAACCATTTGCCCTACTTACTACCATTTTCAAACGAGATCACGGTCATCTAAAGAACGAAGAAGAAAGAGCAGCTCTAAAACAATTGATAAATTGAAAATGACACAACCACGACTAAGCAAAGAAGAAAGAGCAGCGTGTCGTAAAAAGACCAAAAGCGCTGGAGAGAAAAGAATGCACAAAAAAGGGATAATCAGCCCGGATTACTCAGTGAAATAACAGAACAGCAAACACTGATCAAATATATGTACAATAGTGATATGTCAGAAGTGTGTAGATGTTGTAAGGTGTTAAAGTCAGAGACTTGTAGATCAGCAAATTTGTGTTGCCATCAGGGAAAAGTGCTGCTACTTCCCAATGAAGAGGCGTTTCCATGAGAATTAAAAAATTTGTTGTTTGGTGAACGGGGAAATCAACAAACACTACAGGCCAAGTATACGCGTCTATAATAATCTTTTTGTGTTAGCATCATTCAATGCACAGAACATTGATTTACACAATAATGGACCATACACTATGATGATCTGTGGTCCTGCAACAATTCAAACTACTACAAGTTTAATTTTGAAAAAAACACAATTTGGTCATCTGTATATTTATGACTAGCAGAATACCCGCGCTTCGCAGCGGAGAAGTAGTGTGTTAAAGAAGGTATGAAAAAGAAAAGGAAAATTTTAAAAAATGACGTAACATGATTGTTAATGTAATTGTTTTGTCATTGATATGAGTGTTGTTCCCATATCTATATATAGCATATATATATAGCAAAATACATATCTATATACATATCTACACATATATATATATATATATATATATATATATATAT
>JANRMT010062813.1:69771377-69794262 GCA_026402145.1 Polypterus bichir lapradei | reverse complement strand
ACACACACACAGTAATTGTATACAGTATATAGTGGCCGGGTGTTGGGATGACAGGTCTCGAAACAGCAAGGAAATTTTGGGGCGCCAGCCAGGTTGTCACTTTTTTTTCCGTCGACAATGAAAAGAGAAAAAACAAAGAAATAAACAAAAGAAACAATGTGTCCCATAAGAGGGAATTCAGGAAACAAAGAGTTAACGGGGTTGCAGTCACTTCTAAG
This sequence comes from Polypterus bichir lapradei, assembly GCA_026402145.1. NCBI lineage: Eukaryota > Metazoa > Chordata > Cladistia > Polypteriformes > Polypteridae > Polypterus > Polypterus bichir. Next base: position 69,794,044 of record JANRMT010062813.1, on the reverse strand, counting down.
GGAGTTTCATTTGGTGCGTTGCACTAACCTCCTGCCTCCTTCCAGGAAGCCAAGGGTTTAATGGTGGCTGGACTGAAAGGGTTGGAGTCAGATGCCTTCACCAGGCATCTTTTCTGCAGAAGAAGGAGATGACATTGCTAGCATTAGCACCCCTTTAATCTTGGAGGGTTACTATATACCTTGACTGTGCCTGTGAGGAGGTTGTCCGATGTGCATGTGTGAAAATATATATATTGTGAGGTTTCTGAACTCTTTTTGGAAACCCCCCTCCCAAGCCCCAGTGGGATGACATGCCGAAGCACCAGCATGGAGGGCTGCTTGGAATAGAATAGAACTGATCCCAATTACTTCCATCATTGCTGACCACCTTGCGAAGCATCTGTTTGAGGGTCTGATTAAACTGCTCCACTAGACCATCAGTTTGAGGATGACACACTGACGTCTTTAAATGATTTACCTTAAGTAACTTGGCCGTTTCCCTGAACGTCTCCGAGGTAAAGGGTGTCCCTTGGGCCATCAGAACTTCCTTAGGAATGGCGTATACACACAAAGACCCCTACCAATTCCCGTGCGATAGCTTTGGATGTAGCTGAGCGCAAAGGAACAGCTTCAAGATATTGAGTAGCATAATCTGCTAGGACTAGTATGTACTTGTGTCCTCTAGCCGAGGGTTCTAGGGTTTCTACTAAGTCAACCCCAATGTGTTCAAATGGGAAATCAATAAGGGGAATGGGAACCAGAGGAGTACTGTCCCTCCTGGGAATTTGACACAGTTGGCACTCCGGGCAGGACGTGCAAAACTGACAAACCTTGTCATTGATTCCCAGCCATTACAATCGGAGCTTAATACACTCAAGGGTTTTTTTGCATCCAAGGTGGGCTCCCAGGAGGTGTGTGTGCTAGTTCACAGACCTGCCACCTCTTTGTGCTCGGCTACCTGATATATAAGGTCATTATTTAAGACAAAGTGAGGGCCCTGTGGCATAGGATGTTAAGTGCGGTGGCCATTAACCAGAACAACTGCATTTTTTGCGAATTTAAGGAAATCGTTGTTCCATTGTTCCCTTTTAAAGGAAGCCGGAGTCTGCTTAAATTGAAAGTGCACCTGCAAGAGAGGATCGGCACCGACCTCAAAGGGCTTGTTTCATCCAGAACTGCCGCAGTGCCTGATGATGTCGTCTTATTGTGCGACGTCCTGAGAATCGCCATGTCGCTGTGAGGTGCCCTGTCTCCTCTCTCAACTGGCTCTGTACATAGTGTGAAGGTAGCTTGGGACGTATTTTCTCCGTCCATTGCTAGGCCCAATTTTTGTTTACGAGTCGTCCCTGTTAAACCACTTTTATTATAAGACCAAACTCGCCCCAGTATCACCGAAATGGAGGGTTTCAGAGGGCCGCTATTGTTAATGTTTTCAGCTATCCTTTGTAACTAATGAAGCAAGAGTTGGACTTGTACTGATGGGTATCTCCGTGAACACAGGTCATATTGGTCCTAACTTTAAACCATTGTCACTGCAACAAAAAGCAGCGAGCAACAATGGATATGTTACTGCCGGAATCCTTCAGGGCCAATACCTTATACTCATTGAAGATTACCACTCCTGTACAAGGGAATGAAAGGGGACTAACCAGCGCACACCACCCTTCCTCTCTTGTTTCTCCGCGGGCCCCCTTGTCACCAAGCAGGAGACACATCTGTGTATTTGGGGGCTTCAGCGTTCGCTCCAAGTGGTGATGGCGGAGCTCAGGAGTAGGGACACATGCTGGTTGGGTTCCATATAGAGACTGTTCTGTTCCCCCAGAGTGTGAAGTCACCCAATGTATTTTGATGACCTCAGTGAGGTCGACCATATTTTAAAGAGGTCGTCCCCAGGCCGGCTGGGTGAGATATTCGGGCAATGAGTTTAGCAGAAAAAACAGGTAAGATGTTACACTACCTTTTGGGCATTGTTTGTGTCTGGCCTTAACCAGCACCCTATTTTGCCACATAGGCTGAATGCCTGAGAGTGAGTTGGCTGCTCAGGGTCAAACTTCCACTGCAACAATTTTCTCGCCTGCTGACCTGGGGCTCCCTGACCTTTCACAAAGGTTTCTGCCTTTGTGGGCTTTGGTGGGTGGTCTTCTTCCCCTGAGAGACCATAACAAGCCTCATGCATTTCCCCCTTCCAGCACGGCTCTATTGTGTTAGCCCACTTTGCGCTCTCCCTTCGGATTATATTTAGTACTGACCTCCAGGATGGAGCTTGCGCCTGGCCCTCCCAACCCGCAACCTACGCCCCGTACTTGGCCACTTGGGTAAGGTATTATTCTTCCTGTACCCTAAAGGGCTGCAGTTCAGATGTCAAGTCCTGCTCCCGATTCCTCGTGGAGTCAATCATCCTGTTGACTATGCCACAGTGAGATGATACAGACAACACAGCAAAAAAGTTTGGGCCAGCCACCTGGTATAGTTGAAAGTTGACTATGAAAGAAAGCAAAGATTTGATCAAATGATCTTAACAGACTTTAGTCCAAAACAGAACTGAAGTTACAGACACAATATGGTGGTTTTAAAACTGGTCAGGGGAAAGTATGTCATCAGGGCAGGAACTGGAAGTGATGTTCTCGGGCCTGAAACTGGAAGTTTCTCTAGAAGTGGGAAGTAGGGTCATCAGGCAAAGGTGGAATTTCTCATGGTTGGTCTGCAGAGGAAAAAGAGAAAGAATCAGTGCACTCTACCACCCCCCTGGTCCTGAATGAAATTGCCCTCTTTTGAGCCCTTTAGCTGCCTCCCATGTGCACATGTGTGACAAAAGAAAACAGGACAGTGCTTTTGAGTGAGTAAAAGTAATTAATAACTTTTGTTTTTTTGTTGATAGATAGAAGCTCCAGTAAACTAATTTATATTAGCCACTGGTTAAAAAATACAAATATTGTATATAGAAAAGTATTAATTTAGTTACACAGTAAATAATAGTGGCATCTAATTAACTGATGACACTATAACTGCAACACATTTTTTTAGAAAATGTCCTGGGCAAAGCCAGCTAACATAGCTAGTTTATTTATAGAGGTATATAGTCTAACATCTTTAATTACCTTATCAATGTTATCCAATAAAACATTGGAGCTGTCCTTACTATAGGGTGCCATCATCTTTTTTGAATAAAAGTAATGTTTTCCCACCACAAATCCCATTTTTCTACAGAGTCTTCAGCATGGCCAGAGGTTCTGAGACGAGTGTGCTTGCAGCAGTTGTCTTCTCTCTGACAATGTGCAAAGCATTTGCCTTCCCAATCAATCTTCAAGATATGTTACATGACACCTTACTAATGCTGCATTATCCATCCGTTTTCTACATTTGTTTTAATAGGAGCTACAGTACCTAAATGCTCTCTCAAAGTCACATTGTAATTTGGTGTTAGCTGATCTGAATTGTTTTCCACAATTATTCTTGACTTTCTTAAAATATCCACAAATTTACAGTTACAATCTAGATGTTGCATTATCTTTGTTTTAATCTGTGAATTTATTGGTAAGGGGGCGGCACGGTGGCGCAGTGGTAGTGCTGCTGCCTCGCAGTTAGGAGAACCGGGTTCGCTTCCCGGTTCGTCCCTGCGTGGAGTTTGCATGTTCTCCCCGTGTCTGCATGGGTATCCTCCGGGTGCTCTGGTTTCCTCCCACAGTCCAAAGACATGCAGATTAGGTGGATTGGCGATTCTAAATTGGCCCTAGTGTGTGCTTGGTGTTTGTGTGTGTCCTGCGGTGGGTTGGCACCCTGCCCAGGATTAGTTCCTGCCTTGTGCCCTGTGTTGGCTGGGATTGGCTCCAGCAGACCCCTGTGACCCTGTGTTTGGATTCAGCGGGTTGGATAATGGATGGATGGATTTATTGGTAAGGGCAAAACAAAATCGTAATTAAGTACTCATCAGAAATAACTTTATTTAATGGAGTAATATTTAAATGATGAATCTCAATTCTGTGATTAATCATTAGAACTAATGTGTGGTTATGATTATGAGTTGGGCTGTTGACAATCAGACAAAATCCTACTAAGTTTAATAAATAAGTAAAACATTTGCTAAAAGTGTCAGTTTCCATATCGTATATTAAAATCCCCCATCAACACTACATGATCATAATTTATAGAGAAGTCAGATAAAATGAATATGACCCTGGTGGTCTGCAGACTAGTATAAAATTGTGTTGGAATCTTTTACATCCTTACAGGATATAAATTCACATAAATTTAGTAAATTTTAGAAACTGTATACATTGCGTCACATAGAATTAATCCTGGGCCACCTCCTCGATCTGTATCTTTTGATGTATGAAACAATGTATAAACGTTTGATGATGCCTCAGCTAAGGGAATAGTGTCAGATTTACTTAGATTTCAGTGAGAAGACACAATTTAGATTTTATACTTGCTATAATATCATTTACCAAAGCAGCTTTACTTCCAAGAAAATTAATATTTAGTTAGCGGCATTTTAAACTGTGAAGATGTTTCCGAACTGTTGTTATATTTTTGGTTTTAATTTGCATTAAGTTACTAATACAGGTACCTTTAGTAGAGGATCAGAGAAAGGATAAAGCCACTCTTGGTCTAATTATGCTCTTTATTTTTTGGTTATCAAGTAATTTATAATTTGCATCAAGACTATTGTTATAAGATCCCCCTCGATGAACAAAGACTATTTAGTGGGATGACTTAGATAATATCTACAGTATGTCACTCAATTAATAAAATAAATCTATCTGAACTGTCTGAAAAGTTCTTGATATTTACAATAGTAACATATGCTATATATACATGTCATTTATATATATATATAAAATTTTTAAATTATAAACTATAAAATATCAAGAACTCACGTCCCGCGAGACAAGACTTTGTGCCAATAGATTTTAACCACACCAGGGCCTGAAATATAAGACAAAGAGTATGACAGCTGCTGTAGAGGTTTTTAAATGTTTGAAGTGCCGTGTGAGATGCAGATCATGCGGCACGGCAGCAGTAGCAAGCCAGCAGCTGATCGAGCAAAGAGGAAGTAAATAAAACTGTATATTTTTCCCATTGTATCACCATTTAAGAGGGGGTTTTGGAGGAGCGAGCGCATCGCCTTGGGGTAAAGCGAACAGTGGGAAACCCCCTAGTAATATATATATGTATAGATATATGCAAGCACACAATACAGCCAGATCCTAGGTAATGAATGAGATAAATTTGTATGTTCAGGATGCAAATGTTTCTTAACCCAATTTTGTATGTCTGTTAACATCGAAAATGTCCTTAACATCAGTAAAAATTCATAATGCTTTACATTGCAAACTTAATAATCAGATGAGTGTGAACCAATACTACTGTAGTTTAAATCATAAAGCCGAAAAAATTAAAACTAAAATGAATGGCAGATATTAATGTTGACTTTAATGCTTAATAATAATAATAGACACATTACCTCATAAAAAAGGAATAGGCCCAAGCCTGAAACAAAACTTACCACTAACTGTGACGATTGAGCCCTACCAGAGATGTGCTGTCAGTGTAAACCCGTCCCAGCAGCCGCTTCTCCTGAGACAGCACTGCTGGGACGCATACTTAAAATTCTGAGAATTAAAAGCAACAGGTTCTACTTCTCCAGCTAAACAGGCACCTCCCAATCTTAAGACTTCCGTAACCTGAGACCTGCCTGTATATGAATATACCCAACTTATTTGTATCATATGGCATAACACTCCAGTAGTCAATAACTTGAAAAGAAGATATTGAGTGTACTTCAGGTTTACTAGGATTTTGCTCTGATTTTTCTATTTATTGTTTATGAGCATTTCTTTAAATTGGAACCAATCCTAGACTGAATGCCAACTGCAGTACATGCTCACACTATCCGTACTATCTGGGGCAATTTCAACCTAGTTCCTTAAGTTTGAACTGTGACAGGGTATCAGAATAGGCTCATGGCAGCAGTGGGAGAAGATACAAACTGCTCACAGAAAAGAATCAAATCTGGGTCCAGGCAGTCTGAGATTGCAGTTCTGCCTGTTACACTGCTGTATGTTTAACACTAGTTGTTTTGTTGTTTCTGTTAGAGGTATACAGGCATACAGCATGTACTGTGGAATTATTTTTAATGAATAATTTCTCTAATTTATCAGTATGACTTACTTGAAGAAACAGTGAGGGGAGAAATACTTGTAATGTTAATTATGCACAAATCTGCCTTCATTTTAATTGAGGTCTCAGGTTTATGTATTAGTACAGTTATTATAAGTGATCAAATATATTTCTTTATGACTCTGATGTGAATATAGTGGTTTAAAAATGAATGGTAGTGAACCTAATTGGTTAGTTTTATTTGTTTATTGTTCCATTTTCCCACCAAAATATATATGCATTGCATATTAACATCCTGAATGCAGTTTAATAGCTCTGCAGAATGTATAAAGCTTAATAACTCAAGGTGTTCTGCAGATGTTTAGTAAGATTTAAGATGGTCTGTCTTGAAAAACATTTGAGGACACAAGCTTAGTGATTGTGAAGACATGCTGATGTCAGCGCTGTGCCATAAGGGCATGTTAAAAAAACAGACATATGTCAAATTTGTAGGAGAGGAAGGAAAGCAGGACTGAACACAGAAGTCAATGTACATGATTGTGGGCATGAAGAGTGACATTAATAACCTGAAATAGACTCTTGATGTGGTGACTGATGGTGCCCATACCAACACCCTTTGTAACCTGAGATCAGTCAAGTTGTCTAACACAGCAGGTATCACCATTTGTTTTTTTTTTTTGTTTTTTGTTTTTTTTGACAGCAAACCCAGGAACCCAGTGTAAAGGCAAAGCAAGACTGAGACTCATCACAGATAACTATAAAAGTGAATTTCCTGACTGGAAAGTCATAGTTGGGTCCACTGACTGGTTAAATGACTAAAATGGTGATAATAATTGCAGTGACTGTAGATACAGACTTATCTTCCCTTTGGTTATTCAGCTGGTGCTACAACTTAAGGAGGCATGATTTTGTACCAAATACAAGATATTAAAACATTTGAGGGCCCAGATGAAGATACAGTGTGGTTGCTAGTGGGGATTAACAAAGATAAGCAAAGAAGCAAGACAGAACACTCAGTGCAAGCACAGTAAGGAGCATTTCATCTGAATAAGAATTACTATTGTTTATTATACTGATATATACTGTATGTTGTTTCATAATACAAGTTTAAAGTCAGTAAAATCATTATCAATTGATAGAAAAGTTAAAATTTTATTCAAAATACTAAACAAAACAGGAACAAGAAGTAAAAAAAAAAATGAAACTGGAAAAATGTGTAGAATTCAACAACTGGGAAAAGAAGCAAGCCGGAAGACCTCTTAATTATCTTCACATTAAGAGTTTGCCTAGTAATTGATGTTACCAATCATTTCAAAAAGAGATTTTGGTTACAGATACTTTGAATGTGGAAAAGTTGGCCAAACAAATATTGCAAGGGGGGGGGGGGGGAGGGGGAGTTGGGTGACAAAACCCAAGTTAAAGGGTGTGATGATGAGTGTGACAGGACACTGAAAGGGTAACTATCAATGCATAGGTGCTAAAAGAGAAGCAGATTTTGCGGGTAATATTTTGTGAAACTCAATATTTTTTATAAGGATGTTTACTCAAGGTTCCAATCTGCAGGTACTCTCAAGAATAAGGAGACATGAGCTATAATAGCGGGAACTTTTACCAAAGATTGAAGTAAAGAAATCAAATGAAATTGTCAATTCAATTTCATTATTTCATTTATTTCTTTTTGCTTCTCTTTTTATTGTGAGGCTGTTTGTGACATCATTGATAAGCTAAATCACACAGGCCACACTATCTATAGTAACTTTCTCAAGCCCTTCTTGAAGAATCCATAGACACTTTCAAGCCAGTCAAGAGAACTCCTTCACTTGGCTCAGTGGTTATTGCTGATGCCTCACAGCTCCAGAGCCATAGATTCAGATTCCAACATAAGAACTACATACAGTATGTGTGGACATTCTCTCTATAGGCTTTTCTCTAGGTTTTTCTTTTCACATTCTGGTGATGTTCAGTTAATGAACCTTAATAAATAGAAAAAAATTGGTTTGTCAACTCATCCAAAGTTATTTTCCATCTTACTTTCAATGCTATTGAAATGTGTTCTGGCATAAACACCCATGGACAAAATTAGAAAATGAGAGAACGTTTTAGATGGATGATATTTGTAAGATGATATTATAGTGTTTAGTTAGGTAGTCATTCTTTAGGTGTTTTAGCATATGATGCACGAAGCACCTATTTTGATAGCCCATGTCCATCTGTCTGTTTGTCTGCCTGGTGTAAGGAAACAGCTTGGTCTCCAGTGGACCAATTTTGTTGAAACATGACACACTTATTCTTCATGGAAATTTGTTGAAACAGTTCAATATGCGTTGGAATTTCTTAAACAGATTGTTCTGTACAATGTTATAAAATTTTAAAGTCTTCCATTAAAAAGCCTTGGCAAATCTGCAAATTTAACAATCTTTTTTTTTTTTTTTTTTTATTGACTTTATTATAATCATTCCATACAGATAGATCATTTTTTACAAAAAAATAGGATTGAAAACAACCCAACCCCCACCCCTAACAGAGAGAACATGGCCATCCCAGTAAAACTTAAATCTGGTCAAAATACACCTGTCAGTTTTCAAATTGATTTTAAAATCTTGTTGCTTGTTTTTAAATCTTTACATGGGCTTGCTCCTGCCTTTTTATCCGAATTGTGTGTTTTACACCAGCCATCCAGTGTGCTTAGATATTCTGGTCAGTTGTCTCTTGTTGTCCCTTGTACTAAGGGGGACAGGGCTTTTGCAGCTGCTGCTCCTCGCTTGTAGAACTGTTTACCTCATCACATAAAGAAGTCGTCTACAATTGAACTGTTCAAAACATGATTAAAGACTCATTTCTATTCACTTGCATTCCATGACCGTCAGTAATACTGATGGTTTCCTCATTGTGATTACATAAGATTACTTCTATTTATTATTTATTTTATTTATGTTCATTTATTTCATTTCTATTTATGTTATTCATGTTTTTTGTATGTTTTTCTTTAATTCTACTATTGTAAAGCACTTTGGTCACAGCATTCCTATGTTGTTTTAGATAGATAGATAGATAGATACTTTATTAAATTATTTTAAATGTGGTATAGGCCTATAAAAAAAGTTGACATTAACATTGACATAAATTGATAAGCTTTAAGAGCTTATTCTAAAATATTATTGATTAGATCCTGCCAGGTTTTGAAAAAGTTCTACACAGATCCTCTAACTGAGAATTACATTTTTTCCCATTTCAAATAGTATAAAACATCAGTTACCCACTGACTTAAAAGAGCAGAGTTAGGATTCTTCCAGTTTAGCAAAATAAGTCTACGTGCCAATAGTGTAGTAAAGGCAATCACAGTTTGTTTGTCCTTCTCCACTTTAAGCCCATCTGAAAGAACACCAAAAACAGCTGTTAATGGGTTAGGAGGGATTGTGACACCAATGCTGTCGGAAAGGCACTTAAACATTTTTGTCCAGAATGGTGTAAATTTGGAGCAGGCCCAAAATATGTGTCCCAGTGAGGCTGGGACTTGATTGCAGCGTTCGCAGGTTGGATCTTGCCCTGGAAACATTTTGGACAGTTTTAAGCGAGACAGATGTGCTCGATATATAATTTTAAGTTGAATAATTGTATGCTTTGTGCATATGGAGCTTGAGTGAATTCTCTGGATTGCTACCTTCCACTCCTTTTCTGATATGTTGAGTGATAGATCTTTTTCCATTGTCCTCTTGGATCTTTGAAAGGGAGGCACTGTAAAATAATTTTATATATTGCAGAAATACTGTCTGAGTCCTCCAAACTGAGCAATATTTTTTCCAGCATGGAGGAAGTTGCGAGATGAGGAAAATTGGGCAGGTTCTGTTTGACAAAGTTTCTAATTTGAAGATAGTGAAAGAAATGTGTTGCTGGAAAGTTACATTTGGAATGCAATTGTTCATAGGATGCAAAGATGTTGTCTATATAAAGATCTCTAAGCAATTGAATCCCAAATGTTTTCCAGATATTAATAATTGCATATGTTTTCGAGGGTTGAAAAGGTGGTTCTCATGCAGAGGTGCCACAGATAAAAGATTCTCCATCTTAAAATTCTTTCTACATTTGTTCCATATTCTGAGTGAGTGAAGCACAATTGGATTATTAGTATATTGGCGATAACTTGTATTTATTGGGGCACAAAACAGGGAATATAAAGAAGTACAGTGGAACCTCGGTTTGCGAGCATAATTCGTTCCGGAAACGTGCTTGCAATCCAAAGCACTCGTATATCAAAGCGAATTTCCCCATAAGAAATAATGGAAACTCAGATGATTCGTTCCACAACCCAAAACTATTCATATAAAAATGATTAATACAAAATATAAAGTAAAATACATAATACAAATTAACCTGCACGTTACCTTTAAAAAGAATCATGGCTGGTGTGAGTTTCTAAACTCATGTGGGATTCCACCCAACGGGACGACACGTGGAAGAGCGTCCCAAAGCAATCGCAGTCTCCCAGCGCTGTAGCAGTTCGCCGTATAAGCGCATCCAAAAAGATCGCAGACATGCTATAAGCGCCTGTCGTCAATGGGTCATAAAAGGAACATTATAAAGATCCCGCTACAATAAATAACAGCACTGTTGCTGTTTCAAGCTGAATAAAGCTGGTGTTAAAGTACTGAGACTCAGCTTCGTGTTTTGGGGAGCAAGATGGGGACTCGCACTTCACAGCGCACACACACACACAGTCACAATGCTGTAGTAAACAGTATACGCTCGTACGGATGTTGATTATATGAGTGAGGCACACAGACTCAGACGGAGAATAGGAGACGATTGCCAGAGAGAGAGAGAGAGACGCGCTGGGCGAGTGAGCAAGCGAGATAAGGAGAGAGAGAGAGAGATGCGCTGGGCGAGCGAGCGAGATAAGGAGAGAGAGAGAGAGAGAGAGACACGCTGGGCGCGCGAGCGAGATAAGGAGAGAGAGATGCGCTGGGCGAGCAAGCGAGCGAGATAAGGAGAGAGAGAGAGAGACGCGCTGGGCGAGCGAGATAAGGAGAGAGAGAGAAGAACCATCAGCTCAGTTGTGATCACATGACGCTCAGCAGACAAAGTGTATCCATACTACTCGTATTGCAAGACATCGCTCGTTTATCAAGTCAAAATGTATTAAAAATTTTTGCTCGTCTTGCAAAACACTCGTAAACCAAGTTACTCGTAAACCGAGGTTCCACTGTACTGCAAGATTTTATTTCTATTGCTGACCAAGCCTGTGTATGTTTATCTATCTGTGTCCAGGTTTTTATAGCTTGTATGTTTGCTGCCTAGTAATAAAACTGAAAGTTGGGCAGAGCCATGCCACCTTCTGCCTTAGTTCTTTGTAGGGTCGCTCTTTGGATATGTGGATGTTTTGAGTTCCAAATAAATGAGGTTATGGTTGAATCTAATTGCTTAAAAAAATTATTTATTGATGTATATTGGAATGTTTTGAAATAAAAAGAGACGCTTAGAAAGGATATTCAACTTAACAACGTTAATTCTTCCAGCTAGAGTTAGATGAAGGGCTGACCATCTATGCATGTCTTGCTTAATTTTTTCCATACAGACGGCGAAATTTTGTTGATAAAGAGCTTTAATTTTACTTGTGATATTTACCCCTAGATATTTAAACTGATCTGCAATGATAAAAGGGAAGGTGTCCAATTTAATATTGTGTGCTTGAGAATTCTTTGCAAAGAGCACACTTTTATTCAAATTAATTATGAGACCAGAGATCTTTTGAAATTCTGTAAGTGCTGTTAAGACTGCAGGCACAGTATTTTGTGGGTCTGATATATACAGTACCATATCATCTGCATATAGAGAAATTTTCTGTTCAAGTCCTTCTCTGATAATCCCCTTTATCTGATAAGCATTTCGGCAGTGAACTGCCAGTGGTTCAATGGCGACTGCAAATAGCAGTGGTGACAAGGAGCATCCTTGTCTGGTACCACTTTCTAGTTTAAAGTAGTCTGAACAAATGTTGCTAATACAAACTGGAGCTTCTGGATTGGTATATAGTAGTTTGATCCATGCACAAATATTCGGGCCAAACCCAAATTTCTCTAATGTAATAAAAAGGTAGTTCCATTCAGTCATATCAAATGCTTTTTCTGCATCCAATGATAATAATATCTCTGGGGTGTTTGACTTTGCTGGTGAATATATTACATTAAACAGACGTCGAAGATTGGAAGCTACAGTAAGTGTCGGCCTTTAATAAATCCAGTTTGATCTTGTGATATTACCGAAGGCAGCACTTTCTCCATCCTTCTAGCTAAGACTTTGGAGAGTATCTTAACATCATTATTCAGAAGTGAAATTGGTCTGTATGATGCACATTGTAATAAGTCCTTATTTTGTTTAGGAAAGACGGTGATTAATGCTTGGCGAAAAGTTTGAGGTAGAATTTGATTGTCTCTTGCTTCTGTAAATGTTGCTAATAAGAGGGGAGCTAGCTGAGTGGAGAATTTCTTATAAAATTCTACAGGGTAGCCATCAGGGCCTGCTGCTTTCCCACTTTGAAGTGACTTTATAGCATCTAGTAATTCTGACAGCGCCAAAGGTTTATCCACTTCCTCTGCACTAAAAGTATCTATTTGTGTATCTGTAATGTATCTAGAAATGTATTAGATTGTGTGTTGTCTTCTTTTAAATAAGTAGAATATAAGGATTTATAGTAGTCTGTGAATGTGTGCATTATATTTTTATGGTCAATGATTTTATCTCCGTTCTTGTTGGTGATTGCTGGGATTGCATTGCAGACTTCTTGCTTGTGGATTTGTTGAGCTAAAAGCTTATTAGCTTTCGCTCCGTGTTCATAATAATGATGTCTTGATTTAAAAATTAGTTGTTCAGTTTCTTTAGTTGTTAAGAGGTTGAGCTCTGAATGCAGTGCCTGCCTTTTCCTATGAAGAGCCTCACTTGGACACCTGGCATGCTCTTCATCTGTTCTAGTAATTTTGCTGGTTAGCTCTGATACCTTATTGGTTTCTAATTTATTTCTGTGGGAAAGATATGAAGTAATCTGTCCTCTTAAGAAGGCCTTTAGAGTGTCCCAGAGTATTCATGCAGAGACCTCTGAAGAAGTATTTGTCTCTAGGAAGAAACTGATTTGTTCGGATATAAATTCTGTACAGTTCACGTCTGCTAATAGAAGTGGGTTAAGATGCCGTCTACGAGATGAGTGTGTGGGGCCTAATGATTTTAGCTCCAAGATCAAAGGGGCATGATCGGAAATAACAATAGCGTCGTACTTGCAAGATTTAATCGTAGGCAAAAGCCAAGCAAAATGACACCTTTTATTGGCTAACTAAAAAGATTACAATATGCAAGCTTTCGAGGCAACTCAGTCCCCTTCTTCAGGCAAGATAGTAGGCAAGAAGTTATTATCTATAAAGAAATAATCAATTCTTAAGTAGCAATGATGCACTGGTGAGTAGAAGGAATATGTTCTTGAGTTTGGGGTTTTGAAATCTGCAGGGTCTGATAAGGTGTGGTCAGTTAAAAAATGTGTAATTATCTTTGCAGTGTTAGATGTCATCCCCCCTGTGACAGGAGATCTATCTAAGAGTGGATTTAAAACACAATTAAAGTCCCCAGCCATTATAATTTTATGAGTGTTCACATTGGGAATGGATGTAAATACATTTTGCATGAATTCCCTATCATCAACATTGGGTGCATAAACATTTATCAAAATCACTTTACAGTTAAATAAATTGCCCATGACAGTCACATATCTCCCTTCAGGATCCAATACTACATCTGATGCTACAAATGAGACTGTTCTATGTATGGGAATTCCCACACCTCTAGTTTTCTTCGTAAAACTAGAATGGAACATTTGGCCAGTCCAGTCTTTTTGCAGCCGGAACTGATCCTTGCTTAGTAAGTGGGTCTCCTGTAAAAATAATATCTTAGCGTTTAAACATGTTAGCTGAGAGAATACTTTCTTTCTCTTTAATTCGTGATTCAGGCCTTTAACATTCCAGCTCACAAAGTTAACTATCCCATCATGGAGACATTGATTCTAAATTTTTGATGTCATTTTGTAGTCTTAACTGGAAGTGAGACAGCTTTAACCTTAAATTCCAATTTTCCCACGAAATATTGCTGTGCAGCTTATTATTACGTTGGTAGTTATCATTATAAGGATTAAAATAATAGATTAGATATAGCTAGTTCTTCCCCCCCCCCCCCATCCCTCCAACCCCCCATTTTGCCTCCCCACGTGAGGCTGGACCCCACTTCACAAAGTCCCAGTCCTCTGACATACCTAGAGAAAGAGCACGTCCAAAACAAAACAAGTCCCCCAGCAGCAGCATTTGGGGATTAAAAGGTAGAGATATCTATTGCCGATAAAGTTTAAATACTATAAGCATAAAATATAATCATCAACAGTCTTGAAATATTAAGACAGTAAACTCAGGGAGTGGTGTTAAAAAGTGGCCCTGGATTTTAAGTGCAAATTCTTTTTCTTTTTTAAAGAATATATTGGTAATAGATATCACTATCTTTTAACCCTAAAACGCCGCTGCATTGGGGCTTGTTTTACTTTGGACGTGCTCTGTCTCTGGGTATGTCAGAGGACTGGGACTGTGTGAAGTGGGTTTTAGCCTCACTTGGTGAGGCAAAAAGGGATGGTGAGGCAAAATTTAAGGGGGTGAGAGAAAGAGAGCAGGCTTGATCTATACCTAATCTATCCTATTAATCTTTATAATTATAACTACCAACGTAATAATAAGCTGCATGGCAACAACTCTAGGGGAAATAGGAAATTAAGGCCGAAGCTGTCTCACTTCCAGTTAAGACTATAAAATGACTTCAAAAACTCAGAATCAGTGTCTCCATGATGGGACAGTTAACTTCGTAAGCTGGAATGTTAAAGCCCTGAATCATGAATTAAAGAGAAAGAAAGTACTCTCTCACCTAACAGGTCTAAATGCTAAAATAGTATTTTTACAGGAGACCCACTTACTAAGCAAGGATCAGTTCCGGCTGCAAAAAGACTGGACTGGCCAAATGTTCCATTCTAGTTTTACGAAGAAAACTAGAGGTGTGGGAATTCTCATACATAGAAAAGTACCATTTGTAGCATCAGATGTAGTATTGGATCCTGAAGGGAGATATGTAATGGTCATGGGAGACTTATCTAACTGTAAAATGATTTTGATAAATGTTTATGCACCTAATGTTGATGATAATGAATTTATACAAAATTTATTTGCATCCATTCCCAATCTGAACACTCAAAAAGTTTTAATGGCTGGGAACTTTAATTGTGTTCAAAATCCACTTTTAGATAGGACTACCTCCACAGGGGGAACGGCAAAGATAATTACAAAGTTTATAACTGATCACAACTTATCAGACCCTTGGAGGTTTTTAAACCCAAATTCAAGAACATATTCTTTCTACTCACCAGTACATCATTGCTACTCAAGGATTGATTACTTCCTGCCTATGATTAAATCATGCAAATACAATGCTATTGCTATTTCTAACCATGCACCTATGATCTTTGAGCTAAAATTACTAAGCCCCATACACTCACCCCGCAGATGGCACCTCAACCCGCTTCTATTATCTGACGAGAATTGTACGGAATTTATTTCCAAACAAATCAAAATCTTTCTACAGACAAATACATCACCCGAGATCTCTGCAGGAATACTCTGGGAAACTCTTAAGGCCTTCTTAAGAGGACAGATTATCTCATATCTTTCCCAGAGAAATAAATCCGAAGCCAAAAAAGTAGCAGAGATAAAAGGAGAAAATTACTAAAATAGATGAAGAACACGCCAGACTACCAAGCGAGACTCTACATAGGAGGAGGCAGGCTCTACATTAAGAATTAAACCTCTTGACAACTAAAGAAACTGAACAACTAATCTACAAATCCAGACATCATTATTATGAACATGGAGAGAAAGCTAATAAGCTTTTAGCTCAACAAATTCACAAGCAAGAAGTGCGCAACGCAATCTCAGTAATCACCAACACGACTGGAGATAAAATCGTCGAGCACAAAAATATAATGCACACTTTCAGAGACTACTATAAATCCCTATATACTACTGAGTTTAAAGAAGACAATACACAATCTAATACATTTCTGGATACATTACAGATACCACAAATAAACGCTTTTAGTGCGGAGGAACTTGATAAACCTCTGGCGTTATCAGAATTACTAGATGGTATAAAGTCACTCCAAGGCGGGAAAGCAGCAGGCCCTGATGGCTACCCTACAGAATTTTACAAGAAATTATCCGCTCAGCTAGCTCCCCTCCTATTAGCAACATTTACTGAAGCCAGATCTCTTCCTCAATCCTTTCACCAAGCACTAATCACTGTTTTTCCAAAACAAAATAAGGACTTATCACAATGTGCATCATACAGACCAATCTCACTTCTGAATAATGACATTAAAATACTCTCTAAAATCATAGCTAGATGGATGGAGAAAGTGCTCCCCTCGGTAATATCACAAGACCAAACTGGATTTATTAGGGGCCGACACTTATCTTCAAATCTTTGACGCCTTTTTAATGTAATATAATCACCAACTAAATCAGACACCCCAGAAATATTATTATCATTGGATGCAGAAAAAGCATTCGACATGATTGAATGGAAATACTTTTTTACTACATTGGAGAAGTTTGGGTTTGGCCCGAACATTTTTGCATGGATTAAATTACTGTATACTAACCCAGAAGCTTCAGTTTGCATCAACAACATTTGCTCAGACTACTTTAAACTAGAACGTGGCACTAGACAAGGGTGCCCCTTGTCACCGCTGCTGTTAGCGATTGCCATTGAACCACTGGCAATACATTGTCGAAATACTGATCAGGTAAAGGGGATTAGCAGAGAAGGACTGGAACAGAAAATCTCATCATATGCAGATGATATGGTATTGTATATATCGGACCCAGAAAATTCTGTGCCTGCAGTCTTAACAGCACTCACAGAATTTCAAAAGATATCTGGTCTCAGAATTAATCTGAATAAAAGTTTACTCTTTCCAGTGAATTCTCAAGCATATAATATTAGATTAGATACAGTCATGGCCGAAATTATCGGCACCCCTGGAATTTTCCCAGAAAATGCACCATTTCTCCAGGAAAATTGTAGCAATTACAAATGTTTTGGTATACACGTGTTTATTTCCTTTATGTGCATTGGAACAACACAAAAAAACAAGGAAAAAAAGCCAAATCTGACATCATATCACAAAGAACTCCAAAAATGGGCCAGACAAAATTATTGGCACCTTTTCAAAATTGTGGGTAAATCGTTGTATTTCAACCATATGATGCTCATTTGAACTCACCTGTGGCAAGAAACAGACGCTGGCAATATAGCAATCACATCTGAAGCCAGTTAAAATGGAGAAAAGTTGACTCAACCTTTCTGTTGTGTGTCTGAGTGTGCCAAACTAAGCATGGAGAACAGAAAGAAGAGCAGAGAATTGTCTGAGGACTTGAGAACAAAAATTGTGGAGAAATATCAACAATCTCAAGGCTACAAGTCCATCTCCAGAGATCTTCATGTTCCTTTGTCCACTGTGCGAAACATAATCAAGAATTTCACAACACATGGCACTGTACCTAATTTCCCTGGACATGGACGAAAGAGAAAAATTGATAAAAGACTGTAACGAAGGATAGTCCGAATGGTGGATAAACAGCCCCAATCAACTTCAGAACATATTCAAGCTGTTCTGCAGACTCAGGGTGCAACAGTGTCAGCTCGAACTATCCGTCGACATCTGAACAAAATGAAACGCTATGGCAGGAGAGCCAGGAGGAGCCCACTGCTAACACAGAAACATAAAAAAGCCAGACTAGATTTTGCCAAAAAATACCTGAGGAGGCCAAAATCCTTTTGGGCGAACGTCTTGTGGACAGATGAGACCAAGGTAGAGCTTTTTGGTAAAACTCATCATTCTACTGTTTACAGAAAACAGAATGAGGCCTATGAAGAAAAGAACACAGTACCTACAGTCAAACATGGTGGAGGTTCTAAGATGTTTTGGGGATGTTTTGCTGCCTCTGGCACTGGAGGCCTTGACTGTGTGCAAGGCATCATGAAATCTGAAGACTACCAAAAGATATTGGAGCACAATGTAGGGCCCAGTGTCAGAAAGCTGGGTCTGCATCAGAGGTCATGGGTGTTCCAACAGGACAATGACCCCAAACATACCTCTAAAAGCACCCAGAAATGGTTGAAGACAAAGCGCTGGAGAGTTCTGAAGTGGCCAGAAATGAGTCGGATCTAAATCCGATTGAACACTTATGGAGAGATCTCAAAATTGCTGTTGGGAGAAGGCGCCCTTCAAATCTGAGAGACCTTGAGCAGTTTGCAAAAGAAGAGTGGTCGGAAATTCCAGTTGAGAGGTGTAACAAGCTTGCTGATGGTTATAGGAAGCGCTTGATTTCAGTTATTTTTTCCAAAGGACGTGCAACCAAATATTAAGTTGAGGGTGCCAATAATTTTGTCCAGCCCGGTTTTTGAGCTTTGTGTGAAATGAAGTCAGATTTGGCTTTTTTTCTTTGTTTTTTGTGTTGTTCCAATGCACATAAAGGAAATAAACGTGTATACCAAAACATTTGTAATTGCAACAATTTTCTGGGAGAAATGGTGCATTTTCTGGGAAAATTCCAGGGGTGCCGATAATTTCGGCCATGACTGTACACCCTACCTTTTATCATTGCAGAACAGTTTAAATACCTAGGGGTAAACATCACAAGTAAACATAAAACTTCACCATCTGCATGGAAAAAATTAAACAAGACTTGCATAGATGGTCAACCCTTCATCTCACTCTAGCTGGAAGAATTAACACTGTTAAGATGAATATTCTTCCTAAACTCCTTTTTTATTTCAAAACATTCCAATATACATTAATAAATCATTTTTTAGGCAATTAGATTCAGCAATAACCTCATTTATTTGGAATTCAAAACATCCACGCATCAAAAGAGCGACCCTACAAAGACAAAAGGCAGAAGGTGGCATGGCTCTACCTAACTTCCAGTTTTATTACTGGGCAGCAAATATACAGGCGATAAGAACCTGGACACAAATAGAAAAACATACACAGGCATGGACCGCAATAGAAGTTAAATCCTGCAGTACTTCTTTGTATTCCTTGCTATGTGCTCCAATAAATACACGTTATCGGCAATATACAAATAACCCAATTGTGCTCCACTCACTTAGAATCTGGAACCAATGTAGAAAGCATTTTAAGACGGAGAAGCTTTTATCTGTGGCACCTCTGCAAGAGAACTACCTCTTTCAACCATCACAAACATATGCAGTTTTTAATATCTGGAAAAAATTTGGAATTAACTTGCTTAGAGATCTTTATATAGACAACGTCTTTGCATCCTATGAACAATTACATTCCAAATTTAACATTCCAACTACACATTTCTTTCACTATCTTCAAATCAGGAATTTTGTTAAACCGAACCTTCCAGATTTTCCTCATCTTGCACCCTCATCCATGCTGGAAAAAATATTGCTCAATCTCAAGGACTTAGACTCCATCTCTACAATATATAAAATCATTTTACAATCCCTCCCTTTCAAAGATCCAAGAGGACACTGGGTAAAAGATCTCTCAATTAATATATCAGAAAAGGAGTGGAAAATAGCAATGCAGAAAATTCACTCGAGCTCCATATGCGCAAAGCATACAATTATGCAACTTAAAATTGTTTATCGAGCACATCTGTGCTCTCCAAAATGTTTCCAGGGCATGATCCAACCTGCGAACGCTGCAACCAAGTCCCAGCCTCACTGGGTCACATGTTCTGGGCCTGCACCAAATTAACATTATTCTGGACAAAAATTTTTAATTACCTCTCAGACAGCCTTGGACTCACAATCCCTCCTAACCCATTAACAGCTGTGTTTGGGGTTCTTCCAGAGGGGCTTAAAGTGGAGAAAGACAAACAAATTGTGATTGCATTCACTACACTTTTGGCACACAGACTTATTCTGATAAACTGGAAGAACCCAAACTCTCCTCTTTTAAGTCAGTGGGAAACCGATGTGTTATATTATTTGAAATTGGAAAAAATCAAATACTCAGTTAGAGGATCCATACAGACTTTTCTCAAAACATGGCAGGATCTAATCAGTAATATTTTAAAATAAGTTCATGAAGCACAGAAAATTTATTAATTTAGGTATGTTTTAAAAGCCGTACAATTTTTACGCCGTTTGGCTTGCTTTCTCTCTCAAGGGTGGGGATCGATCTGTTCTTAACTCAATTTTTCTTTTTTTAAAAACTTGATTGCTTTGTATGGATTGCAATAAAATTAATAAAATAAAAAATAAAAATAAAAAAGTGGCCCTGCATAAGCATAGTAAACCCTAATGCAATAATAACAATAACAATAAACCAAAGGTATGATGTTAAACAGTCTCCTTTAGAATAGTTAAAAAAAAAACAAAAAAACACATATGCCTACAATTATAATTAAATCATAAACATGTCCAAACTTATCAAAATTAAAAGGGAGAAACATTCTATGTGACTTCAGCTACAGATTATTTTACTGTTTCAGTTTTACATTGACAACAGTTACACCAGCTTGTGTATTTTGTAGATTTTCCTCTAGTGACTATTGATGACGAACATATCCACAGTACAAGTTAATGAAACACCAGTGGATTGCATGAATGAGGTAGGAACTCGCTGTCGCTGGCTGATTGAGTGCATGTGAGATGGCAACGCTATTGGCAGGTCAAGCTCAGCATGCACAGAAACCTCTCCATGTATCTCCTTCCTCCACATGTTTTAAGTCATAACAAGTATAAAATGGAAGCAAGAGAAATAAAGGGTTTTCCAAATATGAAAGAAGTACCCTATGTGGTGCAAGCTGTTGTGCACAGAGTAAATAAAACTTTAGACAGTACTATTTAACTTACACAAAAACAAGCTCACAACTCCATTATCTACATACTATAATGATTCACTATTTCATTGTCATTGTAATTTACTAGGGTGTCCAGGTGACATGAACAGGTCTGATTTCAGGATATAATAAAAATAAATAAATAAATTATTGAAAATATCTCAGTTTTAACAGGCTGCCAACCTAATAAAACATTGCACCACCAAAACATCCTAATAGTACAGGGGTGCCTGATGCGTCGATCGATCGGTAGATCGCAAAGGTAGTGCAGGTAGATCGTGTTGCATTCAAAAATTTTTTTTTAAACGTTAGTCTATATATCCTCCCTATAGCATTTGCCACTTGATTGACATACAAGGCAGCCAGTCTGAGATCTCTTTTCTTCTAACACACTGGTCATCCCGCACGCACGATCAAACGCACAAGCTACTGCAAAACTCTGGCTATCTAAGTGATCTAGTTATCCTTCCAATTTATATCGACGAAAGAAGGGATTTAAAAAAAATTGTTGGTAATGGGCTGGATGTGGAATTGGAAGAGGATTTTTTTCTCTCACAATGTCACAACCGAAGTGCGTTTGTCTGATCTGTCAAACTATCATTGCTATTCCAAAGAAGGAAAATGTATAAAGGCACTTTCGAACTGTTCATAAAAACTACAAAACTGACTTCCTTCTGAAAAGCGATCTGAGAAAGAGAAAGGAGAGGGAACTAAAATCGCAGTTTATCGGACAGCCGTCATTTTTCACTCGGCTGAATTCAAAAGCAAAAGTTCCGGGTGAGTCACTCGATCATTAAGCATAAAAAGTGTGCTACCTCCTTGACTGCATTATTCGTCTCTACTTATTTATGGGAGTCAGCCTTTTCCCACATGAAGATTATTATATCCAAATACTGTAGTGACCATACATGTATTGAATTGTTATTGTGCCATAAAGGTTATTCAGTTATGCAAGGTAGGACAACATATATTTTATGTATAAAGTATACTCAGTATATATATATATATATTGTCACACACGTGCACATGGGAGGCAGCTAAAGGGCTTGAGTAAGGGCAGTTCCGAAGCATGCCGAGATGTAGCAGAGTGCACTGACTCTTTTTCTCCCTTTCCTGTAGACCATTCACGGGAGATCCCACCTGGCTCTTTTGACGTCACTTCCGGGACCGAGCCTATGGAAGAGGACCTTGCCGGCCCCGGCCCCTGTGATGTCACGTCCGGACTCGAACCAATGGCTGAAGACCATGAGCCCGATCCATATGATATCACTTCCTGTCTTCCCCTTTAAAAACCTACACCTTTTCTCTAGTCCCTCAGTTCTGTTTTGGACTCGGTTTTGTGCACATCAGCTGTATTTCCTGATTATTACTTTTGCAGCCAGGATACCAGATTATGACTCTGTCTTGTATTTATGACAATATAAATATATACAGTACAGGCCAAAAGTTTGGACACACCTCCTCATTCAATGTGTTTTCTTTATTTTCATGACCATTTACATTGGTAGATTCTCACTGAAGGCATCAAAACTATGAATGAACACATGTGGAGTTATGTACTTAACAAAAAAAGGTGAAATAACTGAAAACATGTTTTATATTCTAGTTTCTTCAAAATAG
>JANRMT010062813.1:69681600-69762343 GCA_026402145.1 Polypterus bichir lapradei | reverse complement strand
AGTCAGTCAGTCAGTCAGTCAGTCAGTGAGTGAGTGAGTGAGTCAGTGAGGGCTTTGCCTTTTATTAGTATAGATATAGATTATTTAAATTAAGTTAAAGTTTTATCTGTATAATATAATAAACATATTTTGCTGCATTTCATCTTAAAAATGATATCGTCATCATATGTAAATATGCGCTTTATAAAGTGGCTCAGGTTGTGCAATATTATAACTAGGGAATCCATTCCCGGACGGGTTTATCCATTCCCGGGAATTTGGGAATCCTGCATGTCATTCCCAGGAATCCCGGGCTCCCGTGGATGACACAATGCACGGGCATCTCACAAGTTTAGGTTTTATACATCACGATTTGAAAGTGGAAACGTTCGCATGCAACATTTTTGTGCATACACACCCTTTATACATGAGGCCCCTGACCTTTAGAGTCATTTGGTGAAATAGGTGATTTTAAGGATTTTAAGGGTTTTTGTTTTGAAATGAAGGAGGGTGGGTAGGGGAAAGGCGATTACTATCTAACCAATAACATTTCTAGACATATCGACAAGACTCATAATTTACTAAATCTAACAAATCATGTCCTATTCTTTTCCTCTATGGCAGATTTTCTGTTGCACACATAATACAGGAAGAGAAGCAAAGGCCCCCAGCTAAGCAGTTCTCTATTGGAAAATGTAGTCTTAAATGTTCAGAAAAGAAGATTAAATATACAATCCCCATGCAATTTAGTTTTCTTTTTATCCAAAGAAAGGAAGCATAGTACTAAAAAATTACACATATTTTGATAGAATTAGTATTTAAGAACATATCTGCTTCTTGTTGATTTTTTGCCACTGAGTTGAGGTTTATTTGGTTTGCTGTAGGCAAAAGTTGGATTAGATTGATCAAGGACACATTAACAATGAATATTTAACAAAGTGTTTTCAGCTGCTTTTACACAGACTATCCAAATGTTATTTGCAATTATTGTATATCCATTCATTCATTTTATAAAAATGAGTTTATTCCATTACATTTTCCGGGTAGATATGAACACAATTTAGAGTCAGTAGTTAACCTAACATTGAGGAAAACAAGAATATACAGAGAAAAAATAGATAAAAGCCACAAAAAACATGCAAGATCCATAACCAAACAGTACACTGAGTCTAGAATTGGACCAGGATCCATGTTCTCTGGAGCAGCATTGCTGAAACACCGATTTCATAGGAATAAAGGAGTAATTATTCAGTGGGTTCAACAATTATCTTGTTTACCTTAATTAGATTGCATTTATTGATATCTACTATATAATAAAGCACTAAGGTCTGTGTGTCTTGTCCCTCAGAGCAATCTGATTGGTCAGTTTGGCTTTGGTTACACGCTCGAAAGAGGAAGTTTGAGTGTGAGATGTATAAGGAGGAGTAAAGGCATAGGTGGTGTCTTGAAAGTCGTCATCAACAATGGCAAGTTTAAAACCAGACAGGAGGCTTGCCAGGAACACTCACGAGAGGAGAAGGAGTACCAATGAAGAGAGGTTCACACCCATGCGAATACAGTGAAAAGACACTGAAGGTACATATAGAGCAAGAGATAAGTAATAGAATAATTAAAAAATATTTGCTGGCTTCAATAGTTAAAATTATTTTATTAGCATTATAAATAACTGGTCATGAAAGTGTTTTCATTTATCACACATTCAAAAAATACAAATATTTGTAATACTAAATTATATCCCATGAAAAAATAAAAGTCATGTAAATTGAAACTACACGTAAATAAATTCTAGTCTTTCCATGTGTATTTAATGGTAATTTTGAAATCCCAAACCCCCAGTAATTAGCACCCCTTCAGTATCACATAAGGATGGGAATTCATAACTTATGTATATAGACAAGCTTACAGGAATGAACACTTAATAAAAATAAATCATCAAGGGAGAAATTTTGAAGTTCCTATGCTTTTGACATAACAAGTGTTATTTCCAAAATTTTAAAAGTTGAATGGAATAAATAAACACTGCTAAGTAATATGATTTGCAACAGAAAAAAAACTTTTGGTTTGATTATATTGCAAACAGTTTGAAATAACTAGTTGCATATTTTTGCCACTCCGTTATTCTGCTTTGAAAGTGCATGTGCAGCTAAGGGTCACTGGACACCTGAGTTGGTAACAGCAAAATCAAGTGCAAAACAGGAGGCACCCCAGAATGAAATACTTGTGTATCAGAAGAAATGCTGACTAGCGGTGGTCCAGTTAAACAGCTGAACAAACTGCATGTCGTTGAACTGTAAGGAGAAACCAGAAAGCCTGGTGGGCTCCAGTACAAGCATAGGGTCCAACCAGGGTCCAATCTTATCCTGTACATGAGCATACTGACCAGAGCAGAGAGAGGTCTGAATTAAAATGGAAGGCAAAGAGCAGAACTGCCAAAGACAACACCCTACCTAATCTATTAATCAGAGAAGAAGAAATGTGTTTTTTATATTTCATTGCCTTACAGTGTGGGGAGAAAGGATGTATGTATGCAAGGGAAATATCACGGTTATGTCTTCTTTAGAGCATTTAATTTAAAGGGTCGAGGGAGATATGACTGTATTTCATCAAGATGACACACCTGTCCAAATTTATTAACAATGAAGTTGTTACTTTTGGACATTATATGGCTATATGTTAATGATTTCTCATTTTATTATGAAATTTACTTTGATAGTAACACTTGGTGCTGATTGAACCTCAGGAATATCATAGACATGCAGTACAATTTCAAACCAGAATTTGTGAAAGGTATTTGAAATCTTTATTTAACAGTAAATGTATTGTTATATCTGTTAATTTGAAAATTGTTTGAGTTTTATTTTGTGAATTATTTTGTACCTTTGATGTATGGCACTGGACAATAAAAGTAAAGAAAGTCCAAACATCAGTTTTCATTTTTTTCTTTAATATGGTATGCATGTCAAGAAATGATCGTGGATTTTGAGGATACAGGAATTTTGAGTAAGTCCTTATGTAAACAAAGGCTGATAAATCCAAATATTTGCCTAAAGAATATCAATGTATGAGCAAATATGAGCTACTCTTGATTGAAATGCCTTTCTGTATGCACACAGTGCTTATAAACTGTGCAAAAACAGTCTTGTGCAGTAATTAGAAATTGCTGACACAGCATGCAATGTTCTTAATGTTCTCTATTTTGCTTCTTCAACGTTGTTTTAATTTGCTGGTGATCTCATTCTATTTTATTGGATCCTAAATGACAGCAAAGTTGTACATAGCTATGTGAATCAATGTGCAAAAGCACAGGATACATTTTTCCTATACAAAGGGGGTCTAGGTGTATGGGTATGATTGTCTGCTTTTCTGGTTTATGTAGAACTAGCAAAATACCCGCGCTTCGCAGTGGAGAAGTAGTGTGTTAAAGAAGTAATGAAAAAGAAAAGGAAACATTTTGAAAATAATGTAACATGATTGTCAATGTAATTGTTTTGTCACTGTTGTGAGTGATGAGTGTTGCTGTTATATACAGAATGCAGGTATATATACATATCTATACATATACACATATATATACACACACACATATATACATACATATATATATATCTACATATATACACATACATATACATACACACATACATACATACACACACATATATACACACAAATACATATATATATATATATATACACACACACATATATAAACATATATATACATATACATACATATCTACATATATACACATATCTATATATATATAAACATATATCTACATATATATATCAGTGCAATACGCTGTTTGTTAAAATGGATGACTCCCACTCTTACGTGCAAGTCTGCGTGGATATTATGAACTATCGTATCTGTTCAAGATCTATTTAAATTTTAAATAGAAGGAATTTTTATTTAGTCGACAGAAATATCTTTGGTAGGAATGGAAGTTAAATGTAGGCATCATTGCATAAATTTTTCTTCACCATACAAATGTAAAGAGTAAATTCGCCTTACATTCCAACCAAAGATATTTGTGTTGACTAAATCAGGGGTGTCAAACTCAATTGCACAGGGGGCCAAAATCCAAAACACACTTTAGGTCGCGGGCCGAACAGGATAAAGATTTATTGAACACACTAAAACTAAACTTTTAAAACTTAACTTTTTTGGACATAAATATGAATAAAAACAGACAGGAATATTATTCCTGAATAAATCAACTCAAACCTTAAATAACTTATAATATTTTGCTCTCCATAAAAATATATCCTGTCTAAATTATACAAGTTAGAAATAAAGTAAACGTTAAAAGAACAAACATTCAAATTTCTTTACTCTTATGTAATTTTATATAAAAAAATAAACTTAGATTTTAAATATCCCAAAAGATTTTGCTCTCCATAAAAATATATCCTGTCAAAATTATACAAATTCAAATATGAACATGCTGCATAACAAAACCTGGAAATATAAATAAAATGTGTTCTTTTCAGCAATAACAAATCAAATCATTCAGTTGTCTTTGCTCATATGTCATTTTAGAGCTGGACGCCTGGCATCTTTTTTTGGCAACAAGTTCGTTTATGTTTGGTGCGAGGTTCTGTGTTGCGGAGATTCTCAGGATGGACTGAAGGTGCTCATCAGTGAGGCGACTCCTGTGTGCTGTTTTGTTAGTCTTCATCACTGAGAAGAGCTTCTCACACAGATATGTGCTACCAAACATGCACAAGGTTCGAGCCGCATGTAGACGGAGCTGGAGCATTTCTGCGGGAATGGAGTGAATAAACTGTGCGGGCCCTGCAGTATCGTACTTTGCCTTCAGTGTGCCGTTACACTGCAGCTCAATCACCTCCATCTGAATCTGCATTGCGCAATTCAGATCGAGCTGACGCGCACTACAGTACATCGAGCCCGCGTGCTATTGTGGTTTTGCCTGCATGCCTCAATAAGTCATCCTCCCCTCGCTCTTACTTTTTTACCGTTCATCTAATGAATACACTGAGTATGGCTTTACCAAAACAATCATTGATGGCGAATAAAGTATCCATTATTCGAGTATGTAGATCGGGGTATATATACATATATATATACCCGCGTATCGCAGCGGAGAAGTAGTGTGTTAAAGAAGCTATGAAAAAGAAAAGGGAACATTTTAAAAATAACGTAACATGACTGTCAATATACAGTAATTGTTTTGTGAGTGTTACTGAGTGTTGCTTTTATCAAGGATTTGATTATCATTATTTCTTTCAATCAGGTTCGTATTTGTAGAATGTGTTGTGTTCAAGTTACATTCCGTGTTTGTCAATCGTTGTAAAGATGACAGGTTTCATTCATCGATTCGTTTCTTACTGCATCAATAAACAGCTCGTCTTCTTCTTTATCTGAGACCTGACACACTGCATGCACGGGTTTTTTTTTACACTGTCTTCCTTTAGCGGGACATTGACTTTTTCCACCGTGTGCTTTGTTTCCGCAGTAGCTGCACTTATGAATATGCTTGTATGTATCAGACGCTTCATATTTTTTTGCTGCCTTTTCAATTGTGTAATTCGGTTTTTGTTCAGCGCTCTTTGGAACTGTTGCTTTTTGTCTGTGCACTGCGTCAGTTCACGTGAGCTGCTCGGTGTACATGCATCGAAGTTTCCCAGCTGTGCTGGTGCCATGTCGTGCATTGTCCACGGCTGTATCTAATGTTAGCTAAGTCCCGGCACTTAAAACTTTCTCTCGCAGTTTCGCTGAGTTTGTGCCAAACACCACCCTGACCATCTCATCTTCCTCTGCATAAGCACAGTCCTTCACCCGTGAATATTTAGCGGCAGTGTTTCTATTGGATTGCCGCTGACGGATGGCCTTATATGGGCAGGCACTAAATTACAAACACCAGCGGCAGCCTGTCTATGAACTTAATTTAAAGTTTAGGTTTACACGGTGCTTTGTTTCCGTAGTAGCAGCACTCATGAATATGGTTGTATATGTCACTCGCTTGCTTATTGTTTTGCTGCCTTCTCAATTATATAATGCATGTTTTCTTCAGCGCTTTTTGGGGCTCTTCCTGGTTTTCTACGTACTGCGTGATTACGTGGGAGGCGTGATGATGTCACACGAGACTCCGCCCCCACAGCTTTCGAGCTCATCTCCATTACAGTAAATGGAGAAAAACAGCTTCCAGTTATGACCATTACGCGTAGAATTTCTAAATGAAACCTGCCCAACTTTTGTAAGGAAGCTGTAAGGAATGAACCTGCCAAATTTCAGCCTTCCACCCACACGGGAAGTTGGAGAATTAGTGATGAGTCAGTGAGTGAGTGAGTCAGTGAGGGCATTGCCTTTTATTAGTATAGATTGTGAGACTATGATATTTTGATGCAATTTTATCCTGTTGTTTGTTATCGTTAATTTGTTTTTTTCATTTTCATTAGGCATTTTACACATAATTATTGTGACTTTTCACTTCTATTTTCTTTGCTTAGAGACCTGGGAGTAACTTTAGATCCAGGCCATTCAAGAAATATGTAAATATTTTCACTCACAAAGGTTTTATACAGAATATTCCTAAAACATATGACCTGGTGAGGCTGACACTTGAAAACATTATTCACAGTACAGATCTTATCCTGGATACATTTAAAACGTTTTAGATATATGTGCACAATGCAGCATGCTCTGTACCATCTGAATATTTTTTGTTTTATGTGGCAGTGTTCCATTCCTTATCTGAAATTCAGATTGAAAGATCCCTTTCCCAAAGGTCTGTGAAATTCCATCGGGGTAAGTGCCTTTACAATTGTTTGTAAAATCTAGAAATATTGTCTATACCTTCATCAAAGCTGTGGGGATTCCTTTATGGATTAATTACAGAATATGAGGAAATTTATGAAGTTTTGTTTTAACAAAATTCCTAGCTTGTGTAAACGGAAAAGATAGTGTATTTCAGAAAAATTATATTTTGGAACTAGGTGGTCTCTTAAGGACTGGAAATATAGTGACTTCCATAAATGTATTTTATTAACCCACTTAGGCCAATAGAAATCTGTAGAGGAATTGGGATCTGCCCAGACCACATCTCGCTCAAGGGAAGAATCAGTCAGCACATCACAGAGCAAAGTTGAATGGATGCACACATTAACCCATTCCAGGACAAATTAGGGTCATCACTTATTTTGCTATACAGTACATACCTTTGGGAGAATCCAGAACAACCAACGAAAACTCACATAGACATCGGAAGAATGTGCAAACTCTTTTGAGACAGTAAATGAGCCTTTGAAGCCGCTAACCACTGCACCTCTGTGCCACCCCTTCTGAGAAATTTGCTTTACTTTTAAAGACAATACCTGTATTTTCTTTACACATTATATTGCCTGGATGTTCATAATAAAGTTATTTTATAGCGTTCTTAACCATTTTAAGTACAGTATCTACTGTTTTAGTGCTACTGATAGAGCCCAGTTAGTACTTAGATCTTGCATCTATGCCTCTTTACAAATTGCATGTAAGCAAATCCAGTTTTACTTTTATATTCTGTCTCCATGCACACATGACAGCCTACATTTGTTTTAACCAATCACATGATCACCTTGCTTAAGTAAAGCAATCTGCACCAATAAACACATACCGTATGGCAAAAAAAGTTTACAAAAAGCTGCTCTGTCTATTATTATAATTATAACATGTTGTCTCCAAAATAATGTTATCAAAAAAGAAAAATAAACCTGTCTTCACTGACATCAAAATGCATTGATCTTCAGTTTGTATCGTACCATTCAACACTGGTTGCATAGCATTTTCAAAAGTGATATTAACAAAACTTAAAATTAGGTATTGCAAATAAAAGTCAGAAGTACACTGTATTTACTCAGCAACGTGAAAATGTTGGATTCCTCACTAACAGTGCTTCCAGCCAATCAGCTACTCTGTACAGACAAAAGCTTATCAAAGTAATTGTTTAAATTCTGTCTCAATAATTAGAAAGTGGGAGGGGTTAAAACAAATTAGAATTACTAATCCTGTAGCTGACTGGTTGACTGCGCTAATATTTATTAATCAAAGCTTTCGATGTTAGTCCAGGAAAAAAATTGCAAACACAGGCTATATAGAAATAAGGCATTGAGCCCTGTTGGTTTTTTAATTTAATAGTCATGTATCAAAAGTTTGAATTTTGTACCCGAGGGAGCTTCACATGCCATCAGAGTCACAGTTCCTTATGTGTGCAAGGAAACAGGAGCAGAAAAATGTTACTGGTGTTTCTGGGACCACTGAAGCCATTAGTCATATTCTGGCACCATTTAAGAAAAGAGAACCTTTATGTTGTTACTGAACAATATTACCGGAGTAATTTTCACACATCCACCTGGAAGTGCCGTTGCAAATAGTCAGCTAGTCACTTTATTCAGATCTCTTAGGCACAAAGTACAGATTCCTCACAGATACATGTGTGGTTATGTGAAACAGTAATCTTATGTGCAGGGCTGATGGGAACTTAATCATTTTTATGCAAATTTAATCATAAAACATACTGGGCTCAAGGGGATTGTTTGTGGTCAGAAGAGGCTGAAGCAGCAATTACATTAAGGAACCCAAAAACAAGCTGCCTGGGGGGAAGACATTGTATTGTGAACATAGCACAGAATTATAATTATACAAGGTGAAGAAAGGGTAAAAGGACTGTAATCATCCCACCATTGGTTATTGAGGTTTGGCAGGTGAAGTGTGGGTGACATTGTAGCACTAGGCAGAAATACTGAATCTATTGCCCAAGGCAATTCAAATGGTCCTTTATATAAATCAGTTTTCTTTATATAGTATATTTCCTATTGACAAGCTCAGACCTCTGAAAATGCACAAATATAGTTACAATAAAATAAAAATAGATTTCAATTAAAAAATGTAAAATTTGATGCAATAACATCTATACATTTTTTTCATGAAGTATACAATATAGAAACAAATTAATCAGGTTCAAAAAGCTTCTATTGCTAACACTGGGCTCATTGAGTCAAGGTGATACAGGCAGATGCCTCCATCATTTCCTGGATTCCAGAGTCCCACACTTACAGGAAACAGTGATGCTCAAGAGATAGAAGTCAGCCCAGCAACACAGGGGCACCCATGGAAGATGTCCTGTTTTCCTTTCTCTTCATACTCGTCAACACCAATTTCAGTTAATACTGCCATTTATAGCATTTCTTTTTAGTTGACTTTGCTATTGTAGGCTGCATGGACAGTGCAGACGAGGAGGACTGAAGAATGTTGATTGAAGACTTTTGTTATTTGGTACCTGGAATTCAGTATTAACATAAAAAGGAGAAGATAAGACGGTGGACTTCCAGCATGACAGAAAAACCTGAGATCAGTTATCATAATATTGCAGGAAGCAGAGGTATTTGTACATACCAGGGGACTCTGCAAGGAATATTAATGAGGTGATGCCAAAATGTTTTCAGGGCGCTTTTCCTACTTCATTAGCCATCGTGTTTTTATCCACTACACTTTTAAGCATAAGGTCATAAAAGATATAGAGGGTTAGAGGTGGATGGAATGAGGTGCTTTATCAGTTTTCTGCATTTCAGGCCTTATGTCCCTATACTCCCTCCTGCATGATCAAGAGTGAAAACAGGGGTAAGAAAGAAGAATGCACTTTTGAACTTCTTTATATGCTACAGTGCAGACAAGCAAATAAAATCACATTTGAATTTCATTTTATTTATACTTAAATTCAACAAGGCATATAAAATGAACAAAATTATAAATCAAAAGCAAAAGACAGGCTTAGCATGTACTTAAAAAGTACCTTTTTTCATGCCTTTTTACGAAAAATATCTAATGACAGCATCCAAATGAATTGTTATGGCAATATTTGATTCAATACTCAGGTTGGCCAAACACACAAGATGTTCTTGAGACATTGTTGACCTTAAAAATTTCTTAACCAGCTTAACTTTGCTAAATGATCTCTCTACATAAGCTGTTGTTACCGGAAATAAGTATTTGTAAGCTGGCACATACATTTGGAAACAGGTCACTGAGCCTATATTCTGTTAATAAGTTCAAAAGATCTAATGATTTTATTTGTGCATTTCCAAAATTTTCCTTCCATACTAATGGCACATAATGCATTTCTGTTACAAAATCCTCATCATTAAAGAAAGCGGGATGTTGCTTTGGTAAAGATAAAGCTTTTCCATTCAAATCCCTTTCAGACATGTTGAGATATTCCTACAAGAAATCAAGCTTTGCAGCATTGAATCTTACAGTTAATCCTCCTGTTTGAGAATGACATCCTCTGTGCGCTGCTCACATCTAGTTGGTTCTTAAGT
This sequence comes from Polypterus bichir lapradei, assembly GCA_026402145.1. Classification (NCBI taxonomy): domain Eukaryota; kingdom Metazoa; phylum Chordata; class Cladistia; order Polypteriformes; family Polypteridae; genus Polypterus; species Polypterus bichir. The sequence continues at coordinate 69,752,044 of JANRMT010062813.1, read as the reverse complement.
TCGTCTTTATAGCAGTTGCCAAAAATCCACATTTTGTGTAACAACTGTCATATTTCCGATTAAATGACGCTTTTTCCTTTACATTTCTTTTGGCATCCTATTACCTGAACTTATTTGTTAATGCTGATGTCCAAGCACCAAAAACTTTTTCTAAAATATACTGCTTCTTACTCATTTTAAAAGAACTGTCTGGTGTGCACAATGAGCAGTTTCCCATACTGAAATAAAACCTAACTATGAACATATTGCCCAGTGATTGGCTGTCATTACTCTGCACAAAATAGTGTAAAGTAGACATGTTACCTTGGGGAAGAGTCACCAACAGAATTAGCTGGCATCATGCAAGTTAGCAAGCTCTAAAAGAAGAAGAATGAATTCCAACTATCTAATCTCATCTATCTAATCTAATTTAATCTAAAAGAGCAATGAAAAGCATGAGAACGTACTTAAAGCCGACGAGCATTTCAGCAGCTTGGTGCCACAGTATGAAATAAGCCAGTCGTGTCAATTGTGCCTGTTGATGTCACTTTAAAGCAGTATTACAATTTCTGAACAATTTAACATACAGATGAGCTACATATAGTTTAAAATATGTAGTCTGATAAAGTAAGAGCATAATAATAATTTTTTTTTGCAGACCGGTAGAAGACCACCATAAGCAACTGGAAAAGTCATTTTGCACCACAAGCAATATGCATTTTTACTGCTTCTTACTGATATGTATAGTATCTGGCTTTTTAGTCCAAGCGTTTTGGAAAGAGCAGCTCTTGGCTTTATTTGGTCGCTTACAGTTAGATTTCTTAATGTTAGCAGCAAGCATGTCCACTTATGTCTTGCCAGTGTGTGGTTGCTCTGATACTTGATTGACAGGTACACACAAGGGAAATGGCTAACCACATTTGTGCATGTTATAGAGTGTTACACACGTGCGATTAGGGAACAACTTACAGGCTTAGTTGATGACAATTTTACCCTGGGCCACCTGAGTGCACTAAGCAGTAACAGTATCTCTTCTTCTTTCCATTCTGTAGAAAGAAACCTGACATGCTACCATCTATGACATCACTTTCGGAAACAACCAATCTGTGTCTGCCTCTTCCTCCCAGGAAACATCATAACCGGAGACACCACCATCTTGGGGCAGGCTCTATCACCACAATGGGACTAGTCTCAGTTTAAGTACCTACCACACGTTTTTCTTTTGCACCCTACCTATGAGTGCCTCAGACTCTTTATGAGCCTCTTCGTGTTCTCTTTACAAGAGAGAAAAGTGCAGTGTACATTGCCTTGTTTTTTTGCAATAAATATTGATTCCTAGTGTTGCTGTGCTTATTGCAATTTTTTACAAGCAGTCAAATGTTTTTTGCAGGATTACAAACAAGCTTTTTTTTTTAAATATTTTTTACAGAAGGTCAACAACCTGAGCCAGACTCCCTTTGGCCCCCCAGTACGATGTACTGACTACCCCCTAATACAGCCTGGAAACAATAGACTCAATTAGGTTAACAACATGAACCAGCTGCATCAAAAATGTTTGGAACAGGCTCTTCTTTCTGAGCAAACTTGTCCTTTAATGCATGCAACAAGCTCCTAGGAATGTTCAACCAGACTGTTGTAGTGGGTACCTGACAGAAACACAGGCTCAGGGAATGCCTGAATAAACTGCTCAAGAAGTCTAATTGCAATGGCCAAAAATAAGATGATGGTAAAATTAGAGGCTACCATGACTAACGCAGCCCATCTTCTCCATGACACATTATTCAAGATCACCTTTAGCCATTGGCTTATTCTGCTATGGCCACTACTTGAACCATTTTTACCCACGGATGCCAATCTATAGGATGCCTCCTCCCATTGTGCCCATTCTCAATGAAGGTAGTTATAACAGCAACTTTCTGTCTTTCTATTGTTTTAATGCATATGAGGTACTGCCACCTGGCAAAGGAAGAGATGAAAACACAAATCAAGAGATGGAGAAAATAAACCTCAGCCAGCCAGAAGGCCAACCAATTACTGACACAGAGGCCTTTTGTCAAAATGGACTGTAGGTTTGACTAAAATTTGGTACAAACTTGTAAGACACAGAGCTGGTGGTTGTGGGAAAACGGCCGTAAATCAATAACCTGATTAATTGTGAACATTCATCTATAGGAACAGGGTAGAAAAGATTACATAACCAGAGAATGGAAAAAAGCAAGCCTTGATTCCTTAACCTAAAGTCTGTCTTCTCTTATGCCAAAACTGAGGCTCCTAAACAAAAATTTAAGTCAGAGAACAAAGCAAGAATTCTATTAAAACTGAAATATCAAACCAAAAAGAGCACACGGTCACATAAACTTTTGTCATCCAATCTCGGATAATAGGAAATGTATAGAGTGCAACTCCAACCGTCACCCATAACAATCAATACAACAATATGGCACAAAATAGTGGCATCCATAACAAACAAAAATAGCATCATGGGAAGATGCAAAATATGTTTAGGACCCATAAAACAACAGAATCCCAAAAAACTAATAAGAGGAATGTTCACTACAAATAACAAGGCCCTTAACAGAAAAAAAGAAAAATTGAAAAGAAATAAAGCCAGAAAACAAATTAAAAATTTGACCTACTGAGCATGACATAAAGGAACAGGCAAAAACATAATCCAAAAAAGAACAGGACCTGAGAAGAGAAAAATTACATAACCCACATGACAGCAAAGGTACTAAACAGAAATTTATAAATAAATGTATAAAACCATAGAAAGGGTCGTGTATCAGAAATCCATCTACTATTTTCCAAAAATGTTTAATCTACTTCATGCTTGCATGGAACAAAGGCCAATTCTGATATCATCATGCATAAGAAAGGAACCACCCTAGTCTGGGGTGCCATCTTCATCACAGGTCATAATCAAATACTTGGTTAAATTAGAGTGAATAATTAATCTAATCTGCAAACATTTTGGGATTTTGAAGGAGAACTTTAGCCTATTGATGCAATGACAACGATAAGAAGTAGAATTGAGGTAGGAAGGTAGAAGTGCTGTGGTGAGCTGGCGCCCTGCCCGGGGTTTGTTTCCTGCCTTGCGCCCTGTGTTGGCTGGGATTGGCTCCAGCAGACCCCCGTGACCCTGTAGTTGGGATATAGCGGGTTGGATAATGGATAGATGGAAGGTAGAAGTGACCAAAAAGCATATGCATAGAAAATTTGCAACAAAGTGGTGAAAAAGCGAGTGCAACCAAACCCCAAGAAAGAGACAAAAGTATAGAGAAAACAACTAGTAAGGACCAAAAACCAAAAAACGTGCACATGCCATAATTCTTCTAAGTAAGTTGGACAATGAATTTTTCAGAAAGGCGATTTTTAATGCTGACAGCAACCACGACTACTGGGGCCACGCTCCTTACACCCTAACATTACAGTTAGCAACAAATCCATGAAATGGAGATGACCAAAGTAAAAACTAAAATGGGGTTTTGATAAAATAAAAATAACCACATTTACATATAACACTTTAAAATGCAGCCCCTTAGGAAACTGTAAAGTATTCCAAAAGAGTCTTTAAATTAATAAACTTGCTTAGGAAGAATACATGTCTCTTACAAAAATGTGTGTTCTTCATTAAACATTAATTACTATCTGGATTCATGACCCCAAGAAAAAACACACAGACATGGATAACTTGTAAACTCTACATAGACAGCGACAGGGATGAGTTTAGTGTTTTTTTCTTTTTTTAGGTGTGTTTAGGTGGAGTGGTGACTGTGAAGCTAAGGATATGTGCTGGTATCTAGAAGTTTGCCATTTCAAATCCTGTTACTGCCAGAAGAGATCTTCCTCCATTGGGCCTGTGAGCCAAGGCCCTTAACCTTCTTTAAGAAAATTGCTCCTGGGGCGTTGTACAATGGCTGACCCTGTGCTCTGACCTCCAAAGGTCATGCAAAAGAGGATTTTTTCTCATCAATTAATAAAATATATCACACTCAAAAAAAATATAAAAAAATAAATTGCGAAAGTGCCTACTGCCGTCACCCTACCTGTCTGTCCATTCACATAAAATCAGTTCACTCCCATTACACCAATTTAATTGAAATTTTCATTGTGATAGTCCAAAGAGAGCCCATTTCACAATTTAAAAAAATGTGAACAACTCCCAATTAAAAGTATTGTCAGATTTTGAAAAGCATCTCTCTTGAAACAGAGAAGCAATCTATGTGACCTCTATAACTGATTAAGTTACTGTTTTTCATTTACCTAGGGAGAGTTTATTTACACTTGGATATATAATTGTAGGAGCTCCCCAAGCTTGGTTATGTAATTAATATTCATGCAATGAATTAATATGTAATCAGTATTTATCCAATCCACCAATTTTCTAAATTTACTTATCCTAAGCAGGGAGGCAGGGAAGCTGGAGCCTATCCCAACAAGCTTCTGGTGCAAGGTCGGAAAAATCCCTGGACATGGCACCAGTCCATCAAAGGGCACACACACACACAAATTAATTTTATCAATCCCGATTCACCTCACCAGTAGTATTTGCACCGTGGAAGGTAACTAGAGCACCAAGAGGAAAAACTGACATGGACATGGCTAGAACATGCAAACTCCTGGGATGTGAACTGCGGTTGCTTTGTTGCAATATAGCAGTGCTACCACTGTACCTCCATGCCACACGACTAAATACTTCCTCATGGCTGCATTATCTCCAGATTATAATGTATCAGTACTAGGGGGATTCACTCACCCACAACCGGGTTTTGTTAACTGGATATAGAATTTAAAGTGATTGTTATTTTCATGGGAATTGTTACATATGCATTATTTTCACTTTTACTTTAAAACTTCAGTAAATACAATACTTGGAATTAACTTTTCTTCTAGATTGCATTGAATTTTGATTCCGTGTTTGGACTTACATCATGACGACGCAACATATAACTGGCCGTGAGTGAATTTAGTTTCTTTATCTCTAATAAATTACCCGACTTTTCCGAATGTTTGTCTCTGCTCTTTCTTCTTCGCTTAGTCGTTGACTTGTCTAGAACGTCCAAAATTATTGTCCTGATAAAATTTATAAGAGTACAGGAAGTGTGTCTGCCAAAAGCATTCACAGGACTAAGAGCTGAGAGCACAGAAAGTGTGACAAAAGCATTCACACAACTGAAAGGTTAGATGGCCGTGGTTGTAAGTAGGGCCTTACTTGAAAGAATCTAATGGCAAAAGTTACCGTCTCGCGGGACCTGCTTCCAAAGGTTGTAAGTATGGCGTGACTTGAAAGAATCTCATGTTAAAAGTCTCAGTCTCACAGGACTTCATTCCAAAAAGTTTCTCAAAAAGTCACGTCTTGTCCCAAGATTTTTTTATTATAATAGAGAGATGTCACTGACACTATAAGTTATTGGCAAAGCATAACAGTGACCTGCTATCTTACCGGTCCATTGTACCCAGCAATGTTAGCCTGGGACTTCAACACAGATACTGTCCATCAGTTAATTTTTTGAAAAATGAAGGAATTTGAGCAATTAGCCTTAGAGCCTACAGAAGCAACAATGAATCATTATACAAAAATGCAATTCTTACATCACTTGAGTTAATTTGACATCTATGAAAGCAATCTGAGCCATTGCAAACTTATTTGGGCTCAGTTTTTAAGATCAAAATTCTATTAACAACATGTGCGTTATGTACTCTACAAATGCATCTAACTATGAAAATATTTGAGTTTTTTAATTTTAAATATTGATGAAGTAAATAAAGAAAAATAACAATTGCTCCATTTTTCAAAACATTTAAATAATTCTTTAAAAACGACGTTTTCTAATTTGTCCATCGTCTTAAACAGATAAGTCAGTGTGATCCCTGATCCAATGTGTCTTGGGTAATGGAGTCCTCACCCTAATACAACCTTAATGTTTTGATTTTGATTTGATTTTATATACTTTATTAATCCCAAAGAAGAAATTGTGTTTTCCTGTGACCTTTTGGGGGTCAGAGCACAGGGTCTTAATCTTAACCATGCATGTTAATCTTCATAATTACCCTTTTTTTAGTCATAAAAAAACCTCCTACAGTTTCACATATTGGTCAAAACCAATGACATTTCAGAAAGTAAATGGCTGATAAGTGGAGACTCCAAAAATACTTTCAGGATTGAGAACACACAGTGCACCACTACAAGAAACTGTAAATGAAAAGAATAGCTGCATCTGTACCTGCAGCCAGCCCCGGGAGATTTAAGGCTTTATCTGTGCATGACACTAGCATCCCACCTGGATTTAGTTCCAAACTTGCGCCACATGCCACAAACATAGGCTCCTCAGGACCCTTACTTGCAATCAAAAAAAAAAACGTTTCATGAATAGATTGATAAGTTATGAATGTCTCCTCAGCTGCCTTTCTCCAAAGACTAAAACATGCGCAACAACAGCATTCTCCAGTGTCTATTTAAATCTGGCATTGCTGATAAAGTCCAGAGATTTTTTATCAAGTTGTTTTGTGGTGTTGCAAAGAAAGATGAAAGGAAGATCAATCATTTGCGGCAGGTATGTGCACAACATAACTTACAGAATAGGCCACCCACTATGAATAGATAAGATAAAATGGAAAAAGTGCCTTTGTGGACAAGCTGTGGCCTTCATGGGTTCAATCTGGCATCATAAGCCATCCGAGAGAAGTATAAGCAGTACATTACAAAATGCATGTGTGCGTTGGGGGAGAGGGGTAATTTGCCAGCAATTCTGATATGTGAGACATTTATCACTTCAGCCAAGCAGGCAGAGCTAATGAGCAAATAGTTTGCCACACTAATGGTTCATCATTAACACCTGCTAGTAGACCTGTTTATAAAAAGTGATTAAAAAAATTTCTGATCACCAGGGACTCATACTCAAAGCAGAGATCAAGCAAACTGGCAAACAGTGCAAGGAAATTAGGAAGCTGAATGAAAAGCTCGTAACATCAATAAAGAAAGCAAACTGGTGTGGAGAGCTGATGAGGCTACAGGATGTCAGCATGTTAACCATTCTTATCAGTTTACTAGGCTCACATCACATTTCTTTGGTTTAGGAAACAAATGTTAGTTTTTGTTTTTTTTTTGTTCAATTAACCCCAAAGAGAGGATTTAAGCAAGCTCTGACAGACACAATGCCTGAAACACAGTGTTACATGTGTCAGCCTGTTTTTAGAGGCTGTCTTTAGAAATACATTGCTTTCACCATACAATGGCCTGGAATTATGTGTTTGTTTGAATGTCCTAGTTTTCAACCGCTATGCCCCTTTTCACTTAGCCCTATCCCTAATCCGTCTTGATTCACCCAGAATTGTTACATGGAAGCTCATACACACGCTGTAGTATGCTTGCTTGGGGCCATGAGGTCTCTTTGAAGCATAGCTGACTCTCCGTTCTTAACTCATATTGATGTATTTTAATGGAATCCCTCAAAATAACTTGTATGCACACAGTAGTATGATTGGTTGTTTAAGAAAAAGGACCTGTTGGTATTTTAAGTATGCAAAATGAACAAATTAAAGGCAAATTAGCAGAGACATTGTTACCGCTTGGCCGGTTGGCTATAGCTGATTATTTATTAAACGTAAATGCATTGTCTTAGCAAGAAGTAAACCTTTGTGTTTGATGACATGGCAGTTTTATGGCCCTTTTAATGCAGGTACCCAAATGGCTGATGAGGTATATAATAATCTAATTAAATTGCTGTTATATTTATTTTGTTTCAACACATTTTTAGCAGGTTAGGCTAACCGTGTGTGTGATTGCAAGTGTTTATGTGAGTGGGTTCTAAAATAGGCTGCTGCCCCGTCCAGGGCTAAAGCCCACCAAGCACCAGTCAATGGTGCAAGGAAAGGCTCTGCCTGACATTGAATTAAATTAAGTCAGTTTGAAAAACCTGGTTTCTGTTACATTATCATCTAAATATATACATTTTGAAGCATATTTGTTATTTGTAACTACTTCAGAGCATTGATGAATTGTATGTTGATTGCTGCATGCAGATAAGAAGGTGCACCGGCATGGAGTTTCCATGTTTTATGAACGACTTCCTTCTGAGTGCTCCAGTTTCCTCCCATAGTCCAAACAAAAACAGACTAGTGGGATTCGAGATGGTAAATTAGCTCTAGTAAGAATGTGTGTGTGTATTTGTGTTTGTGTTTGTGTGTTCACTTTGTAATGGGCTGGCATTCTGATGCTTGCTGGGGAAGACTAAAGATGGATGGATTTGTTAGTAAACAGATAGATAGATAGATAGATAGATAGATAGATAGGAAATGGCCATGAGAAATGTTGCGTAACTGTGAAAAAAGTTGATCCTCACCTTGCGTTGTTCCCACTTCAGTCTCACTTGGGATGATTGCCAGCTCTTCTCCATCGTGCTCCTGCAAACTTATGAGTGCCACTTCATGATCCCTTTTCCCACACATGAATCATCAGGGATCCTTGCCATTACATCCTGCCATCAAGAACACCAGACCTCCTCAACCTTCACAGCTTTTCTATGTAAATAACCTGGATCACATCAACTATGGAGTAGACAGGATGCTTCTAGGGAGTTCACTGTCAACAAGGTGGCTCTCCCATACACTTATAATGCAGATGCTTGGCCCCAAATGATTAATAAGTGCTTCAGTGTCCTGGCTGCTGCAGTAATAGTAATTATACCACGTTATAGTAATGTAAAGCATGTAGGTTGACAGCCATCACTAGTACACGAAAACAAAATAATAGGGTAAACAGGAGTCGGACGGTTGTATGGAGTTTGGGTGTTCGTAAGCCAAGGTCAGTATTGTTTAAAAAATGTTGGCTTTCTCAAATTTTGCCGCCCTAGATAACCACCTAAATTGCCTAAATGGTAGAGCAGCCATGATTAACTCTTTCAGGGCTGATGTCGACTTTTGTCAAAAGGAGGAGTTGACGATGGTAATCAACTGCAAACTGTGACAATACCAACCATTATGTTTTAGTTGTACTCTCTTTGCAAGTAGGAAAGTGAGCTTCATTGGTTTCACCGAGATTTCCTGCACTCGTGTGAGTAGTAAGGTGCAAAAAAGCAACTGACATAATGGCGAGAGAACAAAGCGAATGTGTAAAGCAAAATACTCCATAGATGAAGTTTTGCCTATTATCTCTGAACTGACTACGATTAGCTGGACTTCAATTTTGATACAAGTGATCGAAAATGAATGTGAGGTTCCAGCTTCAGCTGACTGGTCCCTAGCTAATCATGGTGCTGAACAGGTTCATGTAGCTGACACGCCTACGCAATGATCACTAGGAGGACTGCCACTTAACAATGGTAAGAGGTAGAAACCAGATTGCAATGCACTGCGACCGTGACCACTGCTGCTGCTGCCCCATTCAGCCACGCGAAGAAAGCCTGGCAGGAAGCCTGCCGCACATTCTTGGCAAACTGGCTGCCACAGCATGTAGTAACAGATGTTTTATGTTGATTGCTGTGTGATACCATTGCTTTTCAGAAACTATGTTTTTTGGAGAAAATATTCGGCCCTCAAAGAGTTAAAGTATGCTCACTGTGAGGCGATGGCATCAGTGGCAACATGATGACTTGGATTGACCAGCCCACCCTACCCACAGCATCTTCTTCCAGTTTCTTCTAGAGAATTTCCATCCCATTCTAGTGATATAAATCTTTAAAGTGTATCCTGGGTCAGTCTTTGGGTCTTCTCACGCAAAGCTGTGTCTTGTATACTTACAGAGGAAGGTGAGCAAGGCATCCAACCTACAAAGCAAAAACCACCTAATCTGTCTACTTTCACTGTGGAAAACTAGCTGCTCTACTCCAGGATCCTACCATTGTACTTAGGCCTTCAATCTAGTGAGTGAGTCTAGCAATGATTCATTAAAATCTCTTTCCAACTGTTTGTACTTGTCATCTCATTCTTTCAGTGACCAGTGAGATAAAGTGACCAGTAAATTATACATTTCTTAGCTCCCTATTCACCACCATGTCCTGGAACATAATATCAGCTGCATTTTTTAAAACTTAAAGTAACCTGTTATAAGCATAGGGGGGAGTGCCCAAAATTATTGTGAGATAAATAACCAGGTGATGAAATGAAAGGCTGTGGATGAGGTCAAGGTTAAAACCAGAAAAGCACAATGAATGAAATGATAAAACCAAAGGAAAAGAGCAAACTCAAATTCAAAGAACAAAACCAGACGCTAAGACATAAAATAAAAGATCCTAATGCTAGGCCTACTTGAAAAAGAAATTTACTAACATTTAGAAGATTTTTTAGTGGGATGTGTATGTCATGCTCTGCCAAATTCATACTGGAAGACCTGATGACATCATAGATTGTAGTGGTCATGAGTTATGTTCAGGAACGATTAAGAAAATGGCATGATGTCAGGAAAATAAACAAGATGTTCAAAAAAGATTTAAATGACACAAAGCGAAATAAGTGAAGAAATATATGTTAAAAATAAATCTTACACATACAAACACTCCAAACAGTAAAAGAAAAGAATACATGGGACCTTCTTAGCAAAATAAATAGACAAAACCATTAAATCACTACATATCCATGATCGCTTTGCCCTTTTAGTTCCATTAGGACACTTGTCCTTAGGCTCATATGACAAACAAGCCACCTTTCCAACCAGTCAGTCAGTCAGTCATTGTCCAACCTGCTATATCCTAACACAGGGTCACGGGGGTCTGCTGGAGCCAATCCCAGCCAACACAGGGCGCAAGGCAGGAATAAACCCAGGGCAGGGTGCTAGCCCACCGCAGGGCACATACACACACAAACACACACCAAGAACAATTTAGGATTGCTAATGCACCTAACCTGCATGTCTTTGGACTGTGGGAGGAAATCGGAGCACCCGGAAGAAACCCACGCAGACACGGGGAGAACATGAAAACTCCACGCAGGTGTGGACCCAGGAGCGAACCCAGTTCTCCTTACTGTGAGGCAGCAGCGCTACCACTGCACCACCGTGCCACCTCCCACCTTTCCAAATGAGTTAAAATATATTGAATGTTATAGTGGTGGCCAACTCTGACCCTGCAGAGCCACAGTAGCTATAGGTTTTCATTGTAACCATTTTCTTAATTAGTGACCTCTTTTTTCTACTAATTAACTTAATTTAATTTATTTGCTATTTAAGATTCAGACCCTTTAAATCAGGGCCAAGCAACGTCAGTCCTGGAGGGCCACAGTATGTTCAGATTTTTGTTCCAACCCAGTTGCTTTATGAAAAATCAATCACTGCTGATGAAGCACTTATTGCTCAAGTGAGATTTTTCTGTTTCATTGTAGTCACCTCGCTTGTTAAGATTTTGAACCTTTAACTGCTTACTTTAGTCTTAAACAGCTGTATTCATTGTTTTAACTGCTCCTTATTAGAAATAAGATGCAAATGACAAAGGAACCAGCAGTTCTACATCTAGCTATTCATCATTCACTGTTTGGTTTAATTAAGTACTTGGAAGGAAACTGAAGAGAAAGTGAAGAACTGAAAATTACTCCTCCATTTTATGTTTCAAATTACTTGGATGATACATGTATTATTAGAAAGGAAAAAAATCTATAATTTAAGAATGAACTGACATAGTAGAGTTAAAACATGAACAAGCTATGAAATTAAATAAGATCGGTGAGGATTGGCTTCTAAATAAGCAACTGGGTTGGAACAAAAACCTGCTGCCACTACGGCTCTCTGGGATCGGAGTTGGCCACCCCTGGTATATTATGTGGTCATAGAGGGCAGATTTGGTGATATCAAGCCTAAAAGGTCCATTTTTGTAGCCAGTGTTTAATAAAATTAAACATAGGTGAAATGCTTGATTTTGTATTTTTTCCTTAAATTAAAAAAAAAGAATGTCAACAAACAAAAATTATGTACTTTCTATATCTTGTTATAGAGGGCAAATCATCTTTTAGTACAAAATACATAAAATTAAAGAAATAAACTATTGTAACTACTTGGACAATTTTGACAATGCTTTTAAAGGGCTTTATGTAGCTTATTAAATACTAGCAAAATACCCGCGCTTCACAGCGGCGACGTACTGCCTTAAAATTTTTATTAAGAAGAAAATTAAACCTTTTTAAACTGAGGGAAATTATACCAATAATTATTTGTTAAGGATCTCTTTGTACACCACATTGTCAGTTCGGCCCTCCGGTTGTAATATGACCAAGCTGTGCGCTGAGCTTACTCTTGAGCATGCAACGTACAGTTGGCCATGTGAACAGTAATCTTGTTTCAAATCCCACAGCTTGGATTGCTGCTGTCATACTCGGTTTGAGTTTCATGGTTTGTTTCAATTACGACAGTATTTGCAGGACTTGTGTTGAAGTGACATTTGGCATCTGTCAAGCGTTGTAAGCATACAACCGGTTTCATCGATAACTTCACATCCAGCTTTTGAGAGTTTAAACATTCATAAACATCAAAGTGTCCACTACTGAAATTGTCACCTGTGAATCTAAGATGTTTAAGAGGCATTGGCGGTTGTCGAAAGATGTAAAATATTTGGCCATTTCGGTACACTTGAAAGCGACAACCGAACAATTCAGCGGCAGCCATCAACTCACATGCAGAACCATAGGTGAAGGGCTTAAGCATTTCACTCTTCTAGTGCTCCTGTGTAGTATAATTATCTCCTGTACCGTCATCAGTCCACACCTTGAACCTGTCCCAGTCATTCAATACATAAGACACAATGTTCCTCCGGATATCAAGAGTGAGCCTGATATGGCCGTGCAATATGTAACACAGAGAATGGAAAAGGCAGGTGCCATCTCCGGGCATGGAAACCACTCGGTAAGTGACAGTTCTTTGATCGATGGTGATCACCTCGATAGACATGTTAATGGGGGTACGGTTGAACGATAAAGGAAATGGGTACCAGAACAATGTAAAGTAAGTTTAAAATATCTACACAATAACTATAATCGTAATAAACGAACAATAAAACAGCGGAGAAGCCATGGATTAAATAAAAAGGCTGTAGTTATCAGCAGGGAGACGTGAATCCCATGGCGAAGCAAGGAAGGGAATGTAGAGACCGGAGCGACGGATGGCCTTATATAGGCAGGCAGCCAACAATGTGGGAGGCGTTGGGATGGGGGACCCAACACCACCTCACACGGTGACCGAGCTGCAGGCTATGGACGTATATATGTATGTAAGTAGAATTCAGTTAGCATTGAGAACCCGCGTACCAAATTTCTTGATGGGCCCATAAGTAACAAAGATCATAGGAAAGTTCAATATGGCGGCCGACAGTGGCGTCATACCACTGAAGTAAGTAGGTACATTGGTTTCGGTAAGCGCAGGGAAGCCGCCTACCAAATTTCGTGAAGATGGGGCCATAAATAAGAAAGTTCAACATGGCAGACGTTGTCGACCGTTATGACCGTTACGTGTAGAATTTCAAAATGAAGCCTGCTTAACTTTTGTAAGTAAGCTGTAAGGAATGAGCCTGCCAAATTTCAGCCTTCTACCTACACGGGAAGTTGGAGAATTAGTGATGAGTCAGTGAGTGAGTGAGTGAGTCAGTCAGTGATGGCTTTGCCTTTTATTAGTATAGATGTCAACATTGTGTGTAGCCCAAGCAATTATTAATACTGTTATCTACATGGAGGTGTTATCACTTGACCTTTTAATAACTGCACATTAAACAATGTTACAATATAAATTCCTAAAATTATAATACATTGCACTTACAGTATTCTCTACTATGGCTGACCACATTGTACTAGAATAAACATTCCGGCCTATTTGCTTAAGCCTGTCAGTTGGCTGTTTCTCACTTCGCCAGACAACTTAAAAGTGGACAGTGCTTCTCAGTTCCTACTCCCAAGCTGTAATATCAGCTCCACATGACCATCCAAACTCCCCTCATTCTATTGATGTTCGGTCTCCTATTGAAGACACAACCTTTCACATGGCATCTTGTCATTGCTTTGAATTTGTGCCCCTTTACTCTCCTGGATATCTGCAGCTGCATTCAAGCAATCAGCTGTCATGTTACTGTGAGCTCTAGTCTTTCATCTAGCTTTAGTGCTACACTTGTGTTCAAGGCCTAATTTTGTTCTCTTTTGCTTTTTAACATTGTATTTTATAATCACTCACGTTTTATGATAGGTTGCCTCAGTTAAAGAAATAGAAAACAGACTGCACTTTGGTCTTGTGGTCGGTTAAGGGATAACACAAGTCCAAAATGATAAATGTAGGGGTTCCAACCTGGTTGCACTTTTTAATTATGGTAGGTTAAACAAAATAAACAGATGCCCGATGGCAGTAAATGGATACACAAAATCGTAGGCTGAAGTGCCACTTCCAAGAATTCAAATAACCTTGGCTGAACTCCTCCATGCAACAAGCCCAGATCCAAAATAAGACACCATCTTCCAAGAGCGTCTTGGTTTTATAACTTTCTAGCTGGAAGGGGTGGAGTCAGTTGTCCTCATTGGTTGACTTATCTGAACTGTGAATGGAGAAAGAGACAGTACTGTTAGAGACAGCACCCCCTTGTGTCCCAGAGTGGTATTGCTTACCACGGATGAGTCCCAGGAAGTGAGTGACCCTCGGATGTGCATGCTTGACACTCTGCATTTTCAGACCGGTTTGATCCAACATAAAGTTCTGCGTTAAAAAAGTGCATTTTGCCTACATTAGGAGTAAGGCAGAGGCCAAGAACTAGTCCAATGTCATTCACACATACACACTCCAATGGGACAAAGTAGATGCACCAATTAATCTAGCACATTTACTGCACAGGAAATCAGAGGCCCACCAGAGTATCCATAAAAAAACACGGAAGAAGTTAAAATTGAACAGATCACTTTCCTTTTTCTACAATGAGGAAGAATTGTTAGTATTGATTTCTCATGGACAGTGTCAGTTTTGATTTGGCGCATATGCAGAGTGCATGCTTGCTTCTGATGATGATGTGCAAAAGGGGGAGAAACTGGTGAATGGCAAAACCTCAAGACCACACAGTGAAAATGTGCAGAGCTGAATCAAGCTACAAAACCATAAGAAAACAAAGCTGCATTATATGTGGTACTATGATGTTTAATCAGCTCCACTTTGCTACACTTGTATTACTCTCAAAGAAACAGAAATTTTCTTGGTGGATCAAATAAGAAAGGGTGGAGTGGTGGCTCTGAGGCTAGGGATATGCACTGGCAATCGGAAGGTTGCGGGTTTGAATCCTGTAAACGGCATAAGTGACTCTACTTTGTTGGGCCCTTGAGCAAGGCCCTTAACCTGTAATTGCTCCATCCTGGGTATGACGTTAATCTGCCTCCAGCCATGCACATAGGCCCTCCAACCTGCAGGGAAAAACCTGGGGGTTGGTGGTAGAAATGGCACACCAGCAACCATAAAAAAACCTCACACTGTTCCACTACATCTGAACTAGTGTGGTGCTGGGATGTCACCCATGGCTGCACTTGGGTCCTAATCTGGGATCCTGAGTTAGTTTGTCATGTACTGGGTGCAGTAATGTGCTGTATCAGCGCGTGCTTCTAACCTCTCTCTCTTGGTATGCCACTTTTATAATGCTTTTAATGTGATTTTATTGTTGGGAACTTCTAATTTATGAAAAAGCAAAAAATCATTCTGAAATCTGAATTTTTGAAGAGTATTTCAATGTGACTCAAAGTTGATCTGAATCTATAAAAGTATATTCTTTTAAAACTCCTGATATTTTCTTCTCACGCTGCTTATGCTCACTTATTCCAAAGGCAACAAGCTGAACCTGAGGAACATTTTCAGCTCTTTAAGAGGCATTCAGAAATGACAAGCACATAGATAAATCAGTGATATCCATGAAAAGACCTTGCTAAGTCGTTGAACATTACATTTTTTCCCGTTAATTTCCCCACAGTGTAAATTCCTGTTTTACCTCCAAGCTCAAATGTCTATTACTGGTCAGGATTTTTCATTTTTGATTTACTAGTGCTGCCATCTGGTGGTCATGTCATGTCACTCATCAATTATAAGATTTCTGCAATTGCATTAACAATTAGTGAATTTCCTCCACAACTGCAGGAAATGGAGATCATTAATGAAGAGTACGAACATTTGGTCTAAAGTTACCTAAAAGAGAACTGAGCAAGTTAACTATGTTTATTCTTGAAACAAATAATCCTTCCCTTTGGCACCTTTTTGTGCCTTCCTTTGGCACTACCCTAGAACACATCACAGATACAGAGCGTCATTCTTTATATGCGGTATACTTTTTTAGAATTGGAGCATAGGCAGGCGATATGATTTTCTTGACGTCACATAGTGAGTCTGTGATGGAGTTTCAAGTGCAAACGGAAGAGAAACAGCAGACCATGTTGCACATCATGTTAGCAGCTACAGTATGTTTTTGGTTTGCTTGCTTATTCAGATTTTATAAATCAAAATATGGCAGGAACAAGGACAGTAAAATCCAGTACTAATCCTAATTTCTTCTAATATAGGTTCATATTATTGTCTTTAGTCTAAGGATAAAAAATGTAATTTTCCTCAGCATTTGCTTTTTTTTGCATGGTTATCTACTGCCCAAGGTCCTACTGTTCATCCTCTGTGAAAAATAATTGAAATATTTAACCCATTTAATTCCCTTTAAGAATCAAAAATCTTCTACTAAAGCTCCCTTTAACCTCATTCAGTTGAGAAAAGAGAGGTCTAGTTTAGTAATTCTCTTTGTAATTCAATCCTTTCTACTAGAGGATTAAGCATTTTGCTTCATTATGGGCTTTACCTAATGCCTGAAAATCATTTTCTTTTCCAGGAGGTGCCGAGAACAATATTTAAGGTGTGGTGCACTCCGTTGACTTCTTTCAATTGACGATCCTAATCCATAGGATGAAAAGAATCCTAATAATTGAAGTACCTGTCCATACCTCATTTTAACATTTCAAAAAATCAATAATAAAATGGAATCAGAAGATAACATCTTCTAAAATCAAAGTATGCATGACATAAGTTAAATCCATATTCTGCCTTCCCCTGAACTAAACATAAAAAAAACAAAACAGCAAACGGAAGATGGGCAAAACAAATAAATGTGAAAATCCATCCATTTCTGACCTGCTTTTTCCTTTGCTGGGCTTCAAGGAACCAAATCCTGTGCTGAGGAGAAACCATCCAGAGACAGGATTTTAACATGAGCATACCGACCCCATGTAGACAATGACTAGGACAGGAGTCGAACCCAGGTCACTGGAGCTGAGGGTAATAGTACTAACTACTGTGCCACAGGGTCATATGTAAATAACCATTATTTTTCATCCAGTACAGGGTCATAGCGTGTGACACAGGATGTAAATCCAACACTCAGTGCTAACCACTATTCTGCGCATCATTAAATTGTAATCAATTTTTATATTAACTCTTAGACTCTTAATAACATACGTAATATTTTCTAACCCACTCTACATACTTTGACATCATGGGGGTCTGGATCTTCTCCCAGGAGTGCTGGTGTGAGGTAGGAAAACACATTGGACAGGATGACAGTACATCAAAGGGCCCACAAACATTTGCACAATTTAGAATCAACAATTTACATCAGCCTGCGGTGGGTTGGCACCCTGCCTGGGGTTTGTTTCCTGCCTTGCGCTCTGTGTTGGCTGGGATTGGCTCCAGCAGACCCCCGTGACCCTGTAGTTAGGATATAGCGGGTTGGATAATGGATGGATGGATGAATTTACATCAGCAGCTCATGTTTGGTGATTTGGGAGGAAACGTGACATACATGAAGGAAAACTCGCAGAGATCTGAACTCGGGACACTGGATCAGTGTAATTGCAGTAGTGTGCTGCCCTACATAAATAATAGATATACTGTAGCTGCTATTTTATTTTGACTTATATATAGATAATAAGTAAAGGGTAGAGGACAAAATAAACGTATTTTAAATTCTTACAGAGTAGACGTCTCACTCTAGCTTACCTGCATCCTGTTTTGTTAAACAATGCAGTCTTTTATTTTCTTTTTACATTTCTGTGTGGGTTTTATTCTCATACACCAATGATGTGTTTTTAAGAATTTCATTGTCATCATCTTCATTGCTTTTTTTCCAGGTATTTGGGTTATTAAAGCTGTTATTTACTAATGAACATGTTACTGTAGCGGGTATGAAAGTGAAGTAGCCACAGCCTTTCATCTTTCAAAGTCATCTATCTTGGTGTATACTTCATTCGTAGTTATTTGTCAATTTTAGGATATAATCAAGGGAACAAATAAAAAAAGAACCATGAATGATAAAAGAGAGTCAATAATTTCTAACAATGGCAAAAATATGAATATTTCTAAACTTCTCAATGTAAATTACATGGTGCTGCACGTTTCTGAATGCAGAAAAAGGGGACAAAATGAAAACAATGAAATCAACTAGCGGTAAAATGATATACCAATTGGGAAAACTGGTTGGAACAAAAACCTGTAGCCACAGCGGGCCCACAGAAGATAAATATCCACATTTAAATACTCCCTGTGCTACCCATCTAACAAGAGTTGGAATCTAAGTAATCAACGTAGACCTTGTGTTTTTATGTGAGACATGTTGGTCTGATATAATAACATGCACCCAATACTTTTCCCTTGTGGTGGCCTTTTCCTTTTCAGATAGAGTCAGCCTTGTTTGCTGCTTGGCGTTGCTCATCAAACTGACCACTCCAATACTCAAAGTGTTTTACTGCGAAAACGCACCAGTGGTAGCTACCACATTGGCCTGGTTTAGCAACTCTAGCCTAGCCATGTCAGGGCTTTGCTTTCTCGACATGGGTGTCGATTTGTCATTATATTCACTCTTCCATTGCCCACTATGCAAAGTTATCAGTCATTAGCATTACAGCTATAAACCTTGTTCACATGACCCAAATTGGGCACAAAAAGTTGCTACCATGCAGCTGTTCCTGGCATATAACATCAGACAGCAGAATAGCCTGATAAGTCAAGTTTTCATATTTTTAGAACATTATTTCGTATTTTACTATTTTGTTTTGGTCCTTCTTCTTCATGTTTTGCTTATTGTAAAATTTTTCTTACTAACCCTAGGAACCAATTGGGCACACAGATACACAGACACACATACAGACACTTGTCCTTTTATTAATGTGGATATTAACTGTGTTCCCAGGCTTTGCCAGGGAAATCTCCTAAGGGCCTCGATTATAGGGCCATCAGTTAATCAAATGTATCAGATGTACTATGTAACTAACTGAGTACCTTTCCGTATACAATATTTTTATTTATTTATTTTTTCCACCAGGAACTAATATTATTTAGTTCATTGAAGCTTCTTATTCTTCAACATGCTATATACGATTCCCCTTAAGGAAAACACTCATTCCATTGATCAGCTAATGTTTTTCTTAGTGACTGACCTTGGCTTTTCTTGATGGTCATTGGAAAACACAATTTTACAGAAAACAGTATTCTTTTGAATTCAAACAGGTAATAAATTTAATAATAGGAAATAAAAACTGGAACCATTAAGAACTGAAATTAACCCCAAATAAGAAACTGAAATAAAAAGTAGAGCGAACCGTAAATCCTAACCTTGCAATGCCCATTATGTACATATCAAGCAATGGCAGCAAGCAAACTGAACCAATCTCGGCTTCAGATATGGATTTTTACTTTGTTCACTCAGGAATTTTTCTTTGTGTTTACCACTAGTTGTATGTTCATAAGGGAAGGAAATGCAAATAAAGTTCTAACACTGAATCGTGTTTTAATTGAAATTATTATAATCAGTAAAGATGTTTACAGGCTGCACATTTATGTGGCCAATTCAATGAACTAACCATTTCAAGCATGGCACAGAAAAGAACAAGTGAAAAGAAATAATATTGTGAACTACAGTACATACAGCTGGAACTGTGGAAAGCATCTACAATATGGGGGCCTGGGTGGTGTGAGTGTGGATGAGTGCAGCAGGACATCACCAATAGTAGTATTGAATAAAGATGATTTAAAGTTGATTCATTCAAAGCTATAAACTGCTAAACATCTCAACTCTGTACTGGCATCAAAGCATAAAATTAGTACTGCCTCATTAAACAGTGGGTTTGAATACATTTCTAATGACAAAAAAAAACGATAAAAGTTATTATTTTTACTCACTTAAAATCAAAAGCATGTTCTGTTTGCTCTCTCTTGTAGCACATTCTGAAAAGCAGCATTTCCATAAGCTATAGAAAAAATCGTCCTTCATCTGTTCCATCATGGCTTGGCACCATTGGCTAATTTGCATTTTTAATTTGTTTATTTCCTGTGTGTTTTTTTATTGTTGATTGGTGTCGCCAACTTAATGCTGATATGCAAGTGTGATTTTTCAAAAATGCAACCATTGGAAAAAAAATGTAGGGGGATTAGTGCATTTCAAATTTATTGCCACATGTGGTGTGCACAATAAAATGAAGTGCACGTTTGGCCAAGTACATCAGGCCACAAATGACCAGCTGTCCAAATCTCAATTCAAAGATTTTGTAAAATAAAATTACAACAGTTAATGATAAGCAAAATATTCAAGTTTCCTTATGAATGCATTTGGTTTCATATGCAATTTTACAATAGAAAAAGTTACTAAAACCAGGTATTTGGGTTGGTGAGTTTTTAAAGTGTTTTTGTGGGGTGGGTTTAGAAAGAAAAGAAGATATAAGAATTTGCCAACTTCATATAAACTGCAGCAGTGTTTAAACTGATGTGAAGAAACCACGTCCTGCTGTATTTCTCTCTCCCTGACACTCTTTGTTCACTCCCTGATCGCTTCTGCAGCTGTTTTCATTTGTATACACCACTAAATCAAATTTCTCTGGGTGGTCACTCTCTGTGTGCTCATAGCCCTGAGCAGAAAAAATGAATTTAGAATAGTGCCTTAGAATAGGCCACTTGTTAGAGCATTATTATCAACAAATATCAAATTAAACAAATTAAAAAAATAACAAATTAAATAAATATCAATTTAAAAAAAACACCAGTTAGCTAATTTTCTTTTTTAAAGAATGTCACTAAATTTCAATCAAATCAGTCAAAGTGGTTTAAAAAGTTTGGGGTATTTAGTTTTTCTGTTGTAGGTAGGATATTTACCCCTAAACACTGTTATATCAAAATGTCCGTTCTTAGCGGATACCTGTTTGCTTAGATGTATAGTCCTGTCAGATTTCAGCTTTGTAAGTGAACTGGAAATAATTATAACAATTAACTACATTTATATAACCCTATTCTCACCACTCAAAGTGCTTAGACAAAGGGGAACTGCTTCAACCACCACCAATGTGTAGCACCCACTTGGCTGATGTGATGGCAGCCATTACTGTATTGTGACAGTACGATCACTGCACATCAGCTATTAGGTGGTTAAGGAGTGGGATAGTTAGCCAATTAGAGACAAGGGATGATTAGGGAGCCAGACTGGGTGAGGCCGTGATGGGCAGTTTAGTTTGGGTATCAGGATACACCCTGCACTTTTTGAAAGTTGCCCAGAGATCTTTAATGACCACAGGGAGTCAGCACCTCAGTTTTACATCTCATTTGAAGGACAACACCATATTTACAGCCCAGTGTCCCCGTCACTGCATGGAGGCATTGGGGTCCATACAAAGACCACAGGGTAAGTTCCTCCTGTTGGCCTCACCAACACCTCTTCCAGCAGCAAGTGAGCCAGCTTTGCATTACATGTCTATAGTGTGGCTGGGTGCAGGAATGACAGTTCAGGGCAGTAGAAAGAAATTTTGGGGTGCCAACTGAGTCATACCTTTTATTCATCTGAAGACAAAAAAACAAATGAAAAAAACAAAAATAGTGCTCCTTCAAAGGGAAATCAAAACAAAGAAAAAGAAGAAATTACATCATTCTCAGCAGAACTTCAACTTGCAGGGTTGCACTGGCTAAACGTGATGCCTCCTTCCAGTATACCTGGGGTAGTATGGTGGTGGGACTGGAAGGGTGGGTCTTAATGTCTTCACTGGGTGCCTTCTTGGGAAAGAAGGAGATGACAGGTTTATCGGCTGCAACCTTCTCGCCTCAGTGGGATATTACGTACCTCAACTGAGCCTGTGAGAACGTCCTTTGACCCGCATGTGTGACCATAGATATAGTATAAATTCTATAGACAGTATGTATATATACCACATACTATATTGTAAGAGCCAACCTTAGAAACTTAATGTGAATGTTAAATTCACTTAACCGTTTGCTTAAATTAGAATATCAGTTTCTTATCTTTACTTAGATTATGGTATAGCCTTTGCTATATCTGTAAAACTAAGTGTTAATTTAGGCAGTTAGGAAATAGTCTTACTGCTAGTATGAACTTTAGATAAGTTTGCAAATAGGAGATTGGCATACAGTTTCACGACCATGCTTAACGTGCTTACCATTTTTGATATGAACATTTTAATGTATGACTGTATGACCAAACTTAGAGAGACAGTAAATAAGCCTTAAACAAAACTTTCTTTAAACAAGAACTTTCCCTTTCTTTCCTTCAATATTTTCTCTATTTTTGTGTGAACTATTTAGAATTTTTACTAAAACTTTTAATACGAAGATATTTGGTCTGTGTAATTATTAGGACAAGTGTCACACTATTGTCTGTACTGTCCTATGAAGCAAACTAAAAGCTGCAGAACTTTGGCAATTTTGGATATATGCTGTTACATAGTGTCACAGATGACCGAGGTCCATGTCTGGTCGCGATGCCTCTTCACGGAGAGAACTGGGGAGCAAGCGTAGGCAGAACAGTACCTCCCCTGGGACATTAGACGGTAGCCCCCATCGGTTGCAGTGGTGCCTCGGATTTCCACAGGGCTTCGTGGGAGTTGGAGTTACCTATAGCCCTGTTGGGATCCAGGGGTGTGGTTAGGGGGTGCTACAACAGCTGATGAGCCTTCTTGGGTGGGTTTTCATTGAAGTAGGTCAACGAGCACCTGGAACACTTCCGAGGGTGTTATAAAAGGAGCCAGCAGTCACCACTCCAAGAGCCAGAATCGGGAGGAGGGAGACGAAGCTTGCTGGAGAGGAGTGGTGGAGTAAAGAAAGAGAAAGTATTGTGATTGTGATTGTGATAGTGCTTGTGCTGATTGGGACTGTGTTGTGCCTGTGGGAACGGGGAAGGTGTTGCCCACAGGCAAATAAAAGAAAATAAAAACTTGTGTTTTTATAATTGTGCCTCCTGCATCTGTCTGTGTTGGGTTAAGCACTGGTATAGCGCTATCTACTGTCACAATATATATTATACAACATACTACGTATATTATACCAAATATGCTTGTTCCATTATAGAGCCAAGGGGAACTGTACTGTAGGTTACCATAACTTTTGATCTTTCATATACCGTCCCCAAGATCAAATATTCCTTATAGCAGCCTAATTTGAAATTACTAGGTGAACCATGACATATGTCTTTGGAATGGTGCAGAAGACATGAGTACTTAGCAAAAAGAACAGGAAGAACTTATAGATACCTCACATTTAGTGACTGAGCTGGAAATAAACAATAGAGTTGTAAGTGAGCAAAATAAACTGCAGTGCAACCCTAAAATAAAAATGTGAGTTCAGTATTCAGAAAATAAATACTTTTAGGAATCATTGTCTAGTATCAGGGATTTGAAGTTAAAGAAAACATTACTACACCAAGGGAGCAGTTTAGTTAAGTGAGTTTCCTTGAGGTTGGAGTTAAAGCACAGACGATGAACATAGTTTTGAATGACATTTGAAAACAGTATATTTGATGATGTATTTCTATACATTAGTAGTCTAATATACACTTCACATATATGGACTGAGGAAGCAGTCAGACTCTTATGCCCTGTCATGCTTATGGAATTTCAGGATTTAATCCTTAATGGCTGTTAAATTAAATACATGGCATACAATAAAGCCATGTAGACCCCTCCATCTTTGTTGCTACTTTTGTTAGAATGCTCCACCTATATGCTAAAATATAAGATATTGTCTCTGCTCTAGATTTTGTCCATTTTTCTGTAAAAGATAGTTCTTGAAACATCTCAAGATGTAGCATACTGTAAAGATTCAGGGGTTTATTAACGGCTCTTGCAGTTCTAGGGCCTCATGTATAACGCAGTGTGTATAATTTACACTAAAACATGGCGTACGGACAAAAACAGAAATGTGTGTATGCAGAAAACAATCCAGATGCATAAATCTGTGCCTACGCCAACTTCCACGTTCTTCCGCTACATAAGTCAGCATGAAATGTAACACTCGTGCACGCTCCTGCCGCCTAACCCTGACTCCTCCCAGAATTTCGTCTCTTTGAATATGCAAATCAATATAAATAGCCTCTTAAGTTCAGTATTCTGTGAATAGACAATGACAAAAGCACAGGGAAAATAGAAGAATTTCAGCGAATACCAAGTGGAAGCAAGGAAAGACGTACTATTTGTTGATTTAAGTAGTGATAAAAACAACAAAAGGAAGTTGATTGAGTTGCAAAGAGTGGCGGAGAAACTTGAAAATTCAAGTTCAGAAAGTTGCACAGTGCCCGAAATTAAAAAAAGAAGTGGTCAGAAATCAAAATTGTCATGAAAAGATGAGTCGTAGCCCACCGTCTGAGTGTCATATGGAAGTGTATTAGGGTACAGAGAAAAGAAAAAAAGAATAGGGACACACTGGAAACAAAGGTCAAAATGTCAACTTTAATCTCGAAATGTCCTCTTTAATAATGTAGTTTATTTTGCCATTAAAGCAGAACATCATAAACTTCATCTTAGAATGCTGAAGCAGCTATGGTATTTGGGTTTGGCCATTCCGTGCACCATTATGTGGTTACAGGTTGATTACAATCAAATGCCCTAAACTAGTAAACGATATGCGGTTAATTTCAGTGTGTTTGATAAAGCTTCGTCAGGGATGTGAATCTAAAAAATAAAGGGAAGCCACCCAGGAAGAGTAGCACTGCTTTGATGCTGAGTGCTACCAGTTTGCAAAACTGAGCTGAAAAACTTGCGCATGCAGTGGATTGAGCTGGCATGCGAATGTGCGTGGCTCTACGCCAGGTTTAGTTTTTATACTTCGCGATGTGAGTGCTGAAACAGGCGTACGCAACATTTTTATGTGTTTATACATGAGGCCCCTAATGTTTTTCTCCTGTCTCACCATTGTCAAATAACAATGTCCATCCATACACAACTATGCGAAACCACAAAACATTTACATGTTGCAAACAATTACATGCATTCTTTAAAGTAGTTAAAGCAGTCTTAGACATATTTGTCGGCCATTTGTTACATATTATCATGGCAATGCTACCACATTTATGCTTTGCACAAACAATGGGGCATTACTAAGAAAAGAGTCTGAATCATCAAAGTACAGTATGTTTATACGGGTGGTCTTAATTATGGAGTGAGAAATGCTGCTGTTAGTTGCTGCTTATTCCTGATGCTCCCAGGACAGACTCTGGCTCATCATAACACTGTAATGTTTGGCTGTGCTGATAATTAGGACTTTCTTTTGGTACAGTGATGTATATATTACCCTTTTTGGCTGTTTTATTTACAGTAAACTGATATTTTAAAGGCAGGTGGCACCACATGCAATTTGCTTCTTAACACACGTTCAACCTGCGGCGCTCCACTCTTTTACATCCTTGCAATGTAGGGAATGTAATTTTAGACTAATTGAACTTTTCACTAAGTTTCCTAATTCTTTATGCCTTAAACGTTCTGACAGAATATATTACTAAAAGCCTCTTTTTCCATTAAGATGACACTATTTTGCTCTCTTGCATATTCTGTGTGATTCTGAATGCTTGCTTTCATACAGCAGGCGTGCGTCTACGAGTGGCAGCCTTCATTCGTGTGAACTGATGCATAGGAAGAGGCACCGAAATGCAATTCACTTCTCATGCAACTGCCATTCACTTTGACGCGTGCATGTCAAACAATCTTTCCCAAAGTTTTGTTTCGCTGACCCATAAGCTTGAGGTCAAAGCGCTACCTTTCTCTTTGTTGTCCTACTGTCAGTCATTTCTAGGCAGCAAAAAACATAAACAGAGGGCTACAAATAGACACTGCTCCTATCCTGTGTGTCCTCCACCATTGTCCTTGTCTCCTTTTCAGTGGTTCATGATTTGAATAGTGAAGTATATAAAGTTGTATAAAACCTAGAATAGTTGGTTGTAAAAACTGTATGAAGGACATTTGTGCAATGAGAATATTTTTTGACTATTAATAACAAAAGAAATATTGTTTCATTTTCTTTGTAATTTCAAGTTTACAATTTCTGGTGAACAAAATTACTACACTGACTATGAGGAACTGGTATACTCATTTTAAACAAGACAGAAATTTCAAGGTGAGATTGTTATTCTCACTAATCATGCTGATGGAGCGTGGCAACATGTTGCATGTTGATTAGCTCAAACAAGAAAGAACATATTTGTACACTTTACGTGTGACAACAATGCCCTGTAAACCTCTATCCACAAGAGTGACAGTATGTCCTGCTTCTTTAGTTTGCTTGGACATCATAAAAACCGACAGATTAGATTAATTCCTGCAAATAAAAATTATCTCAAAAATGAGTGTATACATGTGTTTAAGGATTGTAGGAGGAGAACAGGCATTCTGACTGGGAAGGAGGACAGTTTACATGGATGAGAGGCCAGAACAGAAGGATAGACAACTTGGCCAGCTGGTCAAAGAAATAACTTTGTTCCCAGCCAGAATAATATGTTGTTTGGACCAAGGTTATTATAGTTTTGCCTTTTTATATTAGTTTTTATTTCTATATTTTTTCTGACCTTACTTGGAAATTCAGTTTAGTTTTAGTTTTCCTTCATTCTGTATTTTTAGTTTTAGTTTAGTTTTTATTTCACAAAGACATTTCTATTTTATTTTTATATCTATTAGTTTCAGTTTTAGTTTTAGTAATTATGGCATGGAGCTCTTACGGAGTTTAGTTTTGTGTCACAATCAGACTGAACTGTACACTTAGCAGATTTAGATACACATTTAATGTTAGTGGAAGCTTACTATACTACATGGTTTACTATCTGGTTTTGTTTTTGTCTGATAAAAACAAGCATAATCAAAACTATATACTGAATATGAACAATTTTGCACAATTTTTTAAATTTTAAAATATTTTCTCATGAAAATCACAGGGTCTTAGGAAGAACAGGACTCTTAGACTTGAATCAGTGTGCAGACCCCACCTAGCTGTATTGAGGAAAACAAAGAAAAACAAGCATGTAGTGTGAAGGTTAGGGGCAGTGAGACTTTAATAGCCCCCCATAATGGACAGTAAACCCATAATGAGCAGAGCAAGAGCAGGTAATAGGAGTATGGACAGGCATAAAATGACAGACAGCATCTGAGATTAAGAACAGCAGGATCGCAGGAGCCTACTGCAGCAGGTCTGGATGTAAGGCAGGAAAAATCCCTGGTATGTAATATGTATAATATGGCTGATGTTAAGAACAAAAAGAATATGATATTTCAACTATCTATTTTGAGACAGAGAGAAAAACATTGAAAAAAGGGTGACAAATATTTTAAAATATAATTCTGCTAATGGATTACTTTCACAGTATCAGGTATTTTGAGTTGTGAATATGAACTAAAAAAGATAAATTGACAGATATAGAATAAATACAACAACCAATTAGTATGTTTAGTTTTTCATCACTTGGCAGACTCTCTTTGCATACCTACCTTTGTTTGTATCGCTTCATTGTTAAACAATGTTTTTAAAGCAAAAGTGATTGGTCAGCAACAATATGCTGATCTTATATGATGACCTAATCAGTCTCTCGATCAGTGCCGTTTTATTTTCAAAAACCGGGAGTGATCTCCCCTAGACTTTCTTGTATACTCAGATATGGGGATGGATATTTGAGGAGTAAACAGCAAGACAATGATTATATTTTTATTTTATGTATATTAAGGAACCATCAACAACAAATCAAATCAAATTAATATTATATTGAACAATTACTGTATTATAAAAGTAAAGTTGAATAATTCGGACTCTGCAGCTGCATGAATAATAAAAAAAAAAACGAGTATGTGTTCAGGTAAAGTACCACTTTCAGGTGATGGATTTGGCCCAAACGTTAATACAGATCTACAATTGTAGTGTAACAACCACATGCCGAATTTCAACCATCTATCTAGTGGCGTTTTTGAGTTATCGTGTTTACACACACACAGACACACACACACAATTCCAAAAAATGTATATGTATAATGTCAAAATTCATCAAAATATTGAGGTTGAATTTTTTCATAGTTACTATACTTTCTCTATATTTCGTATATGAGAAAGTAAAAAGGATTTCTCCTGTGCAAAGTGGCAGGTGAATTACTCTCAACAAAAAGCAGTTACCAGAGAAATAAACTGAAACGTTACTCACTCGTGATTTTTCTATCTATACGATAAAATTTATGTTGACCAGCACATTCTGATTTCAGCCGTTTGAATTACATCTTGATAGACAACAAACACACGTAAATCGCTATTTCACACGCTTTATGCTCCCGCATTCAGCTTGTTCTGTCACCGCAAATGCTGTGTGAACACCCACCCTCTGTCACAGCTGCTGTTCACTGGATGAATATGTGTGGGCGGCTCGTGGTGGATGACTTTCTGTTTTAGAGTTAAAACTTACAAAGGTTAAAGACTAATAGCAAGAATATTCATTCAAAAACGAAAACTACAAATAGTAGTATTTGTAGTAGTAATTTTAGTAAATTATTTTATTTTAGTTAGTCTTTCTAGCTACTTTAATAGTTTTGTTTAGTTTTAGTTTTTCATTTCGGTTTTGTTAATTATTTTATTTCAGTTTACAAAAATGTGTTTTTAATAATAGTTTCAGTTTTGACTTGGTTTGGTTTTTGACTTAACTTTGGTTTGGACTAAAGGAAGCCGGGAGTTGGAAGCAGTTCCTTCCCCCATACAGCAGGTGGCAGTGGTCCTTGTGTGGCAGCTCAGTCGGGACACCAACAGGGGTGCTTGAGATTTGGAGTCCAGAAGTGCAATCCTGTTAGAGACCCTGTGTGCTAACAGAAGGCGTTGTTGGGTGAGGACCTCCCTACTTTCTATATGTCCCAGAAGTACTTCCAGGAAAACACAGTGTGGCATCAGAAGCATTTCTTGGTTCAGCTTGAAAAGAAGAATGTCACTTCACATCAGAGGAGTCAGAGTTGGGAGGTAGCGGGCAACACTCTGGAGAGGAAAAAAACTTAATTGTTTGTATGGTTTTGGGGCTGTATTTCATTATTTTGCTACTCGTTGGATTACAGAATCCATTATTTGAGTGTGTTAGGTGTTATTGGGTCTGGGGTTTGGGGCTCAGTAGCTCCCCCAACTTGTTACAGGGTGTAAATGTGGGAAATTGGTGACCATCCAGCTTTGGTTTCTGCTTAAAGCTCAACACCATACAGCTCTTTAACTAAAAGAAGAAAAAAAAAATTCAGACATGAATATTTTATATTTATATATATATTAAAACATAATGTATATAATATAAAATAATACCCAGTATACTGTATGAATTGTCATATTCATGAATGTGAAGAATGCTCCTGGGGACCACCTTCCTGGCTTGATTGGGAGAGTGATGATATTCCAGAATGAAAGGAGGTGCTGTCACTGTTTCTTCTCTTCCATCTACAGACATGCCCACTAAGGGCACATGACCCCACCCACATTACCCAAGAAAAGCGCAACCCTCCTGGCATTTCTGACCCAGGACGGAGCTCCTAGCTGACCTAAAGAGAAAAAGAATGTTGCAAAAAACCTTGGCTAACTTGTGGTGATTGTTGGTGGAGTTTTAGTTAGTTTCTTTCATTTTTGAGTTACGATTAAATGGGGTCACCAGTTTGGCATCCCAACTATTTTTTTAATTGCAGTACATAAACTGAATTCAGAGATTATTTAGGTTGTTTAACTTCTGCACACTTTATTGTGTTGTAGATTTCATTTTAAATGGATACATTTGCCATTTTTGATCATCAATCTACATGTAATAACCCATATAAACAAAGTGAAACACACTTACAGAAAGGTTTGCAAATTTCTTAAAAATTAAAAACTGAAATCTCTCATTCAGACCCTTTGCTGTAGCACTTCAAATTATGGTCATGTGTCTAGAACTTCATTGAAGCCCACCTGTGGCAAACTGAATTGATTGGACATACGGTAGTTTAGAAAGCCACATAGATGTTATATATAAGATCCCACTATTCACACTGCATTTCAGGACCAAAAACCAAGCCATGAAGCCCAAGGAACTCTCTGTAGACATCTGTGATAAAATTGTGGTGAGACAAAGATCAGTGTGCAGAAAGTGAAAGGGGTCTGAATACTTTCTGAATCCACTGTAAGTACACTGTATACAGCGGATAGAAAAATATATAACATTCAAACTACTCGAGTTGTTCCTTAAATATAGGAGAGAAGGGGAATCGTCAATGGATGATTCATCAGGTCTGTTCCAAACACTTTTTTGGAATGGAATTATCGCTGGATCTTTGTTTTGTTGTGTTTTTCATTGTTGACCGTCATTTTCTCCACTCCCTTGTCTTTTCTCTGCTTGCATGTTTTTGTAAGTTTTGTCACAGTCCCTTTCCTCACTAATTGCCAATTAGAACCTTCAGGTTTGACCTATAAAAGCTCTATATATGCTATCTGATTCTGTGCTGGGACATTAGGTAACTTTTCCTGTTGAAAATGTTTTAGACCTTCTGGCTGTTGACTAGTGGCTTATGTTGAAGGGTTTGACTCATGGATTTAAGACTTATTTTAACTTACATTTCACTTTGTTAATTTGCTTTATAGTTAGTGTTTGTCATTATTTGGTCCTTTCATAATTTTGCTTTAGAAATTCCACTACCTGGCAACTTATTCCATGTATCTATGGTTCTCTCTTAAAATATATAACTTCATTTTACTTAATAGAAAGCAAATATCAGCTTACACCCCTACAACTCATCTATCTATTGGCCTCATCTGGCTTTAAACCCCTCTCTGTAGCCATTTACAGCTAAGTCATAAAATGTTTTTCTGGATCAAGTTCTTTGAATGAATGGACAACAGACAAACACTTCTCCATCATCCCTACACCCCTGAGCCTCATGAAGTCATTAAAAGTCCAGGGGCCTCATGCATAACGCCGTGCATAGAATTCGCACTATAACATGTGTAGCAGTAGGGGGTGCTATCGCTCCCTTGAACCCCCAGGTACCACACCAAACACCAGGTAAAAATTCAATAATTATTATTTATTATAATAATAAAGTGCACAAAGCACCACCACTCCACTATTCTCAATAAATAATTATCAATAATCAATAAACCAATCCTCCGACTCCCAGACACGTTGCCCTCCTACCACCCAGCTCAGCTCGTCGTCTGGGAGTTCCCACAGTCCTTTTATAGTTCGTGACCTGGAAGTGCTCCTTAACCTGCAGTCCATGTGACTTCCTAGCACTTCCGTGTCAAATCAAAACTGTTTTTTTTTCATCAGCCCAGAAGCACTTTATTTCTTCCGTCCTCGTGACCTGTAAGTACTTCCGGGCTGTAGGAAAACCAAATGTCTCTGTGTGTCCCTGAAGCATCCCCTGGCGGCCCCAACGTTATCCAGCAGGGCTGTGTATTACAACTCCATATTCTATGATGCCCTGCTGGAATTCAGGGCATCTCCACATTGCAGGGAGGGCTCCATCTGGCGGCTTGGGGGTCTTGGCCGGGATAAGCTGCCAGCCATAGTGCACACATGACGTAAGCACAAAAGCCAAAATGTGCTTACGCACAGAAAAATCCAGATGCAGGAATCTGTGCGTACTCCAACTTCCACATTCTTCCGCTACATAAATCCCGGTCAGCGTGAAAAGTAACGAACGTGCACGTGCCTGCTGTCCCACCCCAATTCCTACCAGAATTATGCCTCTTTGAATATGTAAATCAATATAAATAGCCCTTAAGCTCAGCGTTCTGTGAAAAGACAATGGGAAAAGCACGGAGGAAAATATAAGAATTTCAGCGAATGCCAAGTGGAGGCAAGGAAAAACATACTATTTGTTGATTTAAACAGTGGTATAATCAACAAAAGGAAGTTGATCAAGTGACATAACGTGTTGGAGAAACTTGAAAGATCAAGTTCACAAAGTCGCACAGTGCCAAACTAAAAAAGAAGTCACATATCAAAGTCGCCGTGAAAAGGCGAGTTGTAGCCCACCATCTGAGTGTCATATGAAAGCTTATTAGGGTACAGACAAAAAAAATAGGCACACAGTGGGAAAAAAGCACGAAATGTCAACTTTAATCTCGAAATGTCTACTTTAATCACGTAGTTTTATTTTGTCATTAAAGTAGAACATCATAAACTTCATCTTAAAATCATTTAATTTACTAGTTTCTAAAATCCCATCATAACTAAAGTAGCATGTTAAATGCTTTGTTTTGTATTTGATCTTCTATGTGCTGTATGTGTGTGAATCACTACGTGCTTCCGTTTTTTCTCTTTCTCTGACAGGACACAGAATCCACTACATTTGTGATATTACAGCTCTCTGAATAATTAAAATACTGAGATGTATACGTGATATCATTTTCATGATGATTGGAATGAAAGCATGTTATTAAAAATGGGAACACAATGGCACAGTGATTGTTCATGTCTCACACAAGATGCTGTTGCGCCATGCGCGACCTTTGATGAAATAATTTATTGTAGCAGTACTGTCTCTTTCAAACATACTAACCTCCAATTCCTGTCCTTACTTTTCTTCCCCAAATACCCAATCGCGACACAATCAGCTCTGTAATAGACGTTAAGCCATCTGTAAGCTTACAACGACGATTCTTCAAAACTTTTAAGAAACATTGAAATATCTTCATAGTACGTGTTTAATTATTCTATCCATCTATCCTTCCAGTGTTGTGCCAGCCTCAGCAAATATACAGCGCGAGGCAGGAACAATACGTGAACTTGCTAGCGCTGTGGCACTGTGTCCTCACATGTTTAATTATTAAAAGTACAGATTATTTAAATGAAGTTAAAGTTTTATCTGTATAATATAATCAACATATTTGGCTGCATTTCATCTTAAAAATGATATCGTCATCATATATAAATACGCGCTTTATAAAGTGGCGCAGTTGTGCAATATTATAACTGTAGTTCAAGTTTACAGTGGGGTAATTGTACTTATAAGTATAAACAGTTCTACAAGGAGCAATTGATTGAGTGCGTTTACAGTTCTTGGGATGAAACTGTTTCTGAATCGCAAGGTCCGTACAGGAAAGGCTTTGAAAAGTTTTGCTGTGGCTGAGGCAGCTTATGCTTGATGCTGTATACCGATAATTCTCTTTCCAATCAGCTGCTGCTGTGATTCCCCACTCAGATACAGTGATATAAATACTCCGAGTGTGCAGTGAGAATAATATGGAAAAAGATGATCCGCTGTGGCAACTCCAAATGGGAGCAGCTGAAAGAAGAAGAAGGTGCAGTAAGAGTAACAACGCTAAAGCAGTTATGGTAGTTGGAATACTATGGCTATTCCCTGGACCATAATATTGTTACAGGTAATTTACAATCAGATGCATTACACTAATAAACAATATGCGATTAATTTGAGTGTATTTATAAAGCCGCGTCAGGAAAAGAAAGGATAACCACACAGGAACAGTAGCACTGCTTTAACACTGGGTGCTACCAGTCTGCAAAACCGAGCGGAGAACTTGCGTACGACAGGGTATGAGGTACCGTGGAAATGTACGTGGCTTTACGCCAAGTGTAGGTTTTATACATCGTGATTTGAATGTGGAAACATTCTTACGCAACATTTCTGTGCGTACGCACCATTTATACATGAGGCCCCAGGCGTACCAGCCAATTTCTAGGCAGCCAGCCTTGCAAAGATCGTGTGCTTAATAATGGGTTGCAGATTTAGAATAGGTCTTTGTAAAGACAAGTTGGTTTCATGCTTTCCAATTTGGATCATGTGCTGCCACCTATGTGCTGATGTATTCTGGAATTTCTACAGCCCCCTTTAGTCTCAAACACTTCCAAAGATCAACAACCCCTGGCTCATACTGCTTTCCCTACCCTGAACCATCCTGGAAAACATTCCAGGTGTAAGAGCAGCAAAGAGGGATTGGGACACCTAACAGATATACAACTTAGGGCCCCGATAAGGTTAGAAACAGACCTACTTGTGCTAATATATACTTCTGGGGTTCCCACTGGAAGTGTAGGGCCAACACCACATGGCAGTGCCCCTAATGCTAGATGGGTATTCATCTAATTCTGAAGCCCATGCGTGTCCCCCAGCCTCTCTCGTGAAATTTTCATGCAACTTTTGGCACACACACATATACACACATGAACTTTCAATGCAGCTTTTCTTCTGATAACATGTGAGCAAACACATTAAATTAATACAACTAACTTTTTGATGCAGCTCCATTGTTATGCACTTTTTTTAGGACTTTTTACTTTCAGGTTACTTATTGACCACTTTCCTAATTTCTTATCTGTTATGAAATAAATTAAGTTGCCAAAACAGAACTTTATTTGTGTGGAGACAGTATCCTTGGCAGGGGAGTTGGCAGTATATTCAAGCACCAAACTTGATGTCTGCAAAGGCTTTTTGTTTAAATTCTCTGGACCAAGCTATCTTTAATTGTTGTTGACTCCTTCAGGTTTAATGTATGTAATGGGCCTTGAGACTAATTTTGCTCTAAGGAGAGTTAAAGCTTTCAGTAACAGTTGATAATGGAACAAAGATATAAAGAAAAATGAATGCTGCTGGTTTTGGTTGATTAAGAAGCCTGAATGACAGACAGGCGTGTCATCCAGGTTGGATCACTGCCTTTCACCCATTGCTTCCTGATTCAGTTTTGGCTCACAAAAGTCTTGTAAATAATGAAAAGATAAAGCCTGGAAATAGCAGCAATGAATGCAATGACGCTTTACCCAATGTGTCTGTATGTCTAGAATTGTATCACTGAAAGAATATCATTAAGAAAAATGAAATGTGCCACCTTAATCTTTTCAGATGAAATAGCTTTAAATGTCTTCTTATCAGTGCCAATGAGAGATATTGATTCATCTTTATTGTTCATTTTCTGCTGTAAATAACTTATGGTGAAAGTAAAGTATTTTGTTACCATCCACGTTTCAACTAAATCTGCCAACCGCAAATCTGCAAAAAAGCAGTAATGCTTTAATGTTTTAAGCAGCCACATATAAAGAATGCATTAAATCCGCAAACTGATTTGCATTTACATTCTTGGCCATAAAGCCAAAATCAAGTTATGCGCACCCACATCCAAGATTCTTCTTGGCCCCACCTCCAATTTTCAAATGCTAACAAATACCACACATACACGACCAAGTTCCTTATAAATCCAAACCAAAATGTAAAGCTACTGCAGCATATTTGCAATTCAGTTCAATGGAAACCATAAAGCGGGAGATTAAAGGCTTAGTGAAAATCAGCAGCAACTCAAAGCTTGTTTTTGTTGTTTTTTTTCTTTTTAGCTGTCGATTCTGACTTAGGTTTAATAAAGAAATATTCCTGTCAGGAAAATTGCCATTGAAGAGTTTGCATATTCACACCCCTGCATTTCTTTCAACTGTCTTGACAGCACTAACAGCAGGTTCCCTGTTATAAAAGAGGAACAATGTCAGGACACTTTCATGTTTTTCTTATACAAGGATAGCATGACTGAAAGTTGAAAATATGTCTTGCTTTCAGCTGCAGACGTACATTTCAAAATCTACCTTGCACACCAATATGCCTTTGTTGTTGAAAATGTTGCTTTCCGTCTATCCATACAGAACTGGGCTCCCGCTGAGGAGCAGTTAGCAGGCTTATGACATTAACATCTTATAATCTGCTCTGCTGGGGGACATCAGCTAATGTTATGGGAAAGAAAGTAGCAAAGGTAAATAATCTTAGGGCCATCCATCAAAATATTTTTATAACTCAGTTTAAAATGAATCATTTTAATAATTGATTAATTCAAATGTTACAATGCATTTTGACTCAGAATCAGCTAAACAGCCATTATAGAACAGCTATACTGGAAATAACAGTGAAATGCAGAGAAATTATGCATATAGAAACATAAGAAGAACTAAGCAATTGAAAGTATACTGCATATACAGTACATACTTATTGAAAACAGAACATGTACAGTATGTTCACTGAATATAAACGTCCAGAAGTGTTATACATATGAGCTAAAATTTGAGCTGCTCATTGCCGAATGAGGAAACTCAGACAAGTGTATCTTATAGAATAAAGAAGAACACAAATAGTCAAAAGTTTTTCCATCATTCACCTTCTTTTATATGAACAGTTAATATCTTGGAGAAGATTTGACTTGTTGTCTGTATTTTATTATTTGCCCCTGAACCCTCACAGGAAACAATTGAATTAAACAGATCTGACAATAGTACAGTAGTTTCAATAATGCCTGTTGTCTGTTTAAAATCAGTCTCATAGACAGATGGAATTAAATAGAAAACACAGGGAGGAGGAGGAGGAATTCTCCTACTGAGCAAGACCTGAATTACACTTTCTGTTCATGACAAACAAGGTCAACGTACTAGCAAGAGGTCCTGATTTGGTGACTAGATGCACTGCCTACAAGCCAAATCACAGGGCTGGAAGTGATATGAAGAACAATTAGGATAAACTGCCTCTTAGGATAAAGTACAGATGGAGGCCCGTGAGTTTATGAGTCAAGTGGTAAAGAGAGTAAAACTCGGACAGTATGCACCTCTTAAAAAATGGTGGGACCCTAACTTTTGATCATAATATAATCACCTCGCTTAACGTAAAGAAGCTTGAAGGTTTTTTTGCTGAGTGAGTGAAAGCTAAAAACTTCTTTACCTTCTTCCAGGGTCTCAACTTTACCCTTAGATGTTGTTATTCCTTACCCCAGTAGAGCGCAGCTACTTTGTATTGGTATGTGACATACACATTCTCCAGGGTGTAACCAAGATGCTTCAGAGTGGAAATCCCTCATCTTCAAACCAGATTGCTCACAGAGAGCCCATTCTACACAAACTCCACTTCGCTAGCAGTTTCTGACATGAACCATTGAAAACAGACTTGCTGGAATGAAGACAAGACATAATGCAGCAAGTGGCCTTGGAGATGGTGAAAAAATGGAAAAGGTGTTTTTGAGAGGCTGTAGAAGCATGCTTAACTTACTGGGATATTACAAGACTCCATGAGCCGAGAAAGAATTATGGTAGTTAATATTATCCAACTTTTAATAGGAAGGAAGAAGTGTTTCAATGTTGGGATTTCTCCTCAATCAGTTTGTAAATCTTGAATTTTTTTTTTAGTTTACAGCTAGTGAGCACAACACTCTCAAATACACTCAATTAAACACAAGAAAAGGTTATTTAAAAAGGTGTTTTGACCTTAAAATTTTTTTTTCTAGATTCTAACCACAGTACCAAACTCCACCTATAATGTCCTCTAAATGATGTTAACATAACTGATGGAAATGGGACTCATTTTGGTTATGGATATTACAATTTGGCAATCATATTATTATTCTACTTCATGTATGCAATGTTGCCCAATCAGAACACATATAAAGATCCTCTGACTGTTACAAAACCATTTCACATAAGCCTGTTAGCCACAAGTACTCTTGATGTAGGATTTGTTTATGGTTTGTAAGGTATTGGGTGTTTAATTTTGCAAAATCTAATTTTCTGGAGTTAAGGGACATCATTCGTGCATAATATTAAAAACTAGCAAAATACCTGCGCTTTGCAGCGGCAAAGTACTGCCTTAAAATTTTTATTAAGAAGAAAATTAAACCTTTTTAAACTAAGGGAAATTATACCAATAATTATTTGTTAAGGATCTCTTTGTATAGCACATTGTCAGTTCGGCCCTCCGGTTGTAATATGACCAAGCTGTGCGCTGAGCTTACTCTTGAGCATACAACGTACAGTTGGCCATGTGAAAAGTAATCTTGTCTCAAATCTCACAGCTTGGATTGCTGCTGTCAAAATTGGTTTGAGTTTCATGGTTTGTTTCAATTACGACAGTATTTGCAGGACTTGTGTTGAAGTGACATTCGGCATCTGTCAAGTGTTGTAAGCACACAACCGGTTTCATCGATAACTTCACATCCAGCTTTTGAGAGTTTAAACATTCATAAACATCAAAGTGTCCACTACTCAAATTGTCACCTGCGAATCTAAGATGTTTAAGAGGCACTGGCGGTTGTCGAAAGGTGTAAAATATTTGGCCATTTCGGTACACTTGAAAGCGACAACCGAACAATTCAGCGGCAGCCATCAACTCACATGCAGAACCATAGGTGAAGGGCTTAAGCATTTCACTCTTATAGTGCTCCTGTGTAGTATAATTATCTCCTGTACCGTCATCAGTCCACACCTTGAACCTGTCCCAGTCATTCAATACATAAGACACAATGTTCCTCTGGATATCAAGAGTGAGCCTGATATGGCCGTGCAATATGTAACAAAGAGAATGGAAAAGGTAGGTGCCATCTCCGGGCATGGAAACCACTCGGTAAGTGACAGTTCTTTGATCGATGGTGATCACCTCGATAGACATGTTAATGGGGGTACGGTTGGAACGATAAAGGAAATGGGTACCTGAACAATGTAAAGTAAGTTTAAAATACCTACATAATAACTATAATCATAATAAATGAACAATAAAACAGCGGAGAAGCCGTGGATTAAATAAAAAGGCTGTAGTTATCAGCAGGGAGACGTGAATGTAGAGACCGGAGCGACGGACAGCCTTATATAGCCAGGCAGCCAACAACGTGGGAGGCGTTGGGATGGGGGACCCAACGCCGCCTCACACGGTGATCGAGCTGCAGGCTATGGACGTATATATGTACGTAAGTAGGATTCAGTTAGCGTTGGGAACCCGCGTACCAAATTTCTTGAAGATGGGCCCATAAGTAACAAAGACCGTTGGAAAGTTCAATATAGCGGCCGACAGTGGCGTCATACCACCTAAATAAGTATGTACATTGGTTTCGGTTAGCGCAGGGAAGCCGCCTACCAAATTTCGTGAAGATGGGGCCATAAATAAGTTCAACATGGCGGACGTTGTCGACCGTTATGCGTAGAATTTCGAAATGAAACCTGCTTAACTTTTGTAAGTAAGCTGTAAGGAATGAGCCTGCCAAATTTCAGCCTTCTACCTACATGGGAATTTGGAGAAATAGTGACATTGGAAAGTTCAATATGGCAGCTGACAGTGGCGTCATACCACTGAAATAAGTATGTACATCGGTTTCGGTTAGCGCAGGGAAGCCACCTACCAAATTTCGTGAAGATGGGGCCATAAGTAAGAAAGTTCAACACGGCGAATGCTGTCGACCGTTATGACCGTTACACGTAGAATTTCGAAATGAAACCTGCTTAAGTCTTGTAAGTAAGCTGTAAGGAATGAGCCTGCCAAATTTCAGCCTTCTACCTACACGGGAAGTTGGAGAATTAGTGACGTTGGAAAGTTCAATATGGCGGACGACAGTGGCGTCATACCACCGAAATAAGTACGTACATTGGTTTCGGTTAGCGCAGGGAAGCCGCCTACCAAATTTCGTGAAGATGGAGCCATAAATAAGAAAGTTCAACATGGCAGACATTGTCGACCGTTATGACCGTTACGTGTAGAATTTTGAAATGAAACCTGCTTAACTTTTGTAAGTTAGCTGTAAGGAATAAGCCTGCCAAATTTCAGCCTTCTACCTACACGGGAAGTTGGAGAATTAGTGATGAGTGAGTGAGTGAGTGAGTGAGTGAGTGAGTGAGTCAGTCAGTCAGTCAGTCAGTCAGTCAGTCAGTCAGTCAGTCAGTCAGTCAGTGAGGGCTTTACCTTTTATTAGTATAGATTCCACTATCATGATGTGTAAAACGCCTGATGTATACCATATATAAATGGCAGATTTTTTGACAGGTATACCCTGAGACCTTTATGACTCAAGTTAAGGAAGAAATGATAATAATACTGACAGGAATAGGCCTTTCAGCACAATAAACTCAACAATTGCTATTCACTCTTGGTTTAGAAAAATATAATCCATTCAGGTTTTGAAGGACCCTATAATGCTACTAAACTAAATGGCAATTCGTTCCACCTATCTTTTGACTCTCTGCATGAAAAAAATTGTAACATTTGTAACACATTTACAGTTAACCAGCTTCAATCTGTGCCACCATGTTCTTGTTGATGAAGTCATTGGAAAGTAAAAACTGGAATCCGCTGTATTCATTCCCTTCATCATACTGAACACTTCTATTATGTTTCATCTTAATCTCTGCTTGCCCAGACTCTTTTAAAAATGCTTTCTCCCCATACTACAGTTTATTTCCTTTTACCCTGGACTTTCTCTATTGCTGTTTTATCTTTTTTTGTAATTCATACAGTATATAAACCAGAGCTGCTCACAATATTCCAGAGGAAGCCTCCCTATTGCAGTGTTATAGCTTAAGTATATATAACCTGTCTTGATTTATCTATAAACTAATACTCATATTAGCTTTCTGTACACTGCTCTGATGCAAATTTTGTTAAGTCCATTATGACTTCTAAGTCGAAGCGCAACACTACATTTATTTACATTTAATTTCATCTGCCACATTCACATCTAAATATGAATTTTATCAAAGTTCATCTGTAATATTTTTTTTGTTTTTTTTTTGTGTGCCACACCGAGAGGCAACACATCCTTGTAGCTCCTAGCACAGCTTGTAAAATAGCTAGTAAAAAAGGTTATAGGAAGGATAACTTAGCTTCTAGTAAGCTAATAAAGTAATTTACATGAGGAAGTACCTTATTTTGTTACGATGGACAGCACACGGTGTTAAACATCCTATTCCTCCAGAGCTGAAGAAGCCATACTGTGGCCGTAGAGCTGGGACTAAGCTAAAGGCTAGAAGACAGAGATACAAGTCTTTACTTCCATCAGTTCTAATGGGGAATGTCAGCTCTGTGCTTAACAAGTGCAAGGAGATGGAGGCACTTGTAAGAACCAGTGGGTGTTTCTTGAGTGCAGTCTAATGTGTTTTATGGAGAGTTGGCTGACGAATAACTTCCCCGACTCTTGTGTGGATCAACTCAGCTTCACCAAGCGACACGAGTGTGAGTGGAAGGGCAAGAGATGGGGGACTGGCAATGTTTAAAACAATAGACAGCCTAACCCCGGCCACATAAATGTGAAGGAGAAGATCTGCTATTGAGATATTGCTGATGCTAGAGTATCTTCTTCATCTCCTTTAGACTTTGCTGCATGTGATAAAAATCTTCAGTACTGTACTAGAAATTAATTTACAGTTTTTACTATTATGATCACTATATGGTTTAATTACCTTAATCTCCTGAATTCTGTCCTAATTATAAAAGAATAATACATCTAGGCAGGCTTCTCCTACTTATGAGACAGGGTCTCTAGCCGTTATTGCAAGAGGAAGAATAGGACCAGGAGATAATAATGGGAAACTGGAAGATCAAAAAGATACATAACTGAACAATGTACTGGGACAAACCAAAAGTCAAAGTCAAAAGTCAAAACAGATATCAGAAACCTTTA
Organism: Polypterus bichir lapradei; assembly: GCA_026402145.1. Classification (NCBI taxonomy): domain Eukaryota; kingdom Metazoa; phylum Chordata; class Cladistia; order Polypteriformes; family Polypteridae; genus Polypterus; species Polypterus bichir. The sequence continues at coordinate 69,710,463 of JANRMT010062813.1, read as the reverse complement.
ATGAAACCTAGCACTTAGTCTTCTAAATAAGCAAACTAACTACAGGTAAAGAATATGAGATTTATCCAGTTGAGGGATAGCATTATGTGGTGTTGAGACCATTTAGAGGAACTTCTGCAAACATCTACGATAAGTCGATCATGGGCACATGACATGACTCTGCATTGTGTAAAAAAAACGCCATGAAAATAAAATAAGTACTAAAAATAAATCCCAAAAATAATCCCTAAAGACAATATGTAACACTACACTCCTCTAATAGCTGTTTGTAACATATTCATTTTAAAATCACATACCTGTATTATATCCACAAATTTCTGTTTCTGTTCTCCAATATTTGTCCAGATTTGCCATTTAATAGGTAGTTAATTAAAGACCCCCATGACTAAAATATCCCTCTGTAAGTTTATTTTTTGATATTATTGTAAAGTTGCTTATTGACTCTCAGTTTGGGTGTTATAACACTCCCAAAGATAGGCCTCTATCCCTGCTACTTTCTAGTCAAGCCAACATATTGTAAGATGTATTTCATCCCGCATTTGAAGCAGACCCATACTTCAATCCTGTCATGTAAATGGACTCTCCTTACTTTTAATTTTGCATGTCTTTTCTATGTTATACACATCACCATTAATAGGATTTCTCCAGGATTCTGCTACTATTACGACAACATAATTATGCACATCTAGCTATGTATAATTTCAATTCAATTGTTCTTCAGACAATAATGTTTAGTGTATTATTGTTTAATGTTATTTTATTTCTTGCAGTAATTTCCAAGTCAACTTTCATATTTTGATTAAACTGGGGGCGGCATGGTGGCGCAGCAGTGGCTCTGCTGCCTCACAGTAAGTAGACCCGGGTTCTCATCTCAGGTCCTCCCTGTGTGGGTGAATTGGCAATGCTAAATTGGCTCTTGTATGTGTTTGGTGAGTTTGTCCTAAATTCTGGTGTCCCTAGTTTAAATTCATTGACTTCGTCTTACACTTTCCTAATACATTAGGGCCCACCTATTCAAATATAACCCATCTCAGCAGTGCAGGTCCAATTTGCTCCAAAATGTGCCCAGGTGTCCATAAATCTATACCCCATCAAACCCATACCAAGATCTAAGCCACAGGTTCGATGATCTGATCACCTCAATCTAAATTGGCCTGAAATATGACACTAGATGAACTTCACAGAAGAACGTCTTGTTAGTTCTGCTTCTAACTCATTTTTTCTTGCAACAGGAGCCTACCCTTACCTCTGTTAGTTATTCCAATGTGGAAAATGACAACTGGACCAAACCCAGATTAGTCTAGGAAACTATAACCATACTTGGGGAAGTCTCTAAACTGTGCACCCTGGAGGCCATAACATCATTCAAGACTATCTGACAGTGCAATTGACAGCAAACCTCTGTGTCAATCCCTGAATGACCTAAAATCACTACATCCCCCTTCCCTGGAACTTATTTCAAGGTGACCTGTTGGGGCTTCTCATCGTTGCCTCAAAGGTATCAGAGTTACATTACAGCTAGCATGGTCTTCAAAATAATTGGGAACCTTTAAGTCTGTGGTTGATGCTCCCCTTATCTTCTGCTGTATACTATTTTGCCTTCTTACCTTGGTCCCCACAAAAATCCCATTTTTTCTGTTTTCTGTCTCTATAACTGTTTTCCTAGAATTGACTTGGCCTGAAATTTTAAAATTGATTTATCTTGAAAAACAAATTGCTGCCTAAACTTTTGAATCATGAGACACAGAAAGACTTAAAAAATAAAGCTAGAAATCTCTTCACCTTGTTTTGAGGACAGTGTATTAAAGTTTTTAGATCTTTTAATGCAGCCACAGTTTCATACGAACATAAGAAGTTTGACAGAAAGAGCAAACCATTTAGTCCATCAAACCTATTTGACTAGTTTTTAGCTAGGTTGTCCCATTATCTCATAATTTTTAAAAGTTATGAAGGTTTGCACTTCAGCTATGTGATTCAGTATTTCCACTTCAGGTACTCTATAGGGACTTCCTGGATATACCATAGGGAAAAGTATCACAGAGATGGCTTTGTGTTTAAAAAGATTAGCAGGGGAGCTCAATTCCAAGTAAAGCCGCAGGAGGCAAATCCTGCTGTGATGATTAACTTTCAGCCAAGTGACATCCCAGCAGTGAATACAACAGATCTCTTAAACAGAGAAGCAGCTGACATATGAGTCAGAAGAAAAGATGAACAATATATTAACTTGTGATAGAGTATGAAAACAATGCAGACTAGGGAGGACTAGGAGAGAGGTAAAAATGAAATGAACTGTTTCGGGGGGGGGAGAACGTGGGCAATGTCACACCTGCAAATAAATGAGAACTTCATCCTTCGTGTTAAGAGATGCCCAGTGGAATTCAAAATTTTGTGTTTAGTGGAAAATGTTTAGCCCTTCATGAGCATGTACTGTACGTCTCTCTGTTTGTGCACATATATATGTCTGGGAGTGAGCTGTGATTCAATCCAATTTAAATATGTTTTAATATAACTCTCTTCAAAATCTGCTACCTCAAAGCTACACATATACAGTAATATCAATATAAAATATTATAATACATGTTAACTATGTAATAAAATGCATTCATTCAGTTTCTGAGCTCATGCTTTCCTGTAGGCCCATGTTAAGCTGTACTCTGATCACGACTTGAACCTGAACTTTCATTTGGCAGTATCAGGCCCAAGGTAGGAACCAATCCTGAATACATACCAGGCCAAATTATAATCCTCAAACAGCCAAAAGTGCATATCTTTAAGGTGTTTAAATGCGTCGGAAGAAACCCATGCAGATAGAAGAGAAGACAAACTTCATGCAGACAGTGGTAAGTCCTGAGATTTAAACCCAGCCACCTAGAGCTGTGCCAGTGTGCCACTCAAAAACATATACAATTTTCAAGATGTAACTTTGCCTGACATATAAAGGTCAATGATAGGATAAAATAAAAGGAAATTATAGATCTGCTCACAAAATGAAGAGTTTTTCCAGTCATGTTGGCTTGGAAACAACATTAAGTGAGAGCCAATAGAAAACATAAATGTGGAGACTGGGAAATGTGGAAGTGTGGGTTTGTTTATAATCCTTATTTAACCTATTCAAAAACTACCAGATTTTCTACTATCTATTTCATGTTGAAGAAAGTGTGCAAATTCTGGCAAAGAACAAAATAGAACCGCAGTATGATTGTCTATTTAATGCAAGAGCTACAGAGTGAATTCAGCCATGCTATACGATTCGAAATAGAAGAATGTCGTTTAACCCTGCTCAAATAGAAGAATATGAATTGTTCATATAAAAAGTTTATAAAAGCTATTGAAGACATGACACTAAGAGAAGAAATTCAGTCTTTCATAAAGGAAATCAGTGGGTTTGCAGATCAACATTAAGGGCTAATCTTTTGTCAGTTTTTAATGGATTTTGATCACTAGTTGTGAAGCAAGTGTTTGCTATAGCTTTGTATTATTTCAGGCAAAATATTATGAGTTATTGTGGTCTCCTAGTCCTTTTTCTGGGACTAGGCTGTTGCTATTGTTATGATAAATCTCTTAATCAGAAGCAAGGTCCTGATTATAATTAAAATCCTTGACTTTACTACACATTTTGCTTTCTCTGCCCTACAGATGCTTGATCAAACCCCACTTTCCCTAAAGCGTAGGCTTCATTCTCTTTAAATATTTTGACAAGATGAGCAAGGTTATTTGAAAAGCAACACTTTTTTATGTGGAAGACTGACCTCTGTTGGAGAAAATTTGTAAGTGCAGAATTTTTCATTTTTTTCCCCCAAATTCCAGTCATTTGTTCTCTGAAGCTAGATGTATATTGTAGTGCAGCGACTGGAAGGCTTTCTTGCAGCAATAAACAAGTAAAACAGTTGCATAGTTGATTAAATGAAATACAAAAATCAACATAACCAATATATTCTATTTAAACCAATTACATCTTGCCTGAAGAAGAGGCCTGAGTTGCCTCGAAAGCTTGCATATTGTAATCCTTTTAGTTAGCCAATAAAAGATGTCATTTTGCTTGGCTTTTTTCTACATTTAAACCAATAGAAATGCATGTAAGCTGTATACAAAAATCCTCTATGTAAAAATGTACAGAAATTCATTTTTAACTATAGAATTATAATGAAGAACAATTATTTCAGATTCTTCAGTTTGATTTACCTGTACACAAGTGACTAACAAGATGAATTTACAATATTATTACACTACACTTGTGAGTTCTATACATTGATTTTCTTATACCATCTTGTCCCACTTTTTTTTTAAATGGAGATCACTACCCCAGCCTGCCAGTTCTGAGGTATCATGCTTCACTTCCATTCACACAATTTTGAAGAGATAACAACAACAACATAATTTATTTATATAGCACATTTTCAGACAAATAATGTAGCTCAAAGTGCTTTACATGATGAAGAAAGAGAAAAGAGACAAAGTAAGAATTAAAATCAGAGAACACTAATTAACATAGAATAAAAGTAAAGTCCGATGGCCAGGGAGGACAGAAAAAACAAAGAAAACTCCAGACGGCTGGAGAAAAAATAAAATCTGCAGGGGTTCCAGGCCATGAGACTGCCCAGCCTCCTCTAGGCATTCTACCTAACATAAATGATCAGTCCTCATTGTATTCAGGGTTCTCATGGAAGGACTTGATGACGACGGTCACGTGGACTTCTGGCCTTTAATCCATCAATGTAGGGACATCATGGTTCTTTGATTAGCGCAGGTTGCCACCACAGAAAACAGGAAAAAGAACAGAAGAGAGAGTAGGGGTTAGTACGGATTTTGGAGCCACCATGAATAGTAATGATAATTAATTGAATATGCAGAGTATCAGAATTAAATCAAAATGAAGTTATGAGAAAGCCATGTTAAAGTAATGTGTTTTTAGCAGTTTTTTAAAGTGCACCACCGTATCAGCCTGGCGAATTCCTATTGGCAGGCTATTCCAGATTTTAGGTGCATAACAGCAGAAGGCTGCCTCACCACCAAAATACCTCAACATGTTCAATCATCCCTTGCAGCCTTTCCACAACACAATTTTATAATCAGCATAGTGAGCTGGTCCCTGGCCGAGATAAATGGAGAGGGTTGACATCAGGAAAGGCATCGGCCATAAAAATCAGGCTAGTTAAAAATAAAGTGGCCCCATATAAAAATGTGAATATCTATGGAAGAATAAGAAGAGTTAACCTGAGCCAGTGCTTCTGGCATTGATTCCTGTTAGGATGATTCTTGCACCAGGTTTGGAAGTTGTTCATAGTCTGTCTTCTCCTTGTTGACACTATCCCCAAATGATCTCAGCATTTCATTAATCCTCCTTACAAACAGCCTGGAGAACATTCTATCTCCTCAGGTTGTCAAATAGTCTGAAAGTACTTCTTCAGAGTGTGGAAAGGTCATTTTCCACTTCCTCACCGAGGTCTCACCACAAATGGGCCTTTGTTTTGGCTAATGCTGCAGCCACCACCTTTATGGTCTGTCAGTACCAATCAATCAAATCTACAGAACCTCGTGCTAACATTGCCTTTTCCTTCATCTTGACAATCTCCTTTGCTGCTGGTGCTGCTAACAGGTCCTCATTTTGCCACCATGAAAAGTACCAAGAATCTTTTGCCCATTGCTCTTAAAGCTGACTTCACTACTGAGGTCTTGAACATCACTGTACTGGAATGGAAATTCCAACCAATTGCTGAACATCAGTTGGAAAGAGCAATGTGGATTCAGTTCTGGCTGTGGAACAGTGTATTTGCTCTTTATCTTTATACAGATACCTGTATCCTTGTGCATTGTGGATTTAATTAAAGCTTGTGACCATTTAACTGGTGGTATCCTGAAGGTGCTAAGAAAATGGAGTTTCTGAGCCACTCAGTCCCTGTATTTGCAGAATGACAGTAGTGTTCACATACTTGGTATGTCGAGACCATTCGTTGTGGGCATTGGACTCCTCTAAAGGCATGCCTTGTCTCCTCTCTTTTGCATGACTTTCATGACAGAGGATATCAAAATGCAGGTGATGTTTGAAGAGTATAAAGTTTGATAAATTAAGGGTTTCTCCTATTTGGAGATGACAGGTATGTTCTCTTGGCATCAAAACATTGTCTACTCCTGTGCACAGTGGAATGGTTCACATCTAAGTGTGTAATTGGGATAAGAATCAACACCTCTAAATTCAAACTCATGAAAGAGAGTGAAACGTTTCCTTGTATGGGGGTTTACAGCTGCTCCAGATGGAGGAATTCAAGTACCTTGAGGTGTTCTTCATGACTGAGGGTAGAGATGGTTGGGAGACTGACCAACAAATTATTGCAGCAGCAGGTTTTAAGTAACAAGTTTTAAGCCCCTGTGGGAGATCCTGAGGGTTCGCGGGATCCCCTCGAGGTTGCTGGATAACATGCCCGGCCTGTACACTGGTACTCTGGGTGCTGTGCAGAGTGGCAGAATTTCTGTGTTTTTCCCAGTTGATTCTGGGGTTCGTCAGGGGTGTGTTCTTGCTCCTACTCTGTTCAATGGGTATTGGGCAAGGTCATGGGGTCCAGCAACTGTGGGACATCTGTTGGTGAAAAAAGATTCACGGATCTTGACTTTGCTGACGATGCTGTGATCTTCGCAGAGTCAATGGAGGCTCTGATCGGGGTGCTTGAGAGACTGAGCGAGAAGTCGGCTTGTCTGGGCTTGCGAGTGTCCTGGATAAAAACCAAAATCCAGGCCTTTAATGACCTCTTGGGCACAGCCATCAACAATGTGTCTGTTTGCGGAGAGAGTGTCAACCTTGTTGAGAGGTTTAGTTACCTTGGCAGTGACATTCATGTCTCTGGTGAATCTTCCTATGAAGTCAGTAGATGGATTGGGAGAGCATTGGGGTCATGAGGTCGCTGGAAAGGGGTGTGTGGTGCTCCTGGTATCTATGCAAAAGGACAAAGGTCCAAATCTTTAGAGTCCTAGTGCTTCCTGTCTTGCTATATGGTTGCGAGACATGGACACTATCCAGTGATGTGAGACGAAGACTGGATGGAAAATCTTTGGGTACCATTGGTTTGACTTTGTGCTGAATGAGTGGTTGCTCATGGAGTCCCAAATAAGGCACATTACCTGCATTGTGAGGGAACATCAGTTACGGCACTATGGCCGTTGCTAGTGAGACTACATTCTCATCTCACGTATGATCACAACCTCTGAATAGTATTAAGTACAAGTGACCAAAATGAGGTTTCTGGGGGTCTCACTCTTTAATAGAGAGTGAGAACCTCAGAAATGTGGGAGGACTTCAGAGTATAAGCGCTGCATCTTTGTAATGAGAGGAGCCAGTCGAGGTGGTTGGAGCACATAGCTTGGATGCTTCTTGAGCACCTTTCACAGGAGGCTTATGAGGCATGGCCAAAACGGCTATGCAAAGCCAGAGCATGCTGGTGGGAATATATTTCTCAGTGCTCCTCTTAGCATCTGGGTATTACCCATGAATTTGCTGGGAATAGGGAGGCCTAGTTTGACCAGCTCAGCATGTTGCTATCACAACTTTCACCATGAAAAGCAGAAAGGAAATATTGATGATAAGGATGCACACTGATTCTAATGGAAAATAAAGCATTTTGTTAAGTCAACTCAATTCAATTAAACTCCACTAAACATTTATTGCCATTCATCCACATACATAGTATATGGTTGAACGAAATTTCATTCCTTACAGTCCCTGGTGCATAGGCAAAACAATGTACATTTAACATGCCCCATAACATTACCAAAACCAGTGCAACAATACAATGTAATAAAACAAAAGACTCTGGACCATATAGCTTGATCAAAGCTCAATATCCATAGTAAAGTAGAGACTGTAAATTAACAGCCCATAATTGTGGGAATGTTATAGGGATATGGTACTGGGAGACACAAAGAAGTTCAGAAGTCTGACAGCTTGGGGAAAGAAGCTGTTATAGGTCCTGGCTGTGCTGGTCTTAATGCTGCTGCTGTATCTTTTACCTGATGGCAAAAGGTCAGACAGTATGTGTGACAGGTGAGAAGTGTCTTCCACAATGGTGGAGGCTCTACACAGTCAGTATGTCTGAAAATATTCTGGATCGAGGAGAGGGAGACCCCTATGATCCTCTCAGCTATCCTCACTAGCTGCACAATTTGCACTCATGGGATTTCCTGTTCCCAAACCACACAGTGATACAGTTTGTCAGAACGGTCTCCACAATTCCTCTGTAAAAGGTGGTAAGAATTATGTACTGACATTAACATAACCCAGAAAAAAAGCCTGGCAAACAGATATTTATATATAAACTTTCCTCAAGTAATATTTCTAGTCATTGGCATTATTGAGGTTACTTATAAGTCACCTTCAAATAGAATGTTGTCCAATATAACTGAATAAATAATAGAAAAAGATTTCCAAATGGTTCACCAACAAATCACACAGGCAATCTTTTAAATATTTATTTGCTTTTATTCTTGCTCTTTGTGTTAACTTTGCACAATGCATTAATTCAGCTACGTTATTTGCTTTCTGTTTACTTTTGTGGTTTCCACAATATGCAGAAGATCAAAACAAATAATAATGATAATCCCCTTTGTGTTAATGACACTTGGCAACAAAACTGAGGAGGTCTGCCTTTTAGCAAACTGCCATAGGTTTAAGACTTTGCTGCTGAACTAGTCTAACAACATACTGATGGAATCCAGCAAACCTTTTTTGAATCTTCTGTGTGTCTGCAGATTAGCAACCTGCAAGTTAGCCTACTGTAAGTCATAAATATTTGAACTCATCTATACATTTTTTAAAATAATTAAATTAAAAAAAATATATATTTTTGGGAACTTTAAGATTTCCTGGTTAGAACTGCTATTGAGTAAACACCCTGGCAAGTAACTGAATGAAATAAATCAGATCTTTAAGGCCCTAATGCTCTGAAAGTCGTCGCTTACTGCTGAGGTTCTTAGTTCTCTTCATTTAAAACAAATATTTATTTATTATTTTTCATAATATTCCTCATCACCCTGCTCATCAAAATGACATAAAGAAGCAGTGATATTAATCATTTTAACTTGGATGACATTTAAAATCAATTTCTTCTTGATTAACACTCTGTTAATTCTGCAATTTAATACAGTCAATAATGATCAGCTTCACATAGCATCTTAATATTAATATCTAATAGGAAAGGAAAGTTAAAAGTGATATATTTTCCATACATCTTCATGAATAGTAGGTCTCTTGTATGACACATCTCATGCAGGCCTTGAATGCATCATCAGTGAAAGGATTTTCTGCCCTTCACAAGTATGCTGATCACTGCCCTGCTTGTGTCCAAGTAGCTCTACATCACCCACAATTCACCTGTCTTACTCCCTGGCCTTCTTGCTCTCTCTGCACTATCATTAATGTTTCTAATTTCATTTCTTCCTCTGACTGTAAGCACTTATTTTACACCTATTTTTTCTTCTGATTAAAGAACAAGAGCTATTCTCCAGGAAGAAGCAAGATGTTCTTGGGCAAGGATGGTAACAGGCAACATTTTCAGAGACAAAGAGATGGGGTTTCTGAAAATTAACCAAAGTGGGGACATCTTGCTAGTAGTTGTTTCTTGTTACTCTTGCAAGGTTGAGGAATGGGATTATAGCAGTTGGTCATTTTTTCTGTTATGGTCTCATTTACACAGGCCACGCTCGCCCAGCTGGTGACCCACCTCTCCACAAGGTGTGCTGGCTATATGGTGCACATTTTATTGATGTACTAACAAAATACCCGCGCTTCGCAGCAGCGAAGTACTGCCTTAAAATTTTTATTAAGAAGAAAATTTAACCTTTTTAAACTGAGGGAAAATATGCCAATAATTATTTGTTAAGGATCTCTTTGTATACCATGTTGTCAGTTCGGCCCTCCGGTTGTAACATGACCAAGCTGTGCGCTGCGCTTACTCTTGAGAATGTAACTTACAGTTGGCCATGTGAACAGTAATCTTGTCTCAAATCTCACAGCTTGGATTGCTGCTGTCATAATCGGTTTGAGTTTCATGGTTTGTTTCAATTACGTCAGTATTTGAAGGATTTGTTGTGTTGAAGTGACATTCGGCATCTGTCAAGCATTGTAAGCACACAACCGGTTTCATCAATAAAATCACATCCAGGTTTTGAGAGTTTAAACACTCATAAACATCAAAGTGTCCACTACTGAAATCGTCACCTGTGAATCTAAGATGTTTAAGAGGCATTGGCGGTTGTCGAAAGGTGTAAAATATTTGGCCATTTCGGTACACTTGAAAGCGACAACCGAACAATTCAGCGGCAGCCATCAACTCACATGCAGAACCATAGGTGAAGAGCTTAAGCATTTCACTCTTATAGTGCTCCTGTGTAGTATAATTATCTCCTGTACCATCATCAGTCCGCACCTTGAACCTGTCCCAGTCATTCAATACATAAGACACAATGTTCCTCCGGATATCAAGAGTGAGCCTGATATGGCCGTGCAATATGTAACAAAGAGAATGGAAAAGGTAGGTGCCATCTCCGGGCATGGAAACCACTCAGTAAGTGACAGTTCTTTGATCGATAGTGATCACCTCGATAGACATGGTAATGGGGGTTGGAATGATAAAGGAAATGGATACCTGAGCAATGTAAAGTAAGTCTAAAATACCTATACAATAACTATAATTGTAATAAACAAACAATAAAACAGCGGAGAAGCCGTGGATTAAACAAAAAGGCTGTAGTTATCAGTAGGGAGACGTGAATCCTGTGGCGAAGCAAGGAAGGGAATGTAGAGACCGGAGCGACAGACGGTCTTATATAGGCAGGCAGCCAACAACGTGGGAGGCGTTGGGATGGGGGACCCAACGCCACCTCACACAGTGACTGAGCTGCAGGCTATGGACGTATATATGTACGTAAGTAGGATTCAGTTAGCGTTGGGAACCCATGTACCAAATTTCTTGAAGATGGGCCGATAAGTAACAAAGACTGTTGAAAAGTTTAATATGGTGGCCGACAGTGGCATCATACCACCGAAATAAGTACGTACATTGGTTTCGGTTAGTGCAGAGAAGCCGCCTATAAAATTTCGAGAAGATCGGGCCATAAATAAGAAAGTTCAACATGGCGGACGTTGTTGACCATTATGACCATTACGTGTAGAATTTCGAAATGAAACCTGCTTAACTTTTGTAAGTAAGCTGTAAGGAATGAGCCTGCCAAATTTCAGCCTTCTACCTACACGGGAAGTTGGAGAATTAGTGACGTTGGAAAGTTCAATATGGCGGCTGACAGTGGCGTCATACCACCGAAATAAGTACGTACATTGGTTTCGGTTAGCTCAGGGAAGACACCTACCAAATTTCGTGAAGATAGGGCCGTAAATAAGAAAGTTCAACATGGTGGACGTTGTCGGACGTTATGACCGTTACGCATAGAATTTCTAAATGAAACCTGCTAAACTTTTGTAAGTAAGCTATAAGGAATGAGCCTGCCAAATTTCAGCCTTCTACCTGCACGGGAAGTTTGAGAATTAGTGACGTTGGAAAGTTTAATATGGCGGCCAACAGTGGTGTCATACCAACGAAATAAGTACATACATCGGTTTCCGTTAAAAGTTTAATATGGCGGCCGACAGTGGCATCATACCACCGAAATAAGTACCAAATTTCAGCCTTCTACCTACACGGGAAGTTGGAGAATTAGTGACGTTGGAAAGTTCAATATGGCGGCTGACAGTGGCGTCATACCACCGAAATAAGTATGTACATTGGTTTCGGTTAGCGCAGGGAAGCCGCCTACCAAATTTCATGAAGATGGGGCCATGAATAAGAAAGTTCAATATGGTGGACGTCGTTGACCGTTATGACCATTACGCGTAGAATTTCGAAATGAAACCTGCTTAACTTTTGTAAGTAAGCTGTAAGGAATGGGCCTGCCAAATTTCAGCCTTCTACCTACACGGGAAGTTGGAGAATTTGTGACGTTTGGAAAATTCAATATGGCGGCCGACAGTGGCGTCATACCACCGAAATAAGTACGTACATTGGTTTTGGTTAGCGCAGGGAAGCCACCTACCAAATTTCGTGAAGACGGGGTCATTCTTCTACCTACACGGGAAGTTGGAAAATTGGTGACGTTGGAAAGTTCAATATGGCGGCCGACAGTGGCATCATACCATCGAAATAAGTACATACATCGGTTTCGGTTAGCGCAGGGAAGCCGCCTACCAAATTTCGTGAAGATGGTGCCATAAATAAGAAAGTTCAACATGGCGGACGTTGTCGACCGTTATGACCGTTACATGTAGAATTTCGAAATGAAACCTGCTTAACTTTTGTAAGTAAGCTGTAAGGAATGAGCCTGCCAAATTTCAGCCTTCTACCTACACGGGAAGTTGGAGAATTAGTGATTAGTCAGTGAGTGAGTGAGTGAGTGCTTTGCCTTTTATTAGTATAGATTTAACATTCCGTTTAGGCAAACAGAAGAAATGGGTGTTGTCTCAAAAAAGAAATCTGAAACCATTGGATAAGAGTGGCTCTGTAGGCTTCTTTTGTTAGGCAGAAATTCTGACCAAGAAAAGTGAGACAAATATCAGCAGAAAATTGGAGGTACATGTACAAAACAAAAATGACCACTCACAAACAATGTGGAATATTGAATATATTTTTTTGTTTTTGATTGCTTATTTCAAAATGCTTTTAATGTTTCATTTAATAGCATGATGTCGCAAACCTTTTATGGCTCCCTAAGGGTCAAGTATGAAATTTTAAATTTCGTCTAGTATTTCTGATAATGTGCAGTAAAGTAGCTCTGTGGCTAGTGCTGCTATTGCTTTCAAATAAACCAATTTATTAAATACTTTCAAAGTCTTTAAAAGTTGTAAAAATCACTTCTTTATCATGTCCTTTGACATTAGCACGTTGTTGGTTAGTAGTGTGGCACATACAGTATGCACATACCAATTGTCTATGGGGCTTTAGCATGGCAAGTCCACAGTCTACTAATGTCTGCTCTCTTTCTCTCACAGACTAGAGGATGAGTCCCAAGACGAACTGTGACGTCATTTCCGGTTTCCATCTGGAAAACTCATCTCTTCCTTTATGGGAGGTATTTAAAGATTGATGAAGCTCGAAGTTAACATTCAATTGGGAATCTGCAACCGATGAGCACTGCGCTCCATGGAATAGAAATCAATTGACAGGAGAGACAGTCACTAAGGCATAGTCTGCAGAGGATGCAAAGCGCCCGCAATTTTCATTTTGAACTATTTTATATATCTTCCTTTTTGGACCCCAAACCTTTGCAATCTCTCCCAATTCTTGTCATTACAGTTGGCATTTCCATAGGTAGCCCTGGATGAAACTGTGAAAATTTCAGTAGCATTCATACAACATGGGACTTTGTGGGGGAAAAATGTGGATGATGTGAGTGCTGTAAGGGGTGGACTGGCAAACCACCCTAGATGGATGCTGGTTCCTTGCCAAAATGGGAGGCAGCTTGAAAGGACGTTGAGGGCCTGCTTCTCGGGGCTATGTCCCCCAAATGCGCACAAATAGCACCATCCAACTAGTGGAATTCCCAAGTAGGTACCCACAGGGCAGTCTGGGAATTGTAGTCACATAGGACAGCCCTATCGGGGTTCTTAGGTGCCACCAGCGGGAGCTAAAGGGTAACATTATACTTTCTTTGTAGGGCTTCCTTATGACCTGGAAGTGCTACTGATGTGCAAGGCTGGGGCACCTAAAGATCTCCTTGCTCTGGCATAAAAGATGCCATCTCACCTGGGAGGTGTGCAAGGAGGAAAGGAAGCTTTTAATTGTATAATATTCATTTGAGAGTTTTTTTCTTGTCTTATTAGGGAGTGAAGGCTCAGGGGCTGTTAAAAAAAACAGGGCCCGTTAAACTCCCATTGAGGCATTCTTTGAGTTATCTTGCGCTATACACGATGTAAATTGTTGTGGTTGTTACTTTGGAAGAGGATCTGTGGAGGCATTGTATACAATAAAATATTGTGTGTATATTCCCAGGACCGAGCTGTCTAGTTATGTCTCAGGGTTGTTGTGTTGTTACATCCCCTGGTGGTCACAATGACTATAAAATGCAAGTAACAACTCAACACCTTTAAGGAAAGAGGAGATCAACAGTGAAAGAGTGTAACGGATGCAGGCAGAAGTGAACTTTTATGGCGCTGTCCGCAGCACTGCAATGTGCTCATGTGTTGAGCCAGAATGGTATGGAGAGGGCGAATGCCATTTTCCAGAAAGTCCAAACTGATTCTCTTTGTTTATTAAGTCGTGGATTATTTTCATAGTTTCCAGTACCATACTATACCATTTTCTAAGCCCACTTAATCCTGAGCAGGGTTGTGGGGTGCTGGAGCCTAAACTAGCAAGCATAGGGTGTCAGGCAATATTAATCCCTGGACAGGATGCTAGTCTATTACAGGGTGAACACACACATACAGTACATACTCACACACACACACACACATGCGCACACACACCCTCCTAGGGCCAATTTAGTGACTCCAATTTGTTTTACCTGAATGTGATTGGACTGTGGGAGGAAACCGAAGCACCCACTCAGAAACAGGGAGAACATACAAACTCCATGCAGGGAGGACTTGGGATACAAACTCTGGTCTTCTTACTGTGAAGTAGCACTGCCACTGCACCACTGTGCCATCCTTAGCTTGCAGTATAAGTGTTTATATTTTATTGTGTGTGCTTGCTTGTTAGGAATTTGATACCATTAAGTATTCAAGGTTGTTATGTTGTTTAAAATTATTTTACTACAATACTATTTATGAGCCAATGATTTTGTTCACACTGTGTTGTGGTGATACATATTTAGCTTTACCAAAATATAATGTTGCAGTTTGGCTGGACTTGGGCTCAGTTATATCAAGAGGAATGCTAGAAGCTTTCTATTATTCATTTGTATTGCCTTGAACAGAAAATATATTATTTTACATGTTTGGACTGATGGGACACCATTTTGGGTTTCAAAATTGTCAAGAAAGGACTGTAATCTATAAGGGAGATAAGTTTGTGCCCAGGTAACTACATGTTGAATATTCAGTCTGCATATAGTTCTGCTTATCTTTGGTAAAGGTTCCAGATGTCCCCCATCTTAATCATTTGGCATTGTGAAAAGATGATACAAATACCATACAGTAATAGGTCTCATGGCACTCTGATACTTAAATGAGTGTTCATACATCCTGTGAAATCAGATCTTTCTTTTCTTTATTAGATGTGGCTTGCTGAGCAACACTAGTAGTGTTTCCTTTTAGACAGCAGCATTTTCAGAAGGTTTAGAATTGTTGCAAGAGTAGGATGGACCTCAGTTAAAGAGCTCCAGAAATAATCTAAATTGAGTTATGCTGGGAATTCAGGGCTCTCTGTAATAAATTTTTCTGTCACATTTGATTTGTGTAGCCCATTAGCATCAATGAAAGAGAGTTTAATATTGAAGCTAATCTTCAAAAAAGTTTTTTTTTTTGCTTGGACACACAGTTTGGATTCTTCCAAGTGGTCTAGGTGTTGTAGATAATTAGCATAATTTAGCATAATTAGCAGGCCCCTCAATGTCATGTAAAGAGTGATGCTTGTTAGGGTGACCTTGCAATGTTTGGCCTTTTACATTTTGAAAAAAGGCAGAAGTTGAGATGAAGGGTTAAATTGTTGCATTCAAGTTCAAGTTAACGTTCAAGGTTATTGTAACAGGTTTTAAGGAATTTGTACAATCCCTATTAAACCGTTATCTGGATGTATGCATGTCACCAATATGTCTTGCCCACAACACAAATAGGTCTTCAATGTCTGGCAGAGGATAATTGTCTACATACAGGAGAGGCTAGTATAACTTTGTTGGGTGAAAGAACAGTCGTAATATCCAGCATTTTGAAAACAATGAAAACTCCTTTGCTGAGAAATGATAGTATATTCTGTGTTGGAAACAGAACAAACTCAGTTGTGTAGAACACACACACAAAAAATCTTGCATTTACCTCATACAAAAACTTGAGTGATTAAACTACAAAGAATCAAGTAATTTAAATGCACAGAATGTTGAGTGTTTTGAGCAGAAGCAGACTTGAGAGTTTGAATTACAAATCATGCCAAACATTTTGAGATCTAATTATAAAGAGAACAATTATCTAGTATAAAAAAACCAAAATAAATACAATGTTTAATTTAGAAAATGAAAATCTAAGAGAGGGTAAAATGTATTTCACAAGCTTCATTCTGTTATTATGGTTATAACTTTGGAATTTGTTTGTTTAATAGAGGTGATTGTCTCCTCAATTGACTATCTTGTAAAATGGAATGACACAAGAGGTGAAGAAAGTGTGGCGCTCCAGCTGCAATACGACCTTTAATAGATGGTAGGTTCATCTAAAAAGTATTCAGACAGAATGGATGAAGTGCTTAAGTACGATACAGTCATGAAGGAGAAGTTTTAAAGTTAAGTAGCAGAACCTTCAGCAAACCTGTGGTTTTGATGCAACTCAGGTGAGCTGCCCTCTCGTGTTCCGGGTCCTTTCCTCAAAAGGGTGTCCCAACTGGGCAAGGTCCCCGGCCATCTATCATAATATATAGTGCCATGATAGTCATCTTCCTCTTCTTTCGGCTGCTCCCGGTAGGGGTTGCCACAGCAGATCATCTTTTTCCATATCTTTCTGTCCTCTGCATTTTGTTCTGTTACACCCATCACCTGCATGTCCTCTCTCACCACATCCATAAGCCGTCACTTAGGCCTTCCTTTTTTTCTCTTGCCTGGCAGCTCTATCCTTAGCATCATTCTCCCAATATACTCAGCATCTCTCCTCTGCACATGTCCAAACCAACGCAATCTCGCCTCTCTGACTTTGTCTCCCAACCATCCAACTTGAGCTGACCCTCTAATGTACTAATTTCTAATCCTGTCCATCCTCGTCACCCCAATGCAAATCTTAGCATCTTTAATTCTGCCACCTCCAGCTCTGTCTCCTGCTTTCTGGTCAGTGCCACCGTCTCTAACTCATATAACATAGCTTGTCTCACTACCGTCCTGTAGACCTTCCCTTTCACTCTTGCTGATACCCGTATGTCACAAATTACTCCTGACACTCTTCTCCACCTATTCCACCCTGACTGCACTCTCTTTTTCACCTCTCTTCCACAATCCCCATTACTCTGTACTGTTGATCCCAAGTATTTAAACTCATCCACCTTCGCCAAGTCTACTCCCTGCATGCTCACCATCCCACTGATCTCCCTCTCATTTACACACATGTATTCTGTCTTGTTCCTACTGACCTTCATTCCTCTCCTCTCTAGAGCATATCTCCACCTCTCCAGGATCTCCTCAACCTGCTCCCTACTATCACTACATATCACAATGTCATCAGCAAACATCATAGTCCACGGGGACTCCTGTCTAATCTCGTCTGTCAACCTGTCCATCACCATTGCAAATAAGAAATGGCTCAGAGCCGATCCCTGATGTAATCCCACCTCCAACTTGAATGCATCCGTCACTCCTACCACAGACCTCACCACTGTCACACTTCCCTAGTACATATCCTGTACAACTTTTATGTACTTCTCTGCCACTCCTGACTTCCTCATACAATACCACAGCTCCTCTCGAGGCACCCTGTCATATGCTTTCTCCAGGTCCACAAAGATGCAATGCAACTCCTTCTGGGCTTCTCTATACTTCTCCATCAACATCCTCAGAGCAAACATTGCATCTGTGGTGTTCTTTCTTGGCATGAAACCATACTGCTGCTCACTAATCATCACCTCACTTCTTAACCTAGCTTCCACTACTCTTTCCCATAACTTCATGCTGTGGCTCATCAGTTTTATCCCCCTGTAGTTACTACAGTGCTGCACATCCCCCTTATTCTTAAATATCGGCACCAGTACATTTCTTCTCCACCCCTCAGGCATCTTCTCACTTTCCAAGATTCCATTAAACAATCTGGTTAAAAACTCCACTGCCATCTATCCTAAACACCTCCATGCTTTCACAGGTATGTCATCTGGATCATCGGCTTTTCCATTCTTCATCCTCTTCATAGCTGTCCTTACTTCCTCCTTGCTAATCCGTTGCACATCCTGATTCACTATCTCCACATCATCCAACCTCTTGTCTCTCTTGTTCTAGTGCCATATAGTGCCATGATAGTATTGTGTGCTAAATGTTCAGTGACCATGAAGAACTGCTCAATGTCTCATCATTTGTTTGTAAGTATGTTTACATTAAGTTTAAGTGCCTCGGTGAGAAATACAGTAATTCCTTCTCGTCACACTATTTTAAAGTGGATCAATATTTATCCTTGCTGGTAATGTGAATAATCTGTTTGTTAGACCACTGAGATCTGTAAAAATAAAAGAAAACGTCAAAAAGATGAGACAAGAAATAAACAAACACAATGCCAATCAGAAGAGTTAATCATTTTTAAACTGAATGAATTGAATTGTTAAATGGAAACATTGGGAACTTATTTGCAGACTCCCATCCATCCATCATCCAACCTGCTATATCCTAACTACAGGGTCACGTGGGTCTGCTGGAGCCAATCCCAGCTAACACAGGGCGCAAGGCAGGAAACAAACCCTGGGCAGGGCACCAGCCCACCGCAGGGCACACACACATACCCATACACCAAGCACCCACTAGGGACAATTTAGAATCACCAATGTACCTAACCTGCATGTCTATGGACTGTGAGAGGAAACTGGAGCAACCAGAAGAAACCCACACAGACACGGGGAGAACATGCAAACTCCACGCAGGGAGGACCCGGGATGTGAACCTGGGTTTCCTAACTGCGAGGCAGCAATGCTACCACTGCACCACCATGCTGCCCTATTTGCAGACTCATTTCGAAAAATCCATTTTGAATGGTGGAGTTAATTTGAAAAATGTTAATGAAAAAAAATTTTTGTTTTTTTTAAATAAACAGCTGAATAAGCTACATCAATGAACTAATTTTTGAACTACTTCATTCCTTAATTGGCCTCATGAGTCAAGTGAATAAGTTACATTTCCTACTATTATTTTTAAAAATCATTTTATCCTCTTACCCCAAGCATTTGCTTCTATCAGCTTTACTAAATTAAGCATTTCCACTGGCAGTGATATACCTGAGGAATCTATCCCAGTTTTGAATAATAACACTTGTTTTAGGTTGAAGTCCCACGGGCTCTATGTGCAGAGTGTGCATGTTTTCCCCATGTGTATGTGGGTTTCTTCGAAGTACTTCGGTGTACAAGAAAAAAAAACACAAGTTAATTGGAGGAACAATTGTGTGAAGTGCTGTTACCCAAATTTACACAATCCAACATTTAAAGTGCACCGTGATAGCCAAACATTCACAAATTCATGATGAGAAATTGAAAACTGGACAAAGGTGAAAGTTTGTGCAGGCAAAAATGGAAATATCTGTGAACTCGATAAATAAAGGCAAAGAAAAAACTTCAGGGGATTCTGTTACCACCCAGTGTCATTCACCGAATGATTGAATTACAAACAGTCCAACATGCGCATCCAATGTGTGTAAGCAAGTCTGTGGCTCTCTGCATCCGATTATAAATGGGCCTTTAATCAGTTTGAGATCAAAGCCTAAGGTGGGGAGAGGGGTGTAGTGCAATCTCTCAACAAGAAAGTAAAAATCTTATACCTTTTGAAAAGTGGCATGTTGCTTGCCATAGTGGGCCGTAAGGTTGGGGAAAAGGAATCGAGCATTCACACAATAAAGCAGAAAGACACTGACATTCATGGAAGTGTTAGTGCTGCTAGTGTTATTATAAATTATGCAGAGATAATTTTAAAGTGTACAGGAGGATGAGTGTAAGCTACCTGCAAATGCTATGCCATTTTACATAAGGGGCTTAGTATCTCCAGATTCTGGTATCCGAGGTGGGAAGTGTTCTGGAACCATTCCCCTGCAGATACTGAGGAACCACTGTACTTTTTTTAATACATGGTCATTGTTGTATTTGTCAGTTTATGACTTCATTGTCAAGTGTCTACCAGTACTAGAAATCCATATGATAAAAATCCCCTTTGTGGGTCGCACTAAGATAACACTTTTCTACTTTGGGTCCTTAGATTAAAAATGTTAAGAACCTCTGCTCTATATCATTACAATTTAATGCAAATTGTGGCACTGACTTTACCTCCACATTTTAACATTAAAATACTGTTCATGAAAAAAGGATTTTGATATACAGCGGCGTGGTATTTGTGCAGCTGCATGCAAACAGAGAAATCAGGGCTGCAATTATATATTTTTTTTAAGGTTTGATCCTTTAATTGTTTTCCTGTTTTGCTGCACACTCTGATACTGCTGATTAATTAATTCATATGCCTATTTCTTGTTATTGTATTTCTCTGCATGTGATGAGCTGCTAATCTGAAGGCACTTGGGTTCCCATCAGCTACTTATTTTATTAAAGAAGCCAACATTAGAAAAGGTTGCTTGCTCCAAAGCCTAACCTAGCGTTATTGTTTGTGTATTTAATAGTGCATTTTAAATCAAGCTTGTATTGCTTATTAAACCATACTTTGGTCATACTAATAAATAGTTATTCATGTTATTGGGTATATTTCTTTTATTGTTTACATCTTATGTAATGTTTTAATCATAGTCATGAATCCATATTGTAAGTTGTTATGCTTTTGCCAAATTTCCAAAGTATGATCTCCTTAAGGCAATAATACATAATAGGCAATTATTATCAGAAGGTTTTAGAAAAAAAAAAGGCCCTTAACCTGAAAATTGCTCCAGGGGTGCTGTACAATGGCTCTTATCCCCAAAGGACATGCGAAAAGACATTTTTGCGGATTAGCAAAGTAAATCAAAATCAAGTCAAAATCAAATAAAACAAATAAGCGTAGACCATTCAGTTAATCAAGCTTGATGTGCGGGCTAATAGCTAATGCCTAAATTGTCTCACTGGCTCATTTAAGCATGTTTTGAAAACTACTATGATCTCTGCTTCATGTACATGACTTGATAGTTTATTTCATATTTTCACCACTCTATATGCTGTGAAATGCTTCCTGGTTTCAGTCTTATACTTCAATTTTGAAGAACAGATCAACAAAATTTTGCATTACACAGTTATTTTCTTAGTTTGAGAAATTTCTTTGAGTGAGAGGAATTTACAATTTTCCATCCATTTATTTAATTTTTCATTATTTTGAAAACGAGCCTCTAAGTGTATATAATATGACTCAATGGTCCGTAGTTGAACATTGCATATTGAATGCTGAAATTGTAATGCTGTGAATGAGCATCAGGATGCCCCTTTTGTAATTATTTAACATTATTGTCTGGCTAGCCCATGCCTTTATGGTGAAGTGGATGGTGCTCATTGTGCTGCTCCATTTTTGTATTTTGTACCTTGAACTCACCAGAATCATTCTTCAATTAGTAATATACAAAAACAAATGAAAAAAATCTGACATATCTTGATGCAATAATAATTTATTTCTTAGTTGGATGAGGAATAGTTTATTTGTTTATCACTTGTGATCCATAAATCCTACTTTGTCAAGTTCAGATTTACACCATACTGGGTCAAATGTCAGTGGCTAACTTTGCATTTAGAGCAACAAGCTAGGGAATTAAACAAGTTATCCAGAATGTAATTTAGACAGACCTGGGGACCCAGTAGTAGTGAGACTACTCTGTAAATAATACCTGCATCATTTTTTTAGGATTACTTCAAATTAGCTTCTCTCACAATTGAGAAATGAATGAAGACATAGGGTCATCGGATCTTACTCAAGACCTCAGTAGCAGAGGTAGCTGCAGGAATCTGTGATTGAAATGTAGCTGTCATGGTGGCAGCTCTAGAATCTGTTGGTGAATAATGGCAGTAAGGAACACAACATTTAAGAATATAGCTTTCCATGCAGTGTTAGCTGGGTAGGTTTCTCAGTTTGACTGATAGAAACTTGCAGGTGGCAGCTTAAACTGCAGCTAAAGCTAACATCCAGACATGGAAAAACTTTGGTAAGTTTATGAATAAAGGCCTGTGAACTGCCTAAAAGGTGATTGTGGCATACATGACTCATGAAATGGTGGGGAAACGTTTACTTCTACTGATGACATTCTTGGAAAGAGGAAAAACTCTTGAATATTGTAGATACACTGTCAACACTGGGTCCATTCCTCTGGGTAAGGTCTTGGTGGTGGCTGAGAAGCTTAAGTAACTGATTACTGTTGGGTTGTTTTAGTTCAAATACCACTTCAATGTTTTATGACAGGTTAAGCAGTCTTGGTCCCTGTTTTCAAAAAGGGGTATCATAGGGAGTGTTCTAGTTACTCAAGAGCAACAGTCCTCGGCATCTCTGAAACAAATACTAATGTCTAATATTAATGAGGAGAACTGAAGTTTTAGCCATAAATAGTGGACCAATTTGTCTTTCCTCAGTGTTATGATTCTGAGTGTTTTTTTAGAAATAAAAAATTAAATATATTACCTTTAATGTTTCTCATATGCTTGTTATTTTTAAGGATATGATGATGACATCAGCATGCTGTCCATTTTGTGCTAGGTTTTTTGTTTGAGCACTGCCATTTGGTAGTGTAGATATGAAGGTGCCACTACCCTGTTTAAAGAAACAAATCCTTTGCTAATCATGTGACTCATAACCTGTGATGTCAGCAGGCCCTCCAAGAAAAGGTGGAGGTGCACATCAACTGACATCCTACTTACTCTTCAAAAAAGACAATGACAAACATGAAGCCATATATGTGCTTCTTTGTAAAACGTTTTACTTTCACTTTTGAACTTCCTGCTCAGTGTTTTTACTTGTATTTTGAAAACCTAATTTTTGACTTGCTCTTGGTATTTTGACGAGTATAAGAACTCTCCTCTGCTTAGAAGTGCTGCTCCTTTTAATTCTTATAACACACTTTTTCTCAAATATTCCAATAAAAACAAGTGCTCAGTTGGGAGATAAAATCCATCAGTTAACAAAACAAAAGAATGTTAAAATCCAGAATTAAACCTTTGACAAAAAATGTGGTGCAAATTTTGATAAATTTCAACATGTTCACCTTTTGCACTTTCCATAAATTAAACTATTGCTGTTTTTAAAGTGAAATAGAATACATTCAACTCTGAAGCAAGTTTAAGAGTATATTTTCAGCCCTTCTTCTGCTTTTTAATGACATTTACATGTAATGGACTGTATATTTTAAAAGCTTGGTTTATTTTTATTTCAGTGGCTACTTGCACAGTCTGTTAACTGATATCAAAAGGATTTCTCAACAAATGTTAATTGCTTAGTTGGTAATAATAAAAACTCTTGTGATCTATGGAGGGATTGCAGGTCCAGAAGTACAAATTTTGGAGGGCCAACCTGGTTGTCTCTATTTACTCAAGTGAAAACAATAAACAAAACAAGTGTTTGATCATGCTAGAAATGAACTAAAAGGGGTTTCTGTAAGATTGTGAACCTCTCTTGGCCTTGTAGTGTCTGGTTTAGTCACTGGGTTGGGAGCTCAATACTGAGATGTGCTTTTGCATCAAATGACGCCTCCTTCTGCAGACTGCAGGGTATATAGCTGAGGAAATGGAAGGGGTGGAGTCAAATGCCCTTACTGGGTGTCGTCTCAGAATTGTGGCAGGAGTGGAAGAGGATAAGGTTAGCACTAGTGCCCCCTCTCGACCCAGGGTGGTAGTGCATAACTCAGACAAGCCCAGTCAGTGGATTATCCACTTACACTCATGCGTGACACTGTTTAGATTTCCAATTGCAGTATGAATATCTCTGTATTGCACTATTTTTTCCTTAAGACTGTGGGGGTGTTCCAGGATTCCTCCCACATCCCTAAAGGCACGTATATCGGGTTAACTGCTAATTGCAAACTGGCCTGTGTAAGTGAAGACTACGATGGACTGCTGCCCCATCAATGGTTGGTTCCTGCCTCATTCCTAGTGCTACTGGTATATGTTTGGACCCCGCATTGCCCTGATCTGAGAAAGTTGTGTTTTTTAACATTTATCTTCATTTGTGTCAATTTTTTCAAATTACTTTCTAATTTGATTTCTCCTCTCCTACGTTAATTCTTTTAAAGCACAAGTGACTCAGTCTGCATACAATTACACCACTATAAACATTGTCCATTTATTGATTTGGCAAGCATTAGCATGCATAAAATCAACCTGAAGTTTGCAAAAGAAATGTGGAACCCTTCAAACACAATACAAACTCTTCAGACTTTCCTAGAAGGCTTGGTTTGAAAATCCTTCTAATTGTATTACTCTCTTTGGCATTTCAATTCTATGCTGTAGCTAACCCACCACATGATATGTTTAACAGCATTAGTTATTTTTTACTGCCTTTTTCTATGTCATTGTTATACAGTTTGGCCTGGATTTTAAATTAATGGAATTGAAGATCTCTGTATTTTATCCTATTTATGTAGGCACAAAAGATAAAAATGTAATCAGGTGTGAAAAAGATCAATGCAGTGGTACTTTGTGGATAAATATTGCTTCACATTTACTCAGAGCCAACTGCAGGAGCCACTTAGTTGTATAAAATGCCTCCTATGTAAGCATTTTACACACCGTGTTCACACAGCCACCCAGCAGTGCTGTCCTTGAATACACATTTTAAATCATGTAATTCCAAAGATAATTTCATTGCATTAAAAAAAGGTATTCATTTTTTTTTGGTGCTATTGTAACCTCAAAGAAATAACGTTTTTAAGTAATTGTGCATGATTTGAATTTGAAGGTCAAAGGTCTTACAGTATTCACTTGCCACAACATAATGAAACATGTCATCTTTTTGGCAGACTCTAGTCCAAACACATATCTCTCACATGGGGGCTTGAATTGATCCCCGTCAAACATGCGAACCTGGTGAGGGGCTATGTTGAGAGAACACAGGTGGAAGGAAAAGGGCACTGTCACTGATTTACTTTTCATTGCCACCATTAGAATGGAGGTATCTGATGTCATCTCAGATCCACCTATGAACTCCATCCCTTCCAGTCCGCCTGAACAAAAGATATTAAAAAAGATATTACTAACCAGCTTACCTGAACGTAGTCTTCGACAAAAAAGTGTCAGCTCTGCCCTTTATTATATAGTTCATCTGGGTTAAGAAACCAGTCCAGCCTGCCATTGATGTGGACCACCAATACTTGTACACCAACTCCAGCTCCACTCCCTGAATAGTGACCAGATGTAAAAGCTACCTGGTGTGGCAAAAGCCAATAATCAGTTCCTTGGTTTTGCTGATGTTAAGTTGCAGACAGTTATCTTTGCGCAAACAAACAAAGTTCTCCATCTGAATTCTGAGCAATGTCTGATTCCCCTTGTCAGCGCATTCCATTAATGTAGAACCATTGGAGACCTTCTGCAAGTGACATGACCCGGTGTTATATTTATAGCCCGAAGTGTACTGGATGAACAAAAAAGGAGACAGAACTGTTCATGGAGATGGTCCAGTGTTGCTCACATCCACATATCATCATGCTTATTCCTCTCCTCATTTTCCAAACTAATTAAACTATTATGGAAATTCTGGCTGTAGGGTCACCTGAGGCAATGTTTTCCGAATCTTTCATAAGAATACCAAATAAGAACATTTGTTTTTTTTCTTCAAGAGCAGGGTGTTGCATCAATCCAATTCAGTTCCACAGCCTGGTAGAATTAAGGCATTATATAAAGACAATTCATTTTTATGTTGTAAATTGTCTGTTAGATGTAGTATTGTCACCTCCACAGACTATGCACATGGTATAAAGATCTCTGTATTTTGACATCCATTATTGTAATCTTGTACAAATGTTCTATTTCCCATTTGCTTGAAGGAGAATGGTAGAGATTAATAAACTGTTAACAGTTATATTGTTGTCTTAGCACCACTAAAGAACCTCTCTCCTTAGAACTGAGAAGAATGACTCTTCTGCACCTGGAACGCTGGCTCATAGGCAAGCTGAAATTAAATACTTTATTTTTTGTCTGCTTATACAGTATGTCATCCCACTGTCCTTGAATGTCTTAAATTTTGTGTCTTTATTCCCTGGCCTTTTATATGAAGTACTAATTAAGAGAGCAATTGCCAGAAAGACTTATACATGAGCATGCATAATAATAAATAGTAAATTAATAATAATGAAGCTAGTTAGAATAACATCTGAATAAATTAGGCCAGTCGTTATGTATTCAGGATTCTGCCTGAAGGGACACCTATTTCTCTCTACTGTATGAGATAAAGTGCTTACTTTGCAACTCTTCAAACAAATTGGGAAGACTTCATTTTCTTCCACTTGTGATGTAAACACACTTTCCTTTTATACGTCCATTCCAAACATAATTAATAAGGCTCTTAGATAAGACAAATTTGACAAAGACATCAAACAATCCAGTCTACTAAGCTCATTTGCTTAGCAAAAGGTATTATAAAAAAAAAAAAAAAAAAAAAAGATTAACAGTGTCTTTGCTTCAATGACATGACTCACAAGTTTTTTTTTTTTTTTTAATCTCTTTTATACAGAAGTACTTCTCGGTTTCTGTCATGAATGCACAGCCCCTTCATTCTTATCAGTGTTCTTGAAATGTGATTCACTGTGTATTTTGAAGAATTTTACAGGATCACCTTTTTCAATATGTAGGTCTGTTTTTTGTGTTCAAGACCACCAACCTTCTGTTCTCTTACCCTTTCAGAGTAAGACATGTCCTTAAGTACAATCATTTACTTGGTTGATGTTCTCTGTACTCTTTTGTATTGTAGCTTTATTATGGAATGACAGAGGTACAGTCTAACACAAGGGTTCCCAAAGTGGTCGATATCGACCCCCTGGGGTCGATTTGAACTTTCTAGGGGTCGATAGTTTCAATAAAAAAATTGGGGGGTCAATGTCAGCAAAAATAGACCCCCTTACTACTGCTATTTGTTTGTTACTTCAAAATATCTATGATTCCAATAGGTACCTAATTAAGAAGTAAAATAATTCAAAAAAACACTTTTTTGATAAATACACATTACATACCAAATTTGCGAACAAAAAGGTAAAATGTGTCATTAAAAGAGTCACACGTAAGAATGCATGAAAATACATGTAACACAAACATACAGTATCTGTGCATTGTCTTATCGAACGTATCAAAGCAAGTGCGGACATGAAAAACCGTTGCATGTCCGCTCTTGCTTGCGGCAGGACGAGATGACGGATATTCTATATTAGCAGAATCTATCAGTCTTGTACGGTCATGCTTTCATAAAACACTATAAATTGGTTCGTTTGATGTGACATGTACTTATTTGTGATTTGAACTTTGAATATAATTATTTATTGAGGAGCAGTACTACGAAAAAGAAAATTGGAGGACACAGTTTATTCGAGTAAGAACAAAAATCTTCTGTTTCAAGTAAGTACATACTTTATTGTTTTTTGGTTTTTTTTTTTAATCACAGGGGCTGTCGAAATTGTTTGTTAATAAAAGTTTGTATTTCTTCAGATAATAATATGACTGAACCAAAAAAGAAATGCAGACAGTACAGCTTGGACTATTTGTACTTATTTTGAATTTACATATTTATTTCATAAATGTCAAAAATGTAAAAAAAAAAAAAAACTCTGCTCATATTTTTTTGCTTAAATTTTCGTTAGTGCAGGTTTCGATATTAAATGTTGCACAAGATAATGCCATATTTCGTAGCCATTTTATCTTTTTAAATCATAATTACAAGTGATTAAAATCTGATATCTAGTGAAATATTTAATATTAAGTACTGTACAAATGTATTAATTTGAGTAAGTAAAGTAAATGACTAGGGGGTTGACGGTTTTAAAAGTTTTTGGTAAAGGGGTCGGCGGCCGAAAAAAGTTTGGGAACTCTTGCTCTACAGGAAGTAATTTAAGAAAGTGCTCCCTAGGAAGCAGAAACAATGTAATACTGATACATCAATAATTCTGTAAGCTGGAATATTGGAATAAACTGGAATAAGGTTTCAATCTCAAGAGGAAAAAAAGTGCTCCCACATCTGACATTCTTAAGGGCAGACCCATCTAAAAATTAAGGATCCTGGACATCTACATCTAAAGAAATAATGACGCCACCCTGACCACCAGTGTTTACTGTAAAGAATGCTACGCAGACAAGATATTACACTTCACCAGCAACCACCCAGTATCTCATAAACAGAGCTGTGTTAAAACTCTATTCAGAAGAGTCTATACCCATTGTAATACGAAGGAAACAAAAATGAATAAGAGATGCTATCTCTTCCATCTTTTCACTTCAAACAGATACTCAAAAACATTCATTAATCGAAGCCTACACAGAAGACGCCAAAAAACTCAACAAACAATTGACCTTGAGTCAGAACCCCCACCCCACCTGGCACTCACTACCTTATCACCACAAGGTGTCTGAAGGTGCAGCAAGCATCCTGGCCAAGTCAGGTGTCAGAATAGCACACAAACCCACGAACAATCTGCGCACGGTCCTCTTTAATGCTAAAAACAAGAAATCGACAGCAGAAACACGAAACGCAGTGTACAGCATTCCATGCAGTCCGTGCTCAGCAGTATACATTGGAAAAACTTCAAAAAGAATTGCAACACGTATACAGGAACACCGCAACGCTGTCAGAAGAAAGGACCCACTATCATTGATCTACACGCACACTAAATCAACAGAACATACATTTAACTGGGACAATGTACAAGTAAAATTCAAGGCCAGTACGAAAAGTGCCAGAGAGCTGGTCGAATCCTGGTTATCAAATGAGAACGCCATCAACAGACACTTGGACATAAATCCAGCATATGCAAACTTAAGAAGAACATATTCATAATAAACAAGACTTCACACCCAATACCCCCCC
>JANRMT010062813.1:69658995-69681500 GCA_026402145.1 Polypterus bichir lapradei | reverse complement strand
CCCCCCCCCCCCCCAACCACACTGACTTAGCCACCTCCATGTATTTTTTTTGCTATATATTGCATTTGATTCTTGTAAGTCTAAGCATTATCCTCTGATGATATATATATATATATAAAATCCTAAGCCTAAAAGTACAATGATATTGTGCAACGATTTAATGTGAAGTTTTTATGTCACTTTTTTTGTCACGCTTTAAATCGGGCTTATTTTAAAACCTACATATATATGTTGTGAAGTTTTCCCTTGAAAAAATAAGTCTTGACAAATATAAAGGTTTGGGGACCGTCCCCGTATATTGCCCTCGGACAATATATAAGAAAAAAGAGATCAAAAGTCTTTGATTGCAAAGGTACATTTGACAATTTACTGAGATGAAAATGGTGGTTTTATACAGTAAGGATTATGGGAAACAGGAAATGGTTGGCATGAAGTGACGTCAGACAGGAACCGGAACCAACGTCATTAGGATGAGCCGGAAGTGATGTCATTGGTGATGGCCGAAAGTGACGTTGCATCGGCCATTTTGTATACCCTGAAGTGGAGGTAATTAAATTCCTTCTGGCTTTCTGTGGAGAGAAGAGATTCAGGTAAGTACCACGTGACCACTCCATATCTCTTGATAGCTCATTCACCTTTAGGCTCTTTGACTGCCTCCTAATCGCACATGTGTGACAATGTTTGGTATCATTCTTTTCACAATTTATCGAACTTTAATGTGATGTTGTTAGATTTTCAGATTCTTATTACGTTTTTAAATTATAAACTAAAAAATATCAAGAACTCACGTCCCGCGAGACGAGACTTAACCAAGAGTGCCAAGAGATTTAACCACGCACAGGGTCAGAAATAAAAGACAAACAGTTGGACAGCTGCTGTAAAGGGTTTTAAATATTCGAAGCGCTGCACAAGATGCAGATCATGCGGCATGGCAGCAGCAGCAATCCAGCAGCCGATCAAGCAAAGAGGAGGTAAAAAAAAAAAAACTGTATTTGTTTCCCATTGTATCACCGTTTAAGATGGGTTTTCGGAGGAGCGACCGTGTCTCCTTGGGGTGCGTTCAGCCCCCTTCTTCACAACGTGAGCTGCAGACTGGCCGCAACTATATGATCTGCATAGTAATATAAATAGCAAGGTGGTTAAATCTGCAGATGATACCAAGATAGGTGACTTATCAGATAATCCAGAATACATTGAATCATTACAAAGGCACTTGCATAGCATATAGCCTTGGGCAGATTTGTGGCAGATGAAATTTAATGTAAGCAAATGTGAAATATTACACGTATGAAGTAAAATTGTTAGATTTCAATACACAATGGGTATCTGGGTGTTTTGAGTACCATAATCTGCTTCTCCAGTGGCTTATCATTATTAACTTTCTCAATGGCAGTCCTTTTCACTTATGTTGGATGGAGTATGACACACCTGTTACTTCATATGTATATTTTGCAATTCATATTTTCACAAACATAGTTCCCAGTTCATTAAACCTTAAATCGATTCCAACAAATATCATCATAACTGATCAACAGAGAGCACAGCAAAGTTGGCACTAGTATTGTGCCCACTCACATTCCTCATTGGCCCACCCTATAGCTTAGGTTTTTAAATTTTTTTTTCTCCAAATAAAAAGTAGCCTATACTTCATACATGCATTTTAATACACTTCTTCCTTAATTCAAATATCAGTTGATTATAACTTTACATAGCAAACTAACCAGTAACTTTAACTTTAATAAAGTTTATTTAACTGTTAAAAAGTATTTGGAAAGCACATTTATGGATGGTGATTAT
The DNA here is from genome assembly GCA_026402145.1 of Polypterus bichir lapradei. Taxonomy (NCBI): domain Eukaryota; kingdom Metazoa; phylum Chordata; class Cladistia; order Polypteriformes; family Polypteridae; genus Polypterus; species Polypterus bichir. Next base: position 69,679,703 of record JANRMT010062813.1, on the reverse strand, counting down.
ACGGTGTATGTCTTCATAACAAAGTTTAGAAAATATGATTGATGTAAAATGTTGCTAATCATGGCTACTCAAAACACATAATGTTAACAGGAGGCTATGACCTAGCAACTTACTGGAATTACTTAGCACTACAATTGAGCTCCAATGAATTGATTTGTATGATTCACTGAAAATGTCATTCAAAAAGAATTAATTGTTTATGAATTGCCCATCACTACTGTTGGGCTGTGTCTTGCTGGAGAGAGAGATGAACGATGTCTCAACAAACAGCCATTTAAGTAACAAACAAGTGTAAAATGTGGCAGGCTGATGTTGGCACAGAACATTTCGATAATATCCCAGTAAGACGTGAAATTCACACCACTAGCAGCATGTGCTCACTTTAGGGATGGTTGTGTTATCAACACTATTACTGAGTGCGCAGGAAAATATACTACCACCCAACCGCCAACTACTGAAGGGTCGACAGGTCAAGGATTTGTCTGATATCTATGAGCCATCAACTCAATCAGTATAAAAGTTTCTAACTTCTCTTACAGCCCGTAAGGCATACAGCTTTGTAGCTCATTGATACAACAGGTAAGAGTGCATGGCTGGAATACAGGATATCAAAAGATGCAATTTGGGCAAAATGGTATTATTTTGTTGTGCCTTGCAATGGGCTTGCCTGGTATGGTATCAACAAAAGGTATGCAGTCAATTTATCTTCACCATTTGTAAGTGAATTTAAATTAGTTTTAACAAAAAACATTCAACCTAAAAACTGTTTCCAAAAAAGTCATTTAGGTTAGTATGACTGAACCTGTATTTTTTTCTATTGAATGTATGTTTAGCATTAATAAAGATAACGTTAGGAAACCCTAATAAGAAACTCTTTCGATGCTATTGGAGCATATACAGCACCTACAACAACATTTAATTTTATGATTTAGCTCAAAGTGCTTCTCAAGATGTGATTCAATGAGTCGGCTCCACACTCTTAGTGGCTCTAGAGTGCCTCTTGAACCCACTACTGCCAATGACGTACCCGAGGGATGAGCCAGCAGATGAGGACACAACTTACAAAGCAAAGAAGTAGGTGCAAAAGTGCTCCAGTACTTTTATTAAAAATAGTCAAAATAAAAGGCGTTCAAAATAAGGTGCACTGTCTGTAAAGGTCAAAAACAAATACAGTAATCCCTATATCGCGCTTCGACTTTCGTGGCTTCACTCTATCGCGGATTTTATATGAAAGCATAACTAAATTTATAACGCGGATTATTCGCTGCTTCGCGGGCTCTGCGGACAATGTGTCTTTTTACTTCCTGTACATGCTTCCTCAGTTGGTTTGCCCAGTTGATTTCATACAAGGGACGCTATTGGCGGATGGCTGAGAAGCTAACCAATCAGAGCACGCAGTTGAGTTCCTGCGTGCTGAATGCAGTGTTAACCAGGAAGTCTCGTCTCGCTCATTCAGCATCAACGTGTTTCGCTGTGTAAAGAGTTGTGCTCTTTTGTGTTTATCTTTGTGCATAGTCAAGCCCTTCATTATGGCTCCAAAACAATCTGCTACTGCTTCAGGGGCCGTGCCCAAGCGCAAGAAGAAGATGTTAACGATTGCCGAAAAGGTAAATGATTTGGATTTGTTGAAGGCTACGATTCTTTTTATTTAAAAAGTAGGAAAGGAATATAAGATCTACGGCTACAGTGTCCTTTTAACCAGGGTGCAAAACGAGTTGTAAGTGGATGTAATAAGGCAGTAGTCTGGATGGAATCTGCTTTAGGGATTTGGATTGAAGACTGCCAGAAGAAGAACAACGGCAGTGCTACACAATCGCCTGAAGTGGCTCCTTTACAAGGGCTGTAACGCTCTCCTTTGTTGTGCAGTAAAATTAAACTCATTGTTATCGGACAAGTCATCGTGTCATTGTTGGTGAGTAACCATAATTTTCTTCTTAGAGTGCTTAGTACATGTACGTACGTTTAGTGTCACTGTACACACATTTACTGTATACTATTTTTCTTGCATTGTACGTATTTATTGCTGGTGGCCTGTCTATCGTAATGGCTGTAACATATGTGATATCGGAGACACTCAATATCTTTAAAATAATATTTAGGTTTTACCGTATATAAACAGTGTGTTTATATACATAATTTCAATGAATCTTACCTAATATCTAAGAGAATACAAAGGGATTATGCTGTATAACTCTGCGGGGAATATTTATAAACAGTGTGGGAGAGTTTATAAGGGCTTAAAATATATAAAAATAACCATACAAACATATGGTTTCTACTTCGCGGATTTTCACCTATCGCGGGGGGGTCTGGAACGCAACCCCCGCGATCGAGGAGGGATTACTGTAAATAAGATTCCATTAACACAGGCATAAAACCATCCTTTACAATTAAGAGCCCTGGTGCCCCTTTAAAACTGACATCTCCTTGACTTGCCCTGTAAGGACCTTACAGACTGAGGGGAAATCTACCAGAAGGCGCAGACAACATTTTATTCTAGCCCAAGTCCCCACTGCCTATCCCATGGTGTTCCATGGCGTGATCCCTGGCTCCCCCCTGTGACAGCATGCTGTACTTCCATCACTGACAATTACTGGCTCCTCCCGGCGAGAGCACACCCTGAGCACAATGACTGCTCCTGCTACCTGGTTGCTCAACAGGAGCAATCCTTCATCCCCCTCCTAAGTGCCAGCCATATGCTCCTTCCTGCATTCTCCTTCCCGTCCACCTGCTTCCCCGTCTTGCACTGGCACACACTCCTGCTTTTCTCTCAGTTCCACTCTTTAACATCCTTTCTTCTTCCTCTCATTTTCCTTTCCATCTTACCCTTTTCGATTCTCTACCCTCTTTGTCCTGTGCAGACTCCTTTATCCTCTGCTTTCTAATTGGGTACAGGTGCGAGAAGTTGCAGGATCTGTGGCATCATTTAGATGCCTGACTGATCTGCCTGCCTCCACATGTGTATATGGTTCAGTCAGCCAGTTCTCTAATTAACAATGGAGCGAAACAAAGTCACGCACACCCTCACCCAACTTAGGAACCTGCACATTCAGGGCATGATTATTTTTTTTTAAATCTGCCACTTTATTCTGAGCTAGAGATGTGCTATACCACACAAGACGTCAAAGAAATAGTTACAACAAAGAAAATCAAATTAAAATTAGAAAAGAAAAATAGTGAATAAATAACATAAAAAAGATAGCTAAATAATTAATAGAGAAGTAGAGACTTTAGCTTTAAAATTAGTTTTTAGGTTTCTAAAGATGAGTCAGATGGCCAGGAAGGCAGAAAAAAAAAAAAAAAATCGAGTTAAGCTGGAGGAAAAAAACAAAATCTGCAGAGGTTCCAGGGCCAAAAGACCAACCTGTCCCCATTGGGCATTCTACCTAACATAAATATTCTCATGATCCTTATTGTTTTTTTTCAGAGTAATCTTAGTAGATCCAACACAGTGGGCCTTGTGGCAAGTTGGGGTATCCACTTTCAGTCAAACATCACAGGCAGCAGCATAGGACTTTGATCAGGTGACAGTGGCATCAGTGGAATATCGGGGAAAAAAAACAGAAAAAAGTAGACATTAATAAAGATTTGAAAATCATTGAAGAATGTGATAATTTTATGTGTAACTAGTTTATTAAAAATAGAGCTGAAAAGAAGTTATGAAAAAACAAAATTTAAAGTTGGTTTTTAGCAGTGTTTTAAAATATTCTTGTTTATCTTGGCATATCTCAGTTGGTAATTGAGTATTCTAGATTCCTTTACATGCACAGTGATAGCTGGTGATAAAATTTGGGGGGGGTGCAGCTTTTGGGGGGACAAACTGAAGCAGCACTTATGTATTATATAGTGCGTTTCACATCTCCCTATCTCTTATGCAGTGCCTTTCACATCTGTTTATTTATGTATTTATTTTTTATTGATTTTACTTAGAAACAAATAACATCCATAGAGTCAAGTCAAACTTAACAAGGCAAAGCAAAAATCAACCACCGCCCGAGAGAAAGAGAGGAGAGCCAACAACAAACTGCTACTCTATAAAAGAAACAAGAAAGGAAGGGTATCCTTTTCCCCAAAGTGGAAGCTTATTCTAAAATGTTATTGATGATTTCCTGCCATATTTTTAAAAAAATTTGAACACATCCTCTAAGTGAGAATTTGATTTTTTCCAATTTCAAGTAGTATAGAACATCAGGTACCCACTGACTTAAAAGTGGTGGGGTGAGATTCTTCCATTTCAGCAAGATAAGTCTGTGTGCTAGTAGTGAGTAAAGGCAATTACTGTGTGTTTGTTCTTTTCCACTTTAAGCCCATCTGGGAGTACACCAAACACAGCTGTTAATGGGTTTGGAGTGATTGTGACACTGAAGCTGTTTGATAGGCACACAAAGATGTCTAAAATGTTGTTAACTTGGTGCACATCCAAAACATGTGGCCCAGTGAGGCTGGAGCTAGACTGCAACAATTGCAGGTTGAATTTTGCCCTGGAAATATTTTGGACAATATTAATCGAAATAAATGCTCTCGATAAAAGATTTTAAGTTGAATGATTAAATGCTTTGCACATGTGGAGCTAGAGTGTATTCTGTGCATGGCTGCCTTCCACTCCTTTTTTGAAATATTAAGTGACAAATCCTTTCCACAATAATCTCTTGGGTCTTTGAAAGGAAGGGACTTTAAAATATTTTTATAAATTGTAGAGATGCTATATGAGTTTTCATGACTGATATGGCAATATTTCTTCTGGAATAGAACAAGGTGGGTGGTGAGGAAAACTGGACAGGTTCTGTTTAGCAAAAGTTTTAGCTTGGAAGAAGTGGAAGAATTATGTTGATGAAAAGTTGAATTTGAAACCTAATTGTTTATAGGAAGCATTGATATAATCTATGTACAGGTCTCTAAGTGTTTTAATCCTGGACATTTTCCATGTATTAAATAGTGTATACTTTTGAGAGGGTGGTTAAAGATAGTTGTCATATAGTGGTGCAACAGATAAAAGCTTCTCTGTCGTGAAGTGCTTCCTACAATGGTTCCATATTCCTAGAGAGTGAAGGGCAATTGGATTATTAGTGCATTGATGCTAATTTGTATTAACTGGAGCACAAAGGAGGAAATATAAATAAGAAATAAGATTTTATTTCTATTGCAGACCAGGCTTGTGTATATTCATTGATTTGTGTTGATGTCCAGGGGCCTCGTGTATAATGCCATGCGTAGAATTCACACTAAAACATGGTGTATGGACAAAAACAGAAATGTGTGTACACACAACAAAATCCAGAAGCATAAAACTGTGCGTATGCCAAGTTCCACGCACTTCCCCTTTATAAATCCCAATGAATGTGAAATTTAATGCACATGCCTATAGCCCCAGCCCAACTCCTCCCAAAATATTTTAATATGCAAATCAAATATCACATTCCATTCAGTGTTTTGTTAAAAGACAATGGCAAAATCACATAGAAAAAAAGAAGAATTTCAGCAAATGCAAAGTGGAGGCAAAGAAAAATGTACTATTTGTTGGCTTAATCAGTGGTGTAAGCAAGAAAAGGAAGTAATGGAGTGATACAGCATGGCAGAGACACTGAAAAGTTCAAGTTTAGAAAGTTGCACAGTTCCCAAAATAAAAAATAAGCGGTCCAATATTAAAGTCGAATCACAGCCTACCATCTGTTTGTTTTGTTTCAGACATACACCTCTGCCTCGGAAATCACTGGGCGACTATCTGGCTGTGAGCTGATGGACACTGTTTTGTAGTCAAAAAATCCGATAGTGGAGGCTGTAAGAGTTGTAGCCGATGAACTAAGGAATATAAGGACTGTACTATGTGATACTGACCAGATTTTAAATGAATTGGTTAAAAAAAATAAATGCTGCATCTGATTACCTGTTTTTACATTCTGCTATTTACATTCAAAGAAAGTTGTAATACTGTCCAATTCTGTTGATCATTTGGTTGGTCAGGGTCAGGTTCATCATATCACATCTCTTCAGGTATGGGCAAGCCACGATTGTGTGACACATTATGCAAGATGTTACATACCTGCACAATGTGACACACTTTATGAGGACTATAGAGCAGCACATTAATACAGTGGAAATGCATTATATTTACATAAGAAAATTCATTCTCTGAAGGTGCCTTTATAGTGTAGCAGTGCCGCCAAGCGACACGACGGATCAATTCTCTTCTCTTTACATGGCTATTTGAAGTGACTCACTATCTTTAAAATAACTACTTGCCTTTTGCCACACTAGTGGGAAAAAGCACCTGTGACTGTATGGAGCTGCTGTTTTTATAGGTTCTCCAGCTATATATGATATAATGCCAGCTCATTCTTTTGGTGATTCATCCCTGGATGAAGTTATTTGTCCAGCGCCATTGCAATAGCAATGTGTGTGTAGCTGACTGCTCCCATTACATTTGGAAAACTGGATGGTGTGTGTAAATTGCTGATATTTCGCAGTTCACCCACAATGTAAAATCTTATATATTTGGATGACAAGTGGATGATACCATCCTATACAGCTGGCATGGAGGAACTCAGTGATGTTTGTGAAATACCCAATAGGTCAGCAAGTTCACGTTGAAAAGCTCCTGTGGTTAAACACCCGAGAGTGAATGGAACTTGCAAAGGAGCAGGTAAAGCACAATTCCTAAAAGTCTGCCTTTGTAAAGCCAGCGCCAGTTCAGCACACAGCTTAAAGATGATAGCTCTTGGAAATAGAAATCAACTTAGAAGCTAGTCATCATCTATAAATACACACTCTTTTCTAATTCTTCCATTTGCGATGTCTTCTAACAATGCTAAATCAGCTATGCTAGTTGAAATAGTTTGGCCATTCCATGCACCATTATATTGTTACAGAATGATTACAGTCAAATGAATTAAATTTGTAAACGATATGGAAAAGATATGAAATAATCTCTCCTCTTAAAAATGCCTTCAGAGTTTCCCAGAGTATACCTGCTGAGACATCTGAAGCTGCATTTGTCTCAAGAAAATAATCAATTTGCTTAGATATGAATTCTGTATGGTTCTCATCAGCTAATGACATGGGGTTAAGACGCCAGCTGCAAGATGAGCGTGTAGGACACAGTAATTTAAGCTCCATGATCGGAGGGGCATGTTCAAAGATAACAAAAGTATGATCAATAGGCAAAAAATTATTGTCTATGAAAAAATAATCAATTCTTGAGTAACAGTGATGTACAGGTGAGAAGAAGGAATATGCTCTTAGGTTAGGATTTAAAACCCTCCAAGGGTCTGATAAGTTATGATCCATTACAAACTGTGTAATTATCATTGCAGTATTAGATGTTGTTGCCGTTCTAGCTGGGGATCTACCCAGTTCTGGATTTGAAACACAGTTAAAGTCTATTGTATCTGATACTACAAATGGAGTAGTTCTGTGTATTAAGATTCCCATACCCCTAGTTTTCTTTTTATAGCTGAAGTTAAACATTTGGCCAGACCACTCTCTTTGCAACTGAAACTGGTCCTTGTTTAATAAATGAGTCTCCTGTAAAAATACTATCTTGGCATTTAGGTTTGTTAAGTTCTTTCTCTTTAATTCATGTTTGAGACCTGCTCCAGCTCACAAAGTTCACTATTTGGTCTTAGAAATATTGTTTCTGACCTTTTGTTGACATTTTGTAGTCTTAGTTTAAAGTAGTAAATTTTTACATATAGCACATTATTAAATATGATAGCTTGGACATAGATTTCTTATCATTGCCAAGTGATACAGCTAAGGAGCATATTGTTATGTTGGCACTAATGGTTATTTGGGGTATAAGGGATAAAAAAGAAATAGCATTGCTCTCTTTCCCTCATCCTATTGTGCCTCTGCAAGTGAGGCCAACCACACTTTGTGAAGTCCAGATTCTCTGATATGCCTTTCACACCTATTTATTATATACCGCCTTTCATATCTATGTATCTGGTCATTCCACATACTGTCGTGGTCCTCATCATAGTTTCAATGCACATCTTGGCATGTCCAGCCAGTACCAGATACATAAGACAAATCCAGGACAAAATGTATTATACCCTTTCAAACATGCTGCCCAATCTGATGCCAGTTTTCCTATTTGCACTGTTCTTGAAAACTTCAGTCCATCACATCCACAGTCGCCTTATTCTTTCCATTACTTGCCCTATAGATGTGGAAAGAAACAGGTGCACCTGCCACTCAAATTTTATACCACACCTGTCTGTAAATTGGCTGATCCTCTGCCACTTTGCCTAGTTCCCCATTCTGCCAAAACCCACACCATAATGTCCACACCCATAACGTTCACCTCTGTCTGTTTTATAACGCAACCATAACCTAAGTCCAATCCAAATCTTATTCTGCCTCTGCTAATAGAGTGTCCAGTCCTTGGCCATTTCCAGTGTATTCCATAATGCCATATCATACAATCACTTGTCCTCTGATTTTTCACAATTCTTACATCCCAGTTTATCATTACCACACCCACAGAGTCATTCCCACCCTAATTGTATTCTACACTTGCTGCCATTCTGCCCAGTCCTATGCATGTTTGCCAGGCTTACCTCACCCAGGCACAAATTCACATTGTAAAATCCACAGACCCCCACATCTGAAAACATAACTCGCCCCCAATCTTTCTTGTACTATACCCACAGCACAAGTCCTACCTAAATCTTATTAGCCTTTACCACCAGGATATCTATATTTCCTTGAACATACATTTTACCATTCTTTCCTTCAGGCCTGAAAATTTCTTTACTTTCTGATTAAATTGAGTCATTTCACTAAGCCTACTAACAAAAGATAAAGTGACCTAAGATAATGCTGAAAGAGTTACAAGTTACAGTGGATCAGACTGGAGAGACTGTGCATACAACAACTTTGTTTTACCAGTCACAGGTTTATGGGACAGGGGCACAGAGAAAGCCATTGTTAAAGAAAATGCATGTAACATCTCTGAAGGCACATGGGAGAGTTTGAAGTCAGCTGGAAGAAGGGTATATGGTCTAATTAGTCCAAAATTCAGCTTTTTGGCTTGAGATTAAACACCAAACCCTGCTAATTACCAAAAGGCATGATGGTGGCAGTATCATACTATGGGGATATTTTTCTGTAGCAGGCCCTGGAAGGCTTGTTAGGTTAGTGAGTAAAATGAGTGCATCAAAAAAATGAAAATCATGAAGGAAAACAGTCTTTAAGAAAACTGTGCCTTGTGAGATTTGTTTTCTAGCAAGACAGGTACCCCAAGAATGAAGCCCCAAAGCTACACAGGAATGGCTTAAAAACAACAATGTAAATGTCCTTGAGTGGCTTAGTAAGTTTGTGGCTAGACCTGAAAAAGAATATTCATTCATGATCAACAATGAACTTGACAGACCTTGAGCAGTTTTGTAAAAAAATAATGGGAAAAAATTGCAGTGTCCAGATGTGCAAAGCTGACAGAGACCTGTGCACACAGACTGAAGGCTATAATGGCTGCCAAAGGTGCATCTACTCAATACTGACATGAAGTCATATACTTATATCATAGATCATTTTAGATCATTTGGCGGAGATCGCTTTTCACTTTGATATTATTGAATCTTTTACTGTTGATAAATGTCAAAAAAGCCAAATTAAATCCATTGCAATTTAATGTTATCTATACTGATAAAAGGCAAAGCCCTGACTGACTGACTGACCGACTCACTGACTGACTGACTCACTCACTGACTCATCACTAATTCTCCAACTTCCTGTGTAGGTAGAAGGCCGAAATTTGGCAGGCTCATTCCTTACAGCTTACTTACAAAAGTTAGGCAGGTTTCATTTCAAAATTCTACGCGTAACGGTCATAACTGGAACCTACTTATGTAAATATATACGGCAATAGCCTGCAGCTTGGTCGCAGTGTGAGACGGAGTTGCGTCCCTCATCATCACGCCTCCCACGTAATTGAGTGCCTGCCCATATAAGGCCGTCAGTCAGCAGCAATCCAATAGACACGCTGCCGCTAAATAATTGCGGGTGAAGGGCTGTGCTTATGCAAACGAAGATGAGATGGTCAGGGATATACTAGTGTTTGGCACAAATTCAGCGAAAGTGCGAGAGAAACGTTTAAGTGCCGGGTCTTAGCTAACATTAAATAAAGCCGTGGATATCGCAAGATCGCACGAGATAGCACAAGCACAGCTGAGAACCTTCGATGCATGTACTCCGAGCGGCTCACATGAACTGACTGTGAACGCAGTACGCAGAGAATAAGCAAGACCTCCAAAGAGCGCGGAGACTTTTGATCACGTGTCTGCAAAAAGTGGCGTCTTCTGCCCTGCAAAAATACTACAAAGGTTGAGCAGCTAGCGCGCGTGCGTAGCTGTGCCGGCCTTTGAGACGCTGACTGTGCTTCTGCCTTAAGTGAAAGTAAGCACTTTTAATTTTTTCCTCCTTCCCCTGAGCTATAGCCCAGACAACTGCAAACACGGGATCCCTTTTCTAGACCGCGGCAAACTAATATTAAGGCGCTTCACACTTTCTGTTGCACGTATACGATTATGAGGTCGCGGAAGACACGCACAGGAGTGGAGGACTGATAGTGCCATCCCGGCCGGTTAATGGCAGGGCCGTCTCTCCAGTCTACACGAGACCCACTGCGACGGTCCCCAAAAGGTGCTCATATCGTCAGCAAAGACGTCTCTCTACACTATATAAAACAAAAAGGCAAGTTTCCTTTCTTTACACCTTTTTTCCTTTTATCCCAAACCAAAACCTTTCTCTCTTAACACTGCACAAAACTAATTTTCTTTAATTGCTGGTAATGCCGGTAAGGCACATTACCACAGGCAGAAATTTGGACGTTCACATAGAAAATGTAATTTCTATACCACAGCCGTCGTGTAGCGCCTTTTAAAAGGATCTGCTACCGAGAGATGATACATATACATTTTAGCTACTGTTAGTACTACTTACCTGTTGTGTTATACTGTCTTTAAAATGTAGTTTACTCGCAACCACTTCAGTAGTGCTCAATGTACCTATACTTCTTAAAATGTTAATGTTTTACTGTTTAATAACTTATAGACTATATTTTATTATTTTTCCCTTGCACTCAGTGACCAAAGCTATACACACACATATAGACACATACATATATATACACATATATATACCTGTGTGTATGTTTGTATGTATGTGTATATATATATATACACACACACACCTATCTACATTATATATATATACACACACACACACATACATACATACATACATACATACATACACACACATATGTATAATTTGTGTGTGTGTATGTATGTATGTGTGTGTATATATGATGTAGATAGGTATGTATATATATATATATATATATGTGTATATGTAGATATGTATATAGATATGTATATATGTTGTCACACATGTGCGATTAGGAGGCAGTCAAAGAGCCTAAAGGTGAGTGAAACATCGCGAGATAGAGGGTTGTCACGTGGTACTTACCTAAATCTCTTTTGCTCAACAGAAAACCTGAAGAAAAATAAATTCCTCCACTTCCGGCTTCCAAAATGGCCGTGATGACGTCACTTCCGGCCAACCATGATGACGTCACTTCCGGCTCCATCAAACCACCTCACTTCGGTCTCATCATTATGATGTTGGTTCCGGTTCCTGTTACAACGTCATTTCATGCCAACCATTTCCTGTCCCATGATCCTTTTCCCTATAAATCCGCCATTTTGTTGAAGTAAACTGTTCACTGTTTTTTGATTAAGACTCTGAATCATTTACTCTTTATTGTCTGGACGACAATATATGGGGACGGTCCCCAAACCTTTGTTTTGTGTGTTGTGAAGAGTTATTGGACCAGAACATTCACCACAATTGGCGTAGCCGGCAGGATTGTTTTTCATCTGTTTTTCAAGATGTCAGAGGAACAGGACCTGAACACCGTCCTAAACACCATCATGAGCGATCTTCAAACTTTAAAACTACAGATGGGCGAGACAAGGACCCAAGTAGCAGAAGCCAACGCTCGTGCTGCTGCAGGAGTACGGACGGAGGTCGCTCGGTCACCGCCTATTGCATTGACTACATTGACGGAGACAGATGACATTGAAACGTATTTTTTGATTTTTGAGCGTACCGCTAAGCGGAACACGTGGCCGAGGTCGGAATGGGCGTACCAACTGGCTCCCTACCTGAAGGGAACGGCGCAGAGGGCCTATTATGATCTAACTGAGGAGCAGGCCGCTGATTATGACGCTCTAAAAATGGAGGTGTTCAAGCGCTACGGCGTATCCCCGGAACAGCAGGCGAGGGAATGGAGGGAGTGGCAATTCGATCCGGAAAGACCAATAAGAACCCAGGGCTTTGAAGCCTGGGGAAAAGTATGTCGCTGGCAACGGCCCGAAATTAATAATTCGCACAAGGTGGCCGAGCTTTTAGCGTGCGAGACTTTTGTGCATGCCCTCCCTGAGAACATCGGCCAGCAAGTCCGGAAACATAATTTCCAAGATATGGACACCTTGATACAAATCCCGGAGCGCCACTGGGCGGCTTGTAAATCAGGACGTGCAGAACCCAACAGGCACGTGGGGCAGCTCCTGAGCCCACCCGACAAGCTCCCGAGCCTGCCGTCCGTAAACGGGACAGATGTGCTAGTCTTCCCCACTGTTTCAAGTGTGGGGAGATTGGACATCTGTCCCCCAACTGTCCCATCGAGCCTATGGATTGCTCATTAGTAAGGGGAGAAAAGTATTGTGCCACAGTGACTAATCCTCTATCTCTTCCCTATACAGGTGCAGTTATCATAAATGGCAGGAAGGTAAGAGCAATGTTTGATTCCGGGAGTAACATTTCCATTGTTGCTGCCCGTTTCGTTTTACCGCAACAGTGGACTAAGGTAAAAACTAGTCTAAAATGTACTCATGGGGATATCCGGTATTATAAAACTGCCAGATGTGTGATATCGGTGAATAATAACCTAACGAGCATGGCCATGGCTGTATTACCGGATCCCCCTTTTCCAGTTATACTAGGTAGAGACTGGAATAAAATTAATAGCGGTAATAACGTAACTGTACCTAAGAAACATTTAGGCTTAGTAATGGAGAATACTGCTCCGACTGTCTCCACGCCATGTCCCACAGTAGCACGGACCTATATGGGTACCCAATGTGAATAAATCGATGTCCCGTCGACCTCTGCGGGAACTAGTACAGTTAACATGGAGGACGTGGCGACAGAAACCCCACCTTTTAAGGTCGCACAGGACCCAATACAAGATTTAACTGCCCAATTCCTATTAACACCGTCCTCTTTTAAAAGAGAACAATGGAACGATGATTCCTTAAAATTTATTAGGAATGCAGTAGTATCCACTGAGGGTTATACAACCTTGGATCCCATGCCACCGATGCTGTTCTTTGTACTTAAAAACGAATTATTATATAGAGTGGCAGAACACGAGGGAGAAGTGCGATCATTGTTGTTGATTCCATGCACTTTTCGGCGAAAGGTGTCTGAATTAGCACATGCTCACCTTCTAGGAGCCCACTTAGGCTCCAAAAAAACGTTGGAAAGAATAAAACTCCGATTCTATTGGCCGGGAATTAATGAGGAGGTTCGGCGATTTTGCGCTTCCTGCCCAGAGTGTCAACTTCGCCAGATTCCAAATAGGACTCGAGCGCCTCTCGTTCCTATTCCCCTTATTGATATCCCTTTTGAACGAGTCAGAGTCGATCTCGTAGGACCACTGGAACCCTCGTTAAAAGGCTTTAAATATATTTTGGTACTAGTAGATTATGCCACTCGCTTTCCGGAAGCTGTTCCGTTGCGCTCAGCTAATACGAAGAACATCGCACGGGAATTAGTAGGGATATTCGCTCGTGTTGGGATCCCCAAAGAGGTTTTAACGGACCAAGGGACTCCTTTCACTTCGGAGACGTTCAGGGAAGTAGCCAAATTACTCCGAATAAAACATCTGAAAACGTCTGTCTATCATCCCCAAACTGACGGGTTGGTGGAACGTTTCAATCAAACTTTGAAACAGATGTTACGTAAGGTAGTTAACGAGGATGGAAGAAACTGGGATCAGTTGCTTCCTCTCGTTTTGTTTGCTTATCGGGAAGTCCCTCAGACCTCTACTGGTTTTTCTCCTTTTGAATTATTATATGGAAGACAACCCAGAGGACTTTTGGACATGCTAAAAGAAGGATGGGAAGAGGAGGTCCTCCCTACTTCAAATATTCTTGAATATATCGCGCAATTACGCAATAGACTAGAGAAAATCAGGCCGATTCTAAAAGAAAATTTGGAAAAAGCACAAGCAGCGCAGTCCCGTTATTATAACCGAAACACCACCATCCGGGAATTTGTCCTGGGTGATCGTGTGATGGTACTCGTCCCAACTTCTCATTCAAAGTTGTTAGCACATTGGCAAGGCCCTTATGAAATCAAGGAGAGAAAAGGACTCGTTGATTATTTGGTTAAACAACCTAATCGTCGACCGAATGAACGAGTGTATCATATTAATTTGCTGAAACCATGGAAGGACAGGGAGCCTGATCCCTCGTCCAATCAGCCTCGTTCTCTTTTTATGTCATGTGCCCACCTTAATTTTGGCCCTGAATTGACAGCTGAACAGCGACAAGATCTCGAGACGGCTATCTTGTCTGTCCCCAAAGTTGTGGACGAGATACCTGGACGTACTGCGTTGATTGTTCACGACATTATTACTAACCCTGGAGTGATTGTCAGAGAAAGACCTTATAGGCTCCTGGAGGCAAAGAAAGCGGAAGTAGAGTAGGAAATTAGACGAATGCTAGAACTGGGGGTTATTGAAGAGAGCTATAGCCCTTGGTCTAGCCCAATTGTCTTAGTTTCTAAACCTGATGGGTCGTGGAGGTTCTGTAATGACTTTCGGCGACTTAATCAGGTCTCTAAATTTGATGCGTATCCCATGCCGCGAGTGGATGATTTACTTGATCGGTTAGGGAACGCTCAATTCCTAACTACTCTTGACATGACGAAAGGGTATTGGCAAATTCCCTTAGCGGACTCCGCCAAAGAAAAAAACGCTTTTAGTACACCCAGTGGTCATTGGCAATACAAGGACCTTCCTTTTGGCTTGCACGGGGCACCAGCTACCTTCCAACGTCTGGTAGACACACTGCTACGGCCCTACAATTCATATAGTGCTGCCTACCTAGATGATGTTGTCATTTATTCCAGCACGTGGAAGGATCATGTATGGCAGGTTAAAACAATACTCTCCAAGCTAGCGTCAGCAAGTCTTCGTATTAATCCGAAGAAATGTTTTTTTGGGTTGAAAGAAGCCAAATATTTAGGCTACCTAGTGGGAGGGGGTGTTGTTAAACCACAATGCTCTAAAATTGATGCCATTTTGAATTGGCCCTGTACGATAAATAAGCGGCAGGTACAAGCATTTTTGGGATTGGCAGGTTACTATCGCCGTTTTGTACCGCATTTCTCAGAAATTGCTACGCCCTTATCTAATTTAACAAGGAAACGAGCACCTTTAAAAGTGGTATGGGATGATTCAGTGGATAAAGCATTCAGTGACCTCAAGTTGGCCCTTATGTCAGCACCTGTTTTAAGATCTCCTGATTTTTCTGTTTCTTTCATCCTCCAGACCGACTCATCGGCCACAGGATTGGGTGCCGTGCTGAGCCAGTGCGTTGATGGTGCTGAACACCCTGTTATGTACCTTAGCCGGAAACTGCTGGACCGGGAGACCAAGTATGCTGCGGTGGAGCGAGAAGCCTTGGCGATTAAGTGGGCTGTCACGTCTTTGAGGTACTACCTATTGGGGCGTGAGTTTACTCTGGTGACGGATCATGCTGCTTTACAGTGGATGTCCCTTCATCGGGAGTCTAACCCTCGCATCACTAGGTGGTTTTTAGATCTTCAGCCTTATCGTTTCAGTGTCATTTATCGTAAGGGTTCCTTACAGGCCAACGCAGATGCTCTCTCTCGTGTCCACAACCTCTCGGTGCAGGTCGCCCGACCCGATGGGTCTGGGCTGAGGGGGGGGTCATGTCACACATGTGCGATTAGGAGGCAGTCAAAGAGCCTAAAGGTGAGTGAAACATCGCGAGATAGAGGGTTGTCACGTGGTACTTACCTAAATCTCTTTTGCTCAACAGAAAACCTGAAGAAAAATAAATTCCTCCACTTCCGGCTTCCAAAATGGCCGTGATGACGTCACTTCCGGCCAACCATGATGACGTCACTTCCGGCTCCAGCAAACCACCTCACTTCGGTCTCATCATTATGATGTTGGTTCTGGTTCCTGTTACAACGTCATTTCATGCCAACCATTTCCTGTCCCATGATCCTTTTCCCTATAAATCCGCCATTTTGTTGAAGTAAACTGTTCACTGTTTTTTGATTAAGACTCTGAATCATTTATTCTTTATTGTCTGGACGACAATATATGGGGACGGTCCCCAAACCTTTGTTTTGTGTGTTGTGAAGAGTTATTGGACCAGAACATTCACCACAATGTATATAGATATGAAGATATGTATGTGTATATATATATATGTATATATGTATGTATATATATATATATATATATATGTAGACTCAAACCCATTATGACAGCAGCAATCCAAGCTGTGAGAAAACAGTAAAAAGGAGGCGTGTCAGACGTCGTGGTACATTTTCTGATGCAGCTAGACGAAAACAACTTTGTGACGCTGCCGCCAAATACACAAAACAATTACTTTGACAATCATGTTACATTATTTTTAAAATGTTTCCTTTTCTTTTTCATAACTTCTTTAACACATGACATCGCTGCGAAGCGTGGGTATTTTGCTATATATATATATCACAGCGACACTCATAACAGTGACAAAATAATTACATTGACAATCATGTTACATTATTTTCAAAATGTTTCCTTTTGTTTCTCTTTCCTTCTTTAACACACTACTTCTCCGCTGCCAAGCGCGGGTATTTTGATATATATATATATATATATATATATATATATATAGAGATATAGAGAGAGAGAGAGAGAGAGAGAGAGAGAGAGATATAGATATGGGAACAACACTCATATCAATGACAAAACAATTACATTAACAATCATGTTACGTTATTTGTAAAATTTTTCCTTTTCTTTTTCATACCTTCTTTAACACACTACTTCTCCGCTGCAAAGCGCGGGTATTCTGCTAGTGTGTATATATATATGTGTGTGTATATGTGTGTGTGTGTGTATATGTATGTGTATATATGTAGATGTGTGTGTGTGTGTATATATGTGTATATGTAGAAATGTATGTATATGTATATGTGTATATGTATATATTTGTTTGTGTGTGTGTTTATATATATATATATATATATATATGACAGCAACACTCATAACAGTGACAAAACAATTACATTGACAATCATGTTACGTTATTTTTAAAATGTTTCCTTTTCTTTTTCATAACTTCTTTAACACACTACTTCTCCGCTGTGAAGCGCAGGTATTTTGGTAGTATAACAATAAAATGCAAAAACATTCATGGGGTGAATACTTTTTTTAGGCACTGTATGGAAGCATAATACTTACTTAACATAATATTCTCATACCCACAATTCAGAGACTGTCTCAGAAGGATTTAGAGCTGAGTAAGAACAAACTGCTTGGAGGTGTTCATGCTTTGTATGCCTGCGGGTTTTTGAGACTGTATTGGAAAACTAGAGAAACCCTCACAGGCAGAGACAGAATGTCTAAAACTACACATAGAAGGCAACCAAATGTGAGATTCAAAACTGTAATGTTAGATCTTTGCAGTGGTAGTGCAAATCTCTGTGCCATCCAGCTGTGTTGCTATTTTTCAGAGTGTAATTTGTTTCTAACACTTTACTTTGAAAAACACTTTTTTGAGTGCCTTTACATTAACAGTGTCTTATAAAAAGCTTTAATCAATATAAAATGATATTGTGCCTTGGTATATCAGAGGGTTTAGTAATTCCTAACATTTTTGCTAAAGGTGTGAACTGCAAGGGGCTTGGTAGGCTGTATTCTGTTGACTTAGTGAGTAGGTTACACTAGGTTAAATAAAGTTTAGCAAAAGTTATAGGAATTAATAATGAATATCATAATGATAAGACTATTTGCCCTCTTTCACTGGGTCATCCCTTTAGTAAAATACAAATATGCACATTCATATAATATACTGTACCTATACATTTACATAAATATATATGTATAAAGACACAAATTGTAATGCACTTTTTTCTTAATATCATGGAGGACCCCTCTGCCATATTTCAACATTTTTTTTTCTAGTGGTTCCACCATCTTTGGTTTGAATCCTATGCCTGGAGTGGTCTCTATGGAGTTTATACCTTCTCCTTAGATCTGTGTGTTTTTTTTTCTCCAGGTACTTCAATTTTCCTCCCATATCCCCAAAAAACTGTGTGTTAGGTTAAATGGAAACTCTGAATTAGGTGGTTTTGCTCTGCATTACGCTGGCTTAAAGGGATTGACTCCAACCCCCCATGACCCTGAATTGGATTAAGTGACTTTGAGTATTATGTTATTTTATATTTTCATCTAAAGTTAATTTTAAATGTATAGTACAATTATCCCTATACAGGTATTTCCACAGCAGGAGATA
Source organism: Polypterus bichir lapradei (assembly GCA_026402145.1). Classification (NCBI taxonomy): domain Eukaryota; kingdom Metazoa; phylum Chordata; class Cladistia; order Polypteriformes; family Polypteridae; genus Polypterus; species Polypterus bichir. The sequence goes on along the minus strand of JANRMT010062813.1, from coordinate 69,661,086 downwards.
CAAGCTACTGGTTGACAAGCACAACTGGAAACCTTTAAAATAGAAAATAAAGATGGAATAAAACCTGCTATTTGATATGTAATAAATATGTTTTGCAATATAAGTGGAGAAAACCCTTAGAAATTAAGAATAAGTTAAAATTACATTCAAATGATTGCTTTCTGACTTGGCTTGTCTCACAGAGCACATCTGTTTTAGAGATGGAAAATTCAGGACTAGACAACAAAACAAAGAGTAATACTTTTGTTATTTAAAACACCTAGAAGATGCAGTCTACAAGTAAATAATAGATGGTGTATTTTAGTGATGTCAAGATTACTGTATTATATAAATATTCATCCATTGTGTTCATCCATTCATTCAATACTGAACAAATATATCCTGACAGCAATGGACATTTGACAGGAATCCGCACAAGACTGGGCTCATGTCTAACACAGAGCAAGCCAAACAACTCTACCTGGGCATCTTTGGGAAGTGGAAGAAAAAAAAAACACAGAAGCCAGAGAAAAACACATGCAGAAGGAGTAGAAAATGCAAACTCTGCACTGTGTTTTACCTGTACACAAAAGTCTAGAACTGTTAGGGAGCCATGTTACCCTAACAGGATTGAGAATAAGGCAGCTTTGGACAGGACACTGGTTCACCATTAAGGCCAACTCATGCACATATCCACATGCACACTCAACATGGGTCAAACTGGAATCATCAGTTAATCTCAAGTGCAATATATATGGCTTCAAAAATCAAAGCCTGAAGTTAAAAACTTGTGCTTGGGTGTTATATGTGTGCAGTGTAGGTGTTCTTCTTGGGTCTTCATCTGGAGTTTCCATACTTTTACCCAAAAACGGGTAGATTATTTTAACTGGTGTCACACACGTGCGCATGGGAGGCAGCTAAAGGGCTTGAGTAAGGGCAGTTCCGAAGCATGCTGGGATGTAGCAGAGTGCACTGACTCTTTTTCTCCTTTTCCTGTAGACCATTCACGGGAGATACCACCTGGCTCTTTTGACGTCACTTCCGGGACCGAGCCTATGAAAGAAGACCTTGCCGGCCCTGGCCTCTGTGATGTCACGTCCGGACTTGAACCAATGGCTGAAGACCATAAGCCCAATCCATATGATCTCACTTCCTGTCTTCCCCTTTAAAAACCTGTACCTTTTCCCTAGTCCCTCAGTTCTGTTTTGGACTAGGTTTTGTGCACATCAGTGCTGTATTTGCTAAAATATTACATTTGCAGCCAGGATACCAGATTATACGGATGGCTGCCCCAAACCTTTATATGACTCTGTCTCATATTTATGACACTGGTAATTCTAAATTGGTGGGTAGAAATTATCCCTGATCTTCTGGTGTGAGTGTCAATGGTCCTTTACTGTTTACCAAAAGGCAGGAGTGAGAAAATAGCTGCTGTGCAGGATGGCTAAGCCAGTGAGTCTTGTACATATCCTGAGAAAATCTCACATTAGTCATTCTTCCCAAGTCTTAGATAGTTTAAAAGATATTTGAAACAATATTGCATGTCCAAAGAATTTTTTTATACTTTCCTCATTTTTTGGCTGTCTATTGCAGAAAATTGGGTGAATGTGGAATATGGGGATGATATTTCAAGGTTTTAAAGTTCATACCATAGTTAGATCATAGCTAACATATTTTTTGGACTCATTTAAAAAAAAAACAAAAGCAAATGACATTTTTACTTAAACATTCAAATGGCCTTAGATATGGTTCTGCACTGAAAATTAATCCTGAATCCTCAGCAAGTGGAAATTTAGAAAATGTATAAAGTCGGAATGCAAGTGTGTTAATGGGCAGAACACACAAGTCATGAGGATCTATAGTGAGACTGTCTAAATTATATTACCATATATATATAGATTTAAAAGCAGTGACAAATCTGCTGAGAGAAATTCAGAAAGGATTTATAAGTTTTATGTTAACAAAACATAGACATCTGAGCAATGTGCAGAAGCAACAAAAAATGAACCGTTGCAAAGGAAATTAGATACAGAGATCTTTATACCATGTGCATAGTCTGTGGAGGTGACAATACTACTACTAACAGACAATTTACAACATAAAAATGAATTG
>JANRMT010062813.1:69600101-69653995 GCA_026402145.1 Polypterus bichir lapradei | reverse complement strand
ACTCTAAACACTGACTCCCTGAGGTTCCTTGCACCATAATCCTCTCCTTCATGTATTTCTGCCAATTCTGCATTCTGTTAGTTTGATGTCCAACCTGTCATTTGAGACATGACTAACTGCTTTCTAAAAGTCTAAATAAATAATATCATATACAAACCTCTGATCATATACTTTTTTGCTTCCTGATAGAATTCCAGTATGTTAGTAAAACATAACTTTCCCACTTTTAATTCCATGCTGACTGTTCACCAACACTCTTGTTCATGCCATGTGTTTCTTAATCTTTTCCTTAATAATTCCTTCCATTAACTTACCTGCCAGTAATGCATGTTAAGTTTACTGGCCTGTAGTTATTTGAATCTGCCTGATCACCCTTTTTATATAATGGGATGATATTTGCCAATAATAATAATAATAATTCTTGGGAATTTTGCTGGTGCTTAGTGACTTCCTAAAAATATTTATAAGGGTTCATATATGTACTCAATAACCTCCCTAACCACTTGAGCATAGATATTATCTGGTCCTGGTGATTTGTTAGATTTCACCCTATTTAATCTAAGTAGAACTTTTCCCTTCACAATTTCCAAATCACTCAGTAATTTCTTAGTAGAATCTTTGTCTGCTGGGAGATTATCCACTTCCTCAAATTTGAAAACTTTAAAAAAAATGCAAGTTTACAGTATGTGCCATTTCAATCTGTATATTTTAATTCCCCCTTACTATTCCTGAAAAATACTTCCTCTTTCATTGTTCTTTTACTACTAAAATACTGAAAGAATCTCGTTGGGTCATCTTGCACCTTATCTTTAATATTTCTCTTCAATCACATTTTAAGTTCCCTGATATCCTCCTTAATGGTTGCTCTCATACGACCCTACAGTTCACATTGACGTTTATTACGTGTAGTCTTATACACCATATACAACTGTTTTCAGTTTCATTTCCTTATTAATTCACTGCAGTTTTTTTTTTAATTTCTTACTAATTTCAATTTTTGGGATATAACATTGGTGCTTTAACATATTGTGTTTAAAAACTGTCACTGATCATGTCTAAAAACCTCTGCTCCTGTACTTCACTCTTTGTCAGGTTATTCCAATTAATATTTGGTAATTAGTGTCCCCCATGAATATAATATCTCCCATAAAATTAGCACTTTTAATATTAAAAAATGCTTATTGAAATTACTGTTTGCAACACACACTCCAGAAAATAAGGTCTCTCTCCCTGCTGCATTCCAGCTGAAATGAGACATTCACAGTACGATGTAGTACATCATACAACTGGAGAAGATCTACATTAAAATTCTGTTTTACATAAATGCAACCGTTTTCCTTTTTGCTTCTCCTTCCCAAAAAAGGTAAAACCATTGTCACACACTTGCGACTAGGAGTGAGCTGAGTGGACCAAGTGGTGGTAATTACCCGCCAGCCCAGGGGGTGGCAGGTGCACTAAATCTACCTCTGTTATCTTTGCAGGCCAAAGATTGGAAAACCTGCCTGATTCAACGCCACTTCCAGTTCTGGTGCCCAGACTGAAGTCACTTCCAGTTCCGGCACCCAGACTGATGTCACTTCCGGCTCCGCCACCCAGACCGACGTCACTTCCGGTTCTGACCAGATGACATCACTTCCGCCTTTTGGGTTATAAAGTCGCTATCTTTCCTCATCTATTCAGTTCAGGGCTCAAAATAGTGCACATGGTTTCTGTGTCAAACCCCTTTTGTAGCCAGGGACAATATATGGGTGGCTGCCCCAAACCTTTTTGCGTGTGTCAAGGCTATTTATTTCACACCATCTATATTATCCTAATTTCCATGTTTGTTATTTAGCCAGTTTTCCGCTGCTGCTATAATATCATAATTATGCTCAGCTGCAAACAACTGCAACTCACTTGTTTCATTTTTGATACTTCTAGCATTAAGGAAAGCAACTTTTAATGTGTTACTTATTTTAACTTTAACTTTGGGCTAGAAGTTAAGTTACTTTACATATTTGTTCATATACAATTGTAAACTTGTCCAGTTCCTAAACTCTCTGCACCCTACCCATGCCCTATTTTAAACAATCCTTAACTAACCTACTCATATGCCTCCCAATGCATTGGTGCCCCTTCGGTCCACATATAACCCATCACAAAGAAATTGGTCCTATTTGTTCCAAAAAGAGTCTCTGGACTGGCACATGGGCAAAGACAGAACCTTGGAGAAGAGTACCTTCTCAATTCTGCTCCTCAGCTTCACAATTAACTCTTTAAATTTGGAGTGGAGAACTGGCAGCCCTTATATATGTATTTATTATCTGTATATTTTCTTGTTTTATTACTATTAAAACAATTCTGAGTAACACATTTTTTTTACATTTAAAAAATATATATTGTATCATGACTTAAAATGTATTTCTCTTGACAATACTATGATTCCAGAGTTCTAAGAAATTCTATAATATTTCAAATTTTAAAAAAATAAAACCTTTCACAGCCAATACTAAGTCTACTTTACATGCAGGAAATGGTCTTTTCTTTCTTACTATTTGTTATCATGAACAGCTGTAGAGCCAGAGATAAGACAGACCTTAAGCTAAATGCATTATATTAATTTATAAAAGGTTGCCTTATAGCTAAAATTAATCTTAGCCTTTTTCTGCTTTTAGAACACCTTTCTCCACATTAAATTAAAGTGAAAGTTTTCCTTTGGTTGGAAAGATAATTGTTAATTAAATTATTTCCACTTAATAGGCTTTTTAAGTCAAATGATAATTCAGGTGGATGACGATGTAAGAGGATGTAAAGTCTGAATAAGATGAAGGGCTTAAGATTTATGATTGATAAACCAGGATGTATCAAAATGTTTAAGTATACTACTTATACTTATATTTTCTGAGGTCATGTTTGGCCAATACATAGTAGAGGAAAGTTATATGATAACTGCCAAGTAATAAAGGAAACTTGACAGGACTCTAAAGTATCACAAAATTCACCTGATGCTCTCCCTTTAGCCGCTCCTTTTATCTGTAGCATAGTCAGGTGTACCTGCAGCGTTAGTCAGGTGACAGGTATATGATGGAAGGGGTAAGGCATATAAATGAAGCTCTTCACTTTGATATTATGTATCCTGTGTTTATGAAATCCCATTGACTTAAATTTGTTTGCTTATTGTATAATAGTGCTCCGTTATTGTTTCACTGCTTTTTTGTATCTGACTTTTTACCTGTTTTTTGGATTACTGTTTTTAGATTTCATATTTCAAATAAATGCCATTAATTTTATCTGCATCTTATGGTTTTGAAGTCTTAAGCTTACTTGGGTCTCTACTCTTTAAACAACACATACTGTTTGCTGAATCTGATATGGCACAGTCTTGTTCACTATCCTCACGATATGGCTGTTTTATCAGAGAATATATAGTCAATGTGCCTCTAACAGCATGGCACTGAAAATTTACTCTTTCAAGGTTAAGAGTTACTAATCAATAATCAGCAACCGGAATACCTTTGGGTTGTGGAAGAAAACTATAGACCATAAAGGAATCCATTCTAAACACGGGGAGTCCATGAAATTCCCACACAGAAAGTACCTCATCCAGGAATCCAACCTGCGTCTAGGAATTCTGCACTAGCAACACCTATGTGTTGTCCTATGTTCCAATACATCATCTGTTCTTACTCTAGTCTTTGTAAATAACAGCTGTAATAATAATAAATGTAGGAAAAAACTGTTATGAAGCAAAGTAAAACTTAAATATAATAAGAATTATTAGTAAAAGAAGTAAAAGATAGTGATTTAACTGTAAAAGATCATTTTAGTAAAAAAAAATTAAAATACATGTATTTTCATAGCTTAGATTTGTTTAGAACAGCTAAGGAATTTTATCAATTTGTTCACTCTGTAATATTCCTGAACTATTAAATTTAAATTTGTAATGCATGAATATATGAATACAAATGTTGTAAGTTAAAAAAAGTTAATTAAAACTAACATTCTGAAATATTTATTTGTTTTATAATATATGACCAACTGGAGAAAATACTGTATGGTAAATAAACATATATTGTATACCAGAAATTTTTAGCAACAAATACATTCATGTACATTTGGTTTGGGCAAATTAAATGCTTTATCTAAATTCAAAAACAATCGGTTGATATTGAATGTATTTACTATTTACTGAAACTGTTTGTTACATGATAAGAGTATCTCCAAGGATTGGGTCCATTTTGGGAATGTTGTGTAAGAGCCAGGACATTAACTGGTGTCGAATACTTGGTGTCATGTCCCCCAAACCACATATTTCTGTCAACCTGAATAGATGCACTCTTAGCCTTTATTGAGTAGCTTTTTGGATAGCGTCTATATAAGGGAGGCTCAGTTGTTTTGTTGCCAAGGAAGCTGGTCTGATAGAGGGTTAATCCATCATCTCCACCATTCACTTGGGGTACATCATCATGAGCCCAAAGATTCGGATTGCTGGAGTTGTGCTGCCTTCTCTCAAGAGAAACTTTTTTACGTCCAAGATCCTTTAAGAAACATAAAATGTAAAGATTTAATGGGATAAGTTACCTTCAAGCAGTTTAAACCAGTATTTATTCAGTCATTATAATTCAGTTTCAGGAATTAAATGCTGTAAAGCACTTAATACTGCAAGCAGACAACATTGTTAAAATTAAAATTAAAAATGATTAATATACATGCATGCTGCTTGACCTTTAAAAAAATAATTTGCTGCTGCAGAAGCTCTTTAATACAAGACATTTTAAATTTGGCAAATTCAAAAAATATATTATTAGAATATACAGTGATTCAAAATGCTAAATAATAGGATTATTTTTCATGCTGAACTGCCATCATCTTCTATATGCTTGATTAGTATTAGATTTAATAATTATTATTTTCATTCTAAATCATGTTTCTCTAGTTCATTTGAATATAGAAAAGTCAAAATATGCAATTTTAATAAAAGGCTTTTAAACTATGGATGGTTGGCACCATTTTTATAGTTAGTCTTTTCATGTAATAATTATTATCTAATGTAACATTATTAATATACAGTACCCTCTAAAATCAACATTGCTATAACCGTTTTAATTTTAAAGTCTATGAATAAATAAAATGCATTTAACTAACTATCAGAAGCTTTCAATTTTGCAGTAAATTAGAGATACTTACACAGTCAAACATTTCTCCAAAGTTTTGTAATGCAAGTCTATTATCATGAATTGAAATTGGATATGTTCTTTCTGCTTTCTATAAAACAAATTTTAAATATTTTATTATATTGTTTTCAAAGTCTATGCCACAACTTTTTTATGCAATTAATTAATACCATAAAGTTTTTTAACATGAACCATGAGTGTGAATTGATTATATGTTTGTCTATAGTAACCAATACTTGAAAGCTGTAGCAATAGCATTTGACTATCTGAAAGAAACCATCAAATCAAATCAATCAAATGTCTCATGCTGTGAACATTACTTTTTTTTTTACTTTTATTGAATTTATTTAAAGCATGTAACATTCCAAGTGTTTACTCTAAAATATTATTGATTAGATACTGGTGATGAAAAGGGGCATCCTTGTCTAGTACCACATTGTAGTTTAAAGTAGTCTGAGATAGTGTTGTTAATAAAAACTGAAGCTTCTGGACTGGTATACAGTAGTTTGATCCATGCACATATGTGAGGGCCATGCCCAAATTTATTCAAAGTGGTGAATATGTAATCCCATTCAACCACATCAAATGCTTTTTCTGCATCCAAAGATAACAAGATCTCTGGAGTGTTGGGTTTTATGGTTTTTTGGAAGCCAAATGTCCACATTTAATAAATCCGGTTTGGTCTTGTGATTTTACTGAAGGGAGCACTTTCTTAGTCTTTCTAGCAAAGACTTTGGACGATATCTTAACATCATTATTTAGAAGTGAAATTGGTCTGTACGATACACATTGTAATAAGTCCTTATTTTTCTTAGGAAAAATGGTAATTAATGCTTGGTGACATGTTTGAAATTTGTCTTTGATTGCCACTGATTGAGGTCATATTAATATAGGATAACATATCGATAGACATATACACTCAACAGGAGAAATCATCAAAAAGGCAAGAAAAATAGGAATGTAAATTATTAACCTACATTTGAATGAAACTGCTGAAGATGTCTTTCAGAAAGACATGGAAACAGAGGTCCACACACTACATAAGTCAATAAGTGGAATAAGTACTGGTTAAAGAAAGTGTAGCCAAACTTTAGAACAGTATGAGGGTCAACTTTAGGTCATTTCACTTGTCAAATACTGCATACTTACAGTATTCGGAAAAATATATTTTGATTATTTGTGTTTACAGCTTATTTCATTACCAAGAATTGTAGTTTGTGCAACTGAGAAATCTTCAATTAATGACTTATGTACATGTTCAGAATTAAGAACCACCATAGTGAACATTTCTGTTATTTCTCCTTTTTTGCTGCTTCTTTAGAATTAATACACTCAAGTAGACAACTAAAGAATGTGTCTAAGAAAAAAGCCCTTAAACTGTAGGTATTGAGTAGATTACAAAATTAAAAGCTGAGTACAATTGACAACTAAAGAATATGTCTAAGAAAAAAGCCCTTAAACTGTAGGTACTGAGCAGATTACAAAATTAAAAGCTGAATACAATTGATATTATTCAAATTTACAAGTGTAAAGTTGGCAAATTAATAATAATAGTATTGCTCAATAATCAGGACAGAACCAGATATCTGCTGATATGGTACACTATTCAGAAAGTATTCTGACAGTATTAGCTCACATTAATAGAGTAAGAAAAGTGAGAAAGTAAGCAAATGTTCATGTATATCATATTTATATAGGTATAAGCATATACATTATAGCTTTCATGTTTTGAAATTAGTAAACCTAAAACCAAAAACATAATAATTAGAAAAGAAATGAGCAACTGCCTTTTGTACATACAGGTAATTGTATAGAACTTGCTTAGTCCATTAAAATTTGTTGGAGTTTGTACAGGGTAAGTATCGGGCACAAGTTAAGGCCAATGCTGGATGAGACTCCAGTTATTCATATCTATTTTTAACTCTTTTGTGTAATACTAGCTGTGTAAGCCCATGCTGTGAAAAGCCCGGGCTCCTAGAAACCGTGGATTGTGGCACTTCAATCAATCAATCGCATCGGTTGTGCATTAGCGGCTAAGCGAGGTTCTCTTTCCTCGGCAGTTTCGTTTTGCTGACGTGCTTGCCTCCATTGTCTACCAGTGGCTAAGTGAGTTTCTCCTCGGAGATTTCGTTTTGCTGATATGCCCACCTCTCTTGTGCATTAGCGTCTAAGCAAGTTTCTCTTTTGTCGGTGGTTTCACTTTGGTGACGGAGTCTCTTTCTTTGAGTGTCATGCTATAACCTCGCAATTCCAAGCCGCCTCACAATTTGGGGCCGGACAGACAGACACACACACACACTTCCACCCGTAAATGTTTATATATAAAACTATTGGGAAGGAACAAAATATGAAGAACCTGCTAAGATAAACCACTTTGAACATAAGTTATCTATACATTATGTTGAAAAGCATTTATTTTTAACATTTTTCAAGTGTCACTGAGTAGAGAAAAAGTGATGAATAAAACTATTTAAGAATCAGTGGGAGTTTCATTATATATTGACACATAAGTATATAGTATGGGTAGCATAGTGACTCAGCAGTTAGCAATATTACCTCATGGATCCTGGTTTCAGATCATGTGCCTGGTTGGTGTCTATGTGAAGTTTGTATGGTTCCCTCATGTATATGTGGAGTACTGTGATTTTCCTCTTATATCCTCAAAAGTGCGCTGGTTATATTAACTGGTGAATTGTGTCTGTATAAATAAGTGGGAGTTAGGATGGACTGGTGCACTGTCCAGGGCTCCACCCTGCCTTCTGTTTAGTGCTACCATAACAGGCCCCAAAATTCTGCAATAATAAACTAGATTATGTTAGATTAGCTGGTTTAAGAATGTTAAGTATTATACTTGTATAATAATAATTATGTATTGCCCACTTTTACTGACAGTTTAAACGTAGCTTTGACATAAATGAACAAAACATAAATAAATAGCTCACCCCTTCTTCTCTAACAAATGTTTTTGGAAATCTTTGAGTCTCATGTTTACAGGAAGCTGTATTCAGCCAAGTGTATGTAAGGCCTGTTGTCGTTGCTGAAGTTCGAGGCAATGGGACCGTGGGTAGACCAATGTGAGAAAACTAATCAAAGAAAAATGATAGATTATTTAAGTTACTTCTGGCATGCAATTATTGATTAATACTTTAAAAATCAGTTAACAGAAACTAACTTTTAAAAGCTAGAAAAAATATATAAAATCTGGAAAATTATTAAACTACAATTATTAAAAACAAATTATTAAAAGACATCATTACAATTTAGGTAACAGAAACAAATTAATAAAAACTCTGTAAAAAGAGGAAGCAAAAAAGATATCATTTTAGATAGTGTGGTACTTGCACTGTGAGTTGTGTAAATAATACTAGAATACAAACATAAATGTGCCACAAATAACCCTGTAAAGAAACACTTTTATATTAACACATATAAAAGACTGGCTCAGCCTTTTTGTCTAAAAAGTATATACAGTATAATGTATGCAATTCACTGTTTTGCCCATAGAGGTTATGTAAAGGTTCCGACTGTGGGGAGTCAGCATACATATAGTTTCAAGGTTATTTATAAAGTACAAGTAAGTTACTATGTCTGTATCAAACTTATATCTATCAACCTATTTTTTGACCTACTGATCCAGTTCATTGTCAGGAGATGTCATCGCCTGTCTCAGCAGAACTCAATAAAGAACAGGAGAGAACCTTGGAGAGGGGTCAATTGGACCGCACATTCATGCAGACACCCACATTCACTCATAAGAATCTCCAATTAACCAAGGATACACTTCTTTTGGATGTGGGAAGAAAAGTAAGGTCTGGGGGTACATCTACACAGATAAAAGGAGAACATGCAAACTCCACACAGGAAGTGATTTAAACAAAGAAGTCTGCAGCTGTGAGGGAGCATAGCTAATGACCTCTCTTGTTTATTATCTGATTATTTAATTGACCACTTGTTATTTAATTGGGCTATTTTTATGGCAGTATTTAATTTATATTTTTGGTACTAATATTTTTCAATACAGGTACCATAGAGGTGCAGTGTTTTGAATCCAAAATCTTGTCAATTTACCTGTGTCTTTGTTTTCATTCCTACCACATCTCTAATGGCATGCAGGTAAGGACAACTGGCAATTCTGAACTGGTCCAAGTGTGGGTTGACACACCAAGGCAGATTCCTGCCTTGCCCCCAGTATGAAGCCTCTTCCACTCTGAGCATGAAGTGGGTCTGAGAATGTTATGTTACATTATCTATAACTTTCTATACATTTGACCTTTAGAAACTGCTATATGTATTCGGTGTTTACTTGTTTAAAGTTGCATTTTTCTAAAAAAAAATAATAAGTACTGCATAAAATTAAGATTTGCTTCTTAATATTTTTCGGTCATTGGTTTTAAATTGCAGACACACTGTTAGATGACAGTAAATAAGCAACTGTTTAAGGACTGGTGGGATTAATTATTTGTACCCCCTTTCAAGTTAGAGATATGCAGAAAACAGATTTAAAAATTTTAAAAGGAAAAAATTGAGTTTTGAAAATTAACATTCTTCTAACGCAGGTATTAAATGTAATTTAAAATATACTACTGCATTATTGTTGAATTCTAAGAACCAGAGAAATAAACATGAAACAGAGAATAAATACGCCTAATTAAACAAAGGGACCATATAAACTGTTGTCATGTCTGCAGGAAAAAATTGCAAGTTAAATCACGGGAGGCACCTGACTCTAAAAAGTAAAGTCAAATAAAATAAGAAGTCAAAATGCATTCGATAGTTTGAAGATCAATACTTTTCTTACCCATTTCCCATCGTTTGCAGGAGACGGGAGGAACTTTCTTCCTTTTGGCATTTTAGGCAGGCTGAAACGTTGGCCGTTCAAAAATAAGTACCAATTTTTTTTTTCTATGAATATATGGATATGTAATTTTAGCACGAATTTTTTTTTGCCGGGTAATCAGTCCCACATGCTCTCTGCCTTGTCGTATTTGTACAATATGATATCAGAGAGCACTTTGACATCCCGTTAAAGTTCTCTAAGCACGGACTGTGTTTCGGTCTCCTTGGAGACGAGTTCTGGCTGTCACTTCCGCAACAAGCTGTTGAAAGTTGCGCTTGTCGCCGGTTGGCGGCGTTTGGCGCGATGTATCTATTGTGGTGCAAAATTTGCAGAAGTCAGGTAAGCGAACTGTTGTTTGGAAACTTATTTTACAAATATAGGCAGACATTTAAATAACTTTGAAGCGATCCCGTTTAATTATGCTTTTACAAGTCCAGATATAAACGAGTGTTGTCATAAGACACTTTATTATTAGAAAAGTTTGACGTAACAGTTTAATCATGCAACGAATATATTTTGATTACGCTTTGACGTATTTGACTGGTGATTTAGCGGTAAAGCATTGTGGCATCAGGATGATCACCACCATCCAACTCGTTCTGTGACCCTGAGAAAATCGGTTAACTTTTGAGTGCTCAGACTGCAAAAAAATAATGAACTGTAAGAAAAGAATTAGCTAAATAAGCAAATTAAATAGTATTAGGAAATCCAGCAATTTCTTAGCATACAAAGCCGTTTTCACGTGAAGGTGGTGAATTTCTTTCTGGTTGTATTCTCCTCCATTCTAATATATTAACTCAAACCAGATTGGTGGGACAGTTGCATATGGTTGTTGTTTTGCAAGGCACAATACATGCTTTCCAATTTGACACTGGAATTAAGTTGTTTAAATGAAGTTTCATTCCCAGACCTCTACAAAACTTAAAAGATGTTTTATGTAGCATAATATAATCTTGATGCAACTCATTGATGTGATTCATTTTTAATCGGATTTAATTTTACATGCAGAAAATTAATTTTTTCCTCCTAGGTCCCATCAAATTTTAGTTACGTCACTAGCTCAAACCAGGAGGCAATGATAGCCTTCAAACCCCAGGACAATATCCAGGACAAGAAATAAATCTCTATTTAGTGACTGTTTTAGCTGCACTTAAAATCAAAATCTCAATCTTTCTCTCATTATTTGTAGTTAACTGTAAAGTAAAAAGAGTTATGTATTAAAATAGAAATCTATAATAAATGTTTCATTCATATTTGTTTTTGTTTGCTTTGATTTCACAGATGGTATCCTGAGCAGAATGAAAAACTTTAAACATGCTCACTAACAAACAAAAAATACCTGCACTCAGAAGCAGTGGTGCGATATGCAAATTGGCACAGGAGATCAATATGACAAGGTGGAAAAATTATTAGATTTCAATGTCCATTACACTCATGATCAGGAAAAGAGAATGCTGCAAAACATTGTCGCAATTTCTGGGAGAATTGTTGGACTTCATAAACACTGAAGCACTGAACAAACTGTGGAATATTTTGGCAGCAAGGATCTAGCATTGAAGTGATGCTGGAGATGATAGTTGGTATAAAGCTCTCACATTTATATTGAAGGATGTGAAAATATTAGAGGAAGAAAAGAAATGATAATTACAATAAGAGTTTATACACATCTACAAAAATATGTCACCCTCCGGTGATGGGTGGGTAAAGCCTCAAAACGTGGCCCAATAATTCACAGTGGTGACACACCATTTAGTGGTATCCATTATGATTTCATTATTTGTCCACTTCCTGTATCAAGGACTGAGGTTGGGATGGACCTGTACGAGATTATTTTCAGTGATGATTTCTGTGTCTTCCTTTGGGTTGAATACTATAGCATTCACACATGGAGATGACACTGACAGTATGGTAAAATTCAGACAACATTCACAAATGGCATACACCAAAACAATGGGTGTCATGGTCTTGGCCAGCACTGAATGCTTTGACTAATCTGCTCATCTCTTCTGTTAATTAGAACTAATCTAAGCATACAATAATATGTCAAGAACATCCTGTCACCCGTCAATTTTCTGAAAAAACAAAAAAGTATATGCTTTCAAACATACAGTCTACATTATGTGATATCAGGAGTTCTTTATGGCCAGATTGACCCTGAACGTAACTCCTTTAAAGTCTGTGGGGACATTCTTTTAGGACAACTACATCTGCTTCATACACTCTTGGGACAATTGCATCTCTGGAAGAGAAACAGTATGATCCTTAGTTGGTTGTGCCATAAGATATTGTTTAACACCAGTATGACTCCATACCATGGCACAAAACCATTTGTATTGCCAGCGCAAGAGTTTTACGTGATACCAAATGACCCCAGAGATAGCCTTATTCTGTAATGATAAACCACTCCTTTTCTCGTACTTACATATGTGTCACCTTTTCTGAATGGAATAGAAATTGGAGCACAGTTTCTAGATGTAACTTTTTTTTGATTCAGGTCCAGCACTATTGGCCACAGGCAGCTTAATTCTGCAACAATACATTTTAATTTTTATGGTCTTGGTGCAATTTATTACAGTCTTTCTCACTCGATATGTACTGGTTTTCAAACAAATTACACCACTTCTTCTAGCCGCAAATTTTCTACAGTTTATTTTCTGAACGTATTGTTATGCTACTGTTCTTAATTATAATTTTCTTACAATCCATATATTTTCACACATACTTACATTGGTTGGGTTTACAAAGCATTGACTATTTCAAATCCACTTCGTTAATAAATAATAGAAAAAGAACCACTCAAGCTATAGAATCCTGAGGGACTCCATTGATGACCTCATTCCATGTGAAGCATAGGTTTGTTGTCTGTACTCTTTTTTTCCCCACCCAACTAACCATTTATTTAGTTTGAGTATTTGCTGCTTATTTTCAGTTATTTCTTCTTCTGCATTGCTGAGGCATCCTAAATTCACCTTTACTGTTACTTTACTGAAGTACTGCTGGAAAGCCTCTTTGCTATTTGCATGTATTACATTAGAAGAGTTATATAATACAACAATCAAACACACAGTGCTATATACAGTACAATGCATGAAAAATCAGTCCAATCATAAATTCAATAAATCTTGTAAATCACAGAAAGAGCTGAGATTGATTATTCTCAGACAATACAGAGAAGTTAATTAGTAATGAAAAGCCTGTCATATTATTCTTCCTTATATTCATGTTGGCAGGAGACCAGCAGACTTCATTTAGAATACCACTGTTGAATTCTTTCCTGATACTGAGGAAGCTCTGCACAGTTCCATGGAAAAAAAATGTAATTTTATAGTTTGAGTTATATCATTTTCTCATAACATATGGAATGAGCATTAAGATTCTTCCAGTTAAGCAATATTAGTCAACATCCAAGAAGTGTACTATAGACGCAAATCGCAGTGTGTTAGTTTAATTCCATCCGATATTATTGTAAACACTACTGTAAGAGTATTTCAGAAGATAGTAAATTGAACATGATCTGATATGTAAAAAAATATCTTCTGCCAGAAAGGTTTTAAATGAAGATAGTGCTAAAAGATGTGACCTAATGAAGCTGTGTCTATGTAGTTTCAGTCACAATTAGACTCCAATCCCTGATATAACTTAAGATAATTTTAAAATGAAGAGATGATTCCAATTACAATGTTAAGATGAATTACACTTTATATTGGTCTAATTAATAAAAAGTGGATGCTATAAATCCAATTCTCACAAAGAGGTCTCTTCCCATTGTAACCATAAGGGGGTGCAAGAGATCCCCAAACCACAGACACAGTAAAGCACTACAAATTGATAGGGTAAAACAAAGGATTTCTATTCCTTTCTTATGCAGCTCTTCACAGACCTCACTACAGTAATAGGCCACAATAAAGCACAATAAACCAACAATTCTTGCTCCTTATCCACCTCTGCTGAGTTTTGCCCACTCTGACTTGTCCATGTGTGGCAGTGGGCTTACTTTTATGCTAGACCCAGGAATGCTTCTGGTCCAATTCTCTCTCCTGTAGGTGGCACTTCTGGGCCACAGAGAAAGCAGGTTGGTCTTTCTTTTACAGTGCCCTTTACCCCTATATAGCGGCATTTCTGGACTTAATTTTCCTAGCACCCCTGTAGGTGTCCTGGCTGGGTTCTCATACGAGGACCACTGCCATCTAGTGCATGGGGTATAGAACCACTTCCAAGTTCCAGCTTCCACTGTTCCATCCATTATTTTACACCGGCTGGGCACAGAGTTATCTTTCCATCCAGCTGACCAAATCCGTCCAACCATTCAGGTAATAACCCATGCTTGTCCCTGGTCGGGATGCCCATTCTTATCCCACACTATATTGCATATGATTGTCAAGCAGTGTGCACTGTGACATTAATTGATATAGAGTCTGAAAATACTACCAACATTGTCTTCATTACTAGAAAAAAATACTTTCAGGTGTGGACACTGATAGAGAATTGTGGAAGTTAGGGAGATTCTTTTTAGAAAGCTTCAGACTTTTAAATAGGAAAAATGCATGTGTAGGGAATTCTGTTATTTACAAGAGACTCGTTGAAAGGCTGCAAACACATTATCTCTCTAATGATCTCTGAAGGCTAAGATAGCTAATGACATTCATAAATTAAATACTGTATAGTTAAGGGAGGATTATCATGTAATGGAGCAGCAGATAACAGTGGCTCTTCTTTAAAGTATTTCTTATACATTGATTCCTTATTTTCAGCAAGTGCAGTGCAATCACAGCTTCTATTAAATGGACAATTATACAACTTGAGCATAGAACAAGGTATATAAGGAGGAGTTCATACATGTTTTTTTTTTCTTTTCAGAACTAAACATACACCATTTTTGATATTTGTTATCCTTGCAGTAAATGGTCTTTTGACAGTTTATATAATGAAGCTTACGGCAGAGTTGTACTTTTTTAAAAATATTTTTTTAATAATTATGGGAATTCACTGACAAAGAAAAAAGTTTACAAAAACATTAATTTTAACAAAAGTAATTCTGCCTGCTAGGGAGAGATGAAGACTACATTAACATCTTGCCTAATGTTTTCCATCAAGCATTAAACATTGGGTTTAGAAAGATCATTAACTTTCTTATGACAGTAATTCCCAAATATCTGAACTGTTCTGAGAAAGTCAGTGGAAAGTGTTATGATACAGTATGTGTGGGAGGCAGTGAGTTAATTGGAAATACTGCTTGTATCCTGATTAATTTAAAATCCAGAGAAGTTTTTTTAAGATTGGCAGTAAAAAATATGAGTGAGTAATGAAAAGAACCACATTTCCCAAATAAAGGGACATTTCTTGTTCCAGTTTATCTCTATTTCTCTCTCTTTTTAACATTTTTGAATGCTATTTTTTATTCCTAGCTGTAGCTTCTGTTATTTATCTGAATTTTGTTGCTGTTTTTATGTGCATTCACATAAAATATTTATTTACCTGTTTCTCCACATGAAAAAACTTGGTTCCCAGCACACTTTTTCTTCATTGAAATCTGTTGAAAAAGTGTTATTTTAATTGGAATATCTTGAATAGAGGATGCTTTACATATTTTTGAAATTTCAAAAATGGTCATTTAAAAAGCAATGGTGAATTTTAAAAATTGTCTTACTACAGAGAAACTTTCTGTGTGGCCTAAAATGTCAATTAATGTTCTATTCCAACTTCAATATTTGTCTATATTGTCACCTCTGAAATACGCTCTTAATGGCAAAATAGATCCCCAGTACAAGCTATTGAACAAAAGAGATTCGGGTGGGAATCTTTCAATCAGTCTGCTTGAAGCCATTGAAGCAAGTTAAACGATTTTCCTAACTGTAAAAGTAAAAATGCAAGGAAGAAAAAAACAAAAGGTAAATTAAAGAAGAAAGGAGCTCTATAGGTGTCACCCTGTAAATTGTTAAGCACAAAGTGATAAAACACATACTCAGTACTTACAGCACAGTAAAACCATCCTTATGACTGCATTTTCTGAAGATTGTAACAATTACACAGTATATGTCACTGATAATACAATTTACCAGCATACTGCCACAATGATGAGGTATCCATAATGGTCAATGACTGTATAAGGAACAACAAACAAATATTGTTGCTCACCTGATGTGGCAAAAGAAAAAAATATCAAATGTAAAGAGCAAGAGGCAGATCTAATAGCACATCATACAAAAAAAAAAAATGTTTTGTAAAAGGCATTGTTGCTTCTATTATGGGACATGCTTTAATGTTATTAATAGTGGTTAAATATCTGGGGTAAGAATGGGTTAAAATTTCCACCCATGTCTCCATGCCTTAAAATTCTCAAAAAGACTTGAAGAACAACATGTGTCTGCACATATTGCTTTTATGCAGATATGAAGCTTAATGGTTGACAGGAATGTTGGCTTGAAAGGCTCCATTATTAAGATGGTGCGATGTTTACCTTGAAACCTTTCTGGGAGCATTACAGCACACTTAAAACTCAAACATCTAATGCAGTACTCACATCATTATTTGTATAAAAGTGTTTCTCCAAAGAAAATATTTTGATGCACTAATTACCTTACACACTAAAAGCTACACATAGACTACAGCATTTTTCTGAGTAAAGATTGTTTTATTTTGAAGAATAATTTTAAATACACATCCATTAATGAATGTGTCAATTAACCTGGTCATTTCTGATGAGGAAGATGAATGAGATGAGCCTTAGAATTTATTCAATTAAGATATTTTGATTGATGATATGTAATGAAATGCATTTTCATCCTAGGATGACCACCATCCTGTCCCAATGTTTCAAAATGTTTATGCTGAGGAACTTTCTTTCTTGCAATCTACTGTGGTCAAGCAATAAATCCCTAAGTGAAATCGAGTTGCGCATAAACTGCTAATTCAAAAATAAGGTGGTATGATTGCAGAGCAGCTCTGAATGAACTTTTTTTTTTATAAAAATTCCAGTGTGTGAATGTGAATTGAGAGAGTGACTCAGGCACTGCCTCGAGTGGCAGCCTTTCCAGCAGCTCCGTATACTTTATTTTTCTAACTTTTTCTCTATTTTACTGATCTCTCCTATCGCTTTCTTTTGTGTGGACTCGTTCCCTGGACGCTTTTTACTACTTGGACATGGAATTTTACATGCCGAGACTCGTCTATTTAAGTAGTCAACTTCAACCGCTGAGAACAAATGCCCACGCCGGAGCTAAGCCAAAGGCAAAGCGAAATTGTGAATTTCCCTTGGGATTAATAAAGTATCTATCTATCTGAAAAAAATATATTAGTTCATCAGTGCATGTGGCTTGTGATACCCAATTAAGTACTTATCAGAGTAAAAATTACAAGCCTCAAATGCTGCTAATCTTCTATGCTCATGTGCATTGTGAAATGCAATTTTCTTCTCGTTTTCCAATAGAATAGATCGAAACATTTGTTTGAGGAATAAGCAATGGCTGCTCCACCTAGCAGCAGCTTTTAGGAAATCGAAATTTAAAGTATAAAAGCATAGTTTAAATCTCCAAACATGTCAAATGAGGAAATGAGCCCCCCCCCATTAAGAAACCCCATTAAAAAAACCCCAGCTAACCCAGATGTAACAGAAAATGTACAAGTGGCAGATAATGCTACTGTCAAGCAATACAACTTACACAGAGAGTGGATAATTTTCTTTCGATTTGCTACCATTAGATCAAAATTAAAAATTTTATTTCAAACATGAAAGTTTTTTTTCTGACAAATAAAAAATAATTCTTTCTTCATTTGATCACTAATTAAAAGAGTAGTTGTTTTAGAAAATATCGATAAGCTTTGATGTCATAAAATAATGTAAATAAGTATAAGGAAAACAATAAGATTTTATTGAAAATGAAGGAATTAGTTTAAAAAAAGTTAATATTCATGACAAAATTCCAACAGATTTTCCTTACCTCTGATAAATCTTGGGGAAAATAATGTACAGAATTATCATCTGAAATGCCCAAAATGTGCACATATTTCCTAGATTAAAGGCAATTACAATATATGAAATTTCATTGCTGTGGGCACAACAATTACGCAATATCTTATATACTTTTTTTGGACTACCTGTGTTTCCCTTTGCTCAGTTCCAATGATTATCACCAGTTAGAGACAGATTTATCTTTTTGTGTTTCATTGTCTTATAAATCTGAGGGACCTCAGTCTAATTCAGTCATGGCGCATTTGAGATGAGGACAGTCTTTCCACTGAGGCAATTGATTTCTCTGTAACAGATGCTTAATTTTGATACTTAGAATATCACCAAAATGTTTTCTATGGAAGGAGAGATGTTCATAAAAACAGCTATGACTAAACGATTGGAAAGTGAACACTACAAATATTAAAGGCATGCAGCAACATATTTAAAAGGTATGAATGGCCAGCTGAGTCTCACTTTTTTATGTTGGAACTCTATATTTTTAGAAATACTATTGACACATGACACACTAGTCAATTGTACCACACTGATTCTTTGCAATATCGGGTGTGCTAAACTTACAAATAATCAGGTAATAAAGCCATGAACTATGTATAGCTTTTGAAGACTGCCAAACTGGAGCAAAAGCATGTCATTAATCCATAAGGAATATGCAGAAATATAAAATATAATCAGATTTACCATGTATTTTATAGCTTGTACAATCACTATGTGAAGGATGAGCAATCTTTAGCAGTGTCATATTGTTGTAGCAGATTGTATGTTCATTATAATCCCACAAATTTCCAAAAGCTACTTACAAAAAAAGTTGCTTTCCTAAAACCGACAATGCCCAAATCAGAAATATACATTGCTTGCTTGAAACTTTTCTGCTGGATGAATAATTACATTTGGGTCATTATTTAAGTCAATTAATTCTTTACATTTATTACATATATTGTAATACAGCTTCTTGACTTATATTTCAATAGTTTCTCAGTCCCAAAGAACTAATTGACAGAAAGTATCCACCTCCAGAAAAGAAGGACAAGGAAGTTAAATGTATACTTATTAGAAAACAACAACCTGTTGCACTGTTTTAGAACAGATTTTCAAAAACTCGAAATAACTTTACTCATGTTTTCAAAGTATTAGAGAAATTGCAACAAAGACAGTTGCTTGATATATATTTCATGAGTTGACAAAACATTGGAAGTAATATTAATTACTGGCATGCAACCTACAGTATTTATTTGGTTGGCAGGAGCTTAGGTACAGTGCTCCAGACAAAAATTCACCTCTACGAGCCAGAAAAAGAAAAAAAAAAATACCCAATAGCTTTGATTTAGGTGCCAAGAAATAAAATGTGTAAAATGTTAATATTTCACTCCCTTACTTTTCTAAACTAGATGTATGTGTGCCTAATTATTATCCTTCTCCTTGTGCTTATGTGTACGTCTTGATGATTTGGATAACTGAATGTCATTATAACTGTCAAGCTATGTACAGTCATTAAGAACAGTGTATTTTACTCTGAGTCTTTGTCACTGACCATCTGTATGTTAGTTTGAGAGGCTCATCCAGTGTAATTTGGTCTTCTTTTCCTCTTGTTTGAAGTGAGCCAGTGTTTGAAACGGGGCTCATTATCAAACTACTTAAGTGGTGGGCCTTCTGTGTTGATCCTGACTAAATCCTCCAAGGCTGAGCTGTTGAGTGAGTTTCACACTTTTTATTCTGTTCTGAAAAGCCACATTCACACTGAGCTGCTATAATAGGCACAACAAGCATAATCTCAGCAAGATGTAGGATATTGAGGAAATCTGTGCAATAAGGCTCATTTGTCAGTAAGACTTGCCACAAAATGTGATATCTGAGAACTGGCCTTTACTCAGACTTTTTAGCAATCTCCATTCCGTTTGTACATCCTTGACATCACATGTGTTTCTTCAGCAAGACTTCTTAATGCCAGTTAATTAAAGTGTCGATCTCATTTTCTCACATGGCCACGAATCATGATACAAGATTGAGAAGCCACGAATTACCTCAGACCCATGTGAGCTTCCTTGCTGTATATTTTCAAACAGTCCTTCCAGTTCTTTAACTGTAACCTCCACTGTTTTCTCAACATGCAATAAAAGGTCATCTCTGGTGAGACTTGTGCCTTTGAGTTGAATATTCTGCAAGGTAATGCTTATATCAGTACTACTCACTGACTGACCTTTCCCGCTTTTTACTTTTCAGTTTGTCTGAGATCTGTGTGTTTTCCTGGTGTACCACATTTTTATGCTGAGCAAGAGATTCTAGCCCAGTGTTTTTCGTTAATAGTCTGTCTGACATCCCCTTGATTGTGAGAACACAACTGTCAATAGCTGCTACAGCATGAGGCAAAATCAAAAAATTCTTTTGAAGTGTGACACTTAACTTTGAGATTTCCCCAAACAAGTCATGGAGAAAGTGACAAAATGATGCAAAAGGCAACTGATCCATTTGCTGTTGAATATGCTTTGTCTCCCATTAATGTCAGTATTTTTGAGCTTGTAGCCTGGTGTTCCATATGGTGGTGTACAGATGTATTTTTGGACAGTCTTATAATTCCAGCATTCATCATGCAAGCAGTAGGCATTTCTACAGCTGTGCTCCAGCCATGAAAATGAGTGCCCCCCCAGTGGATGGGAGAGAAGGCCAGAGTAGACATGAAAGTGATTTAACAGACTTTCACAACATTTTTAAATACATTTTGAATTTCAGTTATCCAGTGTTCATTTTCTGAGCATTAGACAGGGGACAGTCATTTCAATGGCTCTGATCTAGCTGTGGAAATAAGTTTTCCTCCCAGTGGATAGGACAAAAAGGCACAGTGGAGAAGAAGTGACAAAAGACTTCCTAGAGTAATCTTAAATAGGTTTAGCTCAAATTTAGCTGTCCAGTGTTCATTTTGTAAACAGAAGAGCATTTCAACAAAAAAGGCTCATCTGTGGAAATGAGTGTCCTCCAGTGGATGGGATGGAGATGCACATTAAATATAAAATTGATTTAGAAAACTGTCTAGTCTCTTAAAATACATATTGAACAATGTTAGCTTTATAGTGTTCATGTTGCAGGCAGCTTACAAGAGGCATGCATTTCTACAGCAAATGCTCAGCTGTGGAAACGAGTGTCCCTTTTGGAGGAAGGGATGGAGGGGCACAGTAGGTTAGAAAGTACTATACAAGACTACCTGATAGGCATTAAAGACACATCATTTTGACTAACCGGTGTTCATTTTACAAGGGGGCACAGCAGATAAAGATTACCACTGAATGTTTGCAAGTTTTTTAAAATCATTTGATCAGATTTAATCTGCAATGATCAACTGTGCATGTAATATACAAGAAAAAGATTCATAGGATAATGATACCTGCTGTGAAAATTAGATCCTCCTCAAATTTAAAGGGGGTGATCATGAGAGGCAAGAGATTTTAATCACTTGTATGACACAGGAAAAGTTTGAGATCCACAAGAAAACCTTTTCCATGGAAATGTTTTTTTCCTCTTTTTTTCCCCAGAAAAAAACTACCTAAGTAAATGTTTAAGAGCAAATCACCACATATGACGTGAAAATGGATTAGTACATTTTTTATTGAATTTATTAAAAGCATATAACATTCCATATAATCAAGTCAAACTTCACAAAACTAAAATCAAATCAACCCCAACCCATGAGAAATAGAGGAAGGCCAACAACCAGAGCAAAACTGTTAAGAGTAGTAAATAGAGAAAGGAGTCTTTTCCCCAATATAAATGCTTATTCTAAAATGTTATTTATTTGGTCCTGCCAGGTTTTAAAAAAGTTTTGAACAGATCCTCAAAGTGAGAATTAGATTTTTTCCAATGTCAGATAGTGTATAACATCAGTTACCCAGTGACTTAAAAGAGTTGAATTAGGATCCTTCCAGCTGAGCAAGACAAGTCTACGTTCTAGTAGTGAATTGAAGGCAATTACAGTTTGTTTCTCTTTCTCCACATTAAGCCCATCTGAGAGTACACCAGACATAGCTGGTAATGGATTAGGAGGGATTGTGTCAGATAGGCATTTAAAATTTTCTGCCCAGAATGATGTAAATTTGGTACATTCCCAAAACATGTGGCTCTGTGAAGCTGAGGCTTGATTGCAACATTTGCAAATTGGATCTTGCCCTGGAAATATCTTGGACAGATGTGCTCGATAAAATATTTTAAGTTGAATAACTGAATGTTTTGCACATATGGAGCTAGAGTGAAATCTGTGCATGGCTGCCTTCCACTCCATTTCTGAAATGTTGAATGAGAGATCTTTTTCCCACCGTACTCTGGGATCTTTAAAAGGAAGGGACTTTAAAATGGCTTTATATATTATAGAAATGCTGTCTGAGTCCCCAAGACTGATCAATATGTCTTCTGGAATAGAAAAAGGTGAGAGGTGAGAAAAGCTGGGTAGATTTTGTTTAGCAAAGTTTCTAATTTGGAGATAGTGGAAAAATTGTGTTGTTGGGGGATTTAATTTGGAGTATAATTGTTCATAGGATGCAAAGACATTATTTATATACAGATCTCTAAATGATTTAATCCCATGCGTTTTCTAAACATTAAAAACTGTGTAAGTTCGAGAGGATTGAAAAAGGTAGTTATCATGTAAAGGTGCCACAGATAAAATTTTCTCTAACTTAAAGTGATTCCTACATTGACTCCATATTCTGAGTGAATGAAGGACAATTGGGTTGTTAGTATATTGGTAATACCTTATGTTTACTGGTGTAAAGAAGTGCTGCAGGATTTAATTTCTACTGCAGACGAAGCTAGTGTTTGTTTATCTATTTGTGCGAATGTCCAGATTTTTATAGTTTGTATGTTCGCCGCCCAGTAATAAAACTGAAATTAGGTGGAGCCATGCTGCCTTCTGATTTAGCTTGTTGTTGGGTCACCTTCTGAATGTATGGATTTTTTCAAATTCCATATAAATGAGATTATGATTAAATCTAATTTCTTAAAACAAGATTTGTTAATGCATATGGTGATTTTTTGAAATAGGAAGAGAAGCTTAGGGAGGATATTCATCTTTATGATGTTAATTCTTCCTGCTAAAGTAAGATGAAGGGTAGACGATCTATGCACGTCTTGTTTAATATTATCCAGGCAAATGGCAACATTTTCTTGAAAAAGAGCTATATATTTACTTGTGATGTTGACCCCTAGGTATTTAAACTGATCTGCAATGATAAAAGGGAAGGTATCCATTCTAATGTTGTTTGCTAGAGAATTCACTGGAAACAGCACACTTTTGTTCAGATTAATTTTAAGTCCAGATATCTTTTGAAATTCTGCTAGTGTTGTTAGGGCTGTAGGCACAGAATTTTGTGGGTCTGATATATTCAGTACCACATCATCTGCAGATAGTGATATATTCTGTTCAAGTCCTTCTCTGAAAATCCCCTTTATTTCTGATACATTTTGAAAGTAAACAGCCAATGGCTCAATGGTGATTGCAAATAGCAGTGGTGACAAGGGTTATCCTTGTCTAGTACCACATTTTAGTAGTCTGAAATATAAACTGAAGCTTCTGGACTGGTATACAGTAGCTTGATCCATGCACATATGTTCAGGATAAACCCAAATTTATGCAATGTGGTGAACAGGTAATTACATTTAACCACATCAAATGCTTTTTCTGCATCTAAAGATAATATGATCTCCGGAGTGTTAGACTTTGTGGGTGAATATCTTACATTAAATAGGTGTTGAAAATTGGAAGCCAAATGTCTACCTTTAACAAATCTGGTTTGGTCTTGTGATATTACTGAAGGGAGCACTTTCTCAATCCTTCTAGCTAGGGCTTTGGAGAGTATTTTAACATCATTATTCAGAAGTGAGATTGGTGTGTATGATGCACATTGTTAGAAGTCCTTATTTTTTTAGGAAAAATTGTAATTAATGCTCGTTGAAAAGTTTGAGGTAGTTTTTTTTGTCTCTGGGTTCTATAAATGTTGCTAATAAGAGGGGAGCTAACTTAACTGAAATTTTTTTATAAAATTCAGCAGGGTAGCCATCAGGACCTCCTGCTTTCCCACTCTGAAGTGAGTTTAGTCTAGTCTAGTAATTCTGATAATGTCAGAGGTTTATCCAATTTCTTTACACTTTGAGTATCTAGCTGTGGTATTTGTAATAATATCAATAAGTGCATTAGATTGTGTCTTGTGTTCTTTAAATTGAGTAGAATATAAGGACTTATAGTAGTCTTTAAATGTGAGCATTATATTTTCATGGCCAATGATTCTATCTCACCATCTGTGTTGGTGATTACTGATATTGCATTGCAAACTTGCTGCTTATGGATTTGTTGTGCTAAGGTCTTGTGAGCTTTTTCTCTGTGTTTGTAGTAATAGTGTCGCGATTTAAAAATTATTTGTTCTATTTCTTTGGTTGTCAAGAGGGTGTGTTCTGATTGGAAAGCCTGTCTTCCTAAAAAGTGCCTTATTTGGAGACCTCGCTTGTTCATGATCTATTCTGGTAATTTCACTGATTAACTCTAATGCCTTCTTGGTTTCCAATTTTTTTTTTGTGGGAAAGATATGAGATAATCTGTCCTCTTAAAAATGCCTTCAGTTTCCCAGAGTATTTCTGCAGAAACCTCAGAGGATACATTTGTCTCTAAAAAAAATCTATTTGCTTGGATAAAAATTCTGTACAGTTCTCGAAAGCTAATGATAGGGGGTTAAGACGTCAGTTGTATTTGCAAGATTTGATCGTGGGCAAGAAATTGTTATATATAAAGAAATAATTAATTCTCGAGTAACAAAGATGTACTGGTGAGAAGAAGGAATATGCTCTTAAGTATGGATTTAGTGTAATTATGTTTGCAGTGTTAGATATTGTCACACCTGTAGCAGAAGACCTGTCCAGGTCTGGATTTAAAACATGATTAAAGTCTCCTGCCATTATAATTTTATGAGTGTTCAAGTTAGGAATGCATGCAAATACGTTTTGGATGAAATCTCTGTCATCCACATTGGGTGCATAGATATTTATCAAAATCACATTACAATGAAATAAATTACCCATAACCATCACATATCGCCATTCAGGATCTGATACTTCATATGATACTACAAATGAAATTGTTCTATGAAATTAGATTCCCACGCCTCTAGTTTTCTTTGTATAGCTAGAGTGGAATATTTGGCCAGTCCAGTCTGTTTGCAACCGAAACTGATCCTTGCTTAATAAGTAGGTCTCCTGTAAAAACACTATGTTGGCATTTAGACCTTTTAGGTGAATGAATACTTTCTTCCTCTTCCTCATGATTGAGATCTTTGACTTTCCAGCCTACAAAGTTTACTGTTTGGTCATAGAGACATTGCTTCTGAACTTTTGTTGTCATTCTATAATCTTAAATTAAGGTTCTACATTGTTATGTATGATATCTTTAATCTTAATTACCAATATTGCAAGGAGGTATGACTATGAAGCCTATTGTTGTGTTGGCACTTACAATTGTGCGGATGAAAAGGATAGATCAGAAATAGCTTGCTCTTTTCTCTCCTCCCCCAAACCCCCTATTCCCCATTTTGTCTCCCCAGGTGAGGCTAGACCACACTTCACAAAGTCCCAGTCCTTTGACTTGCCTAGAAACAGAGTACGTCCAGAACAAAACAAGCCCTCAAGCTGCAGAGTAGAAGGAATAAAATAGATATATTTACTGTATTAACAGTACAGTCCAAATACTATAAGCCTAGAATACAATCTTAAGCAGGTTTGAAAGAATAAACCCAGGGTATAATGTTAAACAGCACTGATGGAGCTGCAGATGCCGTTTAATAGTACACTCCTAATACAATAAACCAAGGGTGTGATGTTAAACAGTCCCATTTGAAAATAAAAAAAAACATAAGTATGCATGCATGCACATAATGCATACATATACAGGTACATATACACATCCAGACACCAGGTAAAAGTACAAGAAATAATTTTAATTTCTCCAATAATGTGCACAAAGCACCTTCACCTCCACAATACACAATAAATCGGCAATAATCAATACAATTAATCCTCCTCTCCTCCCAGCAACTCTGCCGCACCTCCTCCCAACTTCTGGTTCCGCTTGCTGGGTTTCCAACAGTCCTTTAAATAGTCCTTGACCCGGAAGTGCTTCTGTCCTTCAGTCCATGTGATTCCATAGCACTTCCGGGCATCTCTTGAAACTGACGAGGCCAAAAATACATTTATTTTAACGATTTGTCTTTTAAGTGCCTTTGTACAGAGTTCTTGAGTGTCAAGTCATGAATCAGTAACTATAATTATTGCTATTACGAATATTTTACTAAATCTGTTTCTCCATGTTTCTTTTGTTGATGAGCTTCCGGTGAATAATTTATTGGTGAAAGAACATACTGTATAGTGACCCTTACATAGAAGCAGAACCACTGGGTTTTTCCCAGTTGATTCTGGTGTTCGCCAGGGGTGTGTTCTTGCTCCTACTCTGTTCAGTGCTTGCATGTTGTGGGTATTGGGCAAGGTCGTGGGGTCCAGTGGCTGTGAGGTATCTGTTGGTGAAGAAAGATTTACTGATCTTTGCAGAGTCAATGGAGGCTCTGATTGGGGCTCTCAACAGACTGAGTGAGGAGTCTGAGTGTCTGGGCTTGCGAGTGTCCTGGATGAAAACCAAAATCCAGGCCTTTAATGACCTCTTAGACCCAGCCATCAGCAGTGTGTCTGTATGTGGAAGGATTGTCGACCTTGTCGAGAGTTTTCTTACCTGGGCAGTGACATTCATGTCTTTGGTGACTCTTCCTATAAAGTCAGTAGACAGATTGGGAGAGCACTGGGGGTCATGAAAGGGGTGTATGGTACCCTCAATATCTTTGCAAAAGGACGAAGGTCAAAGTCATTAGAGTCCTGGTGCTTCCTGTCTTGTTATATGGTTGTGAGACATGGACACTATCCAATGATCTGAAGACTGGACTCCTTCGGTACTGTGACTCTTTGGAGAATCCTTGGGTACCACTGGTTTGACTTTGTGTTAAATGAGCAGTTGCTCACGGAGTCCCAAATGAGGCACATTACCATCACGTTGTGAGGAAGTGTCAGTTATGGCAATACTGTACAACCTGTGGTGTAGTGGGTCCACAGCTCAAGTCAAAAAGGCCACTTTTTAAATAAATAGTCGCCGTACTCGTGGCTTAGAGAGGGGGCGTGGTAGTGTGGCTGGAGTGGTTCCTGGGTGATTTGTGATGCGGATGGTGCTCGCTTAAGTGAACAGGTGAAGAGTCGTCCGCATCCGTAATCGTTGCCAGGAGCTGCTAATTGCCACACCTGATCCACGTCCCCGTAATAAATAATAGAAGCACGAGGCAGATAGGGAAGAGTGAGAATGAACGGAAGTTAATGGAGAAGCAGGCGACAGGTAGGAGAAAGCCGGTGCGGGAGAGCAAGAGCAGGCTTGTGAAAGTTTAAATGCAGTTGGTAGGAGAGCCCCGAAGGAGTGTTTGGCCAACTCTCAGACAGGGCATATTGAAGCAGTCGCTCCAGCTGAGCAGTTTTGAGGAGCTGCAGTGACTGGCAGAGGGGTCGACTGGCCATTGAAGGAAGCGGAGTCAAGGAGGCTTTGGGCATGTTGAGCCCCAGCGTGAGCGCCCTGGCCACTGGGGAAGGAACCAAAGTCTCGGTCCAACTGGAGCCTGACGTAGCCGAGGATCAGAGGGCTACCGGACCAGAAAAGAAGGAGCTGCATTTTCTGGTAGGGCGACTCCCCTGTTGTGGGGCCCGAATGGGAAAAAGCAGGGGAGTCGCCAGTAGAAGAACACACCTGGCTTTAGTTTTAAAGAAAGAGTGCTTCCAACCGTTATTTTAACCTTAGTTTTTAAAGGATTTTTTTCTAGTATGTTTTTAACCTCACAGTTCACTTGTTTTTATGGATTATTTATTTATTAACTTTGAGTGACACTGCACTTATTTATTTGAACACTTTGATTTTGTTGATCTTTTAATAAAAGCACTTTGCACTTTTTGCACCATCACCTTGTTTCATGGTTGATGTCTTCACTGCCTAGCTCATCTGTGACATTACCGACGGTGTCGGGTTCAAGAGCTCCCAGAAGCTGGATGGGAGCATGGAGCTGAACCTACATCGTCACACAGCTATGTGGCACAATTGCCCGAGGGTGATCCATCTCTCAAGATCCTCATTTTTGAAGACCCGAGTTGCTGAACCAGGCTACCTGGCTGCAGCAGATAGATGGTCATTTCTGGAGGGTGGGACTGGACCATGATACTGCTTGGGGGGTTGCCAAACCAGGATCCTGAGCTGTTTCATTGTGTGGTGGGTGCAGCAACACACGGTACCAGTTCATGCTCCCCAACCTGACCTGATCTGACTTGAAAACATATAGTGCACACGCCAGAATAACTAAAGTAAAAACTAACAAGAGGCATTTTTAAAAAATCTACTGTTTGAAGACATTCACAGAGCACCGATGCAGGTTTATTGATGGACATTTTGCAAGGAGCATGTGTTAAATCAAAAAATAAAAATCACACAATGATGTACGGACACAGGAGATCCATATCTCAGTGTGCCTGCACCAAATAGGAAGGGACACTAAATTACACGGAGTACAAATATCTTCATAACAGACAACGTACAGTTCATGATGAGCAGATGCATTTGAAATGTTTTTGCAGGTCTTCAATGCGTTTTGATGGTTGTTGTGTCATATTCAACCCTTTTTTCATCATTCTGGCATAAGCGTAACCAGCCTCCCCTTGAAATTCATCATTTAGGAATTTCATGGTTAGAAAAATTTTCACATGTCTGTCTCCAAGTGTGATGTCATTTTCACTGTATGGCTCTTACACCCAACTAGATATTGCTGCAGCCCAGCGTGGACACATCAAGTATAAACCAGACAACCCCTCACCTTGTGTACCAACACATATGTTAACAGCACATACACTCAACAATAAAAAAATTGGCCTTTTGCATCTGTTACAATATAATTAGTTAAAGTTTCAATGATTTCATTCACCACAGGCAAACTAAGTAGAAATCATAATCGCCAAAGCTTAGTTTGGTTGCATTTGCGAGAATTTTAGTCGTAGTCTGGAGCGCTGTTTGTTTAAATCTTCTGACCATGTAAATTGTTGTCTTGTAAGTATAGGCTGATATAGTAGGGATCAAAGTCTACAGAAGGTATTTAAGAAGAAGAAGACAAACCTTGAGTATAGTCTTGTTTCTTGAATATTCAATTGTTGTGTACAATTTGTTAAAGCAGTGTTAATGTTTGTGATGTGCAATCTGTTGGAATGACAAATGAAATTAATGTTTCTTTTATATGCCATTTGGCATGGGATTCTTAAATCTTTCTCCAGGTAAGCAGAACAAGATTTGTGCAATTGTTGTGGTATAGCGTATCACAACTGATTTCTAATAGCACAATTATCTAATCTAATAGTACTCTAGCTATTACTGTTGCGTTAAGAATGATATTAAACACAAAATTATTTAAGAGATATACAACATTTTTGCCCAAAATGGTTTGAGTGTAGAACATTGTCAAGACATGTGACCTACAATACAGACACTTGATGGTATCACTCACAGGTTAAATTGTCTCCTGGGTACATTTTAGATTATTTTTGATGAGATTTATGTGAACAGTGAACAAGTTTAATAGAAGTATGGCATTCATGATGCATATTGAAGTTGAATATACAGTATTTTGTGAATGGCTGAATTTCATTCCGTACTGCAATATAAATTGAAAGATCCCTTTCCAATCGTTCCACTAGGTAATCAAGGGGTACATTCATTGAAATTTGTTCATATATTATATATAGTATCACCATAGGAACAGATATGGGTAAAATAAAATGAAGAAAGATGGGTAGGTTATTTTTAATGAAGTTTCTAATTTGTATATGAAAGAGTAAGTGTGTTACTGGATGGTTACATTTGTACTATAAAGGTTCAAAAGACACACTTCATTATGATGTTAAACTTAAAATAGATTGAAATGGGTGATTATCCTGTATTGGGGCAACAGAAAAGACCTTCTTTGCCTTAAAATGTGTCCAGCCAGTCAAATGTCAATTCCTGCCTTAATTGCAGTATTGTTGGTATCACCTTACGTGTTTGTAAGCTGATATGTAAAATTTATATATGGATGAGTAAATTATTTACAAAAATAAAAAGAGAAACAATTCAATTAAAGAGTTCAGATTACGATGATAACCAATTTAAATCTGAGTGACCTAGTAACATCTAAGATATTCTGGCA
This sequence comes from Polypterus bichir lapradei, assembly GCA_026402145.1. Lineage (NCBI taxonomy): Eukaryota > Metazoa > Chordata > Cladistia > Polypteriformes > Polypteridae > Polypterus > Polypterus bichir. The sequence continues at coordinate 69,623,770 of JANRMT010062813.1, read as the reverse complement.
ACTGATTTATTTCCCCTCTGAGATTTAAACAATAGGCACTTTAATTAAAACTGATACTAAATATTTTCTAAAACATTGATGTATTGCTGTGTCCATGGGAAAGAGGAAAATTAAAAGCGGGAGCTTTAGAACATACTGTAGAATGTAGAACAAGTGTAATTATTTCAAATATTTAATAATGTTTATAATAGACAATAAAGCCACAAAATACCCATTAAACTTTAATGTTGCACTAAATATTAATAAAACCACAGATTGTATTTTAGTATTCAGTACATAAACATTTGAATAACGTTTCTTAAAGAAGACAAAGTTTACTGTTTTAAAATACAGTGTGTTAATAAAACATCTCTATCTTAATTTTAAAAAGCTTCCTTCTTCTTAAAAGAACCCTGTAACAAACAAGTGTATGAAAAAATAAATTAACATTACCAGTGCTTGTTATGAAATTAAGTCTATTACAAGAAGTCTGCCAAAGTACATGCTTTATGGTCTTCTTTCTAATATCATAAATGTGTAATGCATCCCATAATTAAAATACATCTGAATGTGTTTCAATTTTATCACATGGTAAAGAAAAAATAAGGGAAGATGTTGCTCCTAACTGACAGGGTTATTCTTTTTTTTAATTCTGCAGCTTTCAGCTCTACAGTATAGGCAATAATCATCATTTTGGATAAAAGGCTTATAAAAGTGATACAGAACTCAATGGAATAACTACAAAAGGTAATATTACAACTGCAAATATGTGACAGAAAACAGTCCAGTCAGCAAAACAGGACAATAGTGCAGTGAATTATAACAACATTTTAGACTTTTGATCTGGTAAAGTCGGAGTCCACACAGAAATTGTATAACAATGCAGGGTGGGCTGTGCTATATAACAACTCAAAACTTTAAAAACATAGTTTATATATTAGTACTGATGAAGAAAACCATGCAATTAGTTATGTAGGAAAGGTAGGAAAATTAAGAGTCCAGCATTATAATTATCATTATAATTATTTTTTGTGATTAAAATGAACCAAATTTAACAAAATTATTACTATTTCTCACATTGCATATGTCATTTTACTGTCAAAAAGCTTTCATGTGTGTCTTTTGTTCTGATCCACCCAATCTCTGAGCAGAAAATTGAATATCATAACCCACTGAACTAAAGGAATGTCAATATAGCCCTGGATGCTACGATAACTTTACTTCACTACAGGTTGGAACTGTTAATATATTGCTTAATTTAACTTTTTTCCAGTAGTGGGTCATTGAATTTTTTCTAGTATTTATACAAAGATTTTAAGTTCTCTGGCAATGGTGTTACAGCACTCAGACACACTCAACTTTGGGATTTAATAAGAGATCAGAGTACACGGAGAAAACCCACATTAATGTAGGTAAAAGGTTTTTGCCCCTCATAGTGACCAGGGGCCTCATGTATAACGCCATGCGTAGAACTCACACTATAACATGGCGTAAGCATAAAAGCGGGGATGTGCGTACGCACAGAAAAATCCAGATGCAGGAATCTGTGCATACGCAAAATTCCACGTTCTTCCGCTACATAAATCCTAATCAGTGTGAAAAGTAACGCACGTGCACGTGCCTGGTGTCCCGCCCCAACTCCTCCTTGAATTACGCTTCTTTGAATATGTAAATCAATATAAATAGCCCTTAAGCTCAGCGTTCTGTGAAAAGACAATGGCAAAACCACAAGGAAAAATAGAACAATTTCAGCGAATACCAAGTGGAGGCAAGGAAAAACATACTATTTGTTGGTTTAAACAGTGGTATAAACAAGAAAAGGAAGCTGATCAAGTGACATAGCATGTTGGAGAAACTCGAAAGCTCAAATTCACAAAGTCGCACAGTGCCCAAAATAAAAAAGAAGTCACATATCAAAGTCGCCGTGAAAAGGCGAGTCGTAGCCCACCGTCTGAGTGTCATATGAAAGCTTATTAGGGTACAGAGAAAAACAAAAGGCACACTGTGGGGAAAAAGCACGAAATGTCAACTTTAATCTCTAAATTTTCACTTTAATCACGTAGTTTATTTTGTCATTAAAGTAGAACATCATAAACTTCATCTTAAAATCATTCAATTTACTAGTTTCTCGAATCCCATCGTAACTAAAGTAGTAAGTTAAATGCTTTGTTTTGTATTTAATCTTCTATGTGCTTTATATGTGTGAATCACTACTTGCTTCTTAAAACGGCTTTCTCTTTCTCCGACAGGACACAGAATCCATTACATTCGTAATATTACAGCTGTCTGAATAATTAAAATACTGAGATATATACGTGATATTTTTCATGATGATAGGAATGAAGACATGTTATTAAACATGGGAACACGGTGGCACAGTGATTGTGCGCGACCTTCAATGAAATTATTGCATCAGCACTGTCTCTTTCAAACGTACTAACCTCCAATTCCTATCCTCACTTTTCTTTCTCCAAATACCCAATCGCCACACAATCAACTCTGTAATAGACATTAAGCCATCTGTAAGCTTACAATGGCAATTCTTCAGTACTTTTAAGGAACATTGAAATATCTTCGTAGTATGTGTTTAATTATTCTATCCATCTATCCTTCCAGTGTCGCACCAGCCCAGCAAAAATGGATACAGCACGAGGTAGGATCAATCTGTGAACTAGCTAGCGCTGCAGCACCGTGTCCTCACATGTTTAATTATTAACAATACAGATTATTTAAATGAAGTTAAAGTTTTATCTGTATAATGTAACCAACATATTTTGCTTCATTTAATCTTAAAAATAATATCGTCATCATATGTAAATACGCGCTTTATAAAATGGCGCAGGTTGTGCAATATTATAACTGTAGTGCAAGTTTCAGTGAGGTGATTATAAGTACAAACAGTTCAACAAGGAGCACCTGATGGGCTGAATGGTTGTGTTTAAAGTTCTTGGGATGAAACTGTTTCTGAACCGTGAGGTCCGTACAGGAAAGTCTCTGAAGTGTTTTGCCGTGGCTGAGGCAGTGTGTGCTTGATGCTGTATCCCGATAATTCTCTTTCTGATCAGCTGCTGCTGTGATTCCCCACTCAGATACAGTGATATAAATACTCCAAGTGGTGCAGTGAGAGTAATATGGAAAAAGATGATCCACTGTGTAAGCTTTAATGGGAGCAGCTGAAAGAAGAAAAGAAGGTGCAGTGACAGTAACAATGCTAAAGCAGCTATGGTATTTAGAATACTATGGCTATTCCCTGGACCATTATATTGTTACAGGTTAACTACAATCAGATGCATTACACTAATCTATACTAATAAAAAGGCAAAGACCTCACTGACTCACTCACTCACTCATCACTAATTCTCCAACTTCCCGTGTAGATAGAAGGCTGAAATTTGGCAGGCTTATTCCTTACAGCTTACCTACAAGAGTTAAGCAGGTTTCATTTCGAAATTCTACACGTAGCAGTCATAATGGTCAACAATGTCCGCCATGTTGAACTTTCTTATTTATGGACCCATCTTCACGAAATTTGGTAGGCGGCTTCCCTGCGCTAACCAAAACCAATGTACGTACTTATTTCGGTGGTATGACGCCACTGTCGGCCGCCATATTGAACTTTCCAACGGTCTTGGTTACTTATGGGCCCATCTTCAAGAAATTTGGTACGCGGGTTCCCAACGTGGGTTTCCTTTATCATTCAAACCATACCCCTATTAACATGTCTATCGAGGTGCTCACCATCGATCAAAGAACTGTCACTTACCGAGTGGTTTCCATGCCCGGAGATGGCACCTGCCTTTTCCATTCTCTTTGTTACATATTGCACGGCCATATCAGGCTCACTCTTGATATCTGGAGGAACATTGTGTCTTATGTATTGAATGACTGGGACAGGTTCAAGGTGTGGACTGATGACGGTACAGGAGATAATTATACTACACAGGAGCACTATAAAAGTGAAATGCTTAAGCCCTTCACCTATGGTTCTGCATGTGAGTTGATGGCTGCCGCTGAATTGTTCGGTTGTCGCTTTCAAGTGTACCAAAATGGCCAAATATTTTACACCTTTCGACAACCGCCAATGCCTCTTAAACATCTTAGATTCACAGGTGATGGTTTCAGTAGTGGACACTTTGATGTTTATGAATGTTTAAACTCTCAAAAGCTGGATGTGAAGTTATCGATGAAACCGGTTGTATGCTTACAACGCTTGACAGATGCCGAATGTCACTTCAACACAAGTCCTGCAAATACTAACGTAATTAAAACAAACCATGAAACTCGAACCGATTATGATAGCAGCAATCCAAGCTGTGAGATTTGAGGCAAAGTTGCTTTTCACATGGCCAACTGTACGTTGCATGGTCAAGAGTAAGCTCAGCGCACAGCTTGGTCATATTACAACCGGAGGGCCGAACTGACAACGTGGTATACAAAGAGATCCTTAACAAATAATTATTGCCATATTTTCTCTCAGTTTAAAAAGGTTTAATTTTCTTCTTCATAAAAATTTTAAGGCAGTCCTTCGCCGCTGCGAAGCGCGGGTATTTTGCTAGTAAACAATATGCGGTTAGTTTCAGTGTATTTATAAAGCCGCGTCAGGAATGTGGATCTAAGGGTAAACACACAGGAACAGTAGCACTGCTTTGACGCTGGGTGCCGCCAGTCTGCAAAACCGAGCAGAGAACTTGCATACGACAGGGTATGAGGTACCATGGAAATTTGTGTGGCTTTATTCCAAGTTTAGGTTTTATGCATCGCGATTTGAATGTGGAAACGTTTGTACGCAACATTTCTATGCGTAGCACTGTTTATACATGATGCCCTTGGTGCCTCATGTATAAACGGTGCGTACGCACAAAAATGTTGCATACTCCCGTTTTCACGCTCTGAATGTGTACAGGCCATTGCAACCGACGCTATGTAGGTCTGGTATGGGTCACTGGTATGCACACTTGAACTGCTGGTTAAGGGCTAGCATAAAGCTGATTTTCAAATCCTGTCGACTGCATGCCAAGTTCATGTAAGAGAAGGTGGTGCAAGCTGAATACATGAGAATTACCCACATGGAGCAGCTTTGATCAAAACAGAGCTTAAAGGGCCCTCCAAGAGTCAGAAATCATATACATAAGACCTTGTGAAATAATAATAAGCATAATAACAAAAGATTTATTACTATTTGCAATATATTTCTGACTTCTTGTTGGTAAAAAGTGAGAACGATCTGCACAGATCCGAAAAATAAAAGTTGTGCCAGCTGCATGAAATGTGGCTACAAAAAAATACTACAGTGCAGTTCCACCACCACTTCTCTCATTACTTCTATGCAGGGTTTATCATTCTATGGCTGGAAGCTCTGCTACAATTATGCAATAAACAAAAATTCGGACGTGAGTGTCAATAAGCTTTCCGCCCTAGGAATCAAGTTACTGGAACTATTCTAAAACATTTCAGTAATTATTTACCACACTGATGCTGATCTTTCTGATCATAAAATAGGTCATTATGGTAGCATAATGAATTGCAGATTTATGGCATTTGAGGGTTCCTCTAGAGTGCCTCTTTCTCTTGCACAATTTGGCTCAAAAACTAATCAGCACATTGTCATCTCATAACAGGTCTGGTATTTTTCTGTCCAGCCATTTTAGCTCTAGACTGTCCTCAAGAAACTGTGACACACACACACACACAGACACACACCCATTATCGAGATATCAATGTTTTTGGTATCAGGGGACCCTAAAACGTTGAGATTCGTTGAAAACCGGAGATCAAAATTTTTGATGGATCTAAAGCTTTCGCTCCTCCCCCATTGCAGCTGGTTTTGGCAGTTTCTAGAACATTATTACCTTATTGTTTTCCTATGTCCTTCAGCCATAAGTACAAATGGCCTCAAGTTGGTCAGCCATAAACTGGCACGTGAATGTACTGTATATAGATACGTATTTCATGAAGTTACTTTAATTTGTATGTATGTATTTCAATTTATATTTTTTTGCCCTTTTGTTACCTATTGATTTCTTTACTTACATCAACTTATCTAGCTGCCCAAAATTGCCCAACTGTGAGGACATGTGTTTCATCCAATGGACTGGTTCTCCATCCATTATGTGGCTCCTGTCTGTTAAACAATTTCAAAATGTATGGATTGATAAATTATTTCTGCATTATTGTATTAAATCTCATGTTTCTTTCTTTTTCGTATGCACGTTTTGCAAGATTGAGAAACAATTGATTAAAGCGTAGCATTATGTTTCTTTTCCACTCTGCTGCATGATTTGATAGCTCTGCCTTGTCCCAACCTACTCCATTCTTTATCAGGCTTTTAAGCTTAAGGACTTTTATTTTGATAGCTATGCTTTTTTCGAAGGCAGGAAATGCTTCTCTTGGTTGCTTGCAGTAGCTGTCTCCTGTCATAGAGCACTTCCCGTCCTTAAAGTGGGTTGCCTTTTTGAAAGGGTGCTTGGGGGCGGGTTTTATTGGTTTAATCCTTAGGAAGCACGGATGCAAACGAGGGAGAAGTTTCTGGGCTGTCAGTAATGAGGTGAGGGGAGCTGAGGTCTCGAAAATTCCACATTCTTTCCGGTTATTTGCCGGGTAACGTTATGATCGGTGGTGGTTGTGCTGTTTCTTTTACGGTTGATCTATTTAAAGCAGAAGTTTGTTGTTTTAATAGGTGGTGAAAATAATTATGTTTCGTTTGAAGGTGCGGCAGCGTTATCGCTTGGGGTTTCCATGTGTTTGCCGAAGTTGATCGTCTCGGAGAAACTGTGTTGTGTACGCTACTGTAGCATGATGACGGCCACTGACGGTTCTTTATCCATGCTGCCTTGCTTGGATAATGAAGAGAAAAGCAATGAAGGGAAAACGGACACCAACGAGGATTACAAACAGGTAATTCATGGGTCCCCCGATCACTGGTGATGTTGGGGAGATTGAGGTAAAGAGGAATGCACAGGTAATTATGGTATTTAAGCATACTGCTAATTCTGTATAAAAAAGTGTTGGATTAGTCACTTTTAATGTTAGCTACAAAATGAATCAGTAAGTTACAAAATGAATCAGTTCGAAAATGCAATTGAATGCTGTCAGATTTAGTTCTACAAGTTACAGATGGAGTCGGATATGAAAATGTAAGAGTCGGGGGCTATACAGTAGCCGGTGCTGAATATAATTTATGACAAGTCTGCTTTCTGCATGTGACGCCAGTCCATCGCAGGGCACATTAACTCTTACAGAAGAAAAACTGTTTTAATGAACTGCTTAATATTAAAACACTGGAATAACTTCAGTAATACTTAGTAATAAAGGCTTTCGGACTAGAGTACGTGCCGAGTTTGAAGTAATTATTTGTTGTATATGTATGTGGGGAGTAGCTAAGTGAATTTAATTCAGTTGTTCAGATTAATTGAAAAGATAAATGGTGTCTTCCGTATTATTGCTTTGTTATTGTAAATTTTATGATTCTGCCATCATAGAAAGAATCTCCTGTATTTCCTGGAGGATGTGAAGTGAAAAGCAGAGCGGTGGTGAAGTATTCAGCGGCACCTCCACCAGCAGCCTATGCCAGACTTCAAGAGAAGACAGACTTGAAGCTTCCTCCTTCCAACTGGCTTCGAGAAAGCACCCAGCTCGGCCCTGCAGGCATTACTATTCTTGGCTCCAGTGGTAAAAGTAAACCATTTTCAAGGTAGAGAATATATAATATAGTGAAATAACGAGTTTGTGTACTACATAAAGATTATTAGAGTAACCAAGATTTAGGATGTGAAATCAGTTCTTAAAATGTTTTTTAAATATTGATTTTAGTTGTGTGTAGTATCTTGATTATTTTCTGATGTACATTTGACTACAACCACAATATGTCCATATTTTCTTTCAAATGGAGAAATTGCGTTTTAAAACAGTTTGATTTATTATGTATGTGTAATTCTGAGTTAATTGAAGACACTATCTGTGCAAAACAAAAAACAAGCACATGCCTATTAATTCTTTTAATGTTGCTTTCACAAGGTTAATTTCACTCAGTTCTTCCAGGTAGTAACCAGTGGTAAAATGCAGCCATAACTTTGCTATCTGATTTTTGGCTAGCTGTAATGTTAACTTTGAACTCGCAGACATGTACAAAAAAATAAAATGTCATTGGCCATGCTGTCATTTTACTGTTATAGTATATTTGTAATAATGTTTCCTGTGCATTTTATTTTCACAAAAAGTAAATATTGAACTGCATGTTGTATGATTTGAACAGCAAATCAACTGTAGACTAAAACTTCACATTGTCAGTTAAGTGGAATGGCACAAGATAACATTCTTAAACCGTTTTAATCCAATTTGGGGGCAGCATAGAACCGTAACCCATCTCTGCAGTACTGGTTACAAATCGGAAACCATAACTGTCTGTTACACGGCCCTTATAGCTCATTTCCTGTCACATTGGGGACAAAGCAAGATCCTTGGTAAGGTGCTCAACTTGGTGAAGTGGGTGATTAGTTTCCAACTGAAGTAAGCCTCCATTTACTTCGATATTTGGGACAAAGAAAGAAAAAATATTCCCTTATATCGTTACAAGGGTTGTGGAGCAATAGGTAAGACTTATGCCCAAAGGCCCAATGGCCCATAGGGTTCTTTGTAAAATGCCACAACTGACTAAGTGTTTTTTAAAATTTATACAAAATGCTTAGCTTATCAGGACACAATTTTGCGTGGTAAATACATATATTATGTTTGTGAAGAAATAACTGACTTGAAAAATACCAAATTTACCATTTAAGATTATGTCCCAGATGAAGTGTGTTTTGGAGACCTCTGTCAGTTTGCCCGGTAGAAAGCCTTATTCACTTTATTAAAATATACTTAAAAGCTCAGTCAGGTGGTGTCTGTTTTCCTTAACTATTTAAAGAGGAGTATGATGATTACTCGTTATTTTGAGCAATTCCAATTAAAGAATTGAGAACAAAAAAAGAATTGTTTTAATCTCAAATAATTATGTATTGCTTATCACTGTTAGTAACTGATTTGTTTGCTCCATTAATCATATATTTTTATCTAAATCAAAGTTATTGCATAAATAAATGTATTCTGTAAAATTATACGTGAGGTGTACAGTTTGATAAAGTTTGCTTTTCCTTCATATTTCTGTTTTACAGTTTTGGAATGGCATATGACTTTATTGATTCAGTTGGAAATGAGGTGGATGTTGTTTCTGATTCAGAGGTTTGTGCAGTTTCATTGTATACTTTTGTGTTTTCAAAAATTTCCATAAAGTTGAAATATTTACTCTAATTGCAATAAATTTGACAGGAACAGGTGTTCAGCTGAACACAGATCGTCATCTGTCTATGAAATGTATCCACCATTTCACTGAGATGAGATATTGTAACTTGTTCTAAGTGGGGAAAATACAGTGTTTCCATACAAAATCTGATATAGCAGATCTTTCTGGTTCCTTTTAGAAAAGTCACAGTTTTGGTCGCATGACCATTTCTGTTATTTTTTTGGTGTTTATAATTATATTTTTTATGTTGTTAATTCATGTATATATTAAAAATTAACTAGTGATGCTCCAATCGGGTTTTTAAGGCCAATATCGATTACCGATTTCCTGCTACGTGATCGTATGATACCAATACCAGTTCAAATTTTTTTTACTCTTTATCCTTTTAAAAATTTTTTTGCACTAGGCTCCTTCATAACCAGATGCATAGAAGCCTTAAGTCCTATGTTAAAGTGTATTTTTATAATTTAACTATAGACCACAGGTGTTAAATGTTCATTTTTTTTATTAACAAAATGAAATTCTGTAGGCTTATTGCTCATTGACTATAAAAACTAAATAAATAAATACATAACATTTACTTAAAATACATACTAGTAAAATATGTACAAAAATATTTATCCATAATACATACAGCATAAAAGAAAAAATGCTTTTCATAATTACAAGCTGTAATGTTTAAATTTTTTGGTAATTGGAGGCCCCACCCCCTGCTTGCTTCACTCGCCAACCTCTGGTACAGTGCTGGGCGCCCACTATCTCATGGCTGAGCCGCTTGAAAGGCATCAGGGCACTCCTCCATTAGAGAAAACGATTGTATTTCAAGAGATGGTATATAGAAGAGTATGTGGGGCATGGGAGAAAGACGGTTTGGTCCTTTGTTATTATAGACAGAAAATCAGTTACTTGAGTATTTCACTACAACTGTCTTATTTTTAAATACCAATGAATAATAAAATGTAGAGAAAAGTAGAAGTAAAACATAATTATCCATTATTAAAAGCAAATAAAAAATTTAATTACATTAATAATGCCTATCAAAATATTATCAATATAAAATAATATTATGATTACTTTATCCTCTAACTTACATTCTATAAACATTGCTTTTTTGCATTTCTGTTTGCATATTGTTCGGGATTTTTTTTGTTTTGCATTTATTGGACAATTCTTTTTGTTCTTGATTTCTATTATTTGCAGCTCTTTTTTTCATTTTCTTTTTTTTGACATTCATCATCATCTTTTGCTGCTCTTTTTCTGTTGCAATATAAAATTCAGTGTTCTTTCTTTTCTGCCTTGCCATTATAACCAACTGCGTTTTAAGGCAAGTTAGCACTGAGAGTGTCACGGGGTGCTATGGAGAGAGGATGTGCACAGTAGGAGTAATAATTGGGCGAGCGGTATATATAAAATTCTAAGCCTAAAAGTGCAACAATTTTGTGTGATGTTTTTATGTCACTTTTTTGTCACGCTTTAAATTGGGCTTATTTTAAAACCTACATATATATGTCTGGTATTATTCTTTTCAGAATTTATCAAACTTTAATGTGGTGGTGTTAGATTTTTAGATTCTTATTCTGTTTTTAAATTATAAACCAAAGAATATCAAGAACTCGCTTCCCGCAAGACGAGACTTTATGCCAAGAGATTTAAGCATGCCCGGGGCCGGAAATAAAAGACAGAGAGTAGGACAGCTGCTTTACAGGCTTTTAAATGTTTGAAGCGCTGTGCAAGATGCATATCATGCGGCATGGCAGCAGCAGCTGATCGAGCAAAGAGGAGGTAAAAAAACTGCATTTGTTTCCCATTGTATCACTGTTTTAAGAGGGGGTTTCGGAGGAGCGACCCATCTCATTGGGGTGCGTTCAGCCCCCCTCTTCACAACATGAGTGGCAGAGACGCAAAGTGGCTGGTGCGTAGTACAGGCCGGGGGGTTGGCAAGCAAAGTGAACAGGGTGTAAGCCCCCTAGTGTGTGTTTGTGTATATGTATAAAGTTTTTAATCATTAATTGCACTACAGCTTTTTTACTGTTAAAATATACCTTTACAATATTTATACAGGTTTTATTTTCTTCAGTTTATCAGCTAGACATTCATAATTCTTGAGGTGTAATAATATGGATTACCATTTTAATTATGCGGTAACTTGTACTGTATGACACACAACAACAAATATTAAACACAGTGCAGATCTTTAAAACAGCTAAAAATTTATCAAATGTTCATAAGTTGTTTATCAAGAAGACAGAAGATTAACAATCTTAACAGGTTTATAAGTAAAAGACATTTTTCTTTTAAGCTAACAAGACTATTGTTACCTAAGCAGCAATTTCAATTTCATCTTTATCTTTACTTTTTCCAATTGAAAAGCTCATGCACTTAAAACAAGCTCATGGCCAAAACTTGTGCAAAGTCCATTTTAATTAAATTGTTAATTAATTTTTAATTTAACAAAATAGAAAAGTCTGGATTCATTAAAGTAGATTTTCTTGCTGTTTGTTTAACTGCACAGGACAACTTCTCTGATTCCTTTTTCTCAGTTTATTATTCCACTTTCTTTAATGTAAAGGCAAATATTCCAGTTGTGTCTGCTCTCTTGTAAAACAATCCTAGACTTGCTTTGTTTACACTACAGGACATTTGCTACAAAAAAAAGAAGCACATGGTCTCAGTTACTGTAATACCTTATGTGAAGGAGCACTGCAATTACATTACCGCAAAGCCAAGAAAAGCAGGGGCTGAAAAGATCCGTTTTTGCAATTGGCCAATTTACCGATCACATACCTGATGTCATTCCTACATTTAAGCACAGTCATTTTACAGTAGTGGTCTGCCAGTAAATTTTCTATTTATGGAAAACACTGAAATACATTTCCTGCTATTAGTCTGTAATCCCCTGCAGCCATGTTTTGCCTTTGCTTCAGTCAACTTGGCATCCAAGCTATATACTACCCTTATAAAAAAAAAAAAAAAAAAAAAGTTTTTCACAAATGTATTGCATAGCATGACTTTTCTTGACTTCTGTTCCACTCAATTTGTTATTGTTTTCTGTCTCCAAACAGACTTTTCAGTTGGTTCTTTATAATATTTGGTTGACAAGAGTGATGAGTCAATTAGGACTTCCAACTCCTCTTGTAAAGCATACTTTACATCTCCAGACCCTCTATTGCAGGGGTAGTCAATTGTGATTTAACGAGGTCCAGATAGAGAAAATGTCCATGTACAGGTCCACAGCATCATCATGTTTAAGTTGCATTTTAATTTAGTTATATATTACAATCAAGTTATATATATTGAAGTAGCACTGGCATTGTATCAACATCTGCACTGTGTGAAGTCAATGACTCAAATCAAACGAAGAAAGCTATAATTCAATGCCATTTCAAGAATATTTATTTTCAGTGCAACTCTAGACTCTGGAGGGCTACGTACAATAATAAATAATAAAATAAATAAGAAAAAATAAATATCAAAAGTAAAAGCAAGGTAAATTTGACATTCAACTGAGAATTGTAAATAATAAGTACTTTCATAATAATAACAAGTTTTAACATTTCAACCAAAAAAAGACTTGGCCTCATATAAAGAAAAACAGAAGAGTTCATAGTATGTGTACAACTGAACAGGCTTAACCAGTTTCACAGTAAATCTGAACATCTTTAAGTAACTGAATGCATCTTCTGCTCTTTGTTTCCCTCATATCCCACTGCCTACGTTCTCTTGTTCAGTGAGAGAAGTGAGATCTTGATTGGTCTGCCAGGATTTTAAATCTGGGCTGGAATGATGTCAGTGCCATCCTCTTGCATGTGTGAAATCCACGCAACTCTGAGGGAACACTCGTTAGCAAGTTGTTGGCCAGTAAATGAATGTGTTAAAATCCTTGTTGACCGATTGTTAGTTGGCTTTAAGATCACTTATTTAGCCTAACTGGCGAATTTAGTGGGTAACTTTTCTCAAATGTAATTTTGTGCTTAGCTTCATAGTAGCGTTTCACATTCCCACTTTAACCACTGCCACCGTCTCACAGCAGTTTCGAGCTTCCTATGGGAAGTATGAACATAAACGCCTCTGTCCATTCCGGATTAAAAGCCCGTTTTTTGGTGTCGAGTTTACAGCGTTTAGTAAAAACCATGGCACATTGACTCACAATTTTGCTGCTTTTCTCTCTCTTGTCTTCTCACTCCTTTATGTTTTTCTCTCCCTGTCACTGCCGCTGGCTGCCACAAGAGTGCGAGCTGTTTTCACGCAGAATGCAGGTTTTCCACGCCTCTGTTTAATGAAGTCCACCCTACTCTGCCTGTGATTGGCTGACATTCATGCCTTCACTTTGACCAATCTCACTCTTCATGCTTAAACCCAACCATCTCAAACCCACAAAGGCAACAAGTATTGGCCAATCAGAAACGTGTAGGAGGTCCCTTTCACTGAGTAGCAGTGTGGAAGCCCTGTCAGAAAAGAGTTGCCGGTAAAAATGTAATCTCCGCCAAAACTAAACTCAATGATATGTCACTATTAGTGACCTGTGCTCTATTGTGTAATTGCATATAACAATGTAATTCCAGTTTGTAATACTTTACATTAAAGTTAATATGCAACATATCTGCCAATAGTCTGTCACTCTGACTTGATGGTAATCTGATAATCCATACAATTTTAGTGGAAGTTATTATCCCACAACATGCCCTAGGTAAATTATTGATGCCATAATTCATACTTCAATTGCTTTTTCATTAAACTTAATATATTAGTAAAGCAGGATCTTTTCCATCTACACCCATGTTGACAGTTTACAAACTCACCTATTTTTGACAATTGGTTACTAAAGCATCTTGGCTTATAGTTACCATCTATCCAGGAGTGACAAGTGAAGTGGATTATTTTAGTTGTTAAGATGGAGGTGTTTTGAGTTAGAGCATAGGAGTTTATGACTGTGGCCTGCTACAGGAGAATTGTGCTGCCGAAGCACATGCACATTTTTTGTTGCATGCACATTTAATTTACATCGAGTTTTAGAGAATTTTGTTTTGTAGAATAATTACATATGTGTTCCCATCCTCACTCCACATGGTTTACTTCAGCCATTTTGACAGATTAAATTGCAGTCATGTTGCTGAATGCAGTAGGTGAACAGGTAAAAGAACTTTTTTACAAAGATCAGTCTGCATCTTGCACATGTCACTGTTTAGCTCACTAGTACTTGAAGACTGTAAGTCCCATATACACATATAGTGACCTGTATCTGGCTGAAAGATTAAATTATGGCTTAGCTTTATGATTAAAAAAGTCTTTGAAGAAGAAGAACTTTGTGGTGACTATGTATATGCTTATGTTTTTAGAAGAGAAGCTTAAAATGTAGCCTCCAAAGAAGCAAGCCTATAATACTGTACAGTATTGTACTGCATTATTGCACAGATTTCTGTGGAAATGTCAGTGTTCACTTGAACTTTTTCTTTAAATAAATATAGTATATGTGTTGCTTGGTGAGAAAGGAGCAGTTGGTATTCAAGAAAGACTATATACAAAATAAGGCTGCAGGGTGACTCTGACAACCTCTAAATCCCTTGGCTATGAAATGCCCCTTAAAATAGGTTTGAAACATGATAATTACAAGGAGATGATTATGTCCATTTATTTAGGGAGCTGTTATTATTTCATTGCTTCACTCTTTTTTCCCCACCATTTTGCTAATTGATTTCAGTTCTGATTATTCATTTTTTAATTTTGGATGTGTTAAAATAAAATTTGTCCTTGCATAAAATTAATTTAAAAAGTTAGGAGTTGACGGGACTTCATAATATTATTCTCTTTGTGATTAGAATGTCATTCTGTAGTGATTAACTGAGACTGCATGTCAGTAAAATTGTTTTTTTTTTCTCCTTTATAAAATAGAACATTAAGAAACTTCTAAAGATCCCTTACAGCAAATCACATGTAAGCATGGCTGTTCATCGTGTTGGGCGAACGCTGTTATTGGATGAGCTGGATATTCAGGAGCTTTTCATGAGGTCTTCACAGGTAAATAGGTTATACTCTGAGCTTCATAAAATTAGTTGTATTTAGAATTTAGAGTTGTAAAAACGTGCATAATCAATATGTGCAGTGACTGGGATGGCAATTACATTTTTAGAGCACTAAAACAGTAGTACTCTCCTCTACACGGCCCTATAAGTGAATAAACAAAATTTTTTGAAGTCGGAAATAATGGAGCGAGGTAATAAATCTTTAGGAGGTTTGAGGAGAATATTTGTTTCAAGTTTATTGTTGCAGGCATATACAGGAGTGAGTAGAAAGTGCCTTAATCAAGTGTTACAACAATATGCTGTGTTACTACTGAAAGTTGAAACACATTTAACATGTTTGTGGTGGTTAAAAATTTTACTTAACGGTTTGATAGGCCATTATCGGTTATAAACAAAGTACACACTAAATTGGAAAGTCCTGCTTTGAAAATTATTTATCTGTTTCAGTCCTTATGCCTTTAATATTTGATAGCTGTCATAATTACAGCAATTACCTCAGCTATATATTTTCAGTGGGACTTAAGTCAGCATTTTTAGTTGGCTGCTTAATTAACCTTTTTAGCCGTTCAAAAATAACTTTGGCTTCTGTTCAAGGTCAGTTTTGTTAAAATGGGAATTTCTCTCCTACTGTCTGATCTTTTGCAATGTTTTCATCCAGCCATTTTATTGTTGTATGGGAGTATCTTTAATTAATTTTCTGGGTATTTATATGTGTTCTTGATTTTTATTAGTACCTTTGAAATGCTTTTCATATTCTCCACCTGACTTGCGTTTGTCCAGCTCTGTTCTCTTTTTCTTCATATTACTTTGTTTGTAGTAACCAACAGGGTGGTCACACACAAATAGGTATTTTTAACCTTATAAAGATGGGAATTTGACTTCAAATGGTTAAGTGCACATCGATGGATTCCTATAAACTGAGTGTTCATATTCTGGTTTCATCAGATTGAGAATACAGTTTGTAATGTATGCAAATGCTAAGTTTCAAAACTATTGGAATGTACACTGTGTTTTGCTAGCCATACCCAAAAAATTCTATTTAAATGTATTTTAACTAATGGAGGTGAAAGGGGCCCTACCCGTTGTTTTGAGATTTCTAATGTGTCTGTTTTATTGATCAAAAAAGAAAATATATGTTTATATAATCCTTTTACTTTTTTAGTGTATTATCAATTCATCATCAGTTTGTCTATCTGTTTATCCATTATCAAAGTCATTGAGTGCAAGACAGAAACTATAGATGTTGGGTATTTGTGTCTGCACAAATCTACACTATCCCATACTGCAACAAATTAGAGTCACCTAACATGAGCTGAACATAGAGGAAAAATTGCAGTACCTAAAGAAAAAATAGAGAGAATGTTCCATAAAATGCCAAGAGTGGGATTTGAACCATGTACTCTGGAGCCCTGAGGAAGCTGAACACACTATAATACTATTAGTTGATATTTATAATGATTACATTAAGAAATTCCAAATGTTTTAAATTATGTCTTTTAGACAGGTGACTGGATATGGTTAAAAGAATTTTATCAGCAACTGATTGATGAAAAATGGCAAAGAAAAAAGAAAAGCAAGGAGCACTGGTACCAGAAGGCTATCCTTTCAAAGTTTCTTTACTACAGGTTAGTTATTTAATGTAATGCTGTTAATATATAAAAAAACATAAAGTGCCTTTGTATTTTCTTATTAGGATCTTTTAGTGGTTATGGTGTCTCCTTTTTACTTTTTTTCCCTCCACTTGTTTTTGTTTGTGTTGCATCTTACTGTGTAACTTACTAATTGACTTGTGCCTCTGATTTATTTAAAATATACTCTCAAAATGGTGCACCACTCAGTGGTGTTTATATTACTTATTGGTAGTTTATTCCATTACACACTAATGCAAATACATGCTAGAATAGAAACCTAAAAAGGTTTTGATGTGAGCAAGCCATTCAGAGTAACAACTCGGTAATCCTAGT
Source organism: Polypterus bichir lapradei (assembly GCA_026402145.1). Lineage (NCBI taxonomy): Eukaryota > Metazoa > Chordata > Cladistia > Polypteriformes > Polypteridae > Polypterus > Polypterus bichir. Next base: position 69,606,530 of record JANRMT010062813.1, on the reverse strand, counting down.
TTTTTTTTAATGTTTTATCAAATGTTCAAATGTTGAGGCACTATAGCTTTGTGTTTATAAGGGTGAAATAAATAAATAGTAAAATACAGTATTTCTATTAATGCTCTCATTGGTTTTTCCTACAAATTAAAGTACCTTGGCATTTATTTTTCAATTAAGGTAAATTCTTGTAAAGTAATTATAGACAGCTTTCGTTTAGAATATTTAGATGTCCTCATAGATCAGTTAGGAGGATTTTGAGAACTGTGACACTGGAAACTGGATTAAACTGGTGACAGAGTATTATATTTAGAATAGACAAACTCTACATGAATTGCAAAATTGCACAGATGGAAAAACAAGATCATAGTATTTTGTCTTTCAAAGATTCAAATGTCTATTACTCAGTAATTTGTTATAGAGAGATCAAGTTTTGCATGTAATATAGATTTATATATCTTCACATTCATTTCAGTAGCTTGCGTTGATGATGTAAAATGCTGATCATGCTCCTTTGCACAAAGCTTTATTATTTGAAGTGGGAATCCAATTTGCATAAATAGGCTCATAAATAGGCTCAGCTAGTAATCTGTTGGAAAGGACATACTGGCAATTGTCTAGTCTATTACACTTCCGCAGAGACTGAAGAACTTGAGAGGTTGCATGTATGATGGAAGAAAATTAAACTGAAATAGAACATTGCTGCTGGCATGTGTGCCTAGGTTCACAGGTGGTGGAAGTGGCAGAGTTTGCTTTGGTTTTCTTTACTTTTATCTACCCATTATAGCACCATTGGAAAATTGTATTTTATATTATTTATAATAACACAAAAATAATTAAAAAGACTCTGTTTAGTCCATGAGGAACAACTCAAAATCTTCAGTGTCTGGCTTTTCTTTATCAATACTTTTACCATCTAGTTGGTTTTGATAAAGCAATCTTAAACCCTACTTAAGTAGTATAAACCATCTTTGACTATTTCTTCCCCTTATATTTATTTATTGAAGAAATTATATAGGAGTGATAATGTATTTTAGAAACTTATATTGGTCAGTAACTTTATGTATTTGGTATCATACAAATATATACTCAGTGACCTCTTTTTAGGTGCACTGTCAAAGGCTAAGTTTCACCCACTTGAATTTCTTGAGGCATGGATTCAATAAAGCTCTACAGATATTCTTGAGGATTTCAGTTCATGCAGGCTTTCCAGAAACATGTAATTTCTAAACATTTTTCAGACGCACATTTATGCTTAAGCTTTTAGTTTCTCCTCATCCCAAAAAGGTACACTCTGGCGATAGAAGGTACACATGTTGAGAAACTGCGCTTAGCTACATTGTGAAATTAATTAATTACTATTAAAAAGTGTGTGGTTTGTCAAGATGACATTCCCAACATCATTAGACCACAACCATCATGACCACAAGCTATGATGCAGCTATGAATTCAAGCAGTTTATACCAAATTCTGAACCCTTTATTACATTTATGTTGTACCAGTATTCAATTATGTCACACTTTTGGAATTGAATATCTGCTGACAACAGTTCTATCACAGTCCCTTAAATTGCATGTGTATTGTTCATTATAATGTTTGGTTAAACAATAACTAAATCTCTTGTCAGTTTTTCTATATTATACATATTGAGTTGCAGCCACATGATTGGCCATTGGTGGAAAAGGCTATTTGTGTAATTGAGCAGATGTAGCTAATAAATTGACCACTAACTGTATATATGATTTTTTTTTTTTGATAATCTGAAAAAAAATGACTTAATATGAAACCATAGAAGAATCCTTTAATATGAGCATATCTTTTTACAGAACCTAAAAGGAAAAATGAATTAGTGTTGAAATCTTGATTGTGTAGGTGGAATGTTTGATCTGTGTTTCCGTTTGTTCCCATAGCATTAATGGAGATGGAAATGCAGAACCAATGTCTACCACCTTGGATGAATCATCACAACCTGATGATGAGGAACCAGAATGTGATGAAATTGGACCTTCATGGCCTGCACCTTTTGGAAGTTCAACACCCATTTCTGAAGATAATGATTCCTTCAAACAAGTACAAAATTAAACTTTTTTTTTTTTTATAGATGGGACCGTTTTTCAATGGTTTTATGTTGTGATGTGTTTCTTTCTTTCTCATCCTTTTATTTGAGGTTCAGGGCCAGGCTGTGTGAGACATAGCATAGCTTGTTAGAGCAGAGCATGTGGATACCCAGTTTCTCCATAACTATAAATATATAAACAGTCAGTCATTTTCCAACCCACTATATCCTAACACAGGGTCATGGGGGTCTGCCTGAACCAATCCCAGCCAGCACACGGCACAAGGCAGAAACAAATCCTGGGCAGGTCGCCAGTCCACCGCAGGACACACACACCAAACACACACTAGGGACAATTTAGAATTGCCATTGCACCTAACCTGCATGTCTTTGGACTGTGGGAGGAAACCAAAGCAACCGGAGGAAACCCACGCAGACAGGGGGAGAACATGCAAACTCCACGCAGGGAGGACCCGGAAAGTGAACCCAGGTCTCCTTAACTGTGAGGCAGCAACGCTGCCACTGTGCCACCGTGCCACCGTACCACCCATATATAAACATATTCCAGCAAATACATTTTAGTTGTTGCAAACTAGACATAACATATACAATATGAAACAAATAACACCACTGGGAACACAGCACAAAATGTTTGTATCTTAAACTGCCCTCTTCATTATGTTCAGCATTCTATTGTAGTAATTTGACATAAGTTAATACTTCGGGTGTGTCAAATTTGCTTTTTTTGATTTGGATTTTCTGTTGAAAATAAGGATATGCTTATATAGACAAGTTTTAAAATTTTGTTGCTGAAATGTACAGTTGTACTATAAGTGCTGATTTTGTGTTTTTATTTTCTTTCTTTTGCTCATGGTGCACCTGTGAAATACGAAGTGTTTATGGCACATGCACAATTGTTTAAAAGATACATGAAAAATTTGCAGCTTCCAAACCTAACTGAAAACCTTAGTCTTTTACAAAAACAGGCATTAATGAATACAGTGTAACATATTCAAAGAGAAAGTAGAATAAGACACACTGGTATTGCCTGTTATTAACTGTAATGTACAAACCTAGGCAAAATCAGTTGTAGTTGCTCAGATGTATTCAACACAGTGTGGTTGGTTTCAGTAATAACAGACTCGTTCCCTTTATTCGTGCAAGGATGAGAGAAAAAGAATATGAAGAAAAGTAAGGCGGTCTGTATTTTAGAGAAGTCCCTCCTGTGGCTTGCTTGGGCCCAAAGTGACGCCTCCTTCTGGGATGCACATGTGTTATGTTGGTGGGACCAGGAGAGGTGGAGCTACTTGCCATCACTAAATTAACAAACAGTACAGAATAAAACTTTGAAGTACAGTAATGCAAAAAAAACATACAGTAGAGTTGCTTCCATGACTAGATGAAAAGTAGCAGTCCAAAAAAGAAAAAAAGAACAAAGAAACTGCTAGTGAACTAAAGACCGTGTCTCGGACCCACAGCTGAGAACGGGATGTAAAGGAATAACACACGGGAGTAACCTAAACAGAGAATCTAATTTTTTTCCCTTTATAATTTTAGAAAAAAAAATAACACAGGTGACCTGAATATTCTGTTTCATTCTTCTCTGTTGTTTCAGACAGTGCGTTTAAATCAACATTCAACTAGGATGCAGACTGCACGTAGACTGTGGTACTTAGTGTTCATAGCTGACATTGAATAGGCTCCTTTTACAGTGGTGACTTTAAAGAACTCTTAAGTAAAGAAAAGGAAACACAGAAGTATTGTGGTTATTTTCCATTGTCTTTAATGAAAAGGGATTTTTTTTCTTGCCATGATAAATGCTTAATAGTTCTAACATTAAATATTGAGCAACAAGTGAGGGTGGTCAGAGTCAAGAACTTGGGCCTTTTTTAAAAACTATTACACATGAAAAAAATGCCTTTGGCAGGATTGTTAATTTTGTGCTAATTTTCATTAAAATGTGAGAGATTTTTTTAACAACTGTAAAGTAATGCTACTAGCATTTCCGTGGTGCTTCCTCTTTTGTTTCTAGCCTATGACAGCAAAATGTCACAGAGCTCCTTTTCTCCTTTACTTAAAAGTTTTAAAACCTGTCATTTTCACTTATTGTCACATTTCATTCAACCCTTTCATTCACAAGTAGAACTAACCAGTTATGTATAAAACTGAGCATTGCATTACAGTTGATAAAGCAGTCTGTCTTATAAAGAAAAGTTCAAAAGGGTGGCCAATATGCAGAAATAAGGATAACTATAGTATAGAAAGTACGTTCATTATAAACTCTACTATTGAAGTGGGGAAATATTATTATAAAAAAAATGAACAGCACAAATAAAACAATGCCTCTCTTCTGTGCTTGGAGATTGTTCAAGGGCCTGCTATAAACATTGCAGCTGAAGTGGAGCAGAGCTATGTCAGGCTTTTTTGGAGGCTGGTGCGTATGAAACGTGCTCACTTAAAATGGGCTAACCAGTATTTGGGCCAGATTTTGTAGGATTTTGATTGCATATTTCATTGCATGGGATTTTGACTGTCATTGGTCTATAAAATGTCTATTAAATATGAATCGGAATATTTCCTTTGATTATTCTGTGCATAATTGTAAATCTTCATCTTTTCAGTGTTTATAAATACACAGGGCTTGCAGTTTAATGTTAATTGGTTTTTTTTTCCAAATAATAATTGACTTTGCCTGTTTTAAATTTTGCAGTGCCTTGAGTCCTGGAATAGTCAAGGAAACCTTTTAGTCTATGTCAGATTTTGGTCTGATTTTTTTCTTGTGATTGTAATCCACATCTCCCATTTTCATTTGGGAGTTTTGTAACTGCAATAGATAATATTTATGCATTTACAGATAATCGGTTTACAGCAAGATGTGTTTTTACACAAAAACTGTGTAAGTAACAAATGGCTATGTGGTGGGCATTCGTCACCTTTTCTACTCACTGATCTAATTTATTTAGTAAAGTTTTCATAATGCAATAGTTTTTGTCTTATTCTTTTAGATTAAAAGAATGTCTGTTGTCTTGAGTGCCCCGAATGGACATGTTCCCTTGGATAAGTATAGACGTTAGTTTAATTATGATTTATTGTGGGTTAAGTAGTGCTTTAAAAATTGATTTTTGTACAAAAACATTAACACTAGAATTACCAGAGCCTACGAAAAAACTCGTAGATCCGTCCCACCTTAAATCGCTTCTTAAAACCGCTCTCACCTCTCCGCCAGCCTCCTTTGTCCTGTAAATGTGCCGATAAAAACAAACTGCAAGCAGCCAGCTATTCCATCCCCCCACCGACTCAGAACGTGCACGAACTTCTCCGAGCTCATGCCTCGATTATCTGGGAGTGAAGTGGAGTTTTAGAGTGGAAATAATAGATTGTTATTTGGAACACACGCATTTCATGTGTGTTCCGTTTCTACAGTAATCTGTGTAAACACAATGTTAAAACAGAAACTTTTTCATATTTTAGTAATAAATGTCACAAAATGTAGACATAAACTATAAAATGTATGAAGCCTGACAGCCAAAGAGCAAATACACTTTCATAAAAGGTTCAGGACTTTTACAACAGCTTCTGTGGCGTACTGGTAAGATTTCGTCACTTAGAGCACAGCAGACTTGCTGTACCTCAAAAGATCGGAGTTCGAATCTCCGCTAGGGAGAAAACTTATTTATTTTTAACCTTCGCCGTTCTCCCTGCCTGAACTCCCTGTCTATCTATATAGTAATAACAGTAATTTTATTATTATATAGGAGCTTCCCTGTCTGCCTATCATATAGTGCCTTTCCTTCCTACCTATCTATATATCTATCCCCTTAGCTGTTTTTTATATATCTATTATACAATGCCTTCCCTGTTTATTTATATATCTAGTGCCTTCTCTGCCTGTCTGTCTGTCTGATTGCATATAGCGCTGAACTTACTGCTCTGTACTATTCTGTCTTCTGCATGTCCTGGAGTACAAAAGAAACACCACCATACAGCAACATGTGCGAACTGGCAAGATCAGGGAAAAAACACGCGGTCACTGATTACAAACCGCAATATGAATGAAAGAGACAATATATGTAAAAACATCATCGCACTAATGCAATATTATTTGAAAACAAACAGCGTCAGATCGGGTTTGAATATTCGCCCGATCTGACGCTGTTTGTTTTCAAATAATATTGCATGTACTGTGCGTTGAAACTGCTGCACTGAATAAGCAGACTCCTTCTGTAACAGCGTCAGCGTGTATTCAAACCCGATCTGACGCTCTTCTTTTTCAAATAATATTGCATGTATTGAACTATTTTAGAATAAAAACATACATTTGATTTCAGTCAGTCTGTAAGAGCCAGTGTAAATGCATGATAATTATAAAGGTTAGCTTTTTTTTTTAATTCAGT